>JAOXYM010000023.1:14714495-14725605 GCA_028567055.1 Leptatherina wallacei
GCTGGGAACGTCTGGCGGAGTCCCCTGTCAGAAGGAGCTTCAACTCCCACCTCCGGCAGAGCTTCAACCATGTCCCGGGTGAGGCAGGGGACATTGAGTCCGAGTAGGCTGTGTTCCGCGCCTCCTTTTGTTGAGGCGGTCAGCCGGAGCTGTGGCTGTAAAACGTCTGTGCCTGTTGAAGCGGTAATCCCCGAACTCGTTTGTGGACACAGGTGGTGAGGGATGCCGTCAAGTCCTATCAGGCTTTTTTGGCCTGTGGGACTCTGGAGGCAGCTGAAAAGTATCGGCACGGCTAAGTGGAGGGTGGCTTTGGCGGTCGCTGAGCCAAAAAAATCGGGTGTGGGAAGAGTTCAGAGAGGCCATGGAGAACGACTTCTGCACGGCTTCGAAGAGGTTCTGGTCCACCATTGGGCGGCTCAGGAGGGGGAAGCAGTGCTCGATCACCACTGTGTACTGTGGAAATGCGGGGCTGCTGACCTCGACTCGGGACGTTGTGGGTTGGTGGAAGGAATACTTCGAAGACCTCCTCAATCCCACCAACATGCCTTCAGAAGAACGAGCAGAGCCAGGGGACGCGGGGGCGGACTCTCCTATCTCTGGGGCCGAGGTCGCTGAGGTGGTTAAAAAGCTCCTCGGTGGTAAGGCTCCAGGGGTGGACGAGATCCGCCCGGGGTTTCTTAAGGCTCTGGATGCTGTGGGGCTGTCTTGGTTGACACGCCTCTATGCCATCGTTTGGACATCGGGGACAGTGCCTCTGGATTGGCAGACTGGGGTGGTCGTTCCTCTCTTTAAGAAGGGGGACCGGAGGGTGTCCTCGAACTAAAGGAGGATCACACTTCTCAGCCTCCCTGGTAAGGTCTATTCAGGGGTCCTGGAGAGGAGGATCCATCGGATAGTCGAGTTTCGGATTGAGGAGGAGCAGTGTAGTTTTCATCCTGGTCATGGAACAGTGGACCAGCTCTATACCCTCTTCAGGGTCTTGGAGAGGGCATGGGAGTTTGCCCAACCAGTCTACCTGTGGTTTGTGGACTTGGAGAAGTCGTTCGACCGTGTCCCCCAGGGACTCCTGTGGGGGGTGCTTGGGGAGTATGGAGTGCCAGACTCCCTAGTAAGGGCTGTCCGGTCCCTGTACGACCGGTGTCAGAGTTTGGTCCGCATCTCCGGCAATACGTTGGATTCGTTTCCGGTGAGGATTGGACCCTACCAAGGTTGCTATAATAGTCTGGCATTAATAAAAAGTGGTATTCTTCAATTTCCCACTACGAATGAACTGTGTGTGTTCACAGCAAATTGGTGCATACATGGGTGTTAGCACAGAGCCTTACAAATATACTCTTATAGAATTATTGTAGATTCTACTTAAGTTCTCACATACTTGATGTACAAGGTATGACATCTGTGTAAGGCTGTACTTATGTTATATAGTCAACTTATTATAGTGTGTGTTGCAGCAGTGTAAAGATTTTCATAGTACAGCTTTCTAAATAAAGCCAATGTGTGCAGAAATTATATATAGAAATTATAATAGCATCTTTCAAATCACTCCGATAATGGAGGTTTTCACTTGTTAAAAAAATTAGTTATTAATAGAATGAATAGGAAGCTGCTATATTGTATTGAGTACTGTACTGAGAAACACTTAGCTGCAGTATGACCTGCTAATAAGTATGTCTGAACTGATTATGCTAATATTATCCCAGTTATCACTAGTTGGGTTATTTACTCTTGTTTGCTTTATTTTCTCATGTGTTTAGTTGTACGATTTTGTGTCTGAGGACAATCCCTGCTCTGTGGCCTTCCATCCACATGAGCAGACTTTCTCTTGTGGCTTCAGCTCGGGTATTGTCAGAGTTTTCAACATTTCCAGTTCCAAGCTGCTGGTTGAACATAAGTACGTACCAACTCAAACACAACACTGTCAGAGACAACAACACATCCGTAGAGAATATTGGCTGAAGAAATGGCTTTATATTTAAACAAATACTGTTTTTTACTTGTTTGTTTGTTTATTTTTGTTTTGTTTTTTTCCTTTCTTGTTTTTAACCTAGGCAGCACAGAGGTGAGGTGGTTGGTCTTGCCTTCTCTTCAGATGGAGAGTTCATGTACAGCGCAGACTCACAGGGTTCCCTGGTACTTTATAACGCCTCAGAAGAAGATCACAACGTGATCAGAGTTGCATGTATGCATATTATTCCATAAACACACCTGAAGTCAATTTCTGGACAGCAAATGCTATCTCACACACAAATGCATTACAAATATAACTTGGCTACTTATTTATGCAAACAAGATATCAAATCTTGATAGCTAACTGATCAGACATATTAAACTGACAAGCCTACATGCACAAGATAAAACATACATTTAACGAAAAAAAGTTTGCAAAGACAAATGTTTTTCCTCTCTGGGTCAGTAGTTATCAACCCATCCATTAGCTAATATACCTTCTGTATCCAGCTGAAGATCTTTATATTCCAGATTTTTCACTTCCTCCTTTTATGGTGGATTTTTGCTCCAGACTTTGATGAAATGATAATCCAAATCCTTCTGTATGTGCATCCTGTCCTACTGGCTCCTACACACTTCCTGTGAAGGATATGTACTGTATGTCTACTTGCTGGGAAAGGGTTATTTTCAACCAGGGGTCGCGTTAACCGAATATTTTCCGTCAATGACCGTTTTTTTTAAAACAATGACAGAAAAATGTGAAGGACGTCGGTCATTTTGACAGATTGCAATTCACACCCCTGATCACCTGGTAGCAAGTGAGCATATTAATGAGCTGTTGTCTTGGAATGCGTCTGTGACCACCACGAGTCTCAGCTGAACCACTGGTGCAGTCTGAGTGCATGCTGAGCTTCAGGTCAAAGATTTCACACCGGGAGAGAGGTCTCACTGATTTTCTACTAGATCTATCTCGTTTCACTCCAACATTTTCTTTCAATCTTAACTTATTGAAACTGCTTCTTTATTCAATTCACCCAAAAATGCATCTGTGAGGGTAAAAATGACAAAGATTAGATTTCATGGGGGTGCGGCCGGTCGTGCATGAAAATATTTTTTTATTTATGTCTCATTTTTATGGATCATTGTTTTACTAATCAAGCACTGCTAATAGCGTATACTTTCATTAAGAAGCCCTGCAGGTCCCTCCACACCACCACACAGGAAGGTGAATTTTCTGCAGGTTGTGTGGTTCTGGAGCTGAGAACAGTTCAAACCGCAACAGTAAATTACTTTGTTTCTACACAGCAATCTATGAATCAAATGTCAAAATAAGGATCTACAGAGATGTAGCAGTGGTTCAGTGGCAAGTTGAAAAGAATACCGTGCAACATCTGCGGAAGTAAAAGAAAATCAACGGGGCGGGTCGCCTGTATTTTTGTGTCATGTCGGTTTTGTGCCGAGAAGAACAGCAGCAGATCCGAGACACCAAGAGAAACTGAGCGACCCGTGACCTCTTAATCAGTTTCTGGCACACGATCACTTTTTGGCACACGTTTGGTAATGATCCTAACGGTTCGAGCAGCTGCGGGTTTGTAACATTGGACCCGGGCGAGACCCTGCAGTCGGGGTGAACCTCTGCAAACTGAAACTATGTTGTCACCGCTCTGTCTTGAGTCATTGTTTGTCGGCCGTCTGTGTATTCTGCACATCTGTATGATGTGTGACGCTGTGGATTTTCTGTTCACCTTGTTTGGACTGAATATTAGCCTAAAATTGAATGCGATTGAATATGTCATTATCTTAAAAAAAAAAAGGAAAAAAAAGTGACCGGTAAAAATGTAAAATGACTGGATTTTTATCACCTTGTCTGTCAAAATGACAAAGAAAAATTCTAGCACGACCTTTCAACAACTTTTTTCTTTCTTTTTTTTTTAAATTGGTGGCTTTAAACATACCTTTGATTCATTCAGCTTCAACATCACTAATTTCTAAACCAAATATTTCTTAACCTGAAGTGGCTTTGAAGTAGTCAGTTACTTGATTGCAGACTTGGATAAATCACAGTAATTAGTTTGCATATGAGCCAGCCATATACAGCAAAGTGTAGTTTGATTGACTCTGTATATAATTTTGTAGGTAATGTAGTGGCCCGAGGCACTGAGCGAGCTCCAGATGCTCTTGCAGTGAGCTGTGACAGTCGCTTTCTGGCTTTTGTTGGTCCTTCTGAGTACATTGTCACCATTGCTGACGCACAGTCTCTGGATGAGGTAATTCACCGACATTTCAGCACTATACCACCTGTCATATTTGTGAACTGATTTAAAATTAGATTTCATGAAATAATCAAGAAGCAGTGTTCTTTGTATATGTAGAATTATTTTTTTATATATTTTTTGCTTTTAATCTCATTGTAAGCAGTTAATATCTTCATCACATCAACACATCACATCTGAGCATAATGCTTCAGGTGTATCCAAATTAACCTTTGACTTCTCTGTATAGTTGCTGCATGTAGATGTGAGTATTTTGGATGTAGAGAGCCCACGACTGGATTCTGCCCTGAAGGTCTGCTTCTCTCCGGCCTCCACTGAGCACTTGCTGATTGCCACATCTGCGAACAAGATCCTCTGGCTAAGCACCAAGACAGGCCGTCTGCTCCGAGAGGTAACTGCTTTAACACATGACCATGTGACATCTTTAAGTTAGGAATTGGTTTGTTGTCAGGGTTGAAGTTTGACCATCAACACGAGGTACAGATGTAAAATAATCTAGTTTCTGTCAACCCCTGTGTTTGCATTTGATGTGAGGAATCTTAAAGTGACTGTAGTCTTTGAAAATTGGTGAGATCATGCAAGCCCCAATCTGACAAAATCCTATTAAAATGGCATCATAATTGAAGTGATTATAATAGTATTGGTAGGAGTGTTTGTTTTGCGACTGGATTTCTGTCCTTACAGGTGTCAAAGGTGCACAAACACCAGTGCTCGTCCCTTGCTGTGAGTGAAGATTGTCGATTCTTGCTGACTGCCGGACACAATGCTGTGAAAGTGTGGGATTATAACATGCAGCTCCATATTAACTCACAGGTAATCAACAATTAAATAATTCAGTCTTTTATACAACTACTCACAAAAAGTTAGGAATATTCAGCTTTTTGTATGATGAAAAAATGTACCTAAAATACACTAAAACTTTTAAAGGTGAACTAGATTTGACGCTCTTTTGAATCCAAATGTGCAACTTTTCAGTGTTTAATGGACAACATCCTGTTCTTTAACAAGTTGCAGCAAAAAAAAAAAAATGTGTCTGAACCAAGAGTGGACCACTAAATGTTCTGCTTCCGTGACAAGTTGTATCTAAACAGTCCTTTTCATTGTATTGTTTACATTTTGACGTTAACAGACTTGATACAGGGCAAGTTATTATCACATGGAAATTTGTGTACACCCACCACCTTTTGTGTCAATAAATTGTTTTGAATGAAGCAATTATCATTGCATGATTCTACTTAAATGTCCTACATTCATGACATATCATCAGTGTAGTATCCAGTTTTTACATTTTCTGTTAATTTCACCCAAAAGTTGATATCCCTAACTTTTTGAGAGTAGTACAAGTCCAACTGGTAAGCAGCTAAACTTGTGTACTCAGAAATGTGCATTGCTTTATACAGACAAGAGGGTTAGACCTAATGGTTCATAGTGTTTGTTATAAATTCTAAAATCCCTATGCCATATTTACTTTCTTAATTTACAGTGTAGAACACCACAGGCATTTTCTTTCACTAAAGCAAGTTCATACATCCTTTTTACAATTAAAATAGCCATTTTTATTACTGTAGATTGAAAGTCAAGTACCAAGACTGTACCTTCAAGGAGAACTTGACAGTACATCTCCTTTTTATGCCTTTAATGACTTTGCATTTATGCTTTTTTTTTCTTCTTTTTTTGAAAGTAAAAACATAAAATCTTACGGGATTGTTTGTTGAATAATAATCTGACACTCCATTAGATGACACGTTTCTCTCATTGGCACACGCAGAATCATTATTAGAGATGATTAAACTGCTATGACAAAAACTAGAAAAACTGAAGGACTGTTTCTAAATAGACGAGGCAGCAAGTGTAACAGTATTTGAAAACAAATACTCTTATGGTCTCTGAGAAGTAGACCTTGTAACATCTGAAATCCGCATAGCTTTGTACATCAAAACATGAGATAATTGAAGATCCTTTCAAGCACACATACTAACTTAAAACTCTCAATTTAAATGAATATCACTGTTTCATCTAACAATATAAAGTCTATTTCTTTGTTAAAATTAAACAACGCTTTTATTGTTTAATGACTTATAAGGGTGCTACATATCAAAGTATTGTTTAAACTAATATATTTAAGACTTATTCATTGCAACCGGTTACTTTTGTTGCTACAGAAACATTCAAATGACCCCAACATATATTATATTTTGTATCACCATTTTATCAAAAACGTACCTAAATATTTTTTTCTTAAAAATGACTGAAACAGATTATTGGAAATATTTTTAATGCATTTTTGTTCAATTAACTTAAGTGGTGACATTATCTTTTTATAATTTAGCCGTAGGTTAATGTTGTTTTTTTTAACAACTAATGTTTGCCTCTCTGCATCAGATGTTCATAGGCCACAGTCAGCCCATTTGTCAGGTCAGCTTCACCCCTGACCAACTCGGTGTAGTCTCGGTGGGAGATGCCATATTTCTCTGGGACTTCCTTGCGAATCCTGCTGAATCTTTGGCTGACAGTTGGTAATAAATCATTTCGTACCATTTCAGTGCATATATGTCATTCTGCATTAGATTAATTTTTTTTCTTAAGGTACTGATTCAGGCTCTCTGTTCCCACAGTTCGTCCTTTAAAGAAGGCAAGACTTCAAATCGTAAAGCGGGTACCTTGTTTAGTATTAACTTCCGTTCAATGTTGCTTAGTAATTGTTAGTGGATCAAATTCAGTATCTTTTACGCATACAAATAATTCTGGCTTATTTTAATTACTATTTAACCAGAAGCTGAAATAAATGGAGTACAGACGTCAATTGAGCTGCCTCGGCAGAAGGCTCCCCTCCCCTCTTCACCACTACGGCTGGACATCAACATTGACCAAGTTGTCCAGGAAGGCAAGTTTCTCTTACGTTTTTAAAATATCCACTTGATTATCTTGTAGAGAGTTGAATTTGTATACATTTGTGATTTATAACTTTAGTTCTGACCAACCGGCAGGTGAGAACTAAAGATAAGATTTTTTCATTTGCAAACTATTTTAAACCTTATTTAGCTGCTACACAACATTTCAGTTCAACCTTTCATATTTTTTTCACAATTTCCTCAACTTGTACCATTATAGAAGTACTGCAACACAACCTATACTACAACCTTTTCAATGTCATAAATTTCTTTGCTACTGCCCATTCTTTTCCTGTGTGCCTATATGGTCTGGTGGTTATGCCAGATGACTGCGCTGCTGCAGGTCATGGGTTAAAATCCAACAGTGAATGTCTTCTAAAAACAGTCTGCCATTTGCATCACTCTCAATTTGCTGTTATTTTACAAATTATAATAATTCACTTATTCAAGATTATGCTATTTTTCTACACCTTGCGCTTTGCTACATTGCTGTTATGCAATAGAAGCAATTTATAGTTTATTAATGCTTTTTTTTGTGCATTTACCAAAAGGTTCAGCACTGAATTTGCAGTTTTGTTAGGTGGTCTTATTAAGTCAGGGCCAGTGTGTTATAAGAATTATATCTGAATGCATGAAACCCAAATAGTATGAAGTTATTCAGTTGGGGCAGATTTGTTTACCCTGCAAACCATCCTAAATGCTTTATTCATTTATAAGTCATGCTGACAGAGCTGTTTGACCATTTATAGAAGTAAAATAAATATAGAGAGTAATTAATTTGTATTCAAGCTCTAGGATTATTTAGTCATGAACATGGCCGTGTTTGTTTAATTACCACTTACAAGGAGCATACCTGCTCCTTTGTCTGAAAAGTCTGAATACATTGTTTTTGATATGTACAATAAGCTGTACTTTGCAAAGGTTTCATGCATTAATAATGAAGGTTGCCTTAAAAAATAGCTTCTCTGAACATTTTAAAGTATTCATATATAATTACGTTAACTTTGCTTTTAAGATTGCAACAGCTGTTTTGGTATTTTTTCTGTTGTTTGCATACAGGTTTGGGCTCCTTGTCTGTTTGTGAAGACAACTCAGTAAACCCAAACACTCCAGTTCAAGACACTGGTCCAGGTCAGTCCTCTGATCCCAGATCTGCTGTCTCCTTTCTCAAAGTGACAGACCTGAAAAACATGTCTCCTGTTAATACCAGTTGCATGGAAAGTGGTAAGTGCCTACTGCTTTTTTCCATCAGTAGTAAATTGGCTTTCTGTGTTTTCTATTAAAGCTCTTGTTTGTAAATTTATTATTTTTGTCATGCAGTTGACATAAATCAGAACAGGCCAGTACGTCCAGATTGTTACAGGCACTTTAACCCACGTTTCAAGACCTCCTTTCTTGATCAGGTATAGAGCATTTTTTTCAATAATACACTGAAGTCGAGGGGTGTTATTGATGTAGCTGGTTTGTGTAATGTTTTCTTTGATCCAGACTGTTGTACCTCCCCAACCACAAGAAGAGGGCATGAAGCTAAAAGCTGTGATCGGCTACAATGGCAATGGACGTGGCAACATGGTGTGGAGTCCTGACCAAGGTGATCATAGCATGTCGATAGAAAAAAAAATATATATATATATATGTATGTAGAAACATTTTTTTGTGTAAGATCAAAAATAACGATTTTTAATTGTGGCTGTAAGGTATTCTTACGGTCATATCTTTGCTGTTTTTTTGTGTGTGTGTATTTTGTTCCTGTCACTGTTTATTTACTGCCGTTGCAGTAAATTGTAACTTTTGCATGGCGGGAATAAAATCAATGTGTAGCGTACTGAATACCAACCTAAAACTAAACACTAAAATTACAGTTTCCCATTTTAAACCTTGTACTGAGCATTATTTTGTTCTGTTTTTATCATAACGACCAATCATTTTCTATTGCAGGTTTATTTGCATACTCTTCTGGTTGTGTGGTGGTGGTGGAGTACCTTCATACAGGCAATCAAAGACACTTACAGGGCCACAGTGAGGAGATCTCCTGTCTTGGAATCACAAATGATGCACAGGTACGTACTTTAAATGTTTTCCTGTTACATGGACTTTAAAACCTGAGTGTGGGAATTGTGTGTAGAGAAATAATTTCACACTCCACTCTGATCTTTCAGGTTTAAGACTTTAAAGGTACCATTTTAAGTAATGTATGTGCACTCCTGCGAAGTGTCTTCTTTGCTGGTCATTGTGTGCGTCTGTGGTTGTGACATTCTCCATGCTGATAGCTTCTTTTATGAAGCCAATTTGTTCCACCATCAAAACTTAAAAGATAAAACTGTGTATGTTTTGAATATTACTGCAGACACATATTTACCGGAAGCATCGCTTTTTACCCGAGGAAACGCTGGAGAGTTTTGTCCTGGTTGATGCAAAGATGCTTGGTTGAGTTTTCTCCCAATTAAACTCAACAACCTTACTTTTAGACCCAATTCTCACATCACTTTTAAAGACATTTTATGGTTTCTTTGAGCCTGAGCTTTTAAATATGGTAAATGACTCTGTTCAGATGCGTGTCTTCCAATCTGTCTTTATAACGGCATCGGTGAAGCCCCTTCTGAAGAAGAGTAATGTAGATAACAAGGTTCTTGATAACTACCAACCTGTATCCAACTCACTGTTTTTAAGTAAAATTATAGAAAAGGTTGTGTTTATCCAGTTAAAGAAGTTTTTGAAGAAAACACACTATTTTTGAAAAACGTCAATCTGATTTTAGGACGAGCAGTACAGAGATGGCCCTTTTTAAAGATTAACGATCTCATGTGTAACTTAGACTCTCAGCAACTTTCTGTCCTGGTGCTACTGGATCTTAGTGCCACCTTTGATACAATAGACCACCAGATTTTACTAAACAGACTGACAAGTCTGGTGGGCCTCTCTGGTACTGTTTTAAAATGGTTTTATTCCTATCCCACATGTCGGCGATTTTTCCTAAGTGTGGATACATGCTCTTCCATGAAATCAAGTGTGGGGTTCCCCAAGGATCAATTTTTGGCCCAATACTTTTTAATCTGTACATGTTTCCTCTTGGGGATGTCATCAGGAAATACAGCGTTGATTTTCACAGCTATGCTGATGATACGCAGCTTTACATCGCCGTGTCTCTTGATGACCAACAGCATTTTAGATATTAAGTCATGGATGGTAGAAAATTTCTTACAAGATTGAAATTTTGATTATCAGTCCTGAAGACAAGAGAGAGATCGTTTTACAGAAACTACAGAATTTTAAACCTTCTCATTGCGTGAGAAATCTGGGTGTCCTTTTTTACTCTGAGATGGATTTTATTCCACTTATTATGAATGTCATAAAGACAGGAATTTATCATCTTGAAAACATGCTCCACCAATTTCTCTCTCTTGCCAGCATGGAGATGCTGATACATGCTTTTATTTCCAGCTGAATAGATTATTATAATGTCCTGCTTACTGGTCTTCCCCAAAAAAATATTTCTAATTTACAGTTACTACAGAATTTAGCGGCGCAAGTTCTAACGAGGAGCGGCAACACATTACACCAGTTTTAAAATGGCTGCATTGGCACCCTGATTGATTTTAGGTTCTTTTAGTGGTTTATAAATGTCTTAATGGTCTTGGGCCTTCTTATTTATCTGACCTGCTTTTAAATTATGAGCCCTCGCAGACCCTGAGGTCATCTGGTATCGGCCTTTTAGTTGTTCCCAAAGTTAGAACTAGAACTTATGGTCGTTGCTGTGGGGTCGCACTGGTCAGGGTTGGTGGGGTCCTGCAGCCTTGGCTGTGGTGTGGGCCCTGGCCTTCCCTGATCTGGGCGGTTCCCATGATGGCGCCCTCTGTGGTCATTGAGGTGGCTTCTGGTGTGGTCAGATTCTCAAGATATCGTTTCCTCCCAGCAGCATCAGACCAGGGGCCTCATGTATAAAGCGTACGTACGCACAGAAAATGTGTGGCGCATCATTTTAGGCACAACTCGGGATGT
>JAOXYM010000023.1:14725705-14738576 GCA_028567055.1 Leptatherina wallacei
GCCTTCGCCATGGTTATTTGAACAAAGGGTGGAAGCCTGCATCGTATTTATACTAATTTACATATGTATTTAAGGGCAGAGACAGGGCGGTCCGCGTGACACCAGCAGCTGAACTGTATTTCACGCAAATTGGGATGTATAAAGGAAAGTTGCGCAGCCACATGCATGCGCACGGTTTTATACATCTGGATTTTTTTGTGCTGCGCACTTTTCGAAATTTGTCCCTACGCAAACTTTTAGTGTGAAAGCTGCGCACTATTTTATACATGAGGCCCCAGATGTATATCCTCAGATGTTTACCTCCAGTCAGGTTTTTACATTGATGTTTCAGTTAAACTGACAGAAACTAGAAGTCGGAGTTTATGTTTTTACAAGGAGGGGTGGGGGTTGTATGTGTGCACTTCGTGACTGTGAGTGTGATGATGTATGTGTAAAAAAGAGAGTATGTTCAGGTGTGTGTTTCTGAACTTTGTTTGTGGTTTTATCATTTTTTTTAAATGACTTTGTTATGTAATGCATCTGTATGAAAAGTGCTCTATAAATAAAGTTTGATTTGATATTTAGTTTTGCACACACACAAAATGCTACATCTTGCATAAATGGGAGAAATTCAGATTTTTAGTTGCTGAAAGTAGTTGACTTCATCATCTGAACCCATTCAGATTCAGCTGGACCCATTAAGAATATATAGAAGTGTTTGTATGTTTGATTAAGTCCTGAGACTTGGAAAATCAACTGTGTTTTGTTTTGTATTATATTTCGTTTCCAGACCATGGCATCTGCAGCTGGTGGTAATAACGGTAGCAGAAGCCTCATTTGCATTTGGGACATCCAGAGTGGAACTTGTCGTCACACAATCACCTACCACAAAGGGGCCGTGCAGAGTCTTGCTTTCTCTAGAGATGACCGCTTCTTTCTCTCAGTGGGTTGGTAAAATTTAAATTGGAGTCTCTTGAGTTATCACTATTCATTGTTAATTTTAATTTCAGCTTATATTTTCTACAATTTATGAAAAATCTGAATGATATTATATGTGGTCGATCAAATGTGGTTCATAACAGTTTTTTTTGTTTGTTTTTTTTTGTCACATCATGTAGGGGACTTCTCTGACCCAGGATTGGCATTGTGGAGTAGCAAGAACTACCAACTCCTGTCCAGTGTGAATGTGCCAGGACCAATCCACGATGCTGCTTTTAGCCCCTCAGCAGCCAGCCAGATGGCGTGTGTGGGCACCCACGGGGTTTACTTCTGCTTCATCAACACGCAGAACCCAGATGTAGAACTCAAGGTAAATTGTAACATAAGACTAATGATCACAGCTCAAGATGTTGTGTGGCTTTTAGATATATAACAGTGCTCATTACCAGATGGAAAACTTTGTTTATTTGTCATGAAACTTTAGCTCTCAAGTATTGCAAGTTCTATTTTGTTAAAAAGTTATGACACGTATTCATTTAGTTCTTGAAAAGGCAAAGACTGTTCTTGTATTCACTTGTTGCATAAGGTTAACCATTCCTTTAACATGTAGGTCCAAAGGGTGACCGCACCAGCAGAGGTGGGTGATGTGGAACTGACAGCTCTGTGCTACTACATGGACTTCTTTCTGTTCACAAGCACAAATGGTGGACATGTTTGTGCTTGGGACATAAAGACGCAACGCTGCTTCATGATCTGGGAAGCTGATGATGGAGAGATTGGTACAAATTGGCATTCTGTATATTCTGACCATGTGCTATAGATGAGAGTATTTAAAGCTAGATCATGAAGAGATGTGTTTTATTTAGAAAAAATTAATAGCAGGATTTATTTGTCATGAACTCATTTGTATTTTGGCCCAGGGCTTTTATAAAGGCTAATCGGATTGATATGTTTTTCTTGATGCAGGAGTGCTGCTTTGTCGAGGGAATCGTCTCTTGACAGGCAGCAGCACCCGCTGGTTACGACTGTGGGAGGTAGAGGCTATACAAAGTATGAAGCTGGAGGAAAAGGTCTGCAGTGCTGAGGACAGGTATACATCCCATTTTCTCCTAATCTTTCCTTCCTGCCTCTCTGTGTTTAGTTCTGACTCTGGAAACAGAAAGTAGACTTTACCCTGATGCTGAGGGATCTGGGGTCTCATTTATAAAACATTGTGTAGAGTCCAGACTAAAAGTGTACGTACGCACATGAGCTGAAAATGGCGTACCCCAAAAAAGAATCAGATATATAAAACTGTGCACGGCCCCGCGGTGCTCAAAGAAACGGGACTGCGTCCACTAGTTCCTCAACAAAGGGAAAGTGCACATACATTTCACGGTTCTCGTTCTGTATGCAGGGGTTTCATTTCTTTAAAAGTGATCATATGATACGATCCAGAGCTAGAGCTGCTACCTTCGATTTTGCCTGCAATCTTCGCTATGTGATGACGCATGCACGGTGCAACTGTGGTGGATGGTGTTGCCAGATTTGGTGTTTCCCCCCTAATTTTTAAGGCACGTTTACAGTGTGTTTTAGCGGGATTTTGCCTGGAGGGCTCCATAGAAATCTGGCACTCTCTTGAACAAAGATGAACTGTGAAAGAGTGCCATTCACAACCATCAGAATGAACGCGTTCACAATAATGTTCATCAGGCGGAAATTACAGTCCGTTCAGTTCACGTTCATCCAAAATATGAATGAGTTCATTAATGATCGTTCATTGAACTCATTCATGCACAACACGGGGGGTTGGCCTATTCATTCAAGGAGATGTATGGATTCAGTAAAAAAGAACTGCTTTTATGATGAACCAACTTTATGATTTTTACATGTATGTGATTATGAACTTTTTATTGTCCACTTACCTCACTGGTCACGCTTGTATGGCAAAAGAAAAAACATGGTGGTAAGCTCTCGTTATTGCCTGACGTCTTCTGTTATATGACCGTCCGATTGCAGAGCGTCTTCTGCAACGTGCGTGTATTAATACATTATTTATTTGCTGCAGTCTTACCAGCCGTTCATATGCGCGGTCCGTTAAAGTCTGCTGATATGCAGTCCAGATCAGCACCAATGTGAAAATGAGCAGATAATGCTCCATGATGTACAGTAAAATTTGCGAGGGATTTGTTGTCTACTCGCCTAAACTGTATAAGCAGTCACAGAACGGCATTTGCTGCCACGTGACAATTTTTGGACCGTTTGAGTTTGGACTTTGTGAACGCGAACCAGACCAATTGAGAAACTGCAACAATGTATCATCCTCGCTTTGGTTCGAATCAGAAAATGGACCTTTTGGTGTGAACACGACCTAAGGAAATACAGTATGTCAAATAAATATGGAAGTACTGATAGACTGCAGCACTGTACCTGCATGCAGCTGGATGGGGTTCACACCAGAAGTAATCTGCTCTACAGACAAGGCTGGTGTGAACGTGACCTAAGATGCACTTTTAGAGCTTCAGCTCCCTTTAATCTTCTCCATTAAAGCTGACACTTTTCATTTTCATGAAATATCCATTATTTAACTTCAAATCATTCTGATGCAGGAAGCCTGAGCAGAAATAAGGAGTTCCCACATCTACTTTACTGACACAACACAGCCATTGTTATTGTTTCTTTTGTACTATGATTTTTGCAGTGCTGATCAGCAACTTTACAATAGCTGATGTCTCGTGAAAAAATGTATAGTTTTAAACGATTGTGTTACAAAAAGTTCTTTTGTCCAAAAAAGAACCCAGACAAGAATATGTTACTGGCAGTCGTTTTATTGGGATTTATTTTTCATCATCATATAAAATTAAATTTAAGTTACTAAGAAAAATGTATTATTGTGCGTGCTTTTGTGATTATTGGTGCAACATTTTCCTTTTTAAATGATAGAAATCCACTGGATCTTCAATGCAGGAAGTTTCTCTGAATTTTTGCTGCTAAAATAGAACATTTGGCTTTAGACAAAGCAGAACCAACTCTGGCACTAAGTATAGTAATGGGAGAGGTACGAGGCAACTGCTCAAAGGTAGAAGGTGGATCTGAGCAAATCACGTTGGAGCTAAAGTTGTAGACTGTATTGTTCCAGCATCACACCCTCACTGTTTCCATGATGTACAAACACATTTTGTTGGTAAATGCTGTGTGTATTTGCATGTGAATTAACATTTCTTTTGCATTCAGAATTCTTGTAACACATGAACCAGCTTTGCTATGAAACGTACATGGAAATGTCATTTTTATACAATAGTAGTGATAAGAGATAAAAAAAATATTCAAGATTTTTGGTGTGCTGCTCTTCTTTACTACACTGATGCACAGGGTCTTAAGTGGAAGTGTCAGAAGAAGAACATCTTATCTGTAATCCTATTGTCATAGAAATCACTGTTATAGAAAATGTTACTGTCCATCTAAGTTTTATAATCATTTTAAGGACATGTGGTATAGCTAGATGAAGTTTAAACTTGACTCTTGCTCCAGATGCTGGAACTTTTGGACTGACTCTATGTGGGTAGAATTTGCATACACCTTGTGTGCAAAGTTATCTTAAAAGCTGAAAATGTTCTTTATCATTGTATAAATTCCCCCTGAGATTAATAATCTATGTGTTTATTTATTCTCAAGGAGTGAATTGGGTACACTATGTAATTTCTTTTATTTATTTATATTTACTCCTTAAATAAATGCTATCTCTGATCAAGCATACAGTATGCAGTGATCACTCTGAAGTATCAAATACTTGGTTGTTAGGTTTTCTGTGTATTAATAGCAAAGTGTGTATTCATGGATAAATACATGTTGGGTTTTTTTTTAGTCCTACTGGCTCACCGTCACAATAGACTATAAGTTTTTTTCTCTCTTCTTTTTGCAGTGGTTGCTTACAGGCATGAGATGTGCCCATGACAAATCAGTGGAATAGCTTGTCAGTGTGTTATTTTAATTTTTATCTTTACTTAATGAAATATTTTTTCTTTGTCCCACCTGTTTTAAGTGGGACAACTGTGTCAGTGGAGCAAGAGATTATGTTGGATGGAATGACTATAAGTGCAGCATTTGATAGCACAATGGACATGGGCATCGTTGGCACCACAGCAGGAACCCTCTGGTACATCAACTGGTCAGATAACACCAGCATCCGTCTGGTCAGTGGGCACAAGACTAAGGTAACCAATGGAGGTTTTTGGAGATGAAAAATAACTGCATGACAATGTGAGTCTCCAGATGGGCCTGGAACAATATGGAAAATATGTTCATTGAAGATTTTGAAGCAGTCCCAATTTCTGTGGTTACTTTAATTTGGATGGAGGCTTTAATAGAATAGCATGTCCATATGCATTGATGATGTTGTAATCGCTCGTTCTGGGCTTTTCTTTTAAGAAAAAAAAAAGCAAAGCAAAATGCCTTCAAAGATCTGATGTGTCCTGCACTCAGTCTTATTCACCAACACCTAGTTAGTTTAAGTGGGAGCTGTATTTATTTAATTGTGTGACTGCTGCTCAATATTTCAATGATAATCTAACTGGTTAACTTAATAGGCAAGGCAAGCTTATTTGTATAGCATATTTCATGTACAAGACAACTCAAACTGCTGTACATAAAATATTAAAAGCAAGGTGCATAAGAAACATTTTTAAAAAATAAAAACAGAAGAATATAGGCATAATGGAAGATGCATCATCATCGTCATCACCATCTCTCAATGTATATATATGAAAAACTACTGTAGATTCAGAAAAAGAAAAGGGAAAATACTATCATAATTAAAAGTAGCAGCAAATAAAAGGCATTTTCCTAACACTATTCCTTAGGTGAGAACCTAGGGAACCTAAATGTTAGAATTATTTCTTCGAAGCACTGTAAATGTCACAGCCTGTTTCCCCACTTCCCCTCCCCCTAAAAGACATCAAATACAGTACATTCACTTATAATTTCTGGAATGCTCTTCATAATACCTTTACATAGCTCCTACAGGCTTGGCATTGCCACACTTAGATGAAGCAGATGTCTCTAATGTCACTGCCTACATCTGATTTTCCTTTCAGAGTGAAAATACAAACTTCCGCCATGAGCATGCAGCTTTCAGACAAACATCTACATCTCATTAACTGTGTAGAAGGACAGTATAGGGAGTTTGAACACATTCAGAGAAGCAGTTAATGATTTGATTCAGTTTCTTGGAACAGATGGTTAATCTTGCATCACATGAAAAGCTCCTTTTTGAAATTCAGAGGTTCTTTGGATCCAGCTGGTGTCTTTGTTTTTTTTTTAATCATTTATTATTTTGAATGAACTGATTGTTGAAAAGAAGAAAGCTAAAGTTCTTTAACAGAGAAAAGTCATTTTTAAGAAAGCAGGAAATTTCTGAGGAAGAATGTTGATAAGAGAAAATTAATAGTTAAGAGGCTTTTTTCCACTGTGTGTTCTTCTCCGTTGCTCAGGTTAATGCTGTCGTGTTAAGCTTTGATGAGAGCCACTTTGCCACATGCAGTGAAGATGGCAGTGTGAGGGTGTGGTCGACCTCAAGCTATGAGCTGGTGGTGCAGTTCCAGGTGCTCAACCAGGTGAGACAATGGATCTCATATAACGAAAGGTTGTAAAATACACTTTACACTCATTTATTTTCAGGCACCAGGTTAAAAACATTCAATCCAGTGTTGATGCAAATAGAAGAAACTGTGCTATCCAGCTGTGGAACTGCCTGTAGAATCATTTCAGCAGAAAAATATCAGTCCTTTAAATCACTATTTCCTGTTTGTCTGTCTTGGTCAGGCTTGTGGCTGTGTCTGCTGGAGCCCCTCTTCTAGCAAAGACACCACATGTATCGCTGCAGGATACAATGATGGGACTCTAAGGATCTTCCGACATGCTTCGGCAGAGATGGAAATGAAACTGCATCCTCATCGTGTGGCTGTCACTGCTATCCAGTACTCTGCTAATGGTAAAAACAAAAACAATACTAAGAAAAAGAAATCCAAAAACATAATTTGTGGTGTTTTGCAGTATTTGTTCAATTTGCTTTACAGTCGGTTTGAAGTTAAATATATTTCTAGCCACTGAAAAGGCATGAACCTGTTCAAGTAGAATGCTTTTGTACTTCTGCAACACGAATAGCAGAGAGCATATACTGTATTTACAAGATTGAGTCTTGAGGAGGAAGCCTTCCCAGTCATTCAAAGTGGCTTTGCTAGAAGCATTAAAAAGGTAAAGTAGACTTGTTATGTTTCATCCTGCTGTGGTTTGCCTCCCTTCAGGTCATGTGATCCTTTCAGCAGGGAAAAATGGTCTGGTAGCCATCAGCAGCCCATTGAACGGAGCAACTATTCGTACAATCAAGGACCACAAAGGAGCGACTATTACCACAATCCAGTGTGTGAATGAGCAGGTCAGCTCAGTGAAATCTGTCCAAGGAGACGACCTGTGTGAAGCAAACAAAGGGAAAGAAAACTAAAAATTAGAAAGCTTAGAGTTCCTGATGTGAGCCAGAAAATGGATCATTAGCACACTGCTGAGAAGTTCCTGCAACAATAATCACAGAGTGGAACTGCTCTTTCTGGATCTTTAGTATTTGGATATTGTTTTTCCCCTAAGCTTACATTTCTGTGTATGCTGAATTACTTCAAACTTTGTTTAAAAAAAACGTTTTTGCATCTTTATTAATTGAAAATCACACGGATCATCCTTTTAGTAAGTGTTTTGTACTTAGTGCCATGATCCCTATTCTTGTCTTGAAACAATTCCTAACTTGAATATGTGTTTACCAGAGTTGTGAAAGAAAAAACAATCAAATCCTTTTTCAGATTAGTTGTCCCACCCTTCATACAACTGACCTACCATTTAATCGTATCATCTCTTTGCAGTTATACAAAGTTTGATCCAACAGGATGCTATTCAAATGCAAAACACATCATTTTGCAACATTTTGTAAGTTTGATTTATCTGTTTTTTTGCTGCAACTGTTTCATCTTCTCCTTCTCAGTGCAAGAAGTTTGGACTGGAAGGAAATGAAATGTGGTTAGCTGCCAGTGCAGACAGACGTGTCAGTGTGTGGGCCACTGATTGGTCAAAGGAGAAGTGTGACCTGCTCGATTGGCTGTCATTTCCGGCTCCACCCTATTTTACGGTACCGTCTATGTTTAAGTAATTGTTGAACTGGGTTAAGTTGTAATCTTTCTTGATGTTATTTGATTATTTAATCTACTTCTGTAATTTCAAATCATTGAGTAGAGGCTACTTTGTGCTTGAGACGTACTCGAGAAGCTCGGTTATCAATAAAACTGTTATTCAAAAGTTTTAAGAGGAAAACAGAAATATTCTGTCCCCGTCTCATCTGGTTTGCATATTCACGAAGAAAACCTCCGTACATCAACAGTTACTTTATTTAGGAAAGAGAGGAATTGGCCGGATAGAGTTATAGATGGACGTCAGACTGAACTTATGAATGAGTGCATGATTAACTTGCTTCAGTTCTCAGCACATTTATTTAGAATCTTCCTGGGGTTTTTTGTAAACACCATGACACTTTTACAACTTTCTGTCTTATTGTATTTACAAACAGGGAAACGAAGAAACAAAAAAACCAACTTTTCTGTTATTGATGTCTTATTCTAATAAAAGGGTTATTCTAACTGTAATGTTAATTTAGCTTTTATTGAAAAATTAGGCTCAGTGTTTCTTTAAATCATACATGTATTTCCTTATTGTCTCTCTTCCTGAGCCTCTTCATTCTTCATCCGAGTGGACATAGAATGGACATTTGGTTCGAGGTGACACATGCAGGAAGGTTGAATGTAGTTGGAGATGTAATTAAGGCATTTCAGGAGATTTGGCAGCTTGTTGTGGTTCAGATTCTGGGCTGTAAATGACTGTGTGGTTTTCATCAAGTGTGTAAAGCTCCCTGAGTGTGGCATCAGTCTCTATTTCTCTGGTTTCTTGACACAGTACGTGTTAATGACCTGAAATGTCACTCCAAACTTTGAGTACTGCTGTATTCTTCACACATTTTACTTCTGTTTTATTCTTGGAAAACAGACTTATATTTTATAAAAGTTTAATTGTGAAATTAATAACATCGAGAAATTTCTGTTGTATTAAATGTTTTTTGTAAACATTCACCATTCGTCTCCATTAGTTTGCATTGTGCCCAACATGGTCACTATATATTATCCTTTTAATCAATTATATAATGTGTGTAAAAAGGTAAAGGATGACGGGTTATTGATGTGAATATTAAAGTTTGATCAAAACCATCACAAACTGAAACAACGTGAGGGAAACACGATTTCACATTTGGTTGGTGTCAGAATTGATGAGTGAAGGAAAGGTTTGGATTGTAACAAGACCTTTAAATAAACAATTCAGGATTTAAGGAAGACCTGGAAGAGATTTGTAAGAACTTAAAAATGAAAGAATTATGGGAGGAAAATACAGAATATAAACAAAATTCTAGGGGTTTTATTTGTCTTGTCTTATTTTGTTTTGCACTTTAAAATCAGTTTTTTGTACCACTGCAAATGGGGTAAAATTGTGGAGAAACCAAAGAGAAAACAAACGATCAAGCAGTCTATTTTTGACTGTGGTGCGTCTCATAGTAATCTTTCTGTGTTTTAGGGTGACACTCTGCCACCCAGTCTGGCTGCCTTCTATCCTGATGATCATAGCCTGGTTGTCTACACAGGCTATGGAGTAGAGAAAAAACTGATTTTTTACAGCCTGGCAAAAAAACAGGTAACACAGTCTATCCATTTCAGTGTTTACCCACTGTGCTGAGTTTTCCAGAACCAATATAGGACAGGTGTTGTTTGCAGAATGTCCACAAAAATGTAGAGAAGCTCATGCTGTTTTCTTTTACAACAGATAATAAAAACAATTTCCCTGCCCCATTGGGCGACATGCATCAGCCTCTCCAGTCAACTCATTGCTGTGGGATCAAAAGGTAAAACTCTGTTGTTGTATAATATCTATTATCTGTAATGTCAGTTGAAAAACAGATTCCTGTTTAGAGATTTTGTCCTGTAAAATTCTCATTGTGTTTAATCTCTTGTCAGAGCGAGTGCTAAAGCTGGTCAAGTCAACCAGTGGCAGGTTCCAGGATTTCTTACAGCACAGTGACTCACTGCAGACGTGTCACCTTTCCCCCTCCGGGATGCTTCTTTTTTCCGTGGCCTATAATGAGATCCTGCTTTGGGAGGTGCAGGGCCTGTAAGGGGTCTGATCTATTATTGAACTTGTGGCATTGTAGATTTGTCTGCTATTACATGTGCTAAGGTTTTCATTTGTTGTAGATTTATTATCATGTACAATTGTTTTTATGAAATGTTTTTAGAGAAACTGGTTTCTTAGGAGTATATGAATGGAATATATTCTTTCCACATGTATGATTTAAAATAAACTTTTTTTATTGAAAAAAAAAAAGCAGTTGCATGGCTCATTGAATTGTTTAGTTGTTTTTATTTTTATTTTTTTCTGTGACTTTACTATGTCTTTAAAATGCTGACGAGTGTTTAAGAGTATTTTGCAAATGTGTAGTTTTTTCCTAGTTGACAGAATTGTAGGTGTAGGTTGTAGAGTCATAGAAATAGATTAGCATTTATCATATGAAAATACTGCAACAATGCTGTGGAATGCACCACATATAAAAGTAACTACTCCATGTTTTATGATGAGTATTCCAATATTTCTTTTCTAATAGAACTACACACTAGATTTTGTCAAAAAGGCTTGAATGCTGGCAGCCCAGGCTGAATGACTGTCTCCCTTACTACTAGCAGTTAATGGCACTTTTGTGAAGATTTTTATTACTTTGCCACTTAGAAATGTTGCATACACTAGGACAACAAATGCTTAAAGCTTAGCCTACAACAGAACTAGTTATGAAATGACTTCTGATTGTTGTTGGATTTTTTTAGAGTAGTTTAAAATAAGGAATAAAAAGCACACTGAGTAAGGAACAACAAATAGATTATGTGAATACAGAGCCATAAATAACTGAAATTGGTAAATTGACAGTAAATGTACATTTAATGAAGCAAACCCTAATTTTCACTTTTTATAAGGTGAAGGGGGATCTTAGAGAAACATAAATTTGCACAGAAAATCCATTTATTTTACTTATACTGTAGTTCTGATTATTATTTACTTTGTGCAATCTTATAAATCACCTCTGTATATGTGTATGAGTATATCTATTACCAACTCCAGTATGTTAAATGTAAACAGAATCTGTCCACTAGAGGGCGTCTTTTTGCAGCCTCCTCTCTATGAACCGGAAAGATATGGGTTTCACCTTGGGTGCATATCTCTGAAGAGGCGCACGTTTGGATTTAGCTAGAAATTTGACATTCAAATGAAACATACATGTCTCTGTAGCAGCTCGGCGCGTCTGACTGTTCTTCGGAGATTGAAGAAACATGAAGCAAGACGTCAGGATACTTTTGTTGGGGGAACGTAAGTCTTTCACTAACGGCTGACCACAAGCTACACGGTTAGCAAACATTAGCTGTTGCAGCTAATTAACTTAACTTGTAGCTGAACTTATCTCGAACATATCTTGTGTCAGATATTGTTTTAATCAATAAATCTGCAGTGAGTCAATAGAATAAAATCACCTCTTGTGTTTTTGTTCAAGGTGTTGCTTTTCAAACGTTGAATTTCTGGTTTGCTAGCTTTCAGCACTTTTTGCTATAAAGTTGAAACTGTCGGTTTGGCTAGCAATAACTTATCGTAACGTCAGTGCTTTTACTTTAATCTACTTATTGATGGGTTTTTACTCTGAAAGTAACACAAATAAGACATCGAATTTAAAATATAGGCTAGAATAATGTCTCCTGGCGTTGTGTCGTTGGAAGTTCAACATTTTCTTTTACATGAACTTATTAGAATTGTGTATGAAATCCGAGGCCTGAGCCTTAGCTAGTCGTTTAATTGATGCTACACTGACCAGCAGCATTACAGTCCGTATCACAATATTTGTTCATGGTAATATAAAGAGCAGCTAGTACATGTAACCACTCTTATGGTAAGTGCTTTAACAAAACAAACTGGTCAGAAAAGTTCCTTTGGTCTTTGCCTGACAGCTCTTCTCATCCTCTTCACATTTTCTTTCAACAGCCAAGGTAGGGAAGACTTCCTTAATCATGTCTCTGGTTGGAGAAGAGTTCCCAGAGGAGGTAAGTGTGAACACAGCTTCCCAATACTGTTATGTTCATGCTTAAACTTCCTTCATATTGGCCTCACTAAGATGAACACCTGTCTCTTGTTTACTGCATAAGACACTTTTTGCTTAGGTTATTACACAATATTAAATGTTGTTGGGTTGTAATGAATTATGTTTCTAAAATTATTAGACAGCATGTCATTTGGTGGACAGGTATGTTAAACCCTAATTAAAGCTAACAGCATCTCATTTAATCATGTACAGTATTATTGAATATTTTGAAACTGGATTGTAATTTTTTCGGTTGGTGTTGAAATATGAATATCTTATATTTTCTTTCAGTTTGTATGAATGAAACAGTAATGTAAAATGACCTGTCAGGTTAATTAATCCTTCTCGGACCATTATGTAACAACTGTGACAATATTTACATTACAGTCAAGTGTAGTTTAATTTATTTGCATTACATTTAAGACATTTTCTGTGGCGTAAACAATTGCCTGCCTTGTTAGTTCAAGACTTGTATACGCTGTTAAATCATTTGTTCATGAGGGCTGTATGATTGAAAATCCTGACTTGGGTACATGGCTATAATCTGAGCTCATACAATCTTTGCTAGGTGCCCCCCAGAGCTGAGGAAATCACCATCCCAGCTGACGTGACTCCAGAGAAGGTGCCCACTCACATTGTGGACTACTCAGGTAAATATTGCAAACTCGAATATATGGCACTGTTTATAACTTGTGCTTGTTGCTCTTCAAGATAAAAGCT
>JAOXYM010000023.1:14746093-14769502 GCA_028567055.1 Leptatherina wallacei
GTAATATGATAGCCCTGCGTGCTATGAGAGAGGAAAAGGCCAGGATCTCGCTTTTACCTTTTGGCAGGTCACCATCTTAAATGGCGTTTCATGATTGGTGCCACCGATCTACGTAGACCAGGTGGTGAGTCAGTCGTTTGACGGGAGCCAAAGGGAGCTAGAGCTTGGACTGAATATTCATACAGATTACACAAATATGCATTGATGAAGAAAAAGAACGACTTCTGTGAAGTTTTTATGAGTAAATAACACACTAACATCCTCATAAAAGTCCATTTTTCATGATATAGCTCCTTTAATATTAAACAGGAAGTAAATCATCATCCACATCTATCACTTGGGTAAACAACAATTAAGGCTTTAAGTTGCTTACAGTACTAATAGAGATTAATTAATTGAAGACTGATATAAGTGGAAATTTATCTAAAGCGATGCTTCTCCAAGTTAAAGTATTAACTGTTTTACTTTATTCAGTTTCATGGCACCTGTCATCCAAACATGCAGCTCAAAGTTGCTGTCAAATTAAACCACCATTTGAAATAAAACTTCCTAAATTATCTGTTTATTTTGATCATCTTGATTGCTAGAAGCATCTTTAATCTTCCTGGTGTTATTCTGATTACTAGTTGAATTAAAAAAGAAAACATGATTTGAAACATGACATGCAATTAAAAGATACTGGCAATAATGGCTGTTTCCAACATAATGTACATGACAAGATAAAAAAATGTGTCATTCTATCTTCTTTTTTTTTCTTTTCTATTTATCTATAATCCAGCAACATTACATGGAGAGCAACATCCCATGTGTGCTGGTTGCCTCCAAGGTGGACCTTCCTGAAGTCAAGCAGTTCCATGGGATGACTCCAGCAGAGTTTTGCTACAAACACCGTCTGCCTCCCCCGCTGCCCTTCTCCAGCCTGTTACTCGACTCCACCAGCAAGAACATCTACACCAGGCTTGCCTGGGCAGCAATGTACCCGTACGTCCAAGTACTACTTTCTAATAAAAACAGGTTTCACTAAAATTAAAGAAAATATAAATATGAGTCATAAGTTTATTGTAAAAGGTT
Source organism: Leptatherina wallacei (assembly GCA_028567055.1). Lineage (NCBI taxonomy): Eukaryota > Metazoa > Chordata > Actinopteri > Atheriniformes > Atherinidae > Leptatherina > Leptatherina wallacei. The sequence goes on from JAOXYM010000023.1 coordinate 14,747,165, forward strand.
TAATGTGCAGAGGGCAATATGAAAGGATAGAATTAAGTTTATATTGTTAATGGTAGTATCTGGATTGTGGCTAACCCTCAACAATTTCTTTTCCTCCCATCTCCAGACACCTGAATGGTTCAGACATGAGCAGCACGTCATTCTGGCTCAGAGTGGCGCTGGGCTCTGCTGTGGTTGCAGTTCTTGGTTTTGCCATCTACAGAGCTGTAGCAAGACTGAAATGACCAACAAGTCCCCTGGGGACTTTTTTTTTTTTTTCCTTTGTTTTTTCAAACCTCCATCCACCAAGACCAAACTTCTCAGACCAGATCCAGAATTACTGCAGTCTGATCTGAAGAGAGTCTGCATCATCACACTTGTCACCCTAAAGGCTCCCAGGAATACATCTGCCATCCTGTCTGACCGCTTCACTTTGAAGTCATTTGATCACAGCAGTCTGGAGGCAATTGGATAGCGGTGATCATGTTATTCCACATGCTGCCAGCTTTTTCTGCCTTATATTGTCTAACCAGGCTAAGTAGGGGATACCCTGTCTGTGCTTGATACACAAAGAACCGCTACTGTTAATGTCCAAAAAGGTGCTTTATCTGGGGGGAGGACCTGCAGGAAGATTGTATCAAGTCCCCTGCTTTCCCCCTTAGATGTACGAGTGTTAATTAGAGGTTACCTCTTGCAAACGTGCAGTGTTTCTGAGCATAACAGGTAAGATGCCAAATTGACTACAACCAAAATGGAAGCATTGGATTAATTTTTAAGAGAAGACATCCTGATGGACTGCTGCCCAAATCTCCAACATGAACTTTGCTTTTATTTTGGCCCAGGACAAAACAGAGTGAAGATACTTCTCTTATTGCCAAATAACTTGAGCAGCAATGAGTAGTTTTAGCATGTTATCACTCCTTTAGGCATACTATTCAGCCTGAAAATAAATCATCTTTAGCTTCAATCTTATTGTAAGAATGTTTTTAGCAGTAAGTCTTCCATGGAAATGCTGCAACAAGGAGAGATTGCTCTTTTTTGCATGAAGAAAACTGATTTGTATTAGCATAAAGAAATGTCTCCAGTTAAAGAAGTTTAAGGCTTGATGCAGTTAAAGAAAGACGATGGGGTCAGATTTATCTCTGCCTCCAGTTTCCCTCCGAGCTGTTCACAATTGACATGGAATTTATTTTATAAAGACTAAAATAGACTGGTAATCTGTGCTTTTCTGTTCTTGTACACCTGACACATGTTCGACACAATCTGCCATTGTATTGTTTCCCCAACAGAGTTGAATTTGTTGCTTAATTAATCTGAGGACCGGTTGTTTGTGCAGGATGCAAATCACAAATCTGTGACTTTTCAAACTGTTTTCATAGTGAAAGTAAACTGATTCAGATGCCTAATAAAAGACCAGACTGGGCTGTGAAATCTGGCAAAAAGACATTGATGAAACATGACTGCTGTGACTAATGTAAAAAGTTTTATTATTAGGTATCTTCTATGCATCATATAACATTGTCAACATATTTTATTCAGAGTAGAGTTCTGTTTTGACATTTGGATTTATTTGTAGTGGAACAGATTATCTCCCTTTTGCACATAGTACCTGAAACACAAGATGCTTGGGTGAAGCTGAGTACAACACCAGGAGCTATTTAACATTTGTTTGATTATATCTTTATAACTACCGTTTGAAAAGGGTCATTTTAATTGAATCCTGACTTTCATCATAAGTTTTGACTCGAGGCTGCTGCTGCTGTCTTTTCATGCAAGACGCCAGCAGATGGCAGTGTTTTTCAGGTCAGCAGCAGGACGGTAGAACATTGGTGTGTACAAAGACACATAGACATATATGCAAAGGCCCCCCCCCCCCAATGGTCAGCAGTCGCTTTGAGAGGTAGATGATGGTATGTATCCAATCACTGCTGCAAGTTAACCTTCATGATCCGCTAGTGGAATTTTTTTTTTTTTAATGTGTCGTCAAATAGTTCCCAGTAAATGTACATCCTGGCTTTTCTGTCTACAGGTGCATTTCTCCTGGGCAATAAGTCATTGTATCTCATTAGTATATGTGAAAAGCTCAGCTCTACTTAATATTACCGAGTATTATAAAACCCCTGTCTGCGTAGTGCGGGGATAAGTGAAGAGAAGTTGAGCGATAGTGATTGCTGGTAAAAACGTGCCGAAACGCCACTTCTCATCACGTGACTCCTGTAGTGCCCATTTCAAGGTCCAACCTACTTTAAACCTTGTTGTCTTCTTGAGCATCACGATTTGTGGTCAAATCTTTAAAAACAGAAAATCGTCGAGCCAGTTCCAGTATGAACCTCTAAAGAAGGACCAGCTTTTTTTTCTTTCTTTTTTTTTTAAGCAAACCTTCAAATCCCAGTGGAGAAGACGATATTATGGCTCATTAATATGCCGTGAAACCTTCAGCTCACTTCAATGAAAAATACACCAAACATTGCGCACGCGTAAGGAGAATACACTTCTATTTTTTTCTTTTTTTACAAGATGACAAAAGTTTATTGACATACATTTGTAAACAGTCTTCAAAGTGACTGAACACAGTGGGGTGTTTGTATATTATGAATGAGAAAATGTAGAGAATGGAAGATGAATGAGACCTATAGAGCCTTTAGGAAAATCCTGCTGACGTCCACTGTACATTGTAAAGGCTCCACAATGCTCACCATTCAAACATTTGTATTTTCAGTATGAACCCGTGCACTAACAATAACTTCATTAGCCCGACTGTATTTACACCCTTTTTCAATAAGATAACAGTTTAGTGTATTTGTGAACAGACAGAAATGAACCAAATTGTTAACAAAATCTAAAATGCTCACAATAACTTCTACAGCTTCTTGAGGCAATAGTGCAGTGGAGGGAGAACTACTAGTAAAAACAGCTGACGTTTGAATGAGATCTTACAAAAATAATACATATACGAAAACATTTCCTCAAGTATTTACAATTACTTAGTGTGTTTTATTGTCCTTTTGTTTGTTTGTTTTTTTACTTCTTTTTTGATGTTTTAGCTGCCTTCTTGGGTGTCTTTGCCTTGGGTTTGGCTGCCTTCTTTGCTGGTTTTGCCTTGGGCTTGGCTGCCTTGGGCTTCTTTGCCGGTGCCTTCTTGGCTTTCACTGGTGCCGCCTTTTTCACAACCTTTTTCACTTTCTTTGCAGCTGCTTTCTTGGGTTTTTCCGGCGTCTTGGTCACCTTCTTAGGTTTAGCTGCCTTCTTGGGTTTGGGTTTTGCCACTTTCTTTGGTTTGACAGTCACCGCTGCCTTGGTTGACTTTTTGGAGTCCTCTGGCTTGGTCAGCCTGAATGATCCGGACGCCCCAATGCCTTTAGTGTGGCGCAGCATCCCGGATGCTACCAACCTCTTCAGGGCCATCTTAATCTGGACATCGGCATTGTCGCCCACTTTGTAGTTCTTCCTCACGTACTTCTGAATGGACTGACGGGACGCTCCGCTCCGGCTCGCGTCGTGAACAATAGCAGCTTTGATCATGTCCGAGTACTTCGGATGAGAAGCGGGCTTTTTAGGCTTGGATGTCTTTTTGGCTTTGGCTGGTGCGGACGATGTCTCTGCCATGGTGACTTTCTTTTAAGAAGTTAATCAAAAAGTCCTGGAAGTGTAATTTCACCGGCTCGGTGCGCTTGACCGCCAGAGAGCAAAAAAATAAATAAATGTGTGCGGTCAGAAATCAAATAAAGCTTTTCCTCAAACTCCGACCTCACAGGCTGTGTCGCGCTTTCAGCTCTTTTAAGATAAAAAAAAATATGAATTTAACTGTCCAAGTCAAATGACGCTTCGGTATCTTCGCTCACTTAAGTGTCTTATTCCACAGGCGCTCCGGTGAGCCTATGAAGCCTATCTGCGGACGTGATTGAGAACACCAACTGCCAGCAGCTGATCTAGCGGACTCCATGGAACTGGCGCCGTCCCGTTTGTGTTTCTTCATCCTCCAACTCCCGTCAAATATAAAAACTACGGATGGGTATTGATTCACAAAACATTATGGGCTGATAGCAGAGACATTGGGCTTCACGGTGACACACTTGTTTTCTTTCCTCCGCGCCGGCGAACAACTTTTATTCCAGGAAAACCCGCTGGAAGTAATGTGTGCTGTGAACAATTTTGCACAATTCGCATTAAATTGACCCAAACAGTCGGAACCAGGGGCTGAATTATGCAATGCATATCGAAATTGAATCTTTGCTCAAACCAATGCACGTTGTTCGGCCAGCGCAGGCGTCCGTTTTTCCTTTTAATACTTTGATACATTTTCCCAACTAACACAGTCCGGCCATTGACTTTGAGTGACGTGGTCGAGATTATTTACTGTTAAACCTCCTATAAATTAAATGTCACAATATCTAAGTTACGGGTGACCGTTGGGGCTGTATTATGGCTTTATTTGGGTTGTAATACGGTGGATGGGTTTGCTGTATTGGCTTGTTTTAGGGCAGAATTGGTTATAACTATCACTATGGCTGTCGCCTCTCGAGCTCCATTGTCAGGAAAGTTGCCAACACCTCCAAAGATCAGGGATTCTGATGGCGGGTCATTAAATTGATTACATTATTTTTGACATGGGTCAAAGCAAAGTGACAACTGTGTGGCCAGGTGTGGGTCCAGCTGCAGGAGGGGGACTGCTGGCGAAACCAAAGTCCTTCAATGTAGGGCGCAGTGATGGCTTTCTTTTGTTCAGGAGCTGGCGCATCAGAGCACAGTCAATAGCAGCTCTGACATTTGGGTTTTCTTATTATAAGGTAGAGGTGTACCGTTCCAAAGCAACAAAAACCTAAAAAATAACTAACTTTAGAATGATTTAGCTGTGTTATTTCTTATTTTATTATCAGCTCTGATGTCCCTCCCTGCAACGCCATTTTGATTCCTTCATGAAAGTCACAGCCGCTGGATTTGTGCTTTTTCCCGACTTTTATGACTTAGTTGTTATTATTTGACATGATTTTTCTTTCTTTTTTTTTTTTTACAATATAACAGAATTTCCATCCTTTTCAGCACCACTCACTTACTCTACAGCAGTAGCTACCAGGGAACTTAGTGGTTTGCAAGAGGAGAGGTCCTCTGTAGAGTAGCCTACTAGGACACTGCTCATTTTAAAACAGCTAATTGTCCAAAATTATGAAGTTACATTTAACTTAACTAAAAACATCCAATCTCTTTTGTTTGGTGTATAGTAGCAGATAAACAATGCCAGCGATTAAAGAATAAGTTTTTTCCCATAGGGAAATATGTCTCCATGTTTCTCCACCTGTCTCCTCATACTGAGTTGGTGACTGGTTTTCGTTTATTTGTGCGCGTGTTTGTTTACAAGAAGGTGGGAGTGGGCATGGAATTGTTGAACGAGTGAAAAAAGAGGGAGGGAGGGGGGGGACACAGTGAATGAGTGAGTGTTGTTTTTTTTCATGTAAGACTGCTGAGCTAAAGAGGGAGGGGAGTGGATGAAAGGATGAGTTGGTGAATTGGTGAGTGTAAATGGGAGGGAAAGGGGGAGGGAGTCAATTTCAGATGAGCGGTGAAGGAATGGGTGAATTAAGCCGTGGCGAGCTGGGGGGACTGAGTGAATGAAAATATTTTACTGGCGCAATTAAATGAGAAAGTAAGAAGGATGGATGAGGAGAGCCTAGTGGGTTAAGTGGTGTTCTTGTGCTTCCACATACTAGTAACAACATATCTATTGTTTACGACTCCTATTCAGGCCACGCGCGGACTGAATAGCGGTCGTGTGTGGGACTGTTTTGGACACTGGTCCTTAGTCGCGGTCACTGATTGTCTAAAAGTAACGCGTTACTGTCTCTGACCGCTCGTGCCCCGTTTAGTTGGTGGTGCTGGAAAGCATGCAGCCACACTGACTTCTACCCCACGTTAGACCACTCCTTTCAGCCACCGACAGAGGGACGTCTTCCACAGTGACTGGACCTCCTGCACCCTGATCATGATTAGTATAATAAAGTAGATGTCGGTGTAATGATGTGATGACCTGGACATTTCATTGCTACACGTTATTATTTTTTTATTTTTTATATCTTATTATGTAATTGTTGCTTCTGCCGTCATAGTCTGCTGTCTGGGGGGGGGGGGGGGGCCTTTGTGTTGGAAGTAGGATTAGTAAATTAGTCAAAAATATAATGTGAAGCTATTTTTGGAACTGATTCGCAGATTACATTGTTTTTAAATCACACATTTCTCAAATTAGTTTATTCCACCTGTTCTACTGTTTGCTTTTACTGCTTTCTCTAATTTGAAGTGAATAGAATTACAAAAGAAGCTGATGGTGTCACCTTGATCTCCACTGTGAGCCTACATTACTCTTGCATGTCCAAATTAAGTCATTGATAAATGAAGCAGTTAGCAGAAATAAAAGTAATGGTTAGTTACCTCTGATGTCACTGTGCAAAACAGGTTTTGGTGTTCCTTGTGCCATTTTGATGCATATACTGTATAATGCCACCATGCCCTGCAGACTGAATTTAGTCTGTTGTCAGAACCTGAGGTGCACATATATCCAGCTTACATAATGCTTAACCCACTTCTGGGTCATTTGTCAGGAGTCGGTGAGAGTGGGAGTTATATTACATATGTATTTACAGAAGTCGGCTACACCATCGTGTCAGGTGCGTTTTAGTGTTGTGCCTCTAAATCTGTCTGATGCCAGTTTGTAATTATAGCCGTCAAAACCCTCTACAGTCTTGTCCTGCACATGATCTCATTGTGTAACATTAAAAGCATGCTTTCTGAGTTGCTTTGATTTCTTTTTCAGGACAGTTGGTGACTTCAGCTTTAAATGTTAAATAAGATCAAATTAAATAACTTCTTATATTTACTGTCTGAAAAGACATTTGGAAACTGGGTTTAAAGTATTTTTTCCTCCTTTAACCCCAAATAGTTTGCACTTTTATTAGTAAACCAAGCAAAGTCATTCTTCTTATAATTAATATATATTTTCTACATTATATAGTTTTTACCTAGAGACCATCACACACTATATACTGTATGTGTGAAGAGAATATCACAATTATTGTTTTTTTAAATAACACAAAACTGGAAAAAGTGTAAAGTAATATTTTCGCAACAGCTTTTTTTTGTAGCTGTACACCGTCTCAGTGGTTTAAAAGTGGTACAGTTTAAAAAGGAAAAAAATAAGTACCCCCCCCAGACAATGTACAAAATTTAAAAGGAAACAATATTTCAATTGAGTACAGTTTTGAATTTAGATGTTTCTCCTTCATTAAAGTATACAGACTCCTCATTATTTGGTCGTGCATAACTAATGTCAAAGCCTAACAGAGTTGCACAAAAACAAACTGAACCACAAAAACAAAAGGAGAATGTATTCAGCTATATTGTTTATATATTTTTCACAGAAACTGTTTTAACCACTTGCATTACAAAGCAAAAATGAATCTGCTACCAGGAAATATTAGAAGAATATTCACAGAACTTGAGGTGGGGGGGCTGTGACCTGAGGGGAGAGTTGAATTTCAGAAAAAGTACGAAGAACAATGAATGGCATGTGCACGGTCTGTGGGGTGAATCTGTTGAACAGTATGACTGAAGAATGGAAAAGACCTACAATTATAAACCAGTTTTACCTTTTCTTTCCCATCTATATGATTCCAGTGGTATTCCCACCAATTCCGCTTATAATGCATGTATGATAATGCAGTATATGGAACTGGCATAGCGTAGATAGAAATGGTTTATTAAATGGCAGTAGGATTAGATAAGAATTAGCTTCCGCCTACTCCCTTTTGAACATAAACTGGTCAACTATTTTAGTGCGATGGCGGTACATGGATTTTGATGTAAGCTGTTAACACCATCATTTACCATGTCAATGAGATGACCTTCTATTTTAATAAAAAAAAAAATCATTGTCTGGGGGGGGGTTGAAATAAAGAATTCTTGCTAAAGATTATTCCTATAGTCATGGCACACTTAGCACACTTTGTGTTTCAGCTAATTCATGTTGTTTCATGTGCATTGACAAAAGTGCGTGGGGTAAAGCGCTCTTAATCGTTAATGATTCAGTCATTCACGTAGGAAAGCTGTACCATGTGGCTCAAGTTGATTGTGATTATCTAGTAGGCCAGTAGGAGGGTTGTGGGTGAGTGGAAATAATTTGCATTTTGAGGAAAAAAAGTTGTTACCGAGGGAAAGTCAAAGACTTGAATAATAATGGTCAGAACTTTAGTGGATCACCACTAAATGCAAAGAGCTGGTAAAACTCAAATGGGGGGAAAATATTAATTAAGAAACTGGTATCGTCTTGTTCTGAGAACAAAAGTCAACTTCTAAAATTGAAATGGGAGCATGGAGAAGAGGAAGCAGCTCAGGGCCTTGTCTATGAACCAAGGTGCTGCTTCTTTCATTGTTGGGGAATGTTTGACTGCCAGTAGAGATGCTACATTCAGATTTATCAATGATTTTACAGCTGATTGTCGCAACAGGGAGAATCCATTGGGACGCAAGTGTGGTCAGATTCAACTAGATGCATCTAAAATTCACTGGATTAATGCAAACCATTTGCTAGACAACTCAATAAATGGCTGAAAAACTATGGTAGGCTAAAGCTAATGATGGAAGACATGGCAGAGCACAAAATATGCATAAGGATGTTGTTTCACCTCACGACAGACCAATTATAACTAAATCTCCCTGTGATTTGTATCAAACAAGCTGTTTCGCCCTCAGAAATGGTTTCGGACTATTGTAAATGAAACCTAAAAATCTTTCATGTGGTATTGTTTTAAAGTGAATTTGAAGAACCACAGAGTAGGAATAAAAAAAATAAATCAACTGTTTGTGATTGTAGAATTGAGAAATGTACAGTTTTAAAACAGTTTTTCTTTGCAAATAGACCAGTACTCAGAATATTCTCTGGTCTCAGAATATTGTAACTACTGAACATAAGAATTTTTATTTTTTTTTACACGCAACCACTTGTTGGACAGTTGCATGCAGGCCAGCTGGGTGTGAATGTGCTCTCTGGAGATTGTTTGTTCAAGTTTCAACAGTTGTTTCAACACTTGGATGTCTGAGCAGATGCCAGCAGCCAAGTGCCACTCCGAATCCCACACAGCCGAGCCAACAGAGTCCCGTCACTTCACCCCGTACCAAGGAGTTCTTTGTAGACGTCTTACAGTTCCCATCAAAAACACCCTCATCATGTCTTTTATAGAGACAGTAACTATATCCACAATGTCAGCTGTCAAAGCATCTCTCACATGACAGACTTCTCACTGGACCCACTTTCTCAGAGCACCTGTGAGCTGTCAGTCAGAGCAGCAGGGATGACTTCACTGAATGTTGTGAGGTATTGTCTGCTGACATTTAAAAACCGTTTATTTTTTCTAACAGTTGTACTTAATGGAAAAAGAAATAGTAGCCATTCCGCATTCTTTCAATACACAAACATTTACATGCTTATGAATAATGACGTTAAAATGAGAGCAGCCATACACGACCGCATCTAGTTTGACACTTGATTCTCTCCGCTGAAGGAAGTCTACATTTAGCCTTAATCCTGACTTTAACCCTTGCCCTGTTAATACACTGGGATTTAGTTTGAGTTCAGGAGTAACACAATCTGCTGCGGCAAGCATAGTTGCCAAATTAGAGCCATTCCGTGTGTAAATACTGTATTTGGATAGTTTTTGGTTGGGGGGGGGGGGTCCGGAAAAATATTGCATTCTAGCAGCCTTTATGCAATACAAGTTAACGAGGAGGTTTCCCTTTTTGTTTTCTTCTTTATCTCATGTTAAAATTGTTAACAATTAGATGGGATATCTTTTTTCCTTTTTCACATATTAACTCTGTTTTCAGCATTTTTTGCCAAGTTTTTTGGAGACTTTGCAGAAGTATTGTGTTGGTAACTTAATGTGTGAATTTGCCAACAGAGGGCAGTAGCAGCTAAAAGAGAAACAAATGTGTCCTTTGTTATAACATGTTGGATTTGGCATTGGACTGGGAATATGTGATTCAGACTTTTGAATCAAATAAAAGAATACACACAAATGTATAAATATAAATACAAAGTAATGTACCTTTACAATACAGTCCTTCTCATACCTTTTTGTAAGAAGCAGGAAAAACTTTATGAACATTTTGTAGGCATCTCTTCCTAAAGTCATTGATGAGGAGATCATAAGTGAGGCCTTTATGGACCATCTGTGGACCATCTTACTATATCATTGTTGCCAACAGTAGCTTTTTTTTATGATGCTCTCAGAGAATCAGGTGGTGCATTTCAAAGTTTAAGCACTAGAGGTCTCTGCACACCTGTAGTTGTGCTTGTTTTAAATCTATTGCAAGGAGCAAACTACAGCACCCAGCCTGACTTAATTGGATGAGGCACTATGACACTACAGCGTCAGAAAGAGCTACTGATGCTTGACAGAAATATTACTCCCAAATGAGGTGTAAATATTGTAGAAATGGAGCCAGACCAGTGCCCCACCCTCATGAAATAAAGAGCTGGCAGACTTAATAGAATTTATAATATATCCTTCCCTTTATTAATTTTCATCCCGCTCATTCCTTTTCCTCTTAATTCTTCTGATTTCAACCTCTTGCTGTAACTTCTTTTTGCCTCCCCCATTTTATGTCCTCCAGAGATTTTCTAAGTGGAGCAGTTAGGATTATAAGTGTGTCATTCAGTGACCTGATTTAGTTTTCTGACATTTTTTTTATTATGCGGGTGATTCCCTCTATTGCACAATCACTACTGCTTGACATTTATCGGCTCCTGTGCCATCTATTCTAATTCTCACGTCTTAAAGAATGCAAAAAAACTCCCAGAACAACTTTGTCTTCCTACTCTATAAAAGATTAAGTTGATGAAGAGAATAATGGAGCAACATTTTAATGCTGTGATCCTGCAAAATGCAGAGTTAATTATGCCTTACAGAGTTTCTCTTTTAGTCCAGTCAGTTTCATTGTGAACTTTCTGCTTTTCTTACAGGATATATTTCCCTTTCAGCTTCATTAATGGCACTGTGTTTTCTTTCCCATTTGATTTTCTTTCCAGTGTGATATTGAAAGGAATTTCTCAATATGTTCTGGATAGCCCTTCACCTCACTTGGATAACCACACAGAACATCCTCAGGTATTTATTGACGTGGCTCTTTCCCACTGGTCCACCTCAATGACCACTTTAATTAAGATTTCATGAGGTAATTTCTGGTTATTGCTTTTCGTAGCAGAACTTCCATCCTCCCCAAAGGGGAGATTTTTGTGAGTCTGACTTTCAATATACAGTTCAGCAAGCTACAGAAAAGTGTATTCCCTAAAGCTTCTTATAGAACTGAGAGAGTCTGAGGGTCGCTTTGCCATCAATCGGTAGGAGAGGGTCCGTCCTGTCCCTCACCACGGCTGGGGCAGTCCCAGGCGTCCCCACAGTGTTTCATTCAGGTTGATGTCTGGACTTTAACTGGACTATTTCACCATCGTAGTTTTTTTTTCAGCAGTTTCGTTGCTGTGCTTTGTGTCATTGTTCTTTTGCTTGATTGTATTTCATACGAGCTTTAGCTGTCAGACAAATGGCCTTCTGAGATACTAAAATACTTTGGTAAACAGAGAAGTTTATGGCTGACTCACTGACTACAAGGTGCCCAGATCAAGTGGCTACAATGCAAATCCTCTTCCCTCCATCACTATGTTTGGGATTTGGTTTGAAGTGTTTATGCTGATCCGATGTATTTGGTTTTCTGCTGACTATGCATTATAGTCAAACATCTCCACTTTGTTTTCCTCTGTATAAAATAAATTGCTGCAGATGTCTTGTGATGTGTTTTCAGTTGCAGTCTTGCAAAACCTTTGTTGTGCTGCCTTCATCGTTTTTTAGTTGTAAGAGGTTTTCTTTTTAAACTCTTTAAATCAGGCTAACGGACCATTAAAACATTACATGATCTGGCTTTCAGGTGAACCTGCTGAGACATCCACTTCAGAAAAATTGCAACTGTCCTTTATGTTTTCCACATGGGAATATTTTTTTCTCTCTGAAGAAAAAATGACTTTAGATTGCTTGGAAATGAGCTTATGACCCTTTTCAGATTTGTTGAGATTGGTGCTAATCTCTTCCTTCCTTGGCATTGTGTTAACACACACCTGAATGCTCCGGACCTGCAAACTGCCAAAACCTCTGCCAACACTTTTATAGAGGTGCTCACACTTTACGATTATAAGTTAATCAGGTGTATTTGATTAGCAACACAAGGCTGCTTCTTCTCTTAATTCTTATGGAAGCAGTAAGGGTTTAGTCTGATATTGACATACTTCGAATGCATTTTGATTCAGTTTTTGAGAAACGACATGGTGTAATGTGTCAGGGAGTGTTGTTCATCTGAGGTTGTATGGTTGTTTACAACCAGATATGTAGGTCTATAGAGTTTGATATTTAAAACTTTAAAACTGAAGGGAGTGTACTTTTTTTCATGACTGTGTTTTGCTAAATAAAAATGTATTCATATTCAAAATAAGCTCGATTGTGGATCCTGAAGAAGCCGAATTGAGGGCTACTCTATTCGGTCCTACGACGGCCGCAAAATTTTTATTGTTTCCCTGCTCAAACACAGCTGACTCAAATTAAATGGATCCAACAGCCTATGATTTTCTGCACAATGAGTCATTAATTTCCCCCAAATTGGGAAATGGAATATTACTTTACTTACTTTACTATTACTTCATGACTCCAGCTTCAATATTTCCTTGATGTTTGGCTGTGCAGCCTAGTAAAATGTTCTTTCTTTGTATAAACCAATACTGTAACAATCCAAACTAAGAAAAAAAAACAAAAGAAAACAGAGCCTTAATTAGTTGCATTTACCTAATAGTGTTGAGTGAGGGATACATTTCATGTAGTTTTAAGGTTGAATAAACAATGGCTCAAAGGAAGTTTTGACAATTTAAACTCAACTTACCAATACCTCTTGTATTATACATTGTTGGGAAACCTGATTAGTCCTTTACAACGCGGTTAAATTTCTGGGTTCACACTTCTGTGGAATGAGCACAGCTAAGCGTGAGTAGTGCAAGCTGATCCCACAAGTGTTCAGTTGGGTTTAGGTCTGGACACACAGCAGGCCATGCCATCCTCTCCACTCCCAAATCGTGGAGGAGCTCTGTGATGATCCTGACTTTGTAGAGTAGAGTCATCCTGGAGGATGGAGCAAAGTCCCACATTCTGGATGTACTACAAGTTGCCTCTGGTTCCAGAATCCTATTTTGCTAAGTCTATCAATCAGGTCCCAGTTATAGATATGTGACTGGAACACACCTGGTAGCACTTGAATGTGAAAACAAGAGTGAACAGCATCAGGGAACTATAGCAGAAAATTTTGTTTAGTTATACAGGGGCACTACCAACACTGCTCATTCCTCAGAAGCACAATCTTTCCAAGTTACACCTGGTTGTGAAGGTGACCAATCAGCACCTGTTGGTATATCATTAAAAGGGAAAAATAATCAACCAAACAAATTTCCATACCTTTTGTTCTAAGTTTATATCTGACTGTTTTAAGATAAGTACATTCTGTTTAGATTTTTAATTGGCAAACATACCAGTCCGTGTATTAATAAGCCTGCATGAATTCAAACAATAAACTATGCATTTATATTACCCTCATACCAGTGTTTCTCTGGAAGAAACGGTATTCTCAAAGCCACCTGCCTTATGGACCTCTAGGTCATTAAGCTGCTGAGGAAGCGTGCAGAGTGGCAGTCTAATTAATGCACATTTTTACCTCCCCTCCCTTGTTATTCTCTCCCTACTCTCTCTCAGAGGCTAGAGCAGTATTTTGTCGGCTGCTCTCTGGCCTTCTCAAAGAGGAACATGCTGCCTGGGTTTGTCCAGCCATCTGCATCCATCCACCAGAGGTGAATAGAACATGAAGGGGTTAGTCAGGCTCAAGAGAGACCATTCAGTTGGGGACACTCGAGGCAGCTGAGACAGTATTTCATGGCAGGGTTATCTTGCTCTGGCAGTCATCTGTATAATGTCACTTGGTGGAAGTGTAATGGAAACAGTGATACTGGTGTGACCCTTGGGGGGGGGGGCTGATGGCTGATTGGTTCCATTAAGACACTTTTCATTTGATATTCCACTATATTTGACAGAAAATGTGGATCATGCAAACTGATGTTACTGATAGAGTAAGATGGTTCTCAGTTTCACTTTTTCTTTGTGCTGGATTTTCATGCATTACAATACATGTCTATTGTTTGATGGAAGTCCTGCGAGGTTGCCAAGGCAACCCTTTAATCAAGTTTAATTTAGGCTATTATTGCAATTTCCAAATCCTCTAGCAGTGGCTTTATAATTACAGTTGTCTTATTCATGCTCACAGCAACAGAGTATTGAAGACAAATGAATTCTTGATATTGATTAGTAGTTGGACAAAGAAGCTCATGGAGTAACTTGAGTCTTTCCACACAGTAAAGGGAATCCTGTTGTTTCTATAGACTTGCAGGGTCATTATTGAGGCTTTGTTTAAACAAGAGTGTGTCAGATCTGCATAATGGAAGGTGACAAAGGGAAAGTCTGGGAGCTCTGCCATGTTCAAGGTGGCCTCGGCCCAATCCATTAGGATAAACACAGCAGTTACTTGTGGCTTCATACTGTCCGCAACCTCCATCTGACCCAGTAAAGCACAAGGGGGAATGAGCAAGTTCAGATATATGTTTTTAACCTTTTCTCACATTGAAGATTTATGTAATACAATACAGGTCCAAAAAGTCTGATGCAGTCACGGTAACTAAACAGGCACAGGGAGTGTTTGTGACCAAGACGAAGGCTGTTGATTGTAAATCTCTCTGGAAACTGTCCAGAAAAAATAAAACACCCCAGCCTTGACTGTGATCTATAAGCCTAAGTTGTCACCAGGTCACAACCTTGCCAACATCCCCATCTACAATCAGCTCCATTTAAGAGTGTTTCACTTCTTTTATGAGTTGAGATTTATGTTCACTTCCTCCTCATTGCAATTGTCCTGAAGAGGGAGGGTCACTGCGGACTTTTTTGCTGAAAGAAAACACCTTTTAAAGAGGGTTAGACCCACAGTAACAAGTCTGCTTTCTATCTTTGGTGTGGTCTGGTCCCCGTATGTTGTCTCTTTATTTTCACATGAACAGAAAGTGACCATTTGTTTTAGGCATTAGTTGTACTGAGGATTATGATTGTGTGTTATATCTGTTGAGGGTGTCATTTCAGCTCACTTGTGGATCAGTGAGCCATCCAAGCCATCTAATTCAATTTCATGTTCAAGCTTGTGTGTGGGATGTGGGTGTGCATTTGATCTATGCTGCATGCTAATGTGTCAATGCTTATAATTAGCACAGAAATGTAAAGGTTGGCTCGATAATCGTTTTCTTTGGTGATCAATAGGGTATTGAAATCCCAAGGATTGTAATGTCATTCATTTAGATGAAATTAAGACAATTATAACCCAAATCTGATTTTATCAGGTCTATGCATTAGTAGCTTGCATCTTGTTTACAATGTGGATTTTGTGTATATGCCTGTCAGTTACAGACTAGACGTGTGTGTTTGTGTTTCGTGGGGGTGGCGGTCTGTGCCTGTAGTAAGCGCAGAGCCGCAGTGGAACCCATCCCCTACGCCCTCCCTGAGACACCTTACTTGTAGTGAGGAGAAGGGCCGCAGCCCCTAGCCACTCCTTCCCCTCCTGTAATTGGAAGAAAGAGACCACCTCCCTCCCCTGCCTCATTGGTATGCAGGCGATGCAGTGAGTGTATGAGGAGAGGGGAGAGCGAGAGAGGTAGCAGTCAGTGCAATGGGATAGAGGAGAGCGAGGAGGAGGAGGAGGAGAGTGAATGAGAGCTGCTGGATCTGCTTGCCTGCGTGCCTGCCTGTCGTCTGCTGAAGCAAGGTTTACCACCGCACCACGCTGTCCTGACACAGAGCACAGCCACGGGCCGTTTTCCATCACCGACGCACACTCAGCACCGGTTATTACTCCACCAGCAAGGAAAACCAGGGACCAAGCTCACCAGGCTTTGTCTATCAGCATTTGGGGGGACACAGCAGCATTGAAGCGCCTGACGCTACAATTTAGGCACCAGCTGCTACCTAACCATATCTCCCTTCACCTTATCCCATCCTTACCAACACCGCCATCACTCCTCTCTTGCTCCTCCCTATGCCCTTGTCCTTGGCGGCTCCTCTCACCTCCCTGGCCAGTATATGGATAGAAGCTCCCTGTTTCAGCTCATACAAGAGCAGGTAAGCAAGCAGCGGCAGAGGTTTCTATGGTTACAGGCTCATGGCCACATCACCGTCTACCCAGTGACTGATACATGGAGGCTGTGGGGAGAGCTGATGTTAGGAGTGATAGCACAAGACTGTTTGCACGGGCAGAATGAGAGCACAGGACAACATGACAGATGTGAGTATTGTGTTGCCATGTTGGCCCCAACAACATGAGGTCAGATCATGAGCCACCGCAGGTAGGGGGGAGCATCATGTCAAGATTTATAGAAATGATAATGGAAGGGATGGATGTGCAAATTGATGGATTTAATGTGGTCGTGGATGTATAGATGGATTGATTGCAGTGTTCTAAATGAAGAGTGAAATTATTGGTCCATTTACGGCAGCTGCATCCACATTTGCAGCAATAATGCTGTATGTGCATGGGTGTAATGGTGTGTGTGTGTTTTTTTTCTCCCCCTCTTAATTCTTGAAGTTGTTTTACTTGTACTTGCCACATGCCTAATATTATCACAAGATTTCTAATATTAAGAGTCAAGCTGCCATTAAGTTCCTGCGAAATCCACATCATGTTTTTATTTTTGCTTTTAAAACAGAAGCTTTTTTTTGGCTTGAAATGTTTCTGTTTTTCTCTGCCATGTTGTTGAAGACGCTTGCCAAGTCAAAACCCAGTGTTGGTGGACACCGTATTTAGGCCAGTGAAAAATGTTCCTCTTGACATCTGGTTTCCTGGAATCCTCCAACCAAACTGCAGTGTTTTTTGTTTGGTTTTTATCCAGTCATATTTAGCTTTGGTCTACCATCTCCAGAATTAACAAGCCAAAATGATTTGAGGTAATATCGTACCCAAAAAAAGCATGCTTGTATTTTGGGGGTGTGAATCTGGAGGTTGGAAATTATGTCTGCATGTGTATTTGCAGCTCTGCAGTACTTAGATTTTTTTTTTGATTTTTTTTTTTTAAATCATATGATTCCTGGTTTTGGTAACAAACTGGTCTATTGGGGTTTGGGCTGATTGGCAGATTGATTGGGCAATCATTTTGTCCAAGAGAGAGAAATTGATTGTCTCACTGCAGGGTTTCGGGTTTGCAACTGGCCCGTCAGCAACATGCTGAAAAGACTTAAGGGAATGCAGATATTTGTGAGCCTGTGATCATGTGCACAGCTGCATATTTTATTTTTCCTTTTTTCATCTGTGTGTTTGTAATTTCTAAATAAGTGGTGGAACCTCCCCTGCCCCCCCCCCCGAAGGTTGAGTGAGAAGAATCTCTATGGTTGCCCTTTAGAGTAATTTACTCCATGAGCACTTTCCTTATAAATGCTTAGTGGTTCAGAGGCATACATATTCTTTCACTGGTAGATTAGTATGTGGCATCAGAGAGGCTGACTCATCCGTCTCAATATCAGTTTTCAGGTTAGGCAGGTGCTTGGACTGAAGATAGAGCCAATTTTTCCACATTGTAAACAGCTAGCTGTTTATTGATTGCCAGCTGTATTTTTGCTTATGCCAGTATGTTCGTATAGACAGTTTGTGAGCAGGCCACAGTCTTATTAAGCTCAAGCCTGGACCAAATCACTCACTCTAGCTGATGAAAAGGCTTTTTTTTTTCACCTGTGGGGTTCCATGCAGCAGCCTTTGATTTGGAAAAGGTTCCTCTAATTAAACCAGAATTAAATTTAATGTGCCAACCACTTTTGGACTGTGAACAGGTGAGCTTGTTTTTAAACAAAAGCTGCTGCCTGCCTAAACATTGGACAGTTTTTCCTCATCTTTATCCAGGTAAACATTTTGCAGGGCATGCCTTCTGTTGTTGCAGCTCTGCCCTCCAGATTTATTCTGTCACATTTCACTGGAGTCTCTCTGCAACAGCCACAGTGTCCCTTCAGTCTCCATGAAAACCCACAAGCACACCTAGAGGTCAAGGATTTTACCTTAGGGCATTTTAAATGTTGTAGTTTGTAAAGTGGCGGGAAAAAAGGTTTCTGTTGTCACTTCTTAGTATTTCATAATCTAAGTTTTAGAATCTAATATATTTCTTTAACCTGTTTTCTCCATTTCTTAAAGATGTCTACTTCAGTTACATTTGCTATTGTAATTGTTTGTTTTCATTTATTTCTGGACACCATTTAGAATTCATTGGACAGACAAATGAAGCAGGAGACAGAATTGAGGTATTCCAAGGTTGATAAGTCATACGATCCGACATTTATTAGATGTCGAAGGCAGTAAACTAAATGAAAATGCTGCAAGGGGAGAGAGTTTGAGTGAGTTTTTTTAGTCTTTGTCTGCTGAGCTCAGGGTATTTTTGGCCTATGCAGGCTCACACTTAGACTCTTTCCATTGCTGCGCCACTGATAAGGGAACATGATACTTGGCAGCAGTCAGCTACTAAAGTTTGCTATCATTACTTTGTGCATATTTCATTGTGTGTCTTTCAGTTTGTATCTTGCTTATTCATATCTCGCCTTGGGCTTCTGAGTGCTCCTCTGACATATTTATGTCAAGTAGAGAGAATAAGGCTCTTATATGCTTCCCCTTTTTCTTCATTCCGGCTTCTGGCTGTTTTTGTGGTCTTTTAAACATCAGGAAGTGTAGTTACATTGTTAATTGAATCAGGAAAACTTCCTTAGATGTGTCGCTTTAGTTGTTGTCCACTTGAGGAGGGAGAAAGGTTTGGATCTTAGGGGCATCGCATGGCAGTGCCACATTGGTTCAGTCTGAATGTGTTGATAGTAACATCACAGCAGAACACACATTGTGATAATTACAGAGTCAGTGGCCCAGTTGTTGGTGAAGACCAGTGTGTCCTAAGGGCAGCAGAGACAATATAAAGGATTTTTATCTGATTCCATGCAAATTTGCTGTGCCCTGTAAATGCCACTGCCCTCTGCAGACTCTCAGCTCTGTTCAGGCTTTGTGTTCTGGTTCACAGAGAATAAAGTTCTCAGTAGTATTGGCTCTTTGCCACAGTGATGGTACTTTGTCACTGAAGCTGGCTCCAAGGGGTAAATACAGTTTATTCTACAATCAGCATCAAGCTTTATGGTGTCTTATTAAATAATTAATCCAATAAAGAAGCGCTATATTATTCAAAGTACTACCTGCTTTTCTGTTTTGTTGTAACTAATGGACTTTTTTTTTAAGCTCTTAGCCTAAATTGCTTCAATGATTTACACAGACAAAATACCATTAATCTCAACAGATCTGACAGAGTTGTGTTTAATGTGGAGCTCTATGCAAACACTGATAACCTCAAGTCAGTTGAAGCCTTTTCAGCATTTCTATGTAAATCCTAATTTGTTGATTTTGGGCTAACTAATCTTTATTATGATGTCAACAAATGGTTAAAACTGTTCACATGTTCCTTGGGTTCTTTGTGACTTGTTTGTATTGTGTATTCTGTCTAATCAATGCTGATATAGAAACAGAAATGGTTTATATTGTAATAAAAACAAAAAAAAGTCAGAGTGTCATCCTTTTTACATGCTCTATTTTCTGCCAACAACCCTGAGAGTGCTACATGCAGTGGTGTCATGTCTGGTGCATTAAGGTTGATTATGTCTGCTGTGTTTTGGCCCACCTGCAGTATGTCTGTCATGGCTGGGGTTTGTTTCTGGTCTGCAGGATTCATTGTTGAGCCCCTGTGAAACAGACTGATACGTCAGTGGTTTACTGGGGTCAGTCAGAGTCACTGTGCTGGAGGTAATAGAGGTCCCATGGGGTTAACACTGAGATCATTCCCCTGCAGTCAGCATTCCCCACCCCCTTGCTCTCCACCTTGTACTCATGTTTACATTATGATCCTGTGTCTGCTCCATCTCCTTCAACTTGCTCTTGAGCCAGCCAAGTTTGGTGTTTTGGTCTTCCCCCACAGCTCCGCCTTCCATCCATAATCTTCCAGCCCGCACCCCTTTATATTCAAACCCTATCATTGTCTCGTCGTAGCTCTATTCTTATCTCACTGGTCTGATTCCACACTTCTACATTCTATCTATTTTCTTCTTAAGCATGTGAATTATGCCCTTCTTTTTTCCCCTGTTTCTTCTTTTGCCTCTGGAATGCCAATATGTCGTGGAAAAAAGGGGGGAAATGTAAGAGAGGGATGACACACAGGCGACTAGTAACCATGGCAACATATGCGGCTTGTCAAAGTGTCGCCCTCACCAGTGTTGGATCGCTTCAATAGCTGCTTCCCTCTCCGTGCTTTTCCCCTCCTTCTTTCAGCCCAATCTTCTTTCTCTGAACCCCTCCTCTCTGTTCATACACATCACAAGCCTGTACAAAAAAAAAAAAAGGGTGGGGGGGGTGCTCCTCTTGCCAACACTCATTCATCTCAGTGTTTCTCATCTTGGAAATTGATAACCCTAATTGGCTACAAGAACCAATCCTTCACCTCGTTGTATCCTCTGTGGACAGTGTCTCCTGTGTGATGTTCTTCCTGAATAAGGTCAGACTATGAAGGGAATTGTATCTGTGCAGTGTGACAGCTCAGCATCAACACTTGGTTTGCGTAATGGTGCACAGGCATATACAGTGTGCCTCTGCGTGTGAGCTGCCGCTGTATGTGTAGTGTAGTGATGTGCTGACATATGGAGGCTGACAGTAATCAGACGTCCCCAGTGTGCCTCTCTGTTCCCCCCTTCAGCCGGGCCTGAGCCAGGAGCACATTAGAATCTGATCTATCTCTCCTCTGTGGCAAGTGGATGTAGAGCACTGGAGTGTGTCACAGCCCTGTTCTAAGAAAAAGAAGAAGAGGATTCACTGCCAGACCACTAGGCTAGGCAGACGCTCATTTTGTATAACAGTCAGCAGTGAGGCATATTTATTCCTCTGTTTCATTTC
The DNA here is from genome assembly GCA_028567055.1 of Leptatherina wallacei. Classification (NCBI taxonomy): domain Eukaryota; kingdom Metazoa; phylum Chordata; class Actinopteri; order Atheriniformes; family Atherinidae; genus Leptatherina; species Leptatherina wallacei. The sequence continues at coordinate 14,768,255 of JAOXYM010000023.1, forward strand.
TGTCTCCTCTGTGTCTACTCTTCTTCCATCCTTCATAACTTCTTCTCCTTCTACTTTAACAGAATTATCTTTAATTTCTTTCATTTCATCCACCCACCAACCACCTATACCCCTCACCCATTTTCCAGCTCTTACATCTTTGTTTTTTTATTTTCTCCTAATGTTCCTGCAACACTTTTCAAACATTGGAGGTATCAGCACCATGTCGCTCAGCTCTCCTTAAGGAAACAAGGGGACCACATATGAACAAATAGCCACTGAACACAAAGTAAAGGGGATTATCTAAATGTGGACATGGGCTTTCTTCAGCTCATTTTTGTTCAAAAATATGTTTTATGTGCATTTCAGGCTACCTAGAGATTTCAGTAGGTTTAAACCATCAGTGAATGAGTTTTAAAATGACATTGAGAAATATGAGGAATGATTACCATAAAGCAGTTTTGATTTTTCAGTTTTTCCTCAAATTTTGGAGTGAAATAAATTGCATCACTGTAGAATTATTCTTGCTGATTGGATTTGTGAGTGTACACGGTGATGTTTAAACACTGTAACAAGAAAAATCCTCCTTGTCAACAAGCAGTGGGAGGACACTCATTCTGAGTTAAGCATGATCAAAACTGACCCATTAGTTACTTCCTTAGCTCTCTCCCTAGTGGGTAAATACTCTAGTGTTGAGGGAAATGAAAAAGCAGATTAAGTCTTATTAAAAGTGTCTTTATGTTTAAATGAACCCTTTCATACCCAAGGCTTAGTGTAAAACAGACCTTTTAAACCAGGGGGATTTCTGGAAAACTTGAAACTATCTACCAAAACTTTTTTATTTCTAAGCCTCTAAAGGAACCAGACTGTGAGAAACTCCGGAAACCATATTGGTGGGAAGTAAAGCGCACTCTGTGAAAATGTTCAGACTGAGAAACTCTCACCAGCTAATATCCTGATTGATCTTCTGCACCCCTTTCCTAGAGCAGTAAGCACCTACATGATGCAGCAGAGTTTAATACCATCCTCCTCGTGCAGCTGGTTGAACGTCTTTGTCAGAGCAGATTATATCAAGATTAAGGCGGCCTTGATGGGATCCTTCACATGGACATGGGCAACGCTGACCCAACATGACTGACGACACACTGTCAACTTCTGAAAGCTCACTCGTCCCTGGAACAACCAGACACTGTTATGCCCCTTTCACACTAGCACCTACTCAGCCCGGCCCGGCACCACACCGCCCGGTTTGTTTGTGTTCCCATTACC
>JAOXYM010000023.1:14792310-14802548 GCA_028567055.1 Leptatherina wallacei
ACATCAGCAGGAATGTGTCCTCCATGTTTTTGTCTGACGTCGCCCAAAATGAAATATTGGAAATTGTGAGCGGATTTTAAAATAAAAGATCAATTGATTGGACAGATATTGATATGAATTTAGTTAAAAATGCAATCAATTTAATAGTAGAACCATTAACTCATATTTTCAATCTGTCTTTCAAAACAGGTCAGTTTCCAAAACTAATGAAAATTGCTAAAATTATTCCAATTTATAAGAATGGAGACAGTCATTTATATTCAAACTATAGACCCATCTCCTGATTATCTCAATTTTCAAAAATCTTGGAAAAACTTTTTGTTAAAAGACTGGACAGTTTTATAGAAAAAAGCAGTATATTGAGCGATGAACAATATGGGTTTAGAAGTGGCCGTTCAACTTCTACGGCTGTTATAAAATTAGTTGATTATATTGCATCTGCTTTAGATAAAAATAAATTTACATTGGGTGTTTTTGTTGAACTCAAGAAAGCCTTTGATACCATCAATCATAAAATATTGCTCAACAAATTAGAGAAGTTTGGCTTGAGAGGACGTGCTTATTCATAGTTGGAAAGCTATCTTGACAACAGGTATCAATATGTGCGATTTAATAATCATCAATCAGAAATGCGTAGAGTAACATGTGGAGTGCCTAAGGGTTCTCTGATTGGCCCTAAATTGTTTATCCTATACATAAATGACCTTTGTAAAGTATTTGATTTGTTAAACTGTGTTCTATTTGCAGGTGATACAACCTTATATGTATCTGGGGATAATCTCCACCAACTTATTACTGATGTAACAAGAGAATTATCCAGAATCAAACAATGGTTTGACCTCAATATATTATCCTTTAACTTAAACAAAACCAAATATATTATTTTTAGTAATTGACAAAGCAAAGTTAATGTGGACCTGAAGATTGATGACGTGGTTATAGAAAGAGTCTACAAAAACACATTTTTAGGAATAACACTAGATCATAAATTATCCTGGAAACCACACATTGCCCATGTTCAAACAAAAATGTCGAAAACAATTGCAATATTACATAAAACTAAGTATTTCCTGAATAAACCCTCACCTTATATTTTATACTGTTCTCTCATTGTGCCATATATAACTTACTGTGTTGAAATATGGGGGCAAACCTACGCATCAAATATAAAACAAATTTTTATTTTACAAAAAAAAGCTATTAAAATAGTCAATCATTTGCCGCATAATGAGCCAACAAATGCAATATTCAGTCAATTCAGAGCAATCAAATTTTACGATTTAGTTAGTCTAAATACGGCTGTGTTTATGTATAAAGTTGAGAGAAAAATATTGCCTGAAAATATCTTATGTCTGCTTGAAAACAGGGAAGAAAAATATGACCTGAGAGGAAAGACTATGTTTGAAACACAAATGGTCAGAACAAATGTTTATAATGAACACCGTTTCCGTCAGAGGTGTCAGTGTGGGGAACGGTCTCTTCGATGATCTTAAGAGGAGCAATTCAATCCATTATTTCAAAAAACAATTCAAATCTGCCATTTTAAATAAATACAATAGTGACAAAGTTTAGGAAAACTCAAGAGAGCCGAAACAAATAAAATAAAAAATTATGAAATAGCATCCGTAAAAATAAGTTCCATGTATTTGCTTTTGTGTAAGGAGAAAGGAAGGAAGAGGGGAAAAAGAGAAAAAAAGGGAAAAATTTAACAATTGTTAAAAAATAAGTTGTATGTATGAACTTGTGTTTCATTATTGATGGGTAGATGTATTGCTGTAATGAAGGTAGGCACAATAAGCTACGGCTTCAGCCTATGCCTTTTCGGTTACCTCTTTTTTGTTTTCTTGTGTGATGGAAAAATGTAATTTGTTGTATGTCAGTAACTGAAATACATTTTCATTTCATTTAATTTCATTTCAAAAGCAGCTTGTATTATAGAGTAGAATGAGTCATGATAAGAATATTTTATAATTATTTCTAAAACTATTCATATAGCATTTATATAAAATCCCAAATAACCAAAAGCCACACATAAACCAATAAAAAAGACAGACGGCTTTTCATTTTGCTCGTGCCCCAACTCTCCGATAAGTTTCATAACTTTCATAATGCAAAAAATGGACAAATAATGAAAACAGCAACCATCAAATCTCATGATTTGATCCTCTGCATACCATACCATCATCTCCCACCCAGAGAGATCTGGTGTCTGATGATTCAAACTATAAAAGAGGGAAAATGGAAAACTATTAGAAACATATTGCCTTCAGTCTAGTGCTATAAAACGCAGTTGACTGTGTGATGCCATATTTATATGATTGTTTGGTTTATTATGGCACTACGAAACATGCACCAAACATGTTTTAGATGCATGTGTGTAACAACAGGTACAATTCAAATGTACATGTCTAGAAGTATTAATCAAATTTACTGGTTCCAATCATAGTTTCAAGTCAGATTATGTGCCCGATGAAGATGCTCAGTTTGATCTGTCAGTCAGAATAATAATAATGTTCATGACGTTATTATTATTATTATTATTATTATTATTATTATTATTATTATTATTATTATTATTATTATTATTATTATTATTATTATCCATAAACCAGTCTACGGTTACATTTTTGCTTTAGATCTTACAGATTTGATCAGAGATTTTCATTACTTTTGTCAAATTTGTAATAGACCTTTGATCCTTGTTTTCCCAGTAAAAGCAACATGACCCAGATATGGAAGAGAAAAGACCCTTTACCAATCAGTTGAAAGTACCAGCTTTGTTTTTACTTGACATTGCACATACAGTAGAGCTGTGATAAGAATCCAACCAAATTGTATTTCACCCAAAAAATTGTGCCAAACTCGAACCATACCAGAAATAACCATATAATGTCAGATTTATTTGCATTTCTCAGCTGCAGATCTTTCTCTGTTCTGCTCCCTCTATAGAGCCTCTTCCCATCTAGATAACAACCAGGTTACCCACAGAGCAACTTTTTTTTTTCAGGTGAATGCTCAGCCAGCAATAAGAAAATGGCATAAATCATATTTGCATTTAAAAATCTTTTAGTTCAATAAAATTTTCTGCAGAATTTGTGATTAAAAGCATGTAAGACTGTTCTAAAGGACACCCCTGTTCATTCTCTGTCCTCCAACCTTTTATCTAGAAGAGATTTCTGGACAACTTGGAAGGACAATCGTTGTTCAGAGCTCTTGTTCTCTTGTAGTACACCCTGCTGGTGGTGGCCTTAGGAGCAGAAATGGTTTGACAGCAGTGCACAAAGCTGTCACCGCCCACAATCAAACTGAGCTGCTGGTAACAGCTTTGATATCGCATGATTGCAACCAAGATGTATCACAGATCCCACTCCAACAGTCTCCTCCTCTTCTAATTTGTCCTCAGAAAATAAATCTGATCCGGCATTTCGTCAGGTTATTAGCCAGTGGAGACAGCCCTGTGACTACAGAAGTGCTGACTGTAGCGCATTTTTGTGCAGGGCCACAAGATTTAATGCAAACAGGATGTCTTTGGCGAGTGTGTACAAACAGAGCAACCTGAACTTAAAAGGGAACAATCAGACATCATCAGTGGTTGACGGTTTCCTGTCCTGATGCTGTGAACTCAGGCAGAAAATGGGCTCTCTGAAGTGGAATATGTAGGATTTTATGAGTGTTGACAGCTTAAAAAATTCACTCAACAAGATTTTGTCTTACATATTCTTTCATGTCTCATGAAGAATCACATCAACATTAGCGGATTGTATCCAGGAATAAAATTAGTGACTAATTCACCTTAACAGATTAACACTCATTGTGCTTTAGTTGTCCTTTCTGGACAAAAGCAGGCAACCAGGATCAAGTCATTTCTTTCAATTGCAGACCTGGAAAATGTCACCCAACCATGCCTTTATTTCTTCTAAACTTGATTATTGCAGTGCTCTTTATTCTGGTTGAAGCAGGAAAAGCATTTACATTCTGCAGCTAAATTGAAACACAGCTGTCAGGCTTTTAGCACAGACTAAGAAAAGCCAACATACGACACCAAAACTAGCTCCCATTCACTGACTACCTGTGAGTTTTACAACTTATTTTAAGAATATGCTAGTTTTTTTTTCTTTAAATCTTTCTATCTTTCTGTCTTTATCTGGGATTGGTTAACTAACTAACTCTCTCATATTAATGAATTTAGCGCGTTAACCTGCCGGCATGTTGAATCCTGCTTATATTTATCATGCAGACCAGCTCCTATATTTGTTCTAATGTCTTAAATTATTATATTTTTCTGTATTTTTTGGTGCACAGATTGACAGATTATAGCAATACTGAAAAAAAAGTCAGGAAATATTGGTTCAGTATTTAAATCCTTTGGGGGTTTTTTACCTTATGATACAAATGATTAAACCAATTAGTAAATACATTGATATGAATCTTTTATTTTCAAAAGTAACCATTGATTTAGATTATCTTAACAATCACTCTGAAATAGTGCTTCCCAACTTAAAAGTATCTTTAACAATAGGTATGTCTTTTACAAATCCATTCAACTAAATCTACTTTGTAAGACCTGTAATTATAGAATGAATAGAGGCTGTGATGGTCACTTATTGCCCACACATACAAAGTCTAGAAATCAAGCTCTAAAAAAGCCTCATGGCATGAATAGCCTGATTTTTCAAGGATTAGAGCATTTCTTATTGTCTAGTTCAGCCTCCGCTGGAGTGACCACAGAGCAGATCAGCCTTGGGCGCTGTCAGACTCTGGCCTTGGATCAGCTTGCCATCCCTTGTCTGCACTTTGTCAAAGAGAAAGAAATACAGAGATTTGACCTATAGCTTGAGGGCAGCCTGGAGTAACAGTAATGGTGAAGCAGGTTTGGTTTGACGGAGAGGCTCAGTTACTATATCATGGCCGCACTGGGATTTATACTGAGGTAATATAGCCCAGAGTGTTTAGCTGACCTATCCTCCACACAAAATACATCATTTCTCCTATCTACACCGCTGTACTCTTGTGGATTTTACTGGTCCACAATAAGATTTTAGCAGGTGGATGAAGACTTCAGAGTGTCAGCAACAAATATGCATATGAGATGAAACGTGTCAGCAATGCTGAAATAATCATACACCTCACGTTTTGACTCCTTCTGAGTGCCAGAATCCTAAATATTAAATCTGTCTGAGCAGAAGGAACCACATGGCAGGCCTGATTAGTATTCACACTATTTGAGAGCTTCTCTCCGAAGCAGAGGGAGCAGGAGGGGAGAGAAGTTTGTTTCCTTCCTGTGAAGCCTGTCTCTTCTTCTGAGGTTGTCTCATCTTCCTCACCTACAGATGGTTATGTCATTGACAAGTGTCTTCAACAGGGAGGTGGTCTGGACCGATGTGTTATATTAGTAATCAAACACCTGACTTCACTCCTCACTGAGCTGCACTAAGCAATATGAATGGATTAGTTGACTTCGCATATGTTAAGAGGTCACTTTTAATGAACCCACCATCCTCTGCACTTTGTAAAAACAAATACCATGCTGGTAAACTCAGTGGACCGCATCTTTTGGCTAAATATTGTAAGTTTGTGAAACAGAAAAACTGCAAAGAGGAAGTGAATACTGTGATTAACATTTGTCATGTGGCCAGATATGTGACCCAGATATGGACTAATATTTATCAGTGTCTGATGGATGTACGAATGGGCAAGTGTTTGGGAGCATCTTGGCCTCACCAACTTTGCAAGGTTATGTCAGTTTTTATTTGAGCTTCTTGCATATGTGAAGCTGACATCACATCATCAGATTTTGTCACAATGCTGGCTTGTAAATTGAACAGAACCAGAAAATGCAAGATCTGCTAATTAGTCCTGGTAAGATGCTTTTTTTTTTCTCCACTAGATTTGACTGTTTTTAGCCAAACACATCCAAATTTAACCAGGCAACAGTCAATGTAAATGAAGGTAATGAGAGAGCATTACTTCCACCTTTACACTTCTATTGTCTTGTAGAATCTAATCAGTCTATCATATTTTAGGTTTAAAATAACATTTATATATCACTTGCAAGCCAGCAGATATTATCAAAGTGTCTAGTTTTTAATCATTTCCAGTATTATTGACCAACTCTTACAGTATGTATGGAAGTTAAAAAAAATCTGCTGCAGAAATGTTATGAAGCCCCAGAAAAATCTCACAGAGAAACTCAAAGATGCTGAAGTTGCTTCAATTCAATTTTTCCTCCACTTTGAAGAAATCTCCATATACTGTTTGCTCTGCTGTATAATTGTAATTTGGTGGATGGACTGTGGATCTCTTCAAATCTTTTGCTGAAGCACCAACCTTCATAAGCCCCATAAATCCTCATAAAATAGCCCATAGGTGTCAGAGCAAGGACAGATGAATGACTCAGGAACGCACTCTGATTACCATCTGTCTTTAGATGATCATCACCACAGGCTGACAAGGCGTTCTTTAAGACAATGTTTACTCTGTGCGGTCCCAGAGCGTGAACAGACACACAGAGAGAATATGAATTTTAGAACATGCATTATAGATCTGAGATCACAACTCCAGCAAAACCCATCTGCGATTGAAAAGAGGCTTTTTTTTTAATTTTTGTTTTGTTTTATCAGCCCTTTCCGCTTTCCTTATCAGCTCATTTGCATAATTAACAGAGGCTGATGCAGTCCTCACAAGCAACTGGCAGTGATTTCTCCAGCTTGGATTTTTGTCCTACTTCTCAAAAGTGTCACATCAGTGTATTTCAGTAGTCTGTGCTTACAGTTTCATTTAGAGGTTAACCTTTGAAGCAAGGATTTCACTGTGTTGAAAAGTAGTGTGGACACATGGGCTAAGATGAAATGTCTTTTTTTATAAACTAAATGGTTGAACATTTAGGTCAGAGTAGGTCACTTTTAAACATGACATAATGCATGAAAAGAGCATATCTTTGATGTTAACAGAGTCGGGGATCAAATCAAATTTGATCTATAAAGCACTTTTGTGTGCAAAAAGCAACGCTGAGTGCTTTACATAATAAAAACAATTTATGCACATTAATTTTTCTTAAAGCTTTCACACACCAAAGTATATAACATAGCATTTTAAAAACAAACAACTCATAGTGTCTTTCACAAACTATCACACACACTATCACTGTCTCTTAACTGAATGTAATAAAAATAAACGTGTGAATTCTGCAGGCTGGTATCCACACCACAGCCATATGAAACTAACATGCAACAACCTTAGTTCTAAAATATGACAGACCTAAACTGTAAGCCCAGAGCTCACTTCTTATTTGCTGTGGTCTCCTTACAGTTCAAATTTCTGCTAGGTTTTGGCTGTGCTGCTGCTGTTATGTGTCCATTTTCTAACACTGAAATTGTTGAGTTAGTTGGTCAGATGAGGACTCATCTTTAGTGGTTTAATTCCTTTTTTCAACCTCTTCAGATAGAAAATAGATTTTTTCCTGTGAAGTATCACGTTTAGTTTTTGCCCCTTTCCTCTCAAATGAATTTGGAATCCTTCAGGAGATCATTAAAATGAAATGAGTTAATAGCCATATCTAGCTCATGTTGCTATAACATTACATAACTTCATGTCTACTAAATGAATGGTTGAGTTTGTGTTAACCACCTTAAAAGAATCTGTTTATTTTTATTCTACCTTTCCATTTAGTCACCATATTTTCCTTGCTTAATTTGTCTTTCATGGTCTTTACTATCTTTTATTTACAATTAGTTTTATTTTGTTTATGATGTCTGTTCTGTTCTTGAGGCTACAATTCACATAGGCTCACAAAAATTGGAGAACAAAAGACTGAAAAATCTTACCTAGTCCTGCACTATTCAGATTGTAGGGTCAGAATTTGACATAAAAAAGAAAACATGAAAGCATGAATCCATTCTGCCTTGTATCAATTGTTCGGGCTGATGGTGGTGGTGATAAAGGGGTTTCTTTTAAATCAAACAGGTTTTTTAAGGAAGTTGTAATTTTACCTTGAAATGTTCTGACTGACACTTCAGTCTTCTTCAGAGACAGCCGACATGCGTTGTGACGTGTCTTTATCAGCTAGTGGTATCCTGGAAGCGTCACCAGCCCAGCAATCTGACAGATTTGCAGGGCTGGCCACGCCCTGCCATCCGGTGGTCTTTGCAGAAGAGAGTCCCGTGTGTGGGACAGCATGAATGCCCCCTCATTGTGGTTCATAGTGTCCTCGGCTCGCCTCCTGATTTCTATTACCTCTTTGATCCAGCGTTTGAATATGTTTCCCTCCAATCCGATGATATTTGCGTCGTCCCATTCCATGATATGATTATTTCTTTTGCAGTGGTCAGATTTTTAGGTTGACCTGTTCTGTTTTTTTCTTTTGGTGAGCTTGTAAGTCGTCCTGTTGTTTCCTTTTCTTATCCACTTTTGTGTTCATTCTTCTTGTGTTAAAGCTTCTCCCTGACTCTCCTATGTACGTTTTACAGTCAATGGTTTTATCACATGTTTTACGTGGGATTTTGTTTTTGTTTAATTGCTCTCTGAATGCATTCCCTGGTTCCCCTGATGGATGGAAAATTAAACTAGTTACACTGATATGAGGGATGTTTTCTTGGGTCCGTTAGTACCAACTGAGCATCATTTAAAAGCCACTATACCTGACTATTGTTGCTGACCATATCCATGTATTTATGAGCACAATGTATCCATCTTCTGATGCTTACTTCCAGTAGGATAATGCACCATGTACGCCATTTGGCGTCGTTGAAAATAGTTACGTTGACTGCCAACGTGAAAATGTCTGGCAGTCAATGAGTTAATCATCCGATCTCAATCCAATGGCGCACCTTTGGGATGTGGTGGAACAGGAGGTTCTCATCATGGATGTTCAGCTAACACATCTGCGGCAACTATGTGCTCAATATGGACCAAAATCTCCAAGGAATGTTTCCAAAACCTTGTTGAATCTGTGTCTGGAAGAAATTAGGCAGTTTGGGAGGCAATAGGGGGTCCAACCTGGTACTCGCAAGGTGTGCTTAATTATGTGGCCAGTCAGTGTATATATTGTAAGCCAAGCTATTTTTGAGGCCTTATCTACAGCATCTGTACAAGCTTGATTCTTAAGCCAGGTCAAGACTTGCTGTTTTATGCAGCCACAGTTTTTACGTGTAACCATATAATCTAATAGAAGACAGTGTGTGCAGACTGTGCTTCATTGACAAATATTTTACATGGACCTGCTGTTATGGAACAGTTTGCATCCTTCTAATTGTCAGGTTGTGTTGACACTTCATTCTAAATGCAGCTCTGTCACACCTCAACCAGGTCAAAGATATAATCAGACACTGTAACAAAAAACTCTCAAATGCAAGGCCTTGATCAAATAAATAGCAAGGATTTTTTTCTCTCTTTCTTTTTTTTCTCTTTAACAGCCCTTGTTGGCAAATGAGCCCCCTCACAGCAGGTATTTAGCTGGAAAATTGCAGGTGTTGCTAATCACATTAACATTAGCTCTGCTCTGTTCAGGCATCGCACTAAGCCATGACAGTGTGACAACGAGCCAGCATATGGAAGGAGCAGCTAAAAGGAATTCATCACTAATGTTATTATTCACAACAGAGCTCTTCCTGCTGTGATATGTCTAAACATTTTTTTTGTGAAACCAACAGGTTAGTTTTGTTTTTAAACATATTATGTGCACAAAGTGAAGAGTGGCAACCTTTGGCTTCCATATGTACACGCCCCAAATTAGACGTTCCTTATGATGAACACAAACTGTTTTTAATCTCCCCCACAAATAGGAAGTTTTGTTCTTCATCACGGTTTGGTACTTTTTACTTTGTTAGAGTAACCTGAAGGAAAATCCAGTCAGGGTCATTGAGTTATCTTTTTTTCTTTTTCATTATTAATTGGTCAGCTTTCTGTGCAGTAATGTGACAACATTAAGTGCGTGTGTAGTCATACACACAATCCTATAAAAGTGCATGTGAAGGTCAGCTGATGTAACACGGCCTCATGAACACAGGCTGATTTTCAACAGAGATTTTTAGAAAAATGCTGCAAGGAAGGTGACTTCTGTTGCTGCATGATGGGTAATCTGACTCTGCCATTGTTTATTCTCTCCGTTCTATAAATGCTGTCCTTTGCTCTCATTTGCTTTTTGCTCTCTCTCTCTCTCTCTCTCTCTCGCTCTCTCTCTCTCGCTCTCTCTCTCTCTCTCTCTCTCTCTCTCTCTCTCTCTCTCTCCCTCTCTCTCTCTC
>JAOXYM010000023.1:14809232-14847605 GCA_028567055.1 Leptatherina wallacei
GTTTTTTTGGGGGGGGGGGGGGGGGGGGGGGGGGGGGCAGTCTTGATGGTCAGCAGTCTTACACATTTGCTTCCCCGTAAAACTGTCAGCACTGACATAGACTAAATGTTTAATGAGGAGAATGTGTATGAAATAAACATAATAAGCCATTTTCAGATCCATTTAAGCAAAACAGGATCCACCAATAAATGGTAGTAATGTATCCTTGATGGAAAGTGGTGTATATCGGGAAATATTATTGCTTGGGAAACTAAAGATCTGTTGATGAATAATGCATACCCATGTTGGGCTGTAATGAAGACAAAGAGGATGCCTGAAAGAGGGAAATGAGCGTCTTTAACTTAAGATTCATAAGTATCCGGAGGGGTTGTGGAAAAATGGGCTAGTAAATGGATACTTTTAAGAAACACATTAACTATGATTATGACCCCTACTGGAAGTAAGGACTAAAATATAAGGCCTGTGTATTCATGTATCCCCTAAAATCAAAACTGTAAAGTTACTTGACTGAATTCTCAAACAGCGAAACCCCTGCTGTTGAAAGTGTTATTATTTTTCAAGTCCCTTTGAAAAAAACAGACAGTAGCGTCAACAACAGAATAGAAAATGAGCATCCAGAAAGGGGAAAGAAGTGTTTTCTTTAAGCCACATCTCTTGGCCTTAAGCCAAGCACATGCAAAAACAAGTTGTTTCATCCCTGATAAAGAAAAATAATAAATAAAACACTTTTTTTTGCACATATTCAAGTTGATGACATCCAACAGTTTCAAGATACCTTAAACAACAGTGTGTTCATAAATAAAACTTCAGCAGTGTAAATTTTCCCATTAAAATGTTGCCCACAACACAACACCACCAGTATCAGGATGATGTATGGCTGTTGTGAGGAGGCACCAGAGACCAAAGCTCCAGTGTAAACAGGATATCCACTTTATGTGGTTTGATGTTAATTGCTTTTGAGAAAAGACACAGGTCTTGGTGGGGGGGTGGGATGAAGTGAATAGTTGAGCTGACTCATTATTTGAACCCTTCCTAATGTGACTGTACCCAACATCTGTGTTCTTCTCATTCAAAATTCAGCATCACTTTGTGACTTGCCATTTCTCAGATGGCTCCTCCTAATTTCCTGTTTCTATCTTTTGGTCAAAAGTGGGCTTTTTGACTGCTAACAATGTAGTAATTGACATGTTGTTGTGCTTTAATGCTCTTATTTTGTGCTGTTATGCCCGATGCCTTGTTACAGTATATATATATATATATATAAGCCCAAGACTAAGCATCGTCAAGGGCTGCTTTGTTTTTACCCATTTGCTACATTCTCCAAGATCATGTACAGAATTTGAAACAGAAGCCACAGGGCAAATATCTGTAGCTGCTCTGAGCTGCTGTGTGCCAACAAGCCCGCCTGGTTGCCTTTTCTTAGTGTTTAGTTCTTAGATATGGGTAACACTCACTATCAGACTGTGCAGGTAAAGCAGGCTGCTGTAGCTCCTTACATGGAACTGTGCCATTGGATGCTCATCAATATATACATTTACAATATAGTTTAAAGATTCTTAAATTGTTTCATCACAAGCCCTAAAATTGCTGAATTTCAGATTTATTTCCCAATTATTTTGGATATTGACATCAAAATGTGATCAACAGGGTCTGATGTAAAATACTGAAAAAATTACCTTTCATAACAGATGTGTGAAGTTCATAAAAAGGGCACAGATGTAAAAGAAGCATCTCTTCTTCCTTTCTTTTTTTTGTCTTCCTTGAGATGAGGGAACAATTTCTGGTTTGTAATACTGTTAAAGTCTTGCTTGCTATGCTGCAGATAATTCACAGGAATACTGAGCCGCTGTAGGTCGTGCAGAAACATCGCAGGTGGTTTCTTGAAAGGAGTAATTTTCCTCTGAAGCATTAGAATAACAAAAGTCATATCTGTGCTGCTGTGGTAGTTTTTTCAAAGCTGCTTTCTTGTATCAATAAAATGGTGCCAAGCTTACAAGGTTCAATCTCTCAGACCAGACAAGAGGTTGTGCCAACACAGCGTTTACAAAAAGAAGAAGCAGAAGAAACTATTTTTCTCTCAGTCAAGAGGAGACTTAAGGAAAACTAAATTTACGTATGGAGATCCTCATGAATTACTTCACAATCTATTGTACTTTTTAAATGTTCTGAACTGAACCATTTTATATTGTGTATATATATATGAATATATTTTGTTTTATTTTGTACTGTTCATTGTACTTTGCTTTAATTTAGAAACAATATAAATAAAGAACAATACTGTGGCCACATCCTTCTGCTTTCTTCGTTTGTTCACGTACATCATTGTTGGAAGGTTTTCTTCACTGATTTCAGCTTTTTCCATGGGAATTTGAAAAGTAAACTACTAAATCATCAGATTATCTTTTATATAAAGGCTTTATTATATATATATATATATTTTTTTTTTTTTTTTTAAACAACTACAAACATAAAAATCAACTTAGATACTGTATAAGATGCTGAGTTTACACAGTTTTCAGTTTCTTTGCTGGTCTGTGGTCAGGTTTGGGGTCTGGGGTCTTCTCCTGCTTGTTGGTGCCCTTCACCTCAACATCATTGAGAAGCTGGAGATGCAGCCGTGTGTCTACGGTCATCGCCCACAAACACAACTCCAGCCTTTGGGGCGTCCAGTCCTGCTCCGGATCAACTGGGAACATAAGGCAATACAACAGCAGTTTGTTTTGTCCAGCATGCCAAGAAACTTGTTATAAAGTTTAACATCAGAGATCTAACTGGGCCACGAACAAACAGAAGCATTATGATTTGTTGTTTTACTAGTTTGAGTACCAACGTGATGATGAAGGACACAGTTTCACTCAAACAGCGCCAAACACAAGGAGAAGAAATGCACATTAAATTGTAAACAGCCACCTTTGTTTAGTTTTTCAGACCGTGCAGCCATCTTATCCAGATACAGAGCATAGTGTTTGGTTGTGTACTGGATGGGCTTCAGTCCTGGTACACTCTCCATGGCCTCATCAGACATAAATGCTGCCAGTTCTGGAGCTCCTGCCGCCAAAACAGCTGGAATGAAATGGACAGTCAGCCCCAAAGCTGTATGTAACCGTAAAGAGCTTTAAAACTGTTTAAATAAAGAGCAGGGAGCCCATAACCCCTCAATTTGTCTGTGTGAGCAAGATTCTGTAAACTTTCTGAAAATCAATCACCCAGTCCTTTCAACGAGTCAGACATATTTTCAATCAGCGAATTACTGAGTTTGTATTTGTGGCTGTTATACTCGGACACAAAGGCGGGATGATGTGCCGACCTGAGGCTGTTGCTGGGCCAACTCCCTTCAGTGAGCTGAGCTCTGTGATCGCTCCCTTCACATCCGGCAGGAGACTGAAAGCCTTTCTGGAACATTTCTCTACTGTGTCTTCACTGTTGGACGCCACCAGCTGCTGCAGCCTTGGTCTAAACTTTCCTCTCTGCAAATAAGCCCACAGGACCAGTCAAGGGTGCAGTTGACAGATACGTGTATATGTTGTGATATGTGGATGAGTCGTTACCACAGCAGCATGACTACATTATGTATGGGATACATACTTTGTATGGGGTGCAACAGGAAGATGGCAAGAAAATTTCATTCAAGTTTTCATTTATGATGTTCACTTACTGTGAGCTTCCACTCCATTAGTTTCACCAGCTCTGACAGAGTAATGTGCTTGTCAGATCGACTCGAAATCAGTGTGGCCAGTTCCTCTTGGTACCTGATCACAGACACAAACTCAGTTTAGGACCAGTTACACACAAACTAAAGTTAAAAGAAGAATTAGCTCTCCTTAGCTCATTCACAGAAAAACAGATGTTCATTTTAATTCAAAAGGGAGTGTAAAAAAGCATTTCACGTCAAGTCAAAACCAATTCTTTTAACTAGGGATCAAAGCAGCGATCCTCCTGGAGCGCTATTGTTCCTGCATCGGTTCTTGTTTCTTTTTCTCACCCTAAAAGTGTTTCTACAGCAAAACCATGAAGCTTAAAACCCAATTGAAATGTATTTTGATCATCTTTTTAGATGGCTATATCACACACCCAATGACATCAACCAAGCTGACTGGAGATCTGTAAACTGAGTCCAGCTCTATTTCCATAAGCAATGTTATAAGTATCTAACAATAACAAGTGGCTTTCCCCCAACTTGTTTATCAATTCTAACTGGGCATGCCAACTCACATGAATTGGCATGCCCAGTTGTCATGGAGACAAGTTAAACTGACTAGGATGAAAGTACCAAAAAAAGCTCCTGGTGAAAACAAATCACCATCTCCATGGGAACAAACCCTGTAATTGTGGAAAATTGTTTGAAACATTTAGAAAGCTCTGAAAAAAACAAATAATAAATTAACCTAGAGGGGAAATATTAGTGTGAGACCCTGCTGCTTTGCTGTACCATTTGTCAAGCTTTAGCAACTTCCCAGGTTTTATGTCTTTGGTCCTGGCTTCCACTACATCCCAGTACTTCTCATACACACTCCTCCATGTGGCTGGTTCCTCGCAGGCAAATAGAGCACTCATGGCTGCAAGGAGATCACAGCATCAACCATAAATAAATAAAAAGAAAATAGTTTTTTTTTTTTTAATACTCCATAATGTATAAACAGAACAACACTCGTTATGATTCAGTAAATACCATGTTTATGCAAGTTTAGACACACAACACAAAAATAAAATCCTTACCCTCTTCAGTAGCAGTAGTTGGACGGCGCTTCCCATATCAGAGACTGAATTCTCGCGTGATTTAAGCAGAACACTACTTCCGGTACTACAAACAGTTAGCATCAGCTTCACAACATAAGGTTAGTTCCTTGTAAAACTAAAGTTTTTTACAATTTAATTCACCTTAACTTATTTAGATACAATTTTCATATGTCTCTTGTCTGTCTTTAGTTGTTTAAAATACTTAATAACGTGTCATGCGTGTTTCTTATCCACAAAACGGCTCCTGTTCTATGTTAGCCAGCTAACATTAGCCTCACATTGCAGTCATGTTTAGGGTCCAAGTGCGCTCACTGTTCTACAAGTTTAGCTGTTTGTAGCCAACTCGTGGGCTGAGTGAACATCAGCACGGAGCTGACTATTGATTTGCATTGAAAAAGTAACACTTTTTGGAGTGAAATTAAACTCCACTGGAGGATTAAAATGTTCCCTCGACAGCTTGTGGATGTTTTTCCATGTACATGAGTGAGCAAATCTTCATATGAACACCAAGCAGCCCCCAATCAGTCATGTGACTAAGATGTTTTTTTTAAACCTAGCATTGCCTTGATAGTATTATTTAATGTATTTAAACTTGCTTTTTGGTATAATAAACTTGAATTAGATATAACTACAACAAAAAGTTGTCTGATAGCCATAGCCATAATGAATAAGCATCGCTCCAAGGATTTGATAGTAAAATGTGCCAGTTATGTTGGAATAAACATTTTAAAAAGCTACTTAGTAACCATATTACATTTTATGTACAGTATTGCAATGAATAGAAACCAAGTATTCTGTGAGTATTTTTTGTATAAATCAGTTTTTATTCCTATGTGATTTTATTCCTTTTTAGATATGGAATATGAAAAAGAAAAGCTTAAACAAAGAAACAAAAAAGATCTAGATATCATAAAGCTATCGCACCTACCAATGAAAGAACTACCTCAAGTTTTGCAAAATACACACTAGACCTGTTCACGTCTGGACGTTATAATGTGATTTGACCATCTGTGGTTGCTGAATTGCAGAAGCATTTTTTCTTTGTGCTGAAAACATTGTTTTATATGTTTTAAAAGGAAATTATATGGAATAGAGTTGTATATAACTCTATTATGCTGTTTGAGATGTTGCATCATAGATTTTTTTTTTGTTTATGTGATAGATATGAAATATATGCTCTAACCCTTACAATTGCAGGTAGTATCATGCTGTGTGTCACTGTCATGACGGCCTCTCATTTACCAGTTGGCTCCAATGTAAGCACATGACAAAGACTGTCAAGCTGCAGAAACTTCTGAGGCTGTCAATTCTTTGCTGAGTAAGTACTGTCACATTCACTAAAATGGGCTTATCTGTTTTTGTGTGGGTATATATGGTCTGTTATTTATTTTGCTACACACCAGCTCCTCTGTTGCCCCCTTCCACCTCCAGGACAAAGTACTCTAATATTGTGTTGTTGGACTTTCCATGAGTGCCACCTACTGATGGAATGTTAAACTGCCTTGTTATATGTTGCAGCAGTGCTGTGAGGCAAATATGGTAAATAAGCTAAGCTCTGCATATCGTCACTTTTATTTCTTTTAACACTTCAATCTGCTCTAGGAACATGGAGAAAATGTCACGGGTTACCACAGCCCTCAGCAGCAACACAATTAGTGGCCGAACTATGTTTTGCCACTTGGATGCTCCTGCCAATGCCATCAGCGTGTGCCGTGATGCCACGCAGGTGGTTGTCGCTGGACGAAACATTTTCAAGATCTACACGATTGAGGAGGAGCAGTTTGTGGAGAAGCTGAATCTACGTGTTGGACGCAAACCGTCTCTGAACTTCAGCTGTGCCGATGTCATGTGGCACCAGATGGAGGAGAACCTGCTGGCTACGGCTGCCACCAATGGAGCAGTGGTCACATGGAATTTGGGAAAGCCTTCTCGCAACAAGCAGGATCAACTGTTTACTGAGCACAAACGCACTGTCAACAAGGTGTGCTTCCACCCCACTGAAGTTTACATGCTGCTGAGTGGCTCACAGGACGGCTTCATGAAGTGCTTTGATTTGCGCAAAAAAGAGTCTGTCAGTACATTCTCAGGTACTTAGATAAATTACTTGAAATGAAATGTAGATCGTAATAATGTTTTCATGATGGATGTAACTTATGATGTCGTTGCTTGCAAAGCAGTAGTGCTTAACATTTTGGTTTTCACAGTGGCGTGACTTAAAATCCCCATATTTTATCAGAAATCCCTTTTTAATATGTTGTTGCAAAGGAAAGAGTCTAGAGATTTTCACACTCTTTCCTACTAATGGGCATTCGATTAAATTGTCAATCGATTTTTGATTAATCATTGATATTTTTATATGAAAATGTAGTATTTATAGGCTATGTTAAAATGCATTGAAAGTAGAAAAAACACAGCGTGTTTCCTCATTTAGATTCTTATTACAAGATGAGTGACTCTTGTTGCAGTCAAATGGGATTCATTAAATGGTTACACTGGAAAATATGTGCTTACATACAACTTCAGCACCAGTCTAAAGATGCATTAGTTTTATCGATTGAAAAAATGTCATTGATGAAATTCTCAACTATCGATTAATCGATAGTTGATTGATTATGCCCATCTCTACTTTTTACACTGAACCCTCTCTATTGAGACCTTTATCTGTGGTTAAGAGCAGGAAAGTGTCTTAACAGCTCTGAAATAAACCATCAAAGTAACTTTTTGTCTCTACAAGAGCGATTTATTTATTTCTGAAGGTTAACAATATGTAGGCTGACACTGAACTAATCTGCTTTTTGCTGTCCAGCTAATGTAATGAAGTCTCTTCTCTGATCAGTATGAATACTTGGTGTCCTTTAACATGCTCTGTTGATATCGTTTCTCATCCAGGTCAGTCAGAGAGTGTAAGGGACGTACAGTTCAGCATGAAGGATTATTTTACATTTGCTGCATCCTTTGAAAATGGTAATGTCCAGCTGTGGGACATTAGACGACCAGATCGCTATGAGCGAATGTTCACTGCCCATACTGGCCCCGTGTTCTGCTGCGACTGGCATCCTGATGACAGGTACATGGGGAATTAAAACAAGTGAGCACAAGATTTCAGACTTTGCTCTCCAAAGATAGAAAGATACTTTTTATAATCCCCTATGGGAAATTAACAACTCAGCAACAGCATAAAAACAAACAAAGCACCATGCAATAATAAAACATGCAACAAAATATACAATCGAAATAAAAAAAAATTTGAAGTGGAGACTTTTGCCCTAGTCCGGTTGTAAAAGTTTTCACCGGACTACTCACTGTGGTTAAATTAAATTAATTAAAGTGGTTCACCTTCAATTTCAAAGATATGTTTTGTAGACTTAAAAAGTTGTTTTGTATTTTGGAGAGAATAAGTCTCTGTCCTTGTCTGACTTATTCTAGTTGTCACTGCTCATCCTGTTTTCTGTCTAAGGGGTTGGCTGGCCACAGGAGGCAGAGACAAGATGGTGAAGGTTTGGGACATGACCACAAACCGGGCCAAGGAGATATACTGTGTCCAGACAATTGCGTCAGTGGCTCGAGTTAAATGGCGGCCTGAGAAGAAGTTTCATTTGGCCACCTGCTCTATGATGGTGGACCACAACATCTATGTGTGGGACATTCGCAGACCTTTTATTCCCTTTGCCACGTTTGAGGAGCACAAAGATGTGACCACTGGTATTGTGTGGCGTCATCAGCATGACCCTCACTTTCTGCTCTCTGGCTCTAAAGACAGTACACTCTACCAGCATATGTTTAAGGACGCCACTCGTCCTGTGGACAAGGCAAACCCTGAGGGTCTGTGCTTTGGACTGATGGGCGACTTGGCCTTTGCAGCCAAGGAGAGTCTGATCAGCAGTGACACCAACAGGAAGCCCTATCCTGGAGGTGACCGTCGCCACCCCATCTTTTTCTTCAAGAAAGCTGACCAGACGGAACAGTTTGCCCATGTGTCCAGTGCTCTTAGTGTCTTTGAGACAGATTTGGACAGTAACCGCATGGACTGGTTTGTCAAAACAGCACAACTCTACCTCCTTAGTGGTAAGCCTTTTGCTGAGCTGTGTGATCACAATGCCAAGGTTGCACAGGAGCTCAAAAGACCCCAGGTAAGACAGATTAGTTCAGCTTATTTATAAAATATGGTTTTGTTTCCATTCATGTGTTTGTTTTTTCAGGGGTGGTTTTTTTTGTTTTTGTTTTGGGGGTTTTTCTTACAATTTCCTACTACTTTTCTTTTTTTTTGTCATTCAAATAATCCAGCTGTGTTCATTTCAATTGGAAAATGCAACTGGAAAATCTCTGGATGTTTGATCCAAAAACAAATGATAATGCTAAAAGAGAGTCTGTAACAGAGCTTGAGAAGAAGTTTTAAAATGTCTTTATTTGAAAAGCCAAAAGTCCCAAACCTAAAGATATTCAGTTTAATCAATTAAGAGCTCACAATAGTTTAAACACTTCCTCTAACAGTTAATGAATGATCAGCTTACGATAAACTGCTTGCTGCATCTGGTTTAACCTTCTAATGGCCAGGCTGAGCTTTTTATTTGTTATTTTGTAAATATATTCCTCTTAAGGGAAAGCCAAGAGTAGGGCTACTCAGTTCGGTCCTACGATGGCCAGTCCTGCAGGTTTTCAATGTATCCCGGCTCCAACACACCTGACTCAAATTAATGAATCATTTTGCAGAAAGTGACAGGCTGTTGGATCCATTTCATTTGAGTCAGGTATGTTAGAGCAGAGATGCATTGAAAACCTGCAGCACTGCAGCCATTGTAGGACAGAACTGTGTAGCCCTGGCCTTGAGTAACAGAGTTTCATGTTCTGTATCACACAGAGAGCCGGACATATTAGCAGACTGTATTAGATGTGTAAAATTACATTAATAATGTAGCTGTCTTCCACTAAAGGAAAAAAGACGTATGAGATTGATCCTTAGTACGTTTCTTTGTAACACTGTGCACTGTGAATAATCCGATTACATTTTATACGAAGGTTTCCACTACGTGGACCATGCTGAGAATTATGTTCTCCGACCCAGCAAACCTCGTTGCATCCGGCCCTAACCACAACCTCAGTAAACTGGGCTCCTTACCTTTAATGAACAGGTAGAAAATTGATTTGGAGTGCCCTCATAACGCAGTAGTTTGAGGTGTTTACAAGTTAAATTTGCATGATTGATTGTGTTGTGCTTTCAGTTTCAGTATGAAGGATATGGGTTCAGGGCTGGGCACAGAGAGCAGACTGGAGCGCAGTAAAGGTGAGAGCAGACAGGATACCATCCACCTGGAGCCTGGGAACTCACACATCAGCAATAATAATGAAGGTGAGAGTGGCTGTTAGACTCTTAAAGCCCGCTCTGAGTATACAGAAGATCTTTGTGTCCTTGATTTGTTATGGTTACTGTCACAACATTTCTAATCAACATTAATTCAATTTCAGAAAATGA
The DNA here is from genome assembly GCA_028567055.1 of Leptatherina wallacei. Classification (NCBI taxonomy): domain Eukaryota; kingdom Metazoa; phylum Chordata; class Actinopteri; order Atheriniformes; family Atherinidae; genus Leptatherina; species Leptatherina wallacei. The sequence goes on from JAOXYM010000023.1 coordinate 14,819,440, forward strand.
GGAGACGGAGGGCAGTGATGGCCCGGCAGAGTATTTGTTTGGTGATGCTGAATTAGATGACGATGACCTCTACACCATGGAGCATGACAACCAGACAGGTCAGTCACAGTCTCATCACTGTGGAAACTTGAAAGCCGCCTACGTCAGTACCTGCTATTTATAACTGAGATCCTGTTCAGCTTTCTTTTATCTAATAATGCATCTGCTTCTTTTGTGATAACAGAAGAGCAGGAGTACACACTGCCCCAGGAGGCTTTTCAACTCCGCCATGAGATCTTGGACAACCCATCTGCTCCGGAGCACCTTCAGCAGGACAAGGCCGACTCCCCACACGTCAGCGGCAACGAGGCAGAAGTCACTTGTCTGACACCCATCGAGTCTTTCTCTCTCATCTCCATTTCCCAGCCGCAGTTTAGCCCACATCTACCTGCTAGCTTCTTCTGCCCCATTGTGCGAGAGATGCTGAGCTACTATGCTGAACAAGGCGATGTGCAGATGGCTGTGTCTGTGCTCATTGTCTTGGGAGAAAGGATCCGTAAGGAGATTGATGACCTCACCCAGGTCAGGAAATGAATAAATATGAAAAAAAGGCATATACCTTCATGTTGTGAAAACCTGAAATATAGCAGCATTTACACTTAAACCTCTTTATGAAGCGGAAGAGATTTTTTTCTGTTAATATGAGACTATCAAACAGTGCTAGAGTAAAGAGAGAGAGACACAAAAATAAACTTTGAACAATCTCTGGAATTATTTATTTAAAGTATAAAATAAGCAAGGAGTTTCCTAAAACCTATGTCAAACATTTCTGGTTTATTCTTAAAAAAAGAAAAAGAAAAATGAAATCATTGACTAGTATTTAAGTACTTAAACAGCTCTTAGAAGAAAAAAAAAAGAAGAAGAAACCAGCAAGGTTTGTTTTCTCTTTCAGGAGCACTGGTACATGTCCTACATAGACCTGCTGCAGCGGTTCGAGCTCTGGAACGTGTCCAATGAGGTCATCAAGCTGAGTACGTGCAGCGCCATCACCTGCTTGAACCAGACTTCTACAACACTGCACATCAACTGCAGTAACTGCAAGCGACCAATGAGTAACAAGGGCTGGATATGTGACAGGTAACACTGCCTCACCACTTGAGTTTATAAAGTAGTAATAAATTAATATGTTAAATTAACTAATGATTCTCCCAGGTATTAATGTATGTTCAGATCAAATCTATTATTAGCCTTGTCGCACAGATAAATACATGACCGTGTTTCTTAAACTCCGTCCACTCTCTAGTATTTGACTGAAAAACAAACTGATTTAAGTATTTCATAATAAAAATGTATGTCTATGTATAGTAAATATGGAGCCACAGCTGGCTGGCAGTTAATACCATGTGCCAATGATGCATACACTGTTATTGCTGCGTTGCAATACAGGAGATCAGACATAAAGTTGGCCTCTTCTTGCATTAGGTTGAGGTCCAGGATATTTCTGTATAGTGAGCTGTCCTGTGTTGATTCCCCCTCTCAAAAATCCTGAAAAAATGTTTACTCATCATACAATCTTACCGTTTGTGCATGTCTAATTTCTTGCCTCATAACAATTTTTTCAAAAATTACTTCTTGTTTACAATCCAGGTGAAACCAGCCCATTAGTAAAAACATTAGACTGATAAGGTGCATCAAACATCCAATGTTGTAAAGTAGCTTATGTTTATGTGTACAATAACAGAAAAAGCATTAGAATTGTGGTAAATGGCAAGTGTGGCTCTACAAAGATAACAAAAGTCTGCAAACACAGCTTTTTGAGTATGATTTATATAATATATTCAATGTTTCTTTTGGTCCCTAGAAGCTGCTGGCATACAGACCACATGCCATTCATTCAGTAATTCACTCCATTACTAGTCAAATTTCACAGTCTGACCCCATAGGTTGCTATGGGTGCCAGAATCAAATTCGCTAGTGGCTCCCTAGAGAGTGGTTGCAGGGTCTTCATAAAGCCGTCTAAACCAGGGATGTCAAACTCCAGTAATCGAGGGCCACTGTGCTGTAGGTTTTAGATGTCTCCTTGTTTCCAAACACCTGGCTTAATGGGTCATTGTGCAGAAGTTGACAACAAGCTTTTGGATCAATTTCCCTTGTATCGGGTGTGTTGGAGCAAAGAAACATCTAAAACCTGCAAGACTGTGGGCCTGGAGAACCAGAGTTTGGCATCTCTGGTCTTAACACAAACATACAAGTTAATGTTCCTTCATGACCCACTGCATTATTTTCAGGGATGCTGTCTGGTATTGCCAGTCCAACACACAAGTCTGTCCAGATCATGGACTTATTTCTTTTGAGAACATCTCTTCTCCTAAAACCTCCAACAACCTAACGTGCAATAATACACACTTCCTTTCACTTCTGCACATTTCTTTTCTATAGTTGAACCTGTTGTACATGTATTCTGTCTTTTTTAGATTGTTAAAATCATTTGGCACTCAATTTATAGACCATGATTTCTTACTGACACTTCAATACTGTTACCTCACTTGCTAAGTAATGAAATTTAGCAGATTTTTGACATGGAACAAGCTCTGACGAGGGACATGTGTTTGTCCTATAGGTGTCACCAGTGTGCCAGTGTCTGTGCAGTGTGCCACCATGTGGTGAAGGGACTGTTCGTGTGGTGTCAGGGTTGCAGCCATGGTGGACATCTGGAGCACATTATGAACTGGCTGAAGAGCAGCACTCACTGCCCTGCTGGCTGCGGTCACCTGTGTGAGTACACATGAGCGAGTCACATCCACTGTTCACACAGCTGCTCCTCCATGGGAGAGGGAAATCATCCTCGCACCGACCTGGATCACACATGCAACAGGCGCCTCAGAGTGTCGAGATGCCATCAACATTCTACGTGTGACTGAAGTGTTTTCTTGAAAGATGGATGGTTTTGATGTGAGATCTGACAGAAGAGGTACCTGTGCTCTGTTCTGGACAGCCGTTTAAGAGCCAACAGAATAACACATGATTCACGTTCTCATGAGCTGGTTACTAAAATGTTGGTGAAATCATGTTAGAAGTGGTAACAGCAATTCAGGGTGTGAATTCACATTTGCTTGATTTTACAGTTTTTAAACCCTCTGTACATGAGGAATGGTCTGATCATCTTAAGTGAATTGCTAAAACCTGTACTCTAGATAATAATTAACTTATATTATCAAAAGCTATGGTTTTCAATTCAAGCAATACATTAAAGCAGCACATTTGACCCTTGATATGTTCTGTACCTTAAACCCTTTTTATTATTATTTTTTCCCTACAAGCTCCACTTCCTCACAAAAAAAGCTGATTTCAGTGGATTAGTGTGATAAAAAGACATTACTCGAGGGCATTTCAGGGGGGGGAGAAACCATATCCTCACCCTCGGGGGGCCCAGACATCCCAATTAGCAACCAGCCAACATCTCTTGCTTCTAGTCTAGCAGATACACACAGAGTAGAAGCTGTTTGCCAGTCATATCTTACTGTCTCTACATTATTGGTTATTTGAAGTACTCTGCACCAGAAGTGTTTATCCCATCCACCCCTTTCTGCTATCAAACTGTAAATAAGCAGCAGACCATCGCTACAGATGATAGTTTAGCTTCACCTGTGCTGTTTTGTATCCAATGTTTTTGTACAGATTTCAGAATAGATACCATTTTAATAATTTAAACTCTACAAAACAGTCAAATCAAGTAATTTTTCTGTTATTGTTATACCTTAGAAAGAAACCTACTATCCAGTCTCTCTCCAGTCTGGATCTGCTACTAAAGCAAAACTCACAGTATCCTTACTGTACCGAGGATGTCACCGAGTACAAACTATTGCCACATTGATTTACCACCAAAGCCCCAAGCACGGAAGCATTTATAGATGCGTGCTTTGTATGGACACCCTGACAATCATCAGTGGATTCCCTAAACCGAAGATATAATCTGCTGTGTTTACATGTGAAATATTGACCATAATAATAGACTAATCTGAACCATTGGGTAAGATCAAGCATCTGGTCTTGTAGTGAAAACCAGCCAGATTCAGAATTACAGAAGCAAATACTAAAACCATTAATCAATGTTTGGAGTACAAGATCAGCCACAGCATTCAAATAACTACTACTGGAAGCAACCAGGGTTCAGAGATGTAAAGAAAATTCTTAATTAATTGTTTTCATTAAGAAATAATGATGAACCTGTTACTTCTTCCATCAGAGCTTTTTCAACATGTCATGATCGAAGACTTATACTCCCCATTGACAGTTCAAGCTTCTGAAATATATATTCATTATATGTATAAAAAAAATTAAGAGTCAGAATAAATTAATTACATTTTATTACCAGGCTATGTTCTGCTGGGGAATTCTGAGTCCTTGTATTCGTGTTATATAATATGTACTGTCACAAGTACTGCCAAAGTACATGTTATGTAAAACTGCAGAATTACTAGCAAACATTTCTGGTTCTTCTCCATTTTATTCATAGTTTTGTTCCTTTACCACAAACAGATAAATTGAGTGATTTTGCTAAATCTGTGCCGAGGTTTTCTCATTTAATGTTTGATTATTTTATTTCATTTGCAATTCCGTCTGGCTCTGAGAAATAAACCCTATTAGAGAAACACTCACCCATCATGGGGTAAGCATTTTGCACATCGTTTGTGGAAAAATTGGACAAATGTTTCTTTTACAAAGATGTGCCTTTTAACATCAGCTTATATCTCACAGGACATTTATATGAAGACAAAAGAGTTCTGTTGCATAAATTACGTTTCAGTTTAAATGAAAAATGGCACAGGTTTTGAAGCATCAACTTATTTTCTTACAGGTTTTTAATTCACATATAAATACAAAGAGATATTGTGGCATTTTAAAGATTTTGGTGGACCTTTGGTTAAAATCATTAAAAAAACTACATACATGATTTTATCACTGAGAATTCTTAACCTAAAATAGGTATTCTTCAAGAAAAAATTCTGAAATCTTACCGTCTTCATGATTAAGTGACTGCTCTTACAAATATTTTGTTTGTAAAAATTTATTCAGCAGGACATCATTTTCCCTTAACAGCACACAAATTTCATTTAAATGGTAACTGCAGAATCAGGCTATTAAACCTCTCTATTTGATCTTAAATCATAACTTTAACCACATTTCCCACTGGAAGAGAGTTCAGTTTTGTAGACGCATCACAGTATTACAGCCTCTGATCCACTCAGTCCCTTCTCTTCTTCTCTGTGCAGTTGCACAGCTCAACTTCAGGAGTCCTGCATACACCAGCACAAGCATGAGGGGTCCGGTACCCTTCCTGCCTGCTTGTCATTTCTTCGCAGCTGCTGCATTGCCCTTGTCTTCATCTGGCGAGCTCTGGTCGATCAGCCAATCGCAGACAGGCCGCAGGTCGGCCCTACTTGCTGCGCCGCTTTGCTTGGGCAGGGTCGGCCTTGTATTTGGCCTCCTCCCATTGCGCTGAGATTGTTCAGGGTGGTTGATCACCCTCCGTCAAATATTGGCAGGAGCCCCCTTTAAAGTATGAGAGGCAGGTTATGTTCATAGCCCTAACACCAAAGGAGACAATCAAGTGAGAGACTAGTCACCTGAAAAGTTTAAGGTCGTTCCCAGCTGTCTGAGACTTTTTCGGGGGCACTCAGTCGCCTAAGACTCTGGAGAATGGTTTGTAGAGTCCCTGCTGTGATGACAAAACAACATATCACCATGAGACTGCAGTCACTAAAAAAACAATACTTTGATATCATTATTATAACTACTCACCAAGTTGTTCCTCATAGGAGTCCAGCTTCTTCATCAGCTCTACCACACTGGCAGATGTCAGTGTCGCTACAGCTACAACAAGAAGCCAAATCTCTTACCCTTTTATAATTACAATTCAAAGTGTAAAAAATTCATCCACCACCGCATAGCTCACCTTTACCATCAGTGTCACTTTTTACTTTATCTTCCAAACATGTGTGGGAACCGCTGTTTCTGTCTGCAGTCAGATGGGAGAACATTTCAGTCCGACAAGTCCTTGCCTTATTCAGCGTGGTGTTCATGTCCTGGACCAGCCGGTGGTTCTCCACCAGCTCAGAGTGGACACTCTTCCATGCCATTTTGTCCTCCATCAGGCATCCCTCCATCACTGTACGCAGCTCCTTCTCCTGAGACACCTGGCCCTGCAGGCTTTTTACCTCCTCACAGCGCTACATAAGCAGAGTTCGATAAAAGAGGTTGAAAAGTTTTCGTTTTGAGCCAGAAATGTGAAATTACAGTGAGTATTTGCTTCACAGCTACCTTGTGTAGCTGTATGGCCATCTCTTGCATCTCGGCCTCAAGCTGATCAGCATAAGCCTGTTCCAAGGCTTCGCTGGGGGGTCGAGCTCCGCTGTGCCACCTTGCAATGGCCGATGTCATCTTCCGTTTAGGTCCAAATAGTCTGGATAACAAGAAAAGATTGTGTACAGCATAAAAACATAAATAATGTATGTAACTGGGTATTCTAGGATAAAGGTCTGATGTTTCTTACGTGATCCCTATTTCTTTCAGATCATTTTCTGTCAGGGTGAGAAATATCCGTAGGTCAATGTCTTGTTCTTCAAGTAACGGAAGGTATTTAGAAAAACCAATTTGTTCTAAGAACTCTGCCAGATCCTGCAGGGGGACACAGATCTTAGACCAAAGCTAGAATCAACCAAAACCTGAAAAAACAAAATCTCACACTGGTGCAAACTACTTTTCTTTTTAAAATTAACACAGACATGCCTTTGGACCAGTATAGGAAGGTTGGGGACCAGTAAATGTGTGTTTGCTACAGTTTCTTGTCCCACTGGTGCGAGTACCATCATGTCGATTTTTGCCTTTTGCGTGATGAATCTTATTTACTCTGCGATAGCTGCTCTTTTTGCACTGGTCAGAGTCCTGATGGTGTAAGGGAAAATTATTGGTCACCAGGTATGAGGGAAAAAAAAGAATAAAGTGTATCTTCAAGAACGGCCTTGGTCTTCACCTCGTTACTCTCCACAGAACCTTCCCAGTTGAGTCCAGATACAGGAGGCAGGCCCTCACTACTGCTACTGCTGCTCCTCATAGTGGGCATGTCATTGTCAAAGAACGGACTTTCGTCTGTTAAGATATTAAGAAATGTCAACATTTATCAAAACCTGTACTTCTTGTGATGATGGGATGGCTCTCACCTCTGCTGCTGTGGCTCTGACCATCGAGCTCATTAATTGGCGATGTCACATCGCGATAGCAGATGCCATCACACTGCTTACCAGCATCACGAAACGTGTACCCTGGCACCACAGTCGGAGGCTCTGAGAACAAAAATTACACTGAAAACCTTGATCCAAAGTATACCAATGAGTGAATGTTTTTCTTACAATAAAGCTGACTGTTTCCCTGCACAAACAACATCTGAAGAAGTGCTTTTTTTCATTTTTTGTGATGCTCTATGCACTGATTTCACTCTTAGAAACATCTTTTGCATATATGACTTCGATCACTTGAAGTGTCAACTCTTGTAACTAGTGATGCACCAATACCACATTTTTTTAAACTGAGTACAAGTACATACTAGGGTTGGGCATTCGATTAAATTGTCCTAATTATCGGGAGAATTAACAATCAATTTTAAATTAAATATTAATATTTTTAAATGAAAATGTAGTATTTATAGGCTATATTAAAATGCAGTGAAAATAGAAAAACATTTAGATTTTTATTACATGATGAATGACTCTAGTGGCAATTACAGTAAATGGGATTCATTCCATTGTTACACTGGAAAATATCCACTCACAACTTCAGCACCAGTCTAAAGATGCATTAGTTTTATTGATTACAAAATAATGTCATTGAAATTCTTACCAATCGATTAATCGATCGATTAATTATGCCCACCCCTAGTACATACATTTAAGTACTTGCCTATATAATGTACCAATATGAGTACAAATAAATCCCATTACAGTTTACTAATGAGGAGCATGGACCAGAATGCCAGATGTGCCAGATTGGTTAATTGTGTGGTAAGTCAAATGGGTCATCCTAAATGCAAGGCTTAAAACCAGTCAGTCAATCTTCATGATTACACGGTGGACTTTTTTCACAGCTGTCACAAGGCACCTACATGCCCAAGATCAGCTTCTCTCACCGATATGCCATATTCAGATTTTTTTTAAATGGCACATGTAATTACTTTGTTTCTGAACACCCGATGATAAAAATTCTAAATGTAAGGCTTAAAAACTATCAGAAACTTAATAAATGAGGAGGATAAAGTTTTTTTTGGTGGATTGGTTTTACAATTGTGACAAAACGCCTACATGAGCTAAAATAAGCTTATCTCACTAAGATGATGCCAAATTCTGTTTTTTTAGGATGGCATGAGTAATAACTTGGTTGTTTATGCATTAAAAAAAATTATTTCACAGATTAAACTCTCTGCATTAACGTGTTAAGTTTGACAGCCTTGTTTTTTTACATTGTTATTGGGTTATGGAGAATCGGAACCCTTTTATGAATACCGTATGAGTATCAGACCGATACACGATACTAGTATCTGTATCTGTGCATTCCTACTTGTAACTATTGTCCTGTACTGATACAATGTAGGAAAATGGATATTTTATGTGACCTACCACACAGTTTGCTTGTGCCTCCGACTCGGAACTTGGCGATGGCTTGAGGCCCATCGTGAATGCTTCGACTTGGCCGAATCCTCTGCGGTGCGCTGTCAGAGTCCTCTGAGGAGCTCAGGTCTTCAAAGTGTCCTGACAAGTTGGAAAATAAAATTTTAAAAATCATTAGAAAACAAAGGACAAGGAAAGAACTACATGTTATTCTATAACATTAAAAGTAAATACCTGCTTTCATTCTTGGAGAACGCGTGTCAATGAAGCTAACAATTTTGGTATAACCATACAGCATGGCAAGGGCACGTGCGGTTTCTCCTTTAGTGTTTCGAGCATCAACTTTAGCTTTCTGTAAGTTAATAAAAGATGTCACCAGAGTCATTTTAGGTATGTTTTGCCTTTTATATAAAATCCAGAAGAAATAAGCAGGAAAAGAGCAGGGGAATGGGAGGCAACACAGGTCAGACTGGCCAAGAATCAGCCGTCTTTCCCAACCAGCAAAAAACTACATCTATAGTCGGTAACCTACTTACATGATCAAGCAGGTACTGAACAATGATTTCATGTCCAGAAGCAGCAGCCTCCATCAGGGGAGTGAAGCCAGACCCTGGTTCCCTGTGAGTGAGGAAAAAAAATTTTTTAAAACCAAAATAAACAAAAAAAAGTTGAATATTGTTTTTGGTTCTTTTTTTATGTAATAAGAAAAACAATGACACTGACTTAAGATTGGCATCAGCATTGTTATCCAGCAGTAACTTGACCATCTGCTCGTGACCTGTGCTTGTACAGTGGAATAGAGCTGTCCAGCCTCGAGAGTCCTTCTGCTCCAGCTCAGCCCCTTGCTTGTGGGTGAGGAGAAAGAAAAATGATTGAGGGATGCAGAAATTTTCACTCAAAAATGTGTTTAATGTTTCAATTTTTCAAACAAAGAAGCAAACTTTTAACTAAAGCTACTACCTCTCTGACTTTATCAGAGTTTCTCATCCAATTCACGGCACCAAAATCCATGATCTCATATTTAACAATAAACACTGTTCTTCTACTCCCTGACACTTCTTGCTATGGATTATATGAGGGACCTTTTGTACCTGAAGCAGAAAATATGCAATACTTTCATTGCCACAGCTTGCTGCCAGCATCAGGGGAGTAAGTCCACTTGGAGTGGTCAAATTTGCATTCACACCGGCCTCCAGCAGGAGATTGGCGATTTTGTTATGGCCAATGTAAGCTGCATACATGAGAGGGGTCCATCCTCCAATGTTCTTGCCATCCAGGTTCACCTCACGCCTGAAAACAGTCAGTCATAAATGTAAACTGTGGAGAACAAGAGCACGCTTAATGGTGAGGTAGCTTGCTACAATGAAAAGTGCACACTTTTTAATGCACTTAGCCACCACGTCGTACTGGCCGATTGAGCAGGCTGTGTGGAGGTCCAAAGGGACATTCAGGTCCTCCGGTCCTAGCAGGGAGTCCCCCAGCCAAACAGAGAGGCTGGCACCCAGCTGCTCCGACTCGCTGGCCTCTTCGCTTAACTCTGACATTTTTCACTCTCCCCCCCTTGCACCTGAAAACAAACTAATATCATAAAATGCTCTAAACTAAAACTCTAAGCAACACAACACGTCTTACTGATAAGACGATCAGAGCCATTGAATATTAGAGACATTTCTAAGAAGAAAACAATGCTAACGAACACAGGCTTATTAACCTTGCACTGGTGTTGATGTATTCCAGCTAGTTCCCAACTTTCCTCTTTAAGCTAGTTAGCTTAGCGACACCACATCTGTCCACCATAACAGTATGCTTGTAGAACACGTAATGAACTTCAGTGAAGTCATAAAACACAGCATTACTAAACTAATATTCAACAATGTCCATGTCTGTAATAATTTAAAGACTTACAATCAGCAGTCAGGTTGTTTCAACAGCAGCCTTTTCGTGTTTTGTGTGTGACATTCAATTGTGTTCGTGTTGAAACACACTCCGCCCTTTCCTGTCTGACAGTGTGAATATTCCAGGGGACAAATCCGTAGTTTACTAGCTCTTCAAACGTTTCATTAAGACAAAGCCCACTGTGTGCGTACAAGTAGTTACCATAAACATAGTTTTTATTGCAATGTATAATTTTTGTTTTTTAGAATATTAGATACTTCCATCATTTTCACTAGCAATGAATTCCTCATTTGTTCAAATGTGTTGACTTGACACCGAGGACCTGTAATGACATGTGATTGAATGCTGTGACAAGTCAAAATATCTTCCAATTTTTAAAATAGATAAACATATCCTGGATTTTTGTATATATTTTGAAAACATTTTTACAAAGCTTGGCTACTTGAAATACCTCTCAAGAATGCACAAAATGATCAGAAGGGAACCTTTAGTTAGCGTTCCTTAAATGTTCCCTTCAGGTTTAATGAAAAAACCTTTACAGATGATTCTGTAAATATTTATTGAAATAATCTTCACCATGTATTTTCCAAAAGTCTTCAAAGGATTTCACAGAATAACCAATGAAGAGACCTGAAAGGTTTTTACAGTTTCGTAAATAACACCAAGCTTCAACAAAAATTCTATCTCATGTATGACACGTGATAACAATTCCAGCTGTGGAGACATAAATATCAAGACATATATACATTATGTTGTATGTTATTTTATATTCTATGCAATGCCTTAATTTACTCTGGATTTTTGAATTGTAACCTTTTGGGAACTTTCTGGATTCGGATAATGAATATTATGACATTCAATCTTCTGATCAACTTTAGGACTTTAAACCTTGTATGAATGCATACCGAATGTAAAGGAGAACATTAAACATCAATAATCAACCTTTCAAAGCCTATTCAGCCCTCATCAAAGCCAAGAAAAACAATCTGAACCATCAGTAAACTATAAAGCAAGCTTGTAAAATTTGATCCGGAAAAACCAAACCAACTGAAAAGGTTTGGAAAGTGTAAACTCAGCCATAAGAATTTGACACATTCCTTTAAGAAAGTCAGTTTTCCATGTTCACACTGAGTAAAGACACTGCTAACAAACATACAGAAGTTATATTTTTCAATACGATATGGAGACAGCAATGAAATGTTTTGAATGTCAGGATATCTTCAGCTGCAGCTCCTGTTTTTTTGTTGTTGTTTGATGTATTGTAGGATTTCTATCACCAGTAATGTTTACTGGTGCAGAGGAAGCTCCATTTGTTCCAAGCTTAGAGCTTTTTAAAAAGTTTTCTTTCAAGAAAATACAAATCAAATAAAATTGAAGCAGAACTCCTCTTTTGATGGAACAAAGACAAAGTCTGACGTCTCCTCCTGAGTCTGTAGTTCTGGCTTTGGCTCATCCTGAGCCTCGGTTTCCTGCAGGTTTCCCTCTGTGGCTGGTGGCTGGGCTTTGACTTCAGCCCTCCGGTGGAAAATTGACTGCCTTGGGGAATTTGACACAACTTTGACCTGAGCAGATGCAATCTCTGTTGGGCATAAAGAAACTTGTTAATTAAGATCACTTCCACCACACTCCCTTTTTTTTTTCATAAGCAGTTTTTACAGTTCAAATCACCACTGCAACAATCCACTCACCACCCTGAATGAGTTTGAACTGCTTGCTCTTCTCATCTTCCATTTTTTTCCTGTAGTCTCCGGTCATGACTCTCATCACCTGCCTCTTCTTGGCCAGAGGAGCTTTGGAGCTCCGCAGAGTCTTAAGGGCACGAGAGGCCTCCTCCTCTGCAGGAAGAAAACCAATCAAACCATTAATTTACCTGTGAGGTGATTTGTTGTCATTTGTTGGAGTGGACGGATTTAAAAACATATCCATTGTGTCACTAGCTACATGCTAATCCTCGGCTGGAGCTGTGTGGTGGCTGCATCCGATACAGAGTAAGTGAAAAGTGACAGATTTATGCGTTTCCCTCACATCACTTTTTAGCTGGTACAAAGCTAATAAAAAGGGTTACTGGTTCCATTTCTATTTAATTTCCACACTGGCCGTAATGTTTAGTTATTCACTTATTCAGAGATAAGCCAAAACTTTTTGCAAGTAAGCAAATGCAAGACCAAGAGCGTAAATACGAAGGAACAGAATAAAACTTGACTTCTTGAGGAAGCGAAGATCCTTCAATGTCTGCACCAAGATGCCTATCTTCTATAAGTCTGTTAGGGAAAAAGCAGTCTGAAGTCATCTGCAGGGGCATCCGGGCCAGAAACTTAAAGAAACTGATCCAACGAGAAGAAAGCCAGTTCTGTGCTGGGGATAACTCTGGAGCCCTTGGAACTGATTTCCCAGAGAATGCTGCACAGTCTTCTGAACATAATGGACAATTCTACACATCCTCTACATAACACAGTGGGGAAACAACAGAGTGTGTTGAGTGATAGACTTCTTCAAGTCTGCTGCGGGACAGAAAGGTCCAGGACGTCATTCCTGCCAACTGCCATCACCCTCCAGAAAAAGACCACATCAGAATTTTCCTAATGTGGATAAAAAAAGTAGTTTTCATTCCATTCATTTTTTGTCACATTTAGGTTCTTGTCACTCTGTGGTCATTTTACTTTAAAACTTTAAAGTCATTTAGCATCTCTTTGGGGTTGTTTGCACTTAATTTTAGCTATTATATGCCCACTTTATTAAGTTTATATCACTTTGGAGCCACTTCATCCCATGGAGGAAGGTTTGTATCACATTTTAGTTTCATGTCTTTCTAAAAACGTTTTTATATGAATATCTTTTGTTCTTTTGATTGTGATCACTTTATATCTCTCTCCAGCCGTTAAGAATCTCTTTGTTGTTATTGGTTTGTATTCGGGTACATTTTAAATCTATTTAATCACTCTGTACCTTTTCAAGGTTATTTTTGTCATATATTAATAGATGTTTTTATCTTAGCTATGTAGTTTCTAAGACTGATGGTTGACTTCTATCCTTTTCTGGGAAATAATACTAAAATTACTGTGATACAACAAGAGGCATGATTCACTGGACCCCTGGGCCTGTGCATGATTTTAGTGGTGTTTGATGTTCAAATGGGGAGGGGGAATATGACATGAAATATGACACTAACTCTGTTTTGGTGTTCCCTTTTGGGTCTTTAATCCGAATTCCAGCTGCTCGATGCACCAGTCCAGCTGCCTGTTCAGCTGTTCTTCTGCACTCTGAAAGACAGTCACATTCAACCATGAAATATCAAATGGAATCTATGGTTACTTTAAAAGAAGAAAATGCACACTGACCAGCTCTTCTTCCCCCTGACTACCCTCAGCTGGCTGCGTCTCAGAGCCAGAAGGTTTTTTCTTTCCAGATTTCTTCTTGTTAGTCTTGGTTTGCTTGGACGGTTTAGGTGGAGCAAGCAAAGGTTTTTCCTCCTGGACACACTGTTGGTTGTGTGAAGAAAGGGTGTCCGTTGTCTCTGTCGTGTCCATGTCCTCTGCAGGTGCGGCAGGAGGGATTTGAAAGTTGAAAACAAAAGCAGAGTTCTGCCCTGTGAATAATATCTGGCTTGTTGCTGCCTCCGGCCAGTCTGATGTAGATGATTTCTCTGGAGGCGCTGAGAAGCTGTCAGAGAGGAAGTCAAATCTAAAAGAGTTGTCACTCTGAGTCCAAAGGGGTTTTTCGGCACCACCTTCAAAAGTTGTGGAGCTTCTCGATTTTTCTTCAATGTCTGTAGAATAAACACAATACACAGACAACAGGTAAATTAACTCAGATATGCATCTGTTAATGAAGGCTTGGTTTTATGGGAACAAATAGTAAAAAAACTAACAAAACAATATGAATTAAGAAAATGTACAAGTTCAATTTCAATTCAGTTTCTTTCTTATGGTCAATTCAAAGAATGACTCGTAGGAAATATAATCCTATCACCAATAAACAGCAGCCCTTGCTCGGTCATGCTTTCCTCCTGTGTCGCAGGATTTCGGCGGAAACGCGCCTGATTAAATAAATACTTCTACTCGACACATCTGGATCAGATGCACTCAACAGAAAAAAGGTTTTGGAGACTTTACAAATTAGTTCACTTGTTTGGTTTACATGATGAAACTATCCAGAAACGTTTCAAGACGCTCACCGACAGTGCCCCGCGCGAGAATAGGTCCGTCGAGGAATACTTCCCAAACACCCGATCGTTCCGCATCCACTGGATTGCATTCATGTGATCCAGATCCAGTTAGATGAGCTACAAAACTAACGCAGACTCACGTTTGTTCATTTGTTTTATCTGAATTAGCTAAGATGGTTTAGTGTTTTAGTAAGGAAAAAATAAATATAACTATGCCTATATAAGATTTAGTTTTCGTGTTACCATTTTTAGATAAACGGAGAGGGGGGTATAAAATAATGTACATGAATTCTATAAATACAAAACACGTATGTAGAACATGACAGAGCATATAACTATTTTGATAAGGCTAGTTTAAGTAACAGGAAGAATGCTTATCAAGCTTATTTTTTTAAGGCGGGCTCATGACTAATTCCGCTTCCCTCCATTTTTAAAAAAACAAAGGATCAGGAGAACTGTGCCATGACTTTATGCATTATCTTTAACCAAATATCAGTACTATCTAAGTACTTACGTTCAATCAGGTGAAGAATGATGCTAAAATATGATATCTTAGGATTTCCTTATTTCCTGGGGATGATCCCAACTTTTTTCTTTTTGTCTCAAACTGGATTGGAAATATAATACAGTTGTGTTTGTTTCTTTCCTTTCATTTGTGATCAATAGGCGTATTTCAGATGCGTTATGCCTTGTTTATCAATAACTTAACCTTATTTATTAAACGTATTTTTTCTGTAGGACAGCATATTTCCTTCTTGTTTTATTAAGTACAAAAAGGTTGGTGAGCATTTTTGATATTACACAGTAATTTGATTGATCCTAACACAACAGGAATAACTTAGGATATAAAGTTAATAGAAAGCACTTTTATGTGTTTGAATTAATAAGAATAAAAAATAATCATGTACTTAGCTTGAAATATAGCAGTGTATCCGTTGTACCTAATATGCAGAGGCGGTGAGCCTCGTTTGTTTTTCTACCAATCATGTCCCTTCAGCGGTCTTAGCCTGAGCCAATCCTGAACGTCTGGGGGCGGGGCTTAGAGCTAAGCCCCGCTCAGCTTATAAATATCACCTCCTGCGGTTAACCGAAAACAGTGAGAGACGAAAAAGGAGAAGGATACGACCCCGGCAAAACAAACGAAAACGGTAAGCCAATTCATTCATTTTTTATTTATTTTTTACATTTTATTTATTTTCCATATTTAGTGTCAATGGTCATTAATGCAATGGTATGACTTGACTCTAATGGTGTTCATAAACATTAAAAAGACCTAGCTTTAATCGAATGGCAACAAAACCGCGCGCGCCATGGTCATAAGCTAACCTGGCGGCAAATCAAGGTTTCACAATAAAATGTTTTTTTCACATGAAAATTAACAAAAACGTTGATTTATTGTTACTTTTCTTCTGTAGTTTATATTTTGTGGTTTTTGGTTGACTACTGTGTTTTCATATTGTTGGCTTCGGTGGTAGCTAGCTGGCGCCATTTTGCAACCGTCCATGCTAGCGTTTAATTTGCTTGCCAGACAAGCAAGGAAACGTGTGTGTCTCCTGAAGCTTAATGGTGGTTGGGCTTAATCTAAACCTGTGAACGGATGACCTGCAGATTTTTAATCAAAAAATCTTATTTCCCTCCCTTTTAGTTTAGAAACTAACAAACCTCAATGTGAGACGTTGCCGCGGAATTTACACAGTTTTGCTCATTTTCATGAGAAACTAAAATGTTGACCAAATTTATATTTTTTCAAAAAGATAGACGACCCATGTGTCAACGTTGAAATTGCCTGATTGCACTGAGTCACTTTATTTGTGTGGTTTCTTTGGGTGCTGCCGTTTTGTAATTTGCAGGAAATGGTAAACCTGGATTAATGCTATTGTTTGTTTTTCCCAGACCTGTAGTTGAGAAATGGCTCGTACCAAGCAGACTGCTCGTAAATCTACTGGAGGAAAGGCGCCGAGGAAGCAGCTGGCAACCAAAGCGGCCAGGAAAAGTGCGCCATCCACTGGTGGAGTAAAGAAGCCCCACAGATACAGGCAAGCTATATATCAGCAACTTTGATTTGCAGTTGTAGTAATGGATTTAATTCACCTATGATGTCCTTTTACATTGTAGTTGGATTCAGAGGTTGTAAGTGTAAAATGCTGTTTCTATTTGCAGGCCAGGTACCGTTGCTCTGCGTGAGATCCGTCGGTACCAGAAGTCCACTGAGCTGCTCATCAGGAAACTGCCTTTCCAGCGTCTTGTCAGAGAAATAGCCCAGGATTTCAAGACAGACCTGCGTTTCCAGAGTGCAGCAATTGGTGCTCTCCAGGTGAGATGTCTAAAACCAATTCCTGAGACGAGTATTTATAAACTAACTGATTATAAGTTGTTCACTAAAGGCTTTCTTGTCCTAAAAATGGAATATATTGTCAGACGTTTTGCTTGCATCAAAATGTTTTATTTTGTGTATATTTCTTCCCGTCTCCATGTAGGAAGCCAGTGAGGCATACTTGGTTGGACTGTTTGAAGACACCAACCTGTGTGCCATTCATGCAAAGAGGGTTACCATCATGCCCAAGGACATCCAGCTGGCCAGGCGAATTAGAGGAGAGCGTGCATAAAGGAATTTGAATTTTAACTTTTTAGCGGGGGGGGGGGGGGGGGAGAGAGTGGGGTTTGTAAATCTTGAAATATTACCAGCATGAGTGCCACATATTTGTAGTTTAAGGTATGTTTTTGTACTTTAATTTTTTTCATTTCATGTGACACTCTTTCACTGTCCTGTTCATTGTAGACTAGAGCTTTATACCTGTAAAAGCTAAAATATTCCATTCCTTTCTCAGGTTGGCAAATATTTTAGTCTGTACTTTTTTTCTTTTCAAATCCTGTGTATGCATGTCATAGGATTTCCTGTTGTGCTGTAAATAAACTTTCCGCTACCTCATTATGACTCTTGTATCGACTCATTTCTACAGATCTCCAGTTGCTGAGGCGAGCTCGCTACAGATTCTATACAGGACTTATATTAAATTGATCCTCAAAAGAAAATGGTCTTAAAATGTGTCTACTTGACTGTTAAACTTGCCAGACTGCTGATGGTCAAGACCAAACCTGATCCAAGTGGTGCTTATTTTTTCAGCGTTTCTAATTTAGATAATTTGTTTATAAATCAATTACTATAAGCCTTGTTTTTTTAACTTTAAAGTTTAGCTGTACTGTATATCAAACTGTCAATATACAAATAAAGGTCAATTTACATTTTCTTTCATCATTTGACATTAAGTTCAGCTTCTCAACCTTCTGTTCCTGTTCTGTTACACCACACTCCTAAAGAGGCCCTTTATATATGATCCTAGTCTTGTATAATTGACCATTTTCTCTTAGAAATCTGTTCTCAAAGAACAGTGTCTTAAAACTGGCTTGTTCTTGAAAGATGTTCCTTTAGAGCTACTGAGTGAAAGGAAACCTGAGCCAGTTTGAGCAACTGAGTTGCATCCTTTAGACATGACGTCACTATAAAAAGGTGTATTGAGAGTTCCTTGTAGTCAATAGAAACTGAGGTAGTCATTTTGGATTTAATTGAACAAAGGCAGTTTTACTCCATGTTAATCTTGAATTAAAAACAGGATCCAATTCTTTACAGCAATGGATGGCATCATTACTACAGTGTCAAAAACAAAATTAATTCCATAAAGAAATCCTGAAACATTTCAAAAATAAATACCAGAATTATATACACAAAACTCCCATCATTTATCTTGAACTGAATCTGGTTCTTCATCTGACAGCAAGCCAGGTAATTGCTCAAACAGCTGCTTCTCCAGCTGTGCATCAAGGTCCGTTTCTTTTCTCAGGGCACACCACAACAGTAGGGCGGTGCCAAACAGGCTTATGGGGACCACCTTCCACAAGGGTCGCTTATGCTGGCTCCCCAACGAGCGATCCACTTTCCAGGTCTTGTAACTGGCCTTACTGGTGGAAAACTTGATGGGCTCACTGTTCAGCTCCTCTTCATCTTCTTTGGGAGTATTTGATCTGGCTGATAAATGAGAGCTCACAGCTAGGGACCGCGTACTGCTAAGCCTGCCAGGTAAAGAACAAAAAGTTACTTTGAGATGGATGGACTTCAGTTCAGTAATTAATTTTAAAACTAATCAATTTATTGTAAATAAGAAATGATGTATGTAAACACATTTATTCACTTTTAATTAAGTTCATTTGTAATGAAGTAACTGCTTTCTGAAATAACTTTAAGCAAACGGTTCTGGATACATCTGCTTCTGGTCAAAACTGACATGCAATTTTAGGTGAATTTATTAAAATAATCTGATTTTCATTGGGATGTTCATTTTTAAAGATCAACTATTAAGTAGATATCATTTCTGAGTGAAGAGAAATACATTAAGTACTTTGTCACTCGTCTGAGAATATTTGATGTTCATATTGAATAAATTCTTTTGAAAGGCAAAATGGGATATGAGCAATACATGACTTTCAACAACCTGTTAAATGTATCTGCAATATAAGCATTATTCTAACGTGAGGCTTTGATCTTATTAATCATTATAATCCCTAATGGATGATGACGGACAGTGTTGATGCCATCTAGAGACAATATCCTGAAGCTTTCCATTGACAGCTACAACAGCAATCCTCAGTGTGGCTGGTTACTGTTATCTTAATTTAAATGATCAAGTAAAAGGCTACACGATTTTTAAAAGAGAGAGAGATTCAAAAAATGAACGTCAGTGGACCAACGTGTGTCCTCTGTCTAAAATATTACACTGTCATTGAATCATAGCCACCTACAGTCCACCCTTTCGTTTAGCTTCTCGACTCACCTCAAGATAGTTGAAACGTTGTTAATAGATATTCCTCGACCGACAGTCACTCGTGACAGACCGCTGAAAACTCGTCCTGCTGTTGAAGACATCATGGGCAAATGATCATCTTACTTCATGAAGAGTTGAGTAAAGTGAACCGAAGGTTTTTCCCACCAAGCTCTCAGGTCATGTAACGCATCGTTGTGCAACTTTGAATCCCTTCCGGTGCAAATGTGGGACTGAGTCTTTCGACCGTTCCGACAGGATACGGCATGATAATTTGCTCTGTTTCATTTATTATGTTGTATTTTTAAAGAAATACAATTATATTTATAATGCTACAGGCGGGATCATTTTTTTAAATTTCGCTTTACATGGCACTGTTCCTTACTGAAAATCTGATATTTTCTCCTTTTGCTTTTACGAAGTAATTACGAACTATCCAATCACACCTATGTATTTAAGAGATTTTCAGACTGTACATTTCTGAATATGTCCAATATTTTTTCTTCATGTGAAAAGCGCAAAAGTCGGGGGTCATTTTAGGCTGACACTTTTAAAGCTGTCAACCAATCACAAAACACGCATTGATTTTTGTCATTCGCGCTTTACGTGAGCAGAAGTATTTCCTGGTTGAGGACCCATGCTTTGGTTCTTCAAACTTGCACGTTCTCTCCACAAGTAAGTTCAACATTTTTACTGAAAGGAATTGTAACAAAGGTTGAATTTGTGTTTTTGTGGTAAGACTATTTTAATTTGACGGCCAAAAGGAGCGAGGACACAAACAGTCTGTGCTGTGCGTAAAGTTAATCAGAAAGATTGGGATTAGATGTCCATTTAGTCATCCATGTGTGTTCTTTATGCGTCTTATTGATGAGGGAAAGTAAATGACAAAATTTCTACTATTGTTGTAAATGAAGAATTTGTCTTCAGGGATGCTTTCTATTCTGACTTTTGTCAAAACGTTACACGTTTTTCTTTCCCAAGGTATGGCGATGGACAAGTCTGTGAAATTAGAATCAAACCTTACTAAGAGGAAGAAACTGAGCTCAAATACGAGTCCAATTCCTGGAGAAGAAATAATGGAAACTAAACTAAAAAGGAAGAGGAAACATGTGAAAGAAGAGGTAAGTTAAAGAGAGAGAGAAATCGTAAACAATAAAAATATTCCTCTTTTTAAATGATTTCTTTTTTCTGATTGCACATCTGAAATTATTATCCACAAAATATTATTTTATTTATTTATTTTCAGGACCTTCCAATAGCGATTCCTCCTGTAACCACTACAACCGGAGATAAAAAATGGAAAAAAGACAAGAAAAAGAAACCTGCAGAAAGCAAACAACAAGCAAAACAGACTGAGGTGAGGACATGAGCTGCTGAAAATGTGTTCTGTTCATTGCTATGATGTTAAAGTAGTCATTATTTATGCAGAAAGAGTCATGGTACTTGAAATACAGTGTATTGTAGACAATATTTAACATAGTTGATTTAATTTATTTTTACCTGTGTGAAATGTTATGACTTTAGTGAATAGAGAAAGGTGCGTTGGATTTTTCTTACTTCGGAAATTTAAATTTTCATTTGAAAAGTAATTGATCCTCAGTTTTTACAGTAGGTGCAGGCCTTGCAATGACATTGTCCATTAGTGAGGGGTCTCTTTAAGTGTCTTTATGCAGGGCAGTTCATGCAGGGCTTCTAGGTCCCCCTTTGGAGAGTCTCCTATAACAGTTTGTGGGATAATATTGGAGCTCGAGGAATGGCTTGCTGTTTCACTTGCTTCATGGAAGCATGTCTGTGTAGCTGGTACATAGATGGATTTTCCTGAAGCTTGCAGCTTGGACCACCTGCTCTTCTTCTGGAGGAAAAGCCCAAATTTTTGCCGAAAACTCTCCCCGAGAAAGCTGTAGATGAGCGGGTTCAGGCAGCTGTTAGAGAAGGCTGCCAACCTGACAGCATGGCCTGTCAAAGGGTAATCTTGCCATAGTGTGTTGTTGTCTTTGTCACTTCTAAGGAGGTGGATACTTGTGAAAACGTTTTCTGGGAGCCAGCAGAGGAAAAAGACTAGCACGGCTGCTGAGATCATTCGCAGGGCTCTTTGCTTGCGAGGCCTTTGCTGTGGCCTCTCATGCTCCCTCTGGCTGCGTTGTAGCACCCGAGCTATTCTCCAGTAACAAATGCCCAGGATGCAGAAAGGCAGCAAGAATCCCAGCATCACTTCCAGCCACTGAATCTGTGTTACATTGGCAAAGCAGAAGTGGACTTCCCCTGCATGTTCTACTTGAGCTACAGCAAAAGGGAGAAGGGTAAGCAAGGTTGAGGACACCCAGATGAGGCAGCAGCTGAGGCGTGCCCGTGACATGCTACGGCCGATTAAGCTGGTCAGTGCAACAAAGCGGTCAAAGCTCATCCAAGTCAGGAAGAAGACGCTGCTGTACATGTTGGCCTGCTGGAAAAGGTTCATGAAGGTGCAGAGGCCGGCATTGTCGTAGTAGCCTTTTTTCAGGTTGAACACCTCGATTAGAGAGCCGGCCACCAAAGCGAGGTCAGCCACAGCCAGGTTCACAAAGTAGAGGTCAGGTGCTGTCAAGCGGCCCTTGTGGTCCAGGTTAACCACCAGGATGAGGATATTCCCAATGAGGCCAACTGGAAACAGGATTATGGTGTAGAGTCCAGAGAGAAGGAGGCTGACAATATAATGCTGACTGTTCTGTGAGGCAGCTTGCAGAAAATCAGAGATGGCAACCTGCGTGTCATTTGGTCCCGCTGTGAGGTTGTTCTCAGTGATGATTCTGTAGTCCACATACATGGTCGTGTCCATATTACACTTTTGTATTCCGCTATAAAACCTTTCACTAGCTTGCCATGGCTTTCTTTTTCAGAGAAGTTTTTGTCCTCTGTGAAGTTTGTGGTGTCATCTGTCTCCTCTTCTTGAACTGCGACTTTCTAACGGATCAAAGAGGTGATTCCTGCTCTTTTTTCTAGAAAGGGAACAAAAGTAAAGAAGGTTAGCAGTTTGTTTTCAAGACATAAGACCAATTAAAGGTATAAAATCTTCTTACAGTAGCAATGCATCAAAATAATTTTTACATAAAAGTATAAGAATTAATCTGCAACTATATGGTAATAGTTCTCTGGTATATATTTGAATGATAACCTGTCCCATGTCATGGCAGTCGGATGTAGCTGGCTACATAACTTTAAAGTTACCTACTTTAAGTTTAGCCGTAGTTGTTTCCATTAGAAATATTTGTAATGTTTGTGATGAAGAAAATGATTTCAGACTTGAGATCAAGATCAGTTCTTGTCCCACTGGTCATTGTCCAATTTGCATTTTTTACAGTATGCTACTCCCAATTTCATAATCGATCCTTTTTCTTTATGTTGCTGCACTACAGACATTTTTTCACGAACATTTTGGCTTGTTTTTGTCAACAACTACCGGACACCTCTCTATAGAAGCTATACAACTTAGTTAATTTGAGATAAGACCAACTTACCTTCATGTCTTTGCAGCGTATGCAGTCTTGATTATCCCTCCAGCTCTGCTGTAGTGACAGTAAAAGGTTGTACGAAGATGTGCATGAATATCCAGAGAAGTGTTTTGCACCACAACACACAATGCAGGCGTTCACATAAGTGACATCATTTAGGCTCGACATGAAGGTATCTTTTATTACGTGTCTCTGCTGTTTATTCACCACAAAGTTGTTTTTTTTTTTAACTCCACTATGAGTTTAATATGTGTATCTTTTTTTCTTATGTAATTGTTTAAAGTTTAGGAATACAGCAGAGCTTGAGCTTTCGGATTGAAATGCGTTAACAGGATTATAGTTGTATGATGTCAAAATATGTAAATATGGGAGTTGGGCTTTTTAGTAAAGACCGTCAGACGGCATATTTATACAACACAACATGAAGGACAGATGAGGATAGTCTCACGTCATCTTTCTTCTATACAAAACTGTAACTGCCTTCCTTTTTTTTCTTTTTTACAAAAATGCACTTGTTTTAACGTCTGCACGCTGCATTAAAGCTGCAACGCATCACATATAGCATTGATGATCGCCACAGGATTTTTTTGAAAATGGGTGGATCCCTGACTTGTAATGTTTCTATTGATTAAGTCTGACTGGTTTTGACCTTTAACGTGGTACCAGCATGTTATGCAAGCTATCCCCTGACTCTTTTTCAATTTTTTTTCTCCTGCTGGTCACTGGTTCACTGCTTTGGTGTCAAGCTGTTTCCACTGTTGCAGGATGCCGTCTGTATTTGTCAGTCATTCCTAGAACTGGTGCCCATCTTTTCTTTCTTTCTTCTTTTTTTTTTCCCTTTTTTAATTGATTAGATTTATATAGTGCTAAAGGACACTAAAATATTCTTTACAGTGAATCCAATTATTCATTCACACTTTGTGACGGTAAGCTGCATATGTAGCCACAGCTGCCCCGGGGCAGACTGACGGAAACGTGGCTGCCAATGTGCGCCAACGGCCTCTCTTAACACCACTGAACATCCATACACCAGCAGTGTCAACACTGGAGGCAAGAAGGGTGAAGTGCAAGGACACAAAGACTGTTAACTGGGAGCAGGATTCGAACTGCCAACCTTCCGGTTATTAGACGACCTGCTCTACCACCTGAGCCACTGAAGGTTCTGCTGCCCCAGAAAGTTCACTCAGTATAAACTTAGCCCAAAAAGTAGGGAAATTTGCTTAATTACTTCTCTCCTTCAGATAAAACTAATTTCTGTTGTATTGTACATTGTTGGAAAGCTTAATTATCTCCTTTTTCCCCGCCCCCCAAAAAACTGTGTCAAAATCCCCTTGTAATATTCTCCTGTTTGTATTCACTCTTCTTCTGAGTTGCTTGGTGGATTGGACGATCGCACCCTCCCACAGTAATAATGAAAAAAAAAAAGTTTCGTTGGGTTGGGCACTTTAGCACGTACAGCACAGCCAGGCTAATTCCACAAGTGTTAAGTGGGGTTGATGTCCAGACTCACTGCAGGTCACTCCATCCTCTCTATTCCCAAATTCTGGATGTACTCTGTGATTATCCTGAATATTACAGAGGATTTTAGCACTTTTTTTACTGGCACTAACCACATGTTTAGCTGTGTTATCATTCCACAGATGTATGGTCACTACAAATCGTATCTTACTGTAAAGGTGACTAATCAGATTTTCCAATAATGTACAATACAAAAAAACGTTTTCTAAATAATTGGCCAAACACAAATTTCCTTACTTTTTGGCTAAGTTTAGTCTTCTAGCTTTGGGAACATAACACCATGACAACCATTGACACTGTCGGCCAAAACTAAAATCGACTAAATGTTCCATTTGTGTCATTCTGTCTGGGAATTACAGAGGTTTTTCCTGGCATTTATATAAATGGTCTTTTGTGAAAATGAGGTCTTTCCCAACATAGTGTCATAACACCAACTGTAAGTTCCAGTTTAATGGCCATATTCAAAATTTACAGCTATAGAAACATAACTGGTATCGTGGCAACACATTGCACATTTTATTATAAAGTTTTTATAATAAAAAAAGAAAAAAAATCAAGATACAGCTTCGAAACTTTTCAGCCACAAGAGAAAATAAAATGCCCATCTAAGAAACATTTACACTGTCAGTAATAGAAAAGGTATTTTTAAGGCTAAAAATGATCAAACTGAAATCCAGTCAGTGGGTTTAATATGTGAGGCTTCACTTCTGTCTTTGTGATGTAGAGCTCTTGTCCTCCTATGACTCAATGTCCTGCAGAGTGTCTGTGATCTCAATGTGTGGAGCAATGATGTTTCTGTTGGGCTGTGTGCCTCCTGGGTTTTGACAACAGTCTCTCAACTGCCTAAACACTCCATGGAGACTTTCTCGACACGGTCTGTGCATGAGCAGCACGAACACCAGGCTCATGCTGCTCCCTGAAAACATCACGCACTCGGCCACGCTCAGAAAGGCTCGCTCCCGATGGCTCAGCGCCATATGCCTCAGCGCCATATGCCTAGCGATATGGGCTCCTCTCACCTGCACTACGCCGTAGAAGAGCAGGCAGAAAAACATAAATACGGTGACCGTCAGGAACATGGGGCCCTCCTCTGAGCCAGACAGGAAACGTCCTTTAGATTTCCACTGACGGACGCAGCCACATATAAGAAGTCCTAGTTGGAGGATGTAAGGAATTAGAAATAACATGCACAGTCTAGCAGCTGCGTATGAAACACAAGCTGGATCAATAACGCAATCCTCCACTTCTTGGAGACCGTTTCTGGGTCCACGAAGTCCAGCCAGCAGCAGAGAGATGAGCATAGAAGACAGGATCACTGCCGCTGCGCAGACCCCGGGCTTCCTCAGCAGGGCGTGAGACGGGGGATCGAGGGTGAGGATATACGCCATTAGCACCAAGACCAACAAGCCACACAAAGAGGCTGTGTTGATGGTAAAAGAGAGGGCAGCACAACCCAAAGCCGTGGTGTTCAGGTAGTGGGGTCTGTACGCCAGAATGTGGAGAGAGAGGAACAAGAGCAGCAGCTGCAAGCCACAAAAAACCCAGAGGAGGCAGTCGAGCCACGCCAGCCGTCTGTGGGCCCTGTAGGTCTGAATGAAGCTGTAAAGCAGGAAGCCGCCTGCGAGGAAGCCCAGGCCAGCGAAGAAGCTGTAGACATAGTTTGCTCTGGAGGATATGTCATTGGCTGCAATTGTCTCTAATACAGAGGGAGAGGAGCTTCCTGAGGTGGAGATGTCAACAGTGGTGGAGCTGATTGTTGTGTTGAGGAGAAACGATTGGATGGTGGTTCTCTGAGCGGAGGCGGTGGTTTGATTGGACTGGAAATAGAAAAACAAAATAGTCACCAATGATGTTTTAATCTCTCCAGCATCAATCGCCACTGTCTGGCAAGACTTTTCCTCCCACTGGGAGATTAGCAGAAAATGTACCTACTTTACTTCAAACTTTTGTTGCATAAAAAAAAACAGCAAATCATCCCTGTACGCCGTTTTTAATTCATTTAAATCATAATTCAGTGTATGAACCATTAACAGCTTTTAAACAGGAACACACCCTTGCAACAGAGTTCCTTCTTAAATGAAGTCACAGCTGAGTAAAAAGTTGAACAAAAAGTTTTACCTTGTACTTAAAATATAAATATCGTGCTGGCTGGATATTCCCAATACTTTTTCTACAAAATATTTGGTAAGATCTCAGCTGTGGTGATGAGCTTTTTTTTTTTTTTGTGCTCGTATTTGAGGAGCCGTCTGCTCAGTCACACATGTTTTCACTTACCATTTTTTCTTTCATCACCCACTCGTCCATTTTGTATCCCCCAGCCAGACGCTGCTGATTTATTCAAACTTCTGAAAAAGATGCTCGTTGCATGGACGCGACCGTTCACAGTGAAGGTTTTTTTAGATTTCTATGGGTAGGACCCCGGTAGCATACTTTCAGAATGACTTCAAGTGCCATGTGATCAAAATCGTTTCCTCCCTTCCCTTTTTTTTTTTCTTTCACTTTTTTCCTTTTTTTTTTTTTTCATCACCATGACTGTGGTCCGTTAAATCAGAGAGCATACTGCGTCCCTTGTTTAACTTCCCCAGAGTCATTGCAAGAAAACACAGTCTTTAAGTTATGCTGTGGTTAAAGTCTCTTGCAGGGAGGCAACTTTAATTTCGTTCGACAGTTTCCCTCAGGGTACGTTTTTACGAGTCCTCTGCAAAACATCAGCATCCTGCTGAAAATTGGGCAGATTATCAATTTCTTTCAGTTACTTTTTCACCAAAAATACTATTATTATTGGATCGTATTTCACTAGCCATTGGATTTACAGTAACTTTAAAAAAAAAAGTTTTTTTTTTTTTTCATTTTGTGGTCAAACTGTCTCGTCAGCCGGTGTTATTTTTACCAGAGCGAGTGCTTCGAATGCAGTGCTAAAGGTTGTCATGCACCACACTCAACCACTCACAATAGATACGTGACTTGACCTTGCACGCTTGTCGATACAGGAAACATCCCTCTGAGCTGCTGTGCAACAGGAAGTGATCCAAATCTAAATGGTGCATTTAGTTTTCACTTGTCTATGTATTGTTTCAGAGTAATTACTACTGAACAGTGCAATAATCTTGACGGGAAACTGCCACCCAAATACACACAAAGTACAATGTGGTATTGTTGTTCCTGTCTGTGAGTTAGACTTTGTGCAGTGTTTCCTACGTTTTGTCTTTCAGGCTCATATATGAATAGATTGAGTTTTTTTCCCCCTTGGCTATCTGCGCACTGCTCCACGATGACAAAGCAGAATCAGGTTTTTGGAGTGTTTTATTTTCAACTCTTGAAATGTGCAAATTTTTTGAATATTCAGAGATTGTGTTACTACACACTCAGTTGAGCTCTGGTGCGTCCTATTTCCATTGGTGGTCATTGGCACGCTTGCACAATAGGACAAAGTTGATTGGCAATGATCAGGAAGCCACACACCTGTCTCTGGAGTTGCTGATGTGCTTTCTTCTTTTTTCTTTACATGTTTCTTTACAAATGATTATCTACGAGTGCCCACAGTGAGTTGTTCTAATTTTTAGAAATTAATATTTAATGCCTGTGTATCACATTTCCTTGCATGTTTTAGGTGTTCCCCTTCTCCAAAACCCCTTGAATGGCTCAG
>JAOXYM010000023.1:14856946-14895212 GCA_028567055.1 Leptatherina wallacei
AACTGGTTTTATATTTAAGAAAAGATGCAAATATTAAAAGAGGTCAAGAGGAGTTTTTAAAGAGCCCATACTATGCTAACTTATTGTTTCAAAATGTTATTTTGAGGACCTACTGGAATCAGTTAAACATTTTTTATCCTTAAGAAAAAAAAATGTTTTTCTACCTCTTTCCTTTCTCTTTAAGGGTCAATCTTCACTGATTGGTCAAAAAGTGCAAAGTGCTGAGCAGTTAATAATGCTGTAGTCCTATTGAACTCAGTGGAAATGTGTAAATTCCCAGTAAGAAAAAAACTAAAATTGGATTTAGACTAAGAAAACCTGAGGAACATGACCACTTCTGACTTTTAAATCCAACATGGCTGCCCTGCAAATAAAAAGTGCTGATAGCGGCAGAATTTATAACAATGTCAGTCAGTTTTTGTCTCTTTAAACCAGTCATATACATAGTTCTGTCCAACCTCTGTTAGACAACACATTAAAGGGTTACGCTATTTTTAATCAACTTGTCTAGTGATGAATGGCAATAAGCCTCTATAAGCATATACTACAGTTTTTTCAGGCTCCAACTGGAACACAGTTCAGGTGACATCATCACTAGCTCTGACTTCTGAGGAAAATTGATCATATCACAATTCATTGTTTGCGCTGAGACGGAGCTACCAGTCAAACATTATGCAAAAGTAGTCATTAAGTAAACAACACAAAAAAGGCTGAGACTACAAACATGCTGTCTCAGACTGTTTATAAGCACTGCGGTCTGTGGGAGATATTAATTAGCTTTATGGGGGAAAAACCCATATCATAAGTTCTCTTTTAATTATGTTAAATGGCTTCTTAAAACCTTTGTTTCTCTGTTTCTGGTTCCACAAGCATCACCATCTCTCATCCACATCCCAGTGAAAGAGTTGTTGGTTATTTCCCACTCCTGCCAGATCCTATCAGAAATACACACAAATATACTCATATAACAAGCTCACAGCTTACTTCGTGTTAATTACTTATATGTATATCTAAAATTAAAACACTTTTAGTAAAATATTTATGTATCTGGAAGTTCTTACCCCAAAATACCGCTGTAGGCATTCCACCTAAAAGACTGCTCATGTTGAGTTATGTTGTGGAATGGGCAGAATTCATATTTATACCTACAAAATAAACAGTTTAACTAATAAGCTGTTTTGTTTTTAGAGAAGGATGTAACAATCATTGATAAAATAATCAAACATTTAGAAAGATAGTGGAAACGGGTAGTAAAAACTCGCAAGCCCTTACATGATACTGTATGAGTTAAATACTTACGTTGACTCTGTAAGACTGAAGCATTTTCCAGCAAGATGATGAAGATGCACTGGACCTTGAGGAAGACATATTTGCCACATTCGGTGATCAGCTGATTACCAGGAAATTCCTAAATGTTTTAGTCAGCATCTGCTGTGTAACCCTTAACTTTTACACTGAATTAAATAAAAAGCAGGCTCTAAATCATATCAGATCATTTTACCGGACACTGGTGATGGGGTTGCTTTAGGTTGAAGTCTGCTTGCCTGAGCCAAAAAGGGATTGTTTAACCTTAAACACAAAGAAAAGCTGTCAGGAAGGGGTCCAACAACGTGCACACCATGATGGACCGTGAGTTTGCTTTACCCAAATGTGTTTGGCTCTTCAACTATCTTCATTTTCCCTGCAAATCCATGGTTGACTATAAAAAGCAAATCGACTTTAGCAATGATCAGTCAATAATAGTCAACAGCTCTTCACAATTAGATGCATGTAATTTGACTATTTATTACTGTACTGTAGAGGAGCAACATACTTACCGTAAAAAGACAAAAAGATCAACCACAGTGTTATTAAATAAGATATTCCGCTAAAATAAATGTGCATGATAGCTTTTAAGAATGACTGTTTTCTTTCCACATTTCCTGCTCCGCTGGACGTTGTCAGGTGACAGGTCACGTGAACTAAAGAAACTCTGCGCATGCTCCTTTAGTATACGGAATGCGTAACATGCTTCTCACGATAAAGTAGCCAAAGCTAATTCATCTGCAATTTTTGTGCAGTGAAAAATGAACAGAGGCTAGTACTATTTGTACTGTGATGTATTTGAGCTCATAAAGCTTTAAACATAGGTGACATAATAGTTAAACTATTTTAAAGGAAAGCTTATGATCGTGCGAGAGTTAGTTAGCTAACCTCAGGCTAAGGTACGACAAATGCGCTGGTTAGTTTCAATGCAGGATTAATTTAACAATATCTAACTCGACCCCGGGTTGCAACATGGGGAGAAAGAAACAGGGCAAGTTTGTGCGTCCTGACAATAAGGGCAGAGATAAACGACATAAAATGAAGGGGAAGTCTTTAGAGGCCTTTACGGAAGAAATGCACTCTGCTTTTGAAGGTAATATACTTGCAATGCTAAAGCGAAAGATATATTTCTTCTGTTTGTTTTTGTGATAGCATTCTACCTGTACTGTACATAGATTATATCTGTAATTCTTTTTCTTTTATTAGAAGTTCTTAAATATGGGGATACATTGCTTTGATGTATAAACCACTTAAAATTATAGCTTAGCTATTTTATTATTATTATTATTTCTTTATTTCATTATTCATTACAAATGAAGAGATTTTAGTTATGAAAGCACACTATGTGGTTTTTTCTAGATTTATACACAAAGTAAACAGCATCTTTTTGTCCTCTCATTGTGTTTTCAGCAAGTCTTCACTTACAGGAGGGAGCAGAGGCCCCACTGGTGAAATTTCCATGTCAACTTGCAATGTGGGAGTTGGGTCACTGTGATCCTAAACGTTGTACTGGCAGAAAGTTGGTGCGGAAAGGCTTTGTTCATAACCTGCGCCTCAATCAGAGATTTAATGGACTTATACTGAGTCCAATGGGTACAAAGTATGTGACACCAGCAGACAGGTTTGTTGAGTTATTTCTTTTATTCCACTTTCCACTACTGCTACCTATGAAAATAAAAAAGCCTATTTAATTTTGAGATAATAGTAAAAAAAAAAAAAAAAGAAGCTATAACTTGTCACACAGAGCTGTCCATGTAGACATTATTTGAACTGATTAGTTGTCATCTTAATTGTTGAATTTCAAACTACTTTGTGCCAAAATAGTCAAAAAGCTGAAGTATTCAAATACATTTCACAATTGAAATATTTACCATTGAACCGTAAAATATGCTTTTCTTAGACTATTCTTGACGTTAATCAAAAATGTTTGTGTGGACTTTGATCCACAGAGAAATTGTGGCTCAGAATGGCCTTGCGGTGATTGACTGTTCATGGGCTAAACTGGAGGAGACCCCCTTCAATAAGATGGTTGGAAGTCATCCCAGGTTATTGCCGTTCCTCGTAGCTGCAAACCCTGTCAACTATGGCAAGCCCTGCAAGTTATCTTGCGTTGAGGCTTTTGCTGCTACGTTCTGCATTGTCGGTAAGGTTCAAATTATAATTTTCAGGTATAAATTACTGTGTTGTCTTACGGACAAATAAAAAAAAAAAATCATGTTATAAAATGTGGATCTGAAACTGTAATGATGTATGTGATATTTCAGGTTTTGAGGAACTGGCAGTTCTCCTGTTGAAGAAATTTAAATGGGGGACAGTGTTCCTGGACCTTAATAAAGTTCTGCTTGATCGCTACGCTGCATGCCAATCAGAGGAAGAACTGCTCTCTGTAGAGAAGGAGTTTCTCATGTCAAAGCCAGAGGAGGAGGAATTAGGTAAAATGGGGATTAAATAAACTGGTGATCCATACAGTGCTATACATTTCTGTGTAGTTGTGGAAGGATTTAAGTTCCCCCTTTGTTTCAGTCTCATATGGTGCCTTATTTAAGTTAAAATTTTGCTTCCTGCAACTTTGGACTTGGGAGGGGTTTAGTTATTGAATTATATCCTGTATTGATAAAACAAGAAAACTTTTAATAGTGAAAGCTGCTCATCTGTCCTGTTTACAGATCCATTTGATGTCAACTCTGGAGTAGAATGTATGAATCTCAACAGACGTCAGTGGTAAGTACCTCATGTTGCTTATGAAATCATGAAAATGGTGAGGTCTAGATATATTTGAAAACCTATACAGTATTTGATTTAACTATGTAAGAATCCATATCCATGCTACTGATTACAGTCTGAATAAAAGTTCAATTTAAAGCCAAAGGCTCCACCCAATTAAATTAAATTGAATGAAAAATATTTTATTGATCATCAAAGGGAACTTATAATATAGTAGGGTTTTGATTTATTTAGTTTTATAATTATAAATCATTATCAGTTTAAAATGAGTCATTTAAGTTTTTGTTTCAAAGGGTGATGGTTGTTAGCAGGAATTACCTCTTGTACCGTCATATTACCACTGTCCTGAAGAAGCCTTGTATCAGCTCCAGAGTTATCCCCAGCACAGAGCCAACCTTCTTAATCACTTTTTTCCATTTCTTTAAGTCTCTGGCTCTGATGCTGCTGCCCCAAGGGATGGCTGAATAGCAGATTGCTCTTTCTGCAACAGACTTATAGAACATATGCAACATCTTGGTGCAGACATTGAATGATCTCAGCTTCTTCAATAAGTAGAGTCAGTTCTGTCCGTTGTTGTAGATGGACTCAATGGTGCATTTCCAGTGTAGTCTGTTGTCCAGCTGAAGTAGTATGTAAATAGTGCTTTGCTTACTCCTGTTTCTCATAGAATGAATTATAATCTCTTGTTCGTGTTCAGATGAAGTGCATGTTTCTGCACCATTCCACAAATCGATTGACCGGCTCCCTGTACTCGTTCATTACTGATGCAGTGGCAAATTCTTTAATGTAATTCAAAATCAAGTGATTCACAAAAGTCATTCTGGTGTAATTTGTTAGATTTATTTCTCGTCAGTGTGCATGTGGTTCTTTTGAAAATAACTATAATAGAAATAACTTTATTTCTCAAATAACAGTATTTTTGGTCAGTAAGACATATCACCTGCCAGCTCCACTCTTGTGTCCAAACATGATCATTTCTGGCTTCAGATGGATCATGATGACAATGGCTACTGCTTAACTTAAAGCTCCAAAATAACATTTTGTGATCCAATGCACGGTTTTGCAAGGACCGCATCAATCTGTTATTTTGACTTTTTGGTACAAATACATAATGTGGGCGTAAAGGGCAGACTTAGAGCTTTTAATGTATTTGCATCCTAATTTGATAAAGAATTATGGCTCTATTAGACTGAGATCAGGTTGAGACTTGGCTGGCTTTGTTTTGAGGCTGTGACTTTTGGGATTTTGAAATACCATTCAACTTTAGTATGCTTAATCTCAGCAGACAGGATATACTTGATAATACTTCCCACTGCTTCTGTCTTTTATCACATCAGTAAACACAAGTGAGTCTTTGCATAGGAGGCCTTGCATACCTACCCTGATCTTTTTTGACAGATGTCATTTGCTTTAGATCATTATCTGTTTCATGATTTCATGTTTTCTTCCTGTCATTCTCGTACTAGTTGATCATAGTTTCATCTGTTCAACAAATGCTTATACAGACTTTGTCTAGACTTTCTGTTCTTACTTATACAACTACAAATATGCCTACTTAATGGAGAGTATTGATTATTTGCCTGGATATTGTGAGGGCTTCTTTCTTTAGTGAATATACCAGCTTTGTTCTGAGTTCATTGTCTTCTTTTTTTATAGTCTATTTTCGTATTTGTCCATCAGGGTTTTCCAGCCTGTTGGTTATCTCCCTTGTTAACGTTCTAACTTTCTGCTTAATTTGTTTGTTTTTGCTTCTCAAGGAAGACCCATTTTATTCGCATGGAGGTTTTTTGACCTCATCCTGGGTAAAAGCAAAAGCTTGCAGCTGCCTCTTTGGGAATCAACTTCAAACATTTTAACTGATATGAAGATTGATTAGGTGGAAAAAAATGAAGAAGTGGTTCATACCCATCAGTGAAAAAACATATTTTGGAGAAATATCCAGTTACAATTCTACATTTTAGCAACTTATGCACATATTAAAGAATAGTAATTCCCAACCCTTCCATTAATTTTTATCTGAATGTTCCAATTAGAGCCTGGAGTCTACCCTTTCAACCCATGTTTGTTATATAACTTTCTGACTTTCAAATTTCAATTATATATTTTATTACATATTTTTATTACGTAGTACTTTATTTGTTTTTATACTGCTGCTGAGTTGTTACAATTTCCCTTGGAATCAGTAAAGTATTTATCTATCTAAAATACAGTATATTGGTCAGTTTTTAAATCTTCATCAGATCAGAGCCCCATTTGTATAATACATGTTATTCTTGTTTTTACTGGATCATTTTCAAAATCGTTAAGATGTCCTGTTTGTATTTTAGTGTGCCTGAAGAAGAAGAAGATGATGATGATGATGATGATGAAGACGGGGATACATCAGAAGATGGCGAGGACAAAGCAGAAGACAAAAACACAGATATCAATGAGTCCGTAAGAGACTCACGTCATCAAGATGAAGAAGAAGGCTGAATCAAAGACATCACAATAAAGAACATTTCTAATGTGGATCCCTTTTTAATACAAGGACTGACAAAAAAAGAAAATAACTTTAATACTTAATACATAACCTTGTTTTCCTAAAGATTGGCATACTGTGTAAGATGTAAATAAAAAAATAATTTAATTTTGAATCTATTCTATTGGGAGTCTTGGGAGACTTTTTTTGGTCTTTTGTAATGTATCTCATTGAAATTTTATGCCATCAACATGTGTCCAGAAAAGTTGGACCAAAAGCAAAAATGACTAAGAGTTCCTGTAATTCCACATAGACCAACATATCTCATACACCAGCAACAACATTTCACAACAATTTAGGTTCATTATCAGCATGTCAGTAAATGTAAATGTTCCTTCTGGAATACTATAGGTAAGCAGATCAATAATTGAAGAATTCGAGGTTATTTGTAAACTTTTGGGGAATTTCATCACTTATGGTACATAATATAAAATGATTCAGAGAAAGAGGAGGTTCTTTAGCTCCTCAGGCAATATTATGTTGAAAAGGGACCCAATACTGTTTTGGAAATTACTGCATGGGCTCAGGAAGACGTCTGACAACCAGAGGTGATAACAACTGTGGCAAACATGCCCATAAATGAAAATATATCTTCACTATGAAAAGGTGAACATTTGGCAAATTCTTTGTATAGTTTTAAGCTTTACATGATTTACTATTGCATACATATAGTAAACAGTTACCTGGTTTTGTATGATTATGAAACCCTATAATCAAATGTGTCATTTTATGTGAACACAGACCTTTTTTCGTTTGCAGCATCCATTCAGTTCAAGATACATATTTTCATATTCAAGGTTATCACAATTTCAGTTAGATACACATTGAGATTGTATGCAAGCAAATTTTATTTTAATAAGAATCTTGTAAAAGGGCCTTGGTTCGATAAGTCAATTTCAAATAGAATGGTACGAATAGTGTGCGGGCCATATCATCTTCTGTATTTGAATATTAGCAAATGCTGCCGTTTCACTTCTATCGTATCAGTATGAAGTTCAGTAGGTTGTAAGTGTGGCGGGGGGCGGACACAGCAGGACTCTCCTCTGCTGTCCTGCGGTAACATTGTTGTGGAACGACGTCACAGCTCGAAAATGAAGGCGCAGAGGCAGCCATTACTGGAGCTTCTCTAATTATTTTATTCCTAATAAATACTCGTGGAAAACTCCCATGGCAAGAGCTACAAGTCAATTGGTAAGTGTTGCAACTCAAACAAGATAAACTATTCGAAGCCGGTGCTCAATATGTACCGTGTTGTAGCTGTGTTAAGAAGTAGGTATGTTGGGCCTTCATTTGAAGAGCGATGCTAGCCGCAAAATATCGTTTAGCCCTACGACTCACGAGCAATGTTAGCTTACCGCAGTTTGCTAACACAACACACTGTATTTATGTAAATCATGGTTGTCCGGCATCTAACGTCTCTCATTATTTAAGTATTTTCAAAAAAGTTTGTCAACATGAAACGCTTATAAATGTTTTATTAATTTTGTTGTGTGTTTGACCATTTTCTGTTCACCAGTAACTGTTGGCTAATGTTAGCATTGGTTCGCGCTTTCGACTGATATTCCTACTTGCCAACAAGCTAACCTTAGCTTTACTGTGTTCCCCCTTTTGCGAGAAGATAGTTTTTGTAAGGATAACGTCGTGATGTTCGATTGTCAACTTTTAAATTTTTATATTATCATAATTATATTAACTTAGAACCACAGTAAGAAGCAGTATGTGAAGATAGCGGAAGGTTTTGAAGTTTGTTATGTTACCTCGTTGCTAACCGTAGCTAATTGGCTGTTAGCGTCAAGTTTGTAACTCACTGTCAATGATGGCCGGCATTATTTGTCAAGGTAGCACAAGCTGCTGTTAGCTTGCTAGCAGGCTTTGGTTAGCAAAGAAAGTTCGCACAGGCCAGTTGTTACTCGAGTACTCAGCATTAGTATATTGATAGCAGAGGTTGGCTATCAACCATTACATGGTTGACCAAATAGTAACGCGGTAGTAGATAGTTACACAGTTGCTAACCATAGTCAAGCCCGGAATAGGCAGCTAAATGACCACACCTTAGTTTTGAATGAGAAGAAGCTAGGCCAGATGAACTAATAAAGATTAATTGAGCTACAAGCTGATCTGTACAAATTGTTACAGTAGTTCAGTTGGTTTATAAATGACTGACAACGGCATCAGCAGTAAAAAAAAAAAAAAAAACAGTTGAGAAGCGCCATCGCTCGCTGTGATCTTGTCTTTGAGTCTTCATGTCATTTGATGGGTTTCACTTTTTGTTTGCTCCTTTGTCAGTTTTATGTGCATTCAGATGGGATGAGTTCAGTGCCGCTGTTGTTTTTTAATTTATTGTGCTGCTGTCGCATGAAAACACTAACTTTGAATTAGTTTTTACAACTTGTAACAATAGGGTGGGACCACCAGCCCCTGACGCAGCTTCTTCAATAGTTGCCTGTCTTTATCAACGCTAGACTTTGCTCTTCAAATAGTCTTGCTTGAAATTGTTTATTTTGATTATAGTATTTTAAAAGAGTGTTAACAGTTTGAAATCAGTACATTTTGGTAGTGGGCTTTGTCTGTGTGATCTGATCTTTAACTTCTAGTGTCATACATATTTTTTTTTAACGTTGGGTGATCACTTGTAGTTGTACTTGTTTCGCTGAGGAAAGTATTCTCTACGTAGTGTTTAATTTTATTCAGAGTATGTGAATTATGATGTGTAAGCAACATGAAAAACCCATCAATATTTCCTCACGTCTAAATTAGAATTGCATCAACATTCAAACAGTCATTCAATGGATACTCAGTGTTTTATGTTTTTAAAAGCATACTTCTAAACAAGAAGTTCCAAAAGACATTAAGTGCACAACAACTGTAATTTATATTTATTTTATTTATTTATTTATTTACTTATCAATTTTTTTGATTAGCCAAATTTTCTATAAAATTTCAGCAAGATACATGCAAAATCAGCTAATTGTTTTAAATGTAGCCATAACCAAGCCATTGCTAAATTGTTTTCTCAAAGAAAGAGCTTTCAAATACTTGTTCGAATTAAAGTTCAAAGTACTGAATAGAAAAACTGTATTTTTCCAATGCTTTTTTGTTTTATAAAAATTAGAAACACCCTTTAAATTTAAAACAAATTTCAAAAGGTTGCCAGATATTTAATTCATAAACTTAAGCCAGCATATGTGTTGTGTCTCACACTATTAACAATTATGTGTTTCTTGTAGTATTTGTATTGCATTTAGACAGCTTGATTGGTTGAGAATTAGTCCATGCTAATTTATCAAGTTAAGATACTCTTTAAACCACAAGGCTTTTGTTTATGATAAAGAAAGAGAGCCGTGACTACAGATGCATCCTGACTGATGTTTATCTTTATTGGTCCCTGTCTCGTCCCAGTATGATGTTGTGCCCATTCAGCCCAACGTTGTCATTTGTTCCTGCTCGCATCCATCGATGGTAAGAAACCACCCTGACTCCTGCTCGCCACTTGCTATCCCAGGCGCAAGCAGCAGTCACAGCCCCAGCATGGACAGCTCAGCCTCAGAGGCATGTGCTGTAGGAGCATCTGCCAACAGCCAGGGCTCAGACGTCCGCACACAGCCAGCCGTCCAAGCCCCTCCGCCACGGAAGAAGAAGCAAGAAGACTTCAAGTTTGGCAAGATACTAGGAGAGGGCTCCTTCTCGACGGTATATAACTTGCATTCCTCTCTCTACCTTTCTCTTATGTTTGAGTAGATGTTGCTACATGCTAGCATTCTTAAAATTATTGCACTTAGATGACTCACTCTGTTCATTCAAGGTGAATCCCAAAAATCTTTGGATAATTTCCCTTGTTAGACAAGTTGGTAACATGCTATGTTGATTTTTTTTTTTTTTTAAATCCTGTTATTTTGTTTTAAGGTTGTCCTGGCAAGAGAGCAGGCCACTGGGAAAGAATATGCAAGTAAGTAATTTTGCAACAACTTTAGTCAAATCCAGATAATTATGTATCATAGTTAAAATGAAATAAGTGTCAAGTGTCTTTTTAAATTCATTTTCTTTTCCTTCCACCAGTTAAGATTTTAGAGAAGCGCCACATTATGAAGGAGAACAAAGTCCAGTATGTGAAAAGAGAGAGGGATTTGATGTCAAGTCTAGATCACCCTTTCTTTGTCAAGCTCTACTTCACATTTCAAGATGATGAGAAGTTGTGTATCCTTTGAACTATCAAGACTTGTATTAAGTTATCTGATATTTTATGTATTCATTTAAATAAAAAGGTTTCCTTAATTGACTTTCTATAGATTTTGGTCTCAGCTATGCTAAGAATGGCGAGCTGCTGAAATACATTCGCAAAATTGGTTCATTTGATGAGAACTGTACTCGGTTCTACTCCGCTGAAATAGTTTGTGCTCTAGAATACTTGCACAGTAAGGGGATAATACACAGGTAAGAGGTTGGTTTTTGTAAACCAGTTTGATAATTAATGTAAATCTAAGTTTGTATTCGTTTACCTACATTTTCATTCTTTTCAGAGACCTGAAACCAGAAAATATTCTTTTGAGTGAAGACATGCACATCCAGATAACAGATTTTGGAACAGCAAAACAGTTATCTTCAGACAGTAAACAAGGTATACCAACAGAATTGTTTTGTGTGTTTGTTGTTCTTGCCTTGACTGAAAGTGTATTAATGTTAGAAATTTAGTTTTGCTGTTTGTTTGTCAATTTAACTTATTCATAAAAAAAAAGAAAAGGAAAAAAAACAAACAAACATGGAAGGCAAAGTAAATGGAGCAGAAAAGCAGCAGTCGGATGTCTGTTTTGTGGACAGACTCCAAAGGTGATTCACTATAACCTACACTTGAGCAGTGTTTCATTAACAAGATTGTAGACAGACATGGAAATTTTCCAAAATATTTATTAAGTCTTGGGGATGCGACACCTGCAAAGCATTTATATTGGGTCGTTACTCATTCAGTCCATGAAGTGTGTAATAATTGAAGTTTGTAGGCTAAAACAGCTATTGCAGCCTTGTTTACCATTGTAACAAACTAAATCTAAACTTCAATTTGCGCAATTTGTTTGAAAAAACCGAAAGGGGTGGATGAAGGCAAGAATATTTATGTCATGACAACCTGTGGCTGGAATAGGTAAAAATTAAAATTTTTCCTCCGTTCTTTACATGGGCTACTAAATATTAGAATTACGTTTAACAAAATTGACACAGTTTTAAGGAAAGTCAGGAACTAGCAAAGCTTCAGGATTTTATTTGACATAGTTATAGAATATGCAAATTTCCAAATGTCATTCTAGTGTTAAAAGACTTACTATTTTCTTTCCTTTTTTAGCTTACAAAAACTAGACTAAAACCTTTTTTGAGTTTTCATTGACTAAAACTATCACATATCGAAATGACTAAAACTAATAAGCATTTTCGTCAAAAAGACTAAGTTGGCTGCCAAAAACAACTCTGTTTTCAAGTTAAGATGGAACGTGCCATTAGTTCAACCATCCAGTTGGATTTTGGAATTGCTGCTTTTATGTCTCAAATGGCTTCGCTTTCAAATATCCTTGTATCAACATTCAAGCTGTTTTTTTAGTTTTTTTTTGGTTAGGTTTTTCAAATTTCCCACAAGGCTTAAACTCAGCATCCTTTTAGGTATAAGAAGTGTTTAAAGTGTCATAGTTTGGAACTTTATTGTGTGTAAAGAATCAATCCGATAGTGACGGGACATGGGTACGTCAGGGAGTGATTAGATTTCAGGAGTGTCTGTCTGCCGCAACCTCTTCATCCACTTACAAGTGAATCTGTCAATGTTAAAAAAAAAAAAAAACGCACACAAAAAAACCGCACCAAATCATATGTATCTCCTAGTCTTCATTCAAGTGTTACCAAAATTTAGAAAATGGTCTTTGGATACTCGCTGTTGCATGTCTCCAATGTTTTTTGGATATTTCAGATGATCTGTCCACACTTACATTCTTGTCTTTGCTTTAGTTGGCATTTTGTATTTTGCTTTTTGTTTTTTGTGTCCATTGAAAGACATAGACAAATCCACATATCTGCATGGCAAATATGTTGTCGTGTCATAGCAGGAAATGCACAAGTGTATTAAAAGCACCTCTGACTAATAGACTTGGGCAATTAAACATGCTCCAATTGCTCTCTCCAACGAAGATACTTTTATTTATACAAAATTTTCAATGTTTATGGAAGAGCGAAAAAAGGCCAGAGTTGTTCTGAATTCCTGATATTTTACAATATTACAACCAATGATGTAGTATTGGTTGACAATTGGTTGTAGTATGAAGTTAGCAAAAACATTATTTTGATTACATCAGTGTTTAGTCAAAGCCGATGTTTAGCTGGTAATCCATTCAAATTATTAGTTGGGTTTTCATTAATGAGTGTATTCCACTAATGGGAAGGTTTTCCTACTGAGCATGTAAAGGTAAAGTTGGGTTCCCCTAGGTACTGTATGCATGAGAACCCTCATGCACTGATCAGGTTCAGGAAGTACTAATAGTTCAAATCTTTTGTGCTCTCTTTGGATCCCAGTTATTGACTCTTGCCTCTTTTGCTTTTTTGTCTTTCATAGCCAGAGCAAACTCCTTTGTTGGAACAGCACAGTATGTGTCTCCAGAGCTGCTAACAGAGAAATCAGCCTGCAAAAGGTATTTTTTATTATTATTTTTATTATTATTATTTATTATTGCTGCTTGTAGGTCATTCAGATTTTAACCTTAGCTACTTGAATGCATGCCTTTTTTTTAAATTTAATTTTAGCTCTGACTTGTGGGCCTTGGGATGTATTATCTATCAGCTGGTGGCTGGTTTACCACCATTCAGAGCTGGGTAAGTAATGCTACCATTATGTTTCAGCTAAGTTTTGTATGTGCTATTTTACTGTGTCTAATTTGCAGTCCTTATGCCTGTCATTTGTTGCAGGAACGAGTATCTAATATTCCAGAAGATAATAAAACTGGAGTATGAATTCCCAGAGAAATTCTTCCCCAAAGCCAAGGATCTTGTTGAACAGCTTTTGGTAGGTCATCAAATCCAGGAGTATTTTTACGTTTTTTTTGTTTGTTTGTTTGTTATTTTAAGGGTAGAAACAATTCTGCATTTCTGAATGAAAGTGCAATATATATGTAGGGCTATTTATTTGAAATGATTATTTTACATTTAATGAACTGACATATCTGTTTTTCCCCCTCAGTCGTTGGACTCCTCCAAGCGGATTGGATGTGAAGAGATGGGAGGGTACGACCCGCTGAGGCAGCACCCCTTCTTCGACACCATTTCCTGGAGTGACCTACATTTACAAACGCCACCTAAGCTCACACCCTACCTGCCAGCTATGTCTGAAGATGATGAGGACTGCTATGGAAATGTAAGTTTTTTTTTGTTGTTTTTATTTGTTCCTTGGTTTTTTTTATATATTGTAGGTCTTCGTTTGTTCTTGTTAAAATGGTTGCTCTTAAGAGTGAAGGATGCTAGCTTGTGAAAGATAAACATTTTTCAGAGCATTGAACAACCCACAAATGTTAAACCAACAATCATTGTGCCTTTTTCTTACATCACCTGTCTTAACAGTATGACGATCTCCTGAGCCAGTTCAGCAACATGCAGGTAGCCCAGTCCAGTTCATCACACTCCCTATCACCGCACGATTCTACACCCCCACAGAGGTCGAGCAGCAACATTGAGCAGTACATCCACGATCTGGACAGCAACTCTTTTGAGCTGGACCTGCAGTTCACTGAAGAAGAAAAGCAATTATTGCTGGACAAACAGACCACTGGGAACCCCTGGTAAATTCTGCTTATATCAAGTTATTATGTGGATACCCTTGCCTGTGTTTAGAAGGATTAGTGCTTCTGAGAAAGAGAGGGTATCATAAATCTGTATTTTTTGTTTTTACACAGGCATCAGTTTGTGGAGAATAACCTGATCCTGAAAATGGGCCCAGTGGATAAACGCAAGGTGTGTAAAACCTATGCCATATATTGAAGATTATATTATTACTTAAGGATTTATATAGATATTTTTACATATTTATTTATATATTTCATACCTTTTACAAGTTAAGCATTTCTTTTTCTTGTAAGCTAGGGGTTTCCAGTATAAGATAGTTGTGCATGAGTTCTGATTTCTGGAATTCCCTGTTATGTGGAAAATTTCACTGGCCTCATGGCCCCCTCTGTTGGTGAACTAATGTTTTGAGATGTGTGCGTTTCATTTCAGGGTCTGTTTGCCCGTCGGAGACAGCTGCTTCTCACTGAAGGACCACACCTGTACTATGTGGACCCTGTCAACAGGGTCCTGAAAGGGGAGATTCCTTGGTCCTTGGAGTTACGCCCTGAGGCCAAGAACTTCAAAACCTTTTTTGTTCACACGGTAAATGATTTATTTTTCCAAGTCTGTTTAGCACATAGTCCTAGCCCAGCTTGTTGATTCTTGCACATTGCTTTGGAATCTCTTGACGTGTGGTTTTTGCATTTCTCTTTTCTTTTTAATGTTTGCAGCCTAACCGGACATACTATTTGATGGACCCCAGTGGAAATGCAGACAGATGGTGCAAGAAGATTCACGAAGTGTGGAGAAAAATCTATCAAAGGCATCAAAACCCTGGCCTATAGGAGCACGGTTTAATCTGTGCCCATTTTTTTTTCCTTTTTTTTTTCCTTTTTCTTTTTTTCCCCTTTTTTTCTTTTTCTTTTTTCTTAAGCTCTGAGGCCAATCACTGAGCAGAGTAACACCCTCTTTAGTGCCCTTCATCACCGCAATGTAAACAAACTCTTAGAGACGCTGGCATCTAGACCTTGTTTTCCTGAGTAGAACCATGGGAAAAATACTTTGGATTCAGGGTTGCTTTGCTTGTTCTTTGTGCTCTGTGTGAGGCTTCTATTGTATTTTCCATGTATGGATGATAAGACTTCCACCATGCACATCTGCTTTTTGTACATTATGCAGGGGAAAGAGATGGGCAAGCTTGTTTTGTAGAGTGATACAAGCTTGGGTACTGCTAGGACTATCTTGAATGCAAGGACTGGTTTCCTGCTTCAATGATAGTATCTCAATCTAGCTTTATTGAACAAGAGCCTGTCAAGATATCTTAATTAAACCATATCCTAATCCTACTTTGTATGTGCAAGCTGTAGTTAAAAACCCAAATTTTCGTGCATATACTTCATAGTTGTAACAGATACTGTAATCCAATTCAGTTTCATGCCCTTACCCAACTCAAATCCTAATATATATTTTTGTCAGAGTCCAATTATTCCCAAGGTATTTGAGTTGTTTTCTCAGTCTCTTGGTACTTGCTTATTGCAGTCCAATTAAGGTCTCTGCATAACAAAGCAGATTGCTGGTCTGCAGTGAGACATTGGTCTAAATCAGTCTCTGTTTGAGCCTTACATAGCTGTTACCGAGAACATTTTTGCTAATAGGGGGGCGGGTAAACATGCCACTAGCTTGTACTTCTTAATCATAACTTGCTTATCTTTCCTGCATGGCCAGTTTTGTAGCTCAGCCATGTCTGCTTCTCTCTTAGGGCACTGAAGATATAGTTTATTCAAGTTGAAAGGTGAGTATTTTGGACTGTATTGGCAACCATAGCAAATATTATTGGATGATTTGGTTGTTTTGTACCATTCACTGGCTTTGTGGTGTGAATTCTTCTTCAATTAATTTTTTTGGTGGAAAAATAAAAATCTTATGTGCTGACCACCCCATGCTGAACAGAAAACCTCCAACAGAGATGCATATGCATACTATCATTCTTGGAAGCAATCGCAGAAAAAGCTGTTGTCCCTGGACAAGATGGTGCAACTGCCTCACCGGGCTTATTGGCCCAATCTTTTGTTCAGTTTCATTCTAATGTTTTGCCCAATAGGAATTAAAGCGATTGATTTAACTTTTTTCCATTTTCTTTTTTCTCTTGCAATATGTATTATCATAATGCTTTTAATTTTCTGACATAGTACCTTAAGGTCCTTTCCAAAGGCTCTCTT
The DNA here is from genome assembly GCA_028567055.1 of Leptatherina wallacei. Lineage (NCBI taxonomy): Eukaryota > Metazoa > Chordata > Actinopteri > Atheriniformes > Atherinidae > Leptatherina > Leptatherina wallacei. The sequence goes on from JAOXYM010000023.1 coordinate 14,873,498, forward strand.
CCTTCAGCTGAGTCTGTGTGTGCAGTGTGACTGGAGTATAGGTGAATTGGACCCTGAGGCCCAGGGCTCGATGTGGTTGGATGTCAGTTAAAGGATATCTATCTGATCCAAATGACCGATTAAATTGCTGTATCTGTCTATAAAGTTGAGGAAATGCTAGAAAGGCGTTTCCCTCTAAATAGATAAATTGTTTGAATCAAGTTGATGGCAGTCGGTTACATTGTGTATGGAATACTCTACCTGGCTTGTAACTGACTAGAACTGTGATGTACAGATGATGTATTATTAAATCTGAAGCAAGTAATGCAATGATATTAGGATACAGTTTTTGTATTTTTATTCTTGTATAAGGTTATTGATGGCTATTGTTTAGCCTATAGTTCATTCTGTGTTATTTAAATTCTAATATATGAATCATATTTGGATTGAAGTCATGTTCAGGGGCCATGTTGTGTATGTATTGAGATGTAAAGCCTTTGAATGTGAATAATTATTGTAAACTATAATATTTTACAGCTTTTTTCTTACTATATCATACATTTTCTATTTGCTCAGTGATTTAATCATATTCTGATAATTTAATGAATCTGTTCATTCTCTCTCTGATTATTTGTGCGCTAGGTCAGTAGATGTTGAATGATGAATTTTCCATTTAATGCTTGGTAGTCCAGTAATTAAAGCATGTAGGGATTTAGGCATTCAAATGAAAGCCACGTGTCCTGTCTTCTGTTAACCTCGGCCACGATACAAACAGCGTCCAGTGGCGATGACATCTCTCAATTTGCAGCATGTAAATAAAGTACCGGCCCATCATCACTCCTTTTGTGTTGTGATTGTGTTTTTTTTTCTAAATACAGGACAATGTTTAGGATTGTTTGCATTTTAATTCTAAAATACATAACCATGAAATAAGTTCTTTGTCACTGTAGCTCCAAAGATGTCACTTGTTTATTTTACACGCTGTGACATTTATAGTTTCTTTGAATCATGGGATTTTCTTCCCCATATTGAAGTGTCGGAAGATCAAACTGGGAAGGGCCCCTTTCCTCCTCTCTGAAATAATTAATGCAAGTGTCTGTTTGCACTGGTGGAGTGAGTTGGTAGGAGTGGCCGAAGCAGCCTGCTTTGCATGAGTTGTGGACTCCTTGTCAGTGGCTGCAGCTTCGATATTTCCTGTCAGCCGCTCGTACAGACAGACCCGAAGCGAGGGCGGAGGAGGCGAGGAGAGGGATGGCAGAGAACAACTCCGAGACAAGCGGCTCCGTTCATCGGAGAAATCTGGCCCACTCTTCAGGGGAGAGAAACGTTTCAGCAGGTGTCGGGGCATCCAAATGGATACGACTAAATGTCGGGGGAACGTACTTTTTAACGACGAGACAGACGCTGTGTCGAGATCCAAAATCATTTCTGTACAGGCTGAGTCAAGCTGACCCCGAGCTCGACTCCGACAAGGTAAATGCTAAGCTATTTGAGCTATAGATAGCTGTGTGTCGAAGAGCGCAGTTGATTATTTTAAAAATATTTTTGACTTAAAGTGTTAACATTTACTGAAGGGGGTTTTGCGCAGCTGGAATGACTGATATCTGTCTTTATCTGCCTTGTCATTAAAATCCCGGACTGAGAGAAAGTCACTCTTCCAAATACTTGATTACTCGAAATTTTGCAGCTAACTAGCATTAGCTCGATAGCTAGCTAGATTCCGACAGTCACCACATGACATGTTATTGCTGCTAGCTTTCCTGCATATCTCGCTCATTATTTATATTTACGAGTTAAGTCGCAGAGTCTTGCTTCTAATGAACGTGTTATTTTAAATTATAATCATTTATAAAGTAGCGCTAGATTATAAGTGATTTCACAAAGCGTTTTCAGACGAAATGGGAACTCGCTACAGTCACAGTTGGAAACTTTCCTCAGGCCGTTGCATTGCACTGCACTCATCGAGGTGTCAGATGTCAAATAGGAACAGTGTACAGCAACCTCATTTCTTTTGTCTTCGACATCAGACTTCAACGATTGTGCAAGGTCATGTTAAGCCAGATTTGAAAAAAATATTCAAGTTTCTTTAATTTTTAGGCTGCGTTATTTAACCTGTCTTTGTAAGTCCATTCAGTACACACAACCTGCACCAGCACAGTGGGACTATGATGACCATATAATAGACTATTCCCTTGTCAACACACTTGAGTTCTTTTTGCTACCTGGCTCTGTTAACTCGACAGTTGCAAGCCTTAGTGCTGTTTGTAAAACTCTTTTAATGAGTACACAAGTCTTTGCCAGGTGCAGTGAGATGCTGTTGACAATTAAGAGCTCAGGATGAAGTCACTCATCCCTCTGAATGACCTCAGTGCTCCAGAAGCAGGCTTCTCTCTGTTTGCCCATCTGTTCATTCAAACAGCAGAGTATGTGTGCTTAAAGGCCCCATAGCATGGTCCCACACAATGTATTACTGTCTGTTTACATAGTGTATTGTCTTCCGTTTTTCATCGTTCATTTTACTGCCCCATTATTCATTGTTTTTATCTGCTTGCACATTCTAATCTTCCCTGCTGTCCCCCTTTATGCTAAGCTGAGACCATGGCTCATCTCGTATTTTCATGCAAATATCTTAATCTCTGAATAATCAGCTTGCTTTTTTGTCAGTTCATCCTCCATGAGCAACGGATCAGTCCATCTCGATCCCTTGACTTAAGTGTACATCACACTCTCAAGCCAAGATAAGATAACTCCCCCCAACAGAGCAGGTCATTGCTACACATTTCATCATTTGTTTCTGTGTTTAAAACTATTTATAGTTGTGGTTTTACCTTTACATGCAACTGAACCAAGATGGGCACCCCATATTTGAATGGCGTTACAGGCAGACTGACAGATGAGCACAGAGCTCAGTTTTATTTGGACTAATGTAGTATTGTGTTACCCAGCCAAAGAAGCGAGCAGTTAATTCCTCAGTCACGCAGGCTGACGTACTTCAGCAGGACTCTTGAGGAGAGCTGCATTATTCATGTTGTTGACTGGAACTTGCTTTGCACTTTGGGGTAGACCAAGGAGAAAGTGGATGTGCTGTCACGTGCACAGCCATAACAGCTGACAATATGGTATTTAGAAGTGTTACTGTTCATTTGTTAGTCCGAGCATCGACTAAAGCCAATCGCTGCTGTCATGTTGGAGTAATACTGGAGTTCACAGGTTTGTAAGCCTTAAGAAACTGACTTGTTTGGCTTTATGATAAGCAGGCACTGCTCTTGACATTGTTCACTCAATGAGCTGAGAAATGCGCCTCAATGAGCATCTATTGCATTGGCAGATTCCTGCTCCTAAACTACTCAGCTGGGCTGTACTCAAGTAGAGACACAGCTCTTTTGCTTTGAGAGCAGCATCAATTTTTCAAGCGACCCATCACAAAAGATTCTTGTTCTTTCACCATCTTTTCATATTCATATCCATTTGCTGCCTGAGGAGGTTCTCTCTGTGGCATGTGTGAGGGAAATATAGCTGCATTTAATGTCAGATTCAGGTTGTACGTCATGCCTGGGCACTCTGTGGGAGGCGACTTAAATATTTAACGGTGATGTCGTCTCTTCCTGCACTGTCTTCTCACAGTAAGTGCTCAACAGGACACTGCAGGTTGCTATTCAGAAATTAGGTGCCTCTGAAGTCTTGTTTTATCACCTTTTTATCACTCTAAAGCAACTTTATTAACAAAGCTAAGGCACCTCCGAATGAACATTGACCCATGTTACAGTGGATTGCCAGAATCTTTGAAGCTTCATGTGCCTTTCATTGAAACGATTTAGGGGCATGTAAAAAGAACTTTGTAGTACCAAAGATGCCACTCACACTCAAACTGTTCCTCAGCAATACCCTATAACTCAAATTTAAATATAATTGCCACATATTTTGAAATGGAGGAGTTATTTTGCATACTGATGTAATGTGTGTATTATTTAAAAGATGGAGGCCTATTTGACTATGCCATTACTGCTTGTACTCCTGAGGGACTGCTCGCTCCTTCTCTACAAAGATCAGACTTCCACTTGGCTTAGTAGCTATAGTCATGTGACTCAGAGGATCTACTGCAACATCTTTAAGCTCTGCCTCTGCAGGGGGTTTGTACTCTAATTTGACTTATAAAGGCATATAGCAGCATTTGATCACGTCTTCTTTCTTTATACTTTTGGACTTTTACAACTTGGAATGGCTCCACATAATGGTGTTAATTGTTTTTATCTCTCCTTTTTGTTAATGGCTGGTAACCATCTGGCATATCTGCCACAAGTCTGCAGGAAATAACTCCTGTTTTTCTTGAACTCATAAATGGATCCATGCTCATTTTTCATGCACAATATTGATTTAAAATAAAATTTTATAAAGAATTTCATTTCTGCATTAATGCATCTGCTGAAAGCCTTATTAGACATCGTGTGGTTAAAGGGTGGGCCACTGTGGTATTTCCTGTGGGAGGATATGTATTGTGTGTTGTAAAAGAACGATAAGGTTCATACACAACACTTCCCTCTGCTGTGAAGTCCGCCCTTCTGATTGGCTTGTTTACCTTAATTTTAACTTTTCAGTGCTGGAGCTATTTTGTATTGGCTCCAGTTTTTGTATGCAAGGCTTTGACATTTTTTTCAAAAGACCACATTTTCAAATGTTATATGTAGCCTGATAGAAGGGGAGGAAAAAGACATTTATGCCACACTTGTCATCCAGTCTTGATAATGCCAGTGTATTTCAACTGGTCTCTTTGATTTAAATCATTAATACTCTAAGCTTGCATAAGGCTTGCATTTAAAAAAAAAAAAAAAGAAGAAATTCACCATTTTTATGGTATGGTTAAAATGTTCCGTTTTACTATTAAATTAGAAATACAGTTACTCTTTGCTGTCTTAAAATTCTGCAATGTTAAGCTTATTTTCTTCATAATAAATGACTCATGAGCTGTTCAGGTTGTCATCTTTCTAATTAAATGCATTTCTTTCAAATTTTTTTCAGTGTTCAGTTCATTTTTTCAGCAGCATCCTCTCACTCTCCCTCTGTCCCTTCCCTCTTGTTTGTTGCCCAACGGTTCCCAGTCTGGCCCCCCAGAGAAAGCCTTTTGTTTTTAATTAAAAACACTGTCCTCTTTGTGTACACGGGCCTGTATCAGAGCCCCAATGATAATCTATCTGAACTAGGTCACTGTCACCCCAAGTTCCCCCGTAGGTATGTCTGTTCCCAGAAAACAAACTGCACTGACCTGAGAGTTTTTATTTGTTTCTTCACAACCATTTTCTTCATACAGCTAGTTCACATGCAGCAGGTTAGCAGAGAGGCAGGGTATGAGTTCAATACTTTCAAATGTTTTGTTAATAGCAGGGCATGAATGTTCCGCTTAAAGCTACTGATAGGCGTTTGTGTGGGGTTGCATTAAGCTTTGTGTAGTGAAGTTGCAAAGTGATTCAACTTGTACCACAATGAATCTTAAAACCAAAGCTGCTGAACAAAATTTAGCCATAAGTAATTTGTTTACTCCTATGTTCTACTTTAAGTGAAATACCATATCAAAACAGAAATGCCTTCTTACTGTTATTGTGATTGCAAAAGAACAGTTTTTACTAACCTTTCGACCGAATTATTTATTTTAAGCATAAATGGGGACATTTTCTTTCTTTGCTTCAATATATTCTTGCCATAACATTGGTAAGCAAAACCTTATTCATATGAAAACGGGTATATTTAAGAATCTTTCCTCCCTTGTTCTAAAAAAACACATCCACACATCACTGTGTACAAAATAATTCTCTTATTTTTGATACTTTTGTATAATGACAATCAAAATGTATTGGTGTATGGACATTTTCTGACAGTACTGACATTTCTACTCAAAGGTATCTTCCCCTCAATATGCAGAAGAAGCGGCTTGTTCAAAAACAAAAGAGAAAATGATTTATGTATTTTTGGTGGCTGGTTCTGTTTTGGATTATGAAATGTTTACTTATTACTTGCATAGGTACTATCTTGCCAGTTAAAGCATCTCCTTTTGCCATGTGAATGGAAGTTTGTGGAATTTTGTGATGCTAAACCAAAGATAAAATGGTGCACCATTTGAGGTGGCAAGGCAAAAAACCCTGGCTACCCTGTCAACACGACAGCATTATGAAGTTTTGAATGTGTTCCTCCCCTGGTAAGAGCTAAAAATATAGAAGAGGCTAAAAGATTCTGTTTACATGTGGGTGTTGTGTACAAACACATAGGAATATCAGCATTTGTAAAATTACAATACACTGAGGTAGCGATGTTGAAAAGGTCTTTTGTCAAAGCGGACGTGTTAATTTGATAAACACGGGTGTACTCAATTCCTTATTTAACTGGAGGAAATGTCCCTCATTAGCCATATAATTTCCACCTGTGCTTGGGTTAAAAAAGCCTGCTGGAAGAAAAAAATCTACAGATGAGATATAAGAGAGGAAATATAACTTCTTTTTTTTTTGGTTGCAAAGAGACAAGTCTTTAATGTTTATTCAGACGGTAAGAGAAGGAAAAGGCTCGGGATGCTGAACAAATATGACCGTCACATCAGAAATATGGAGAGGCCTGTTTTTTTTTGCTTTCGCGATTGTATAAAAATAACAGGAAAACACACGTTCTTTTATTAAAGTAAAGGAGACCTACATAAGTCCAGTGTTTTTAACTTGCGACATACTGCAAGAGCGACAAAGGACTATTTTATCCGCATAATGTAAGGGCACAGATTGTGTTACTTGTGCGTGTATGAATAAAGATAAAAAAATGTCAATGCATTTGAAAGTTGGATGTTAGATCAGAACAATTATACAGTTTTCAGGGTTTTGCTTTCTTCACCGCTGCATTGGATTTTTTTTGCAGAGACAAGTGGTACAAGTAACCTTCCATATGAAAACCTACCATCATTTTAGTTTAATGAGCGCTAGTTGTGATGTGCATGTTTTGCCTAGTCTGTGTCCTCAATGTAGGCCCACCTGAACTTGTGCTTAAAAGTCCAGTTTCCATGTAAGTGTAAGAAACTGACACGGTATTGAGACCAGAATAAAGCTCCTTTGGGCTCCAGTGGAATATTTTTACCATGGAAAGGAGGTCAGTCAGCCAAGAGGGCTTAAAGATTCATTACAAAAGAAAATGCACTGGGACAGTTTCTCATTATTGGAAAGATTAATGGGTTTTGAGTTGAATTCATCTTTTGGATGATTAAGCCAACTATGAAAGCACTTGTCTGTCAGTTAGGGCTTGGATGTTTGATTTCTGGTCATGGCCTGGAATATATGAAGGTATTACTGCGTTTCTATGTAAATAATATCACAAGCTGCGCCAACTGGCAGTGTTGCAGAGTTTTCTGCTGAAGCCATTTACACACTGAGAGAGTCAACCGTCCCGTAGCATTTGGGGATTAGTGCAAAATTTGCTTAAGGTCTTTCCTCAATGCTGGGTATTTTACTAAATGTCACGCGAGTTTGACTCACTAAATGTCACACTGTGTTAAACGTCATGAATAAAAATGATGCTGGACAGCTGTACAAACTTAAATTCATAAGCAAGGCTGACCGTGTAACAGACCAGATTAGACTTATTATTGGTTGTAAGCCAAGGTGCTTTCTCTTGGTCCTCTCAGTGGAGTCAGCCTGTTGTTCCACATCTTTTTTTTTTTTTTTTTGTTCTGCTCTAATTGTTTTAGCCTGTTCTTACCCCATGAGAGACAGATAGTCTAATCACAGCACAGAAATAGGGGAATACCCAGTGGTTGTGAAGGAATCAGGATGAAACCCAAGGCCAGTGGGAATACTAAAGTGATATCCCAAAGCGGTGATATGTGTGGCTCTTTTTGTGCGCATGTCTTCTCAACCACTGTAGAGATTATCAGCACAGGAACTGACCTCAAAAATCTTATCCCTTGAGTTTTGTTCACTCATGTGCATTAGGGGTTGTTTTCCACCCAGTTTAAGTTTCGATTAAGGTAGACGCCGGCGTCTTCATGGATTCTATTGTAAGGAGCGGTGCTATTTTAAGAAATTGTTTATTCTCAGATGGGGAGTCCAATAAATATAAAGCATTAGTTTTTTCCAGGTGTGTTTGACCAAAAAACTGTGATATGTCTTTAGAATCAAAAATGACACTAAATACATTATTTTTTTCCCTTTTTTTTTTCCCCTTCTCAGGATGAAACTGGTGCCTATCTCATAGACAGAGACCCCACGTACTTCGGGCCAGTGCTTAACTACTTGAGGCATGGCAAACTGGTGCTCAACAGGGACTTGGCAGAGGAAGGTAATCTCTCGTGAGAAAAATTGCACCCCACATGATAAACACATAATAATAAAATGATTGATTTGGTTGTTCTGATGAAAACGTTTTCCAATGATTGGAAGTGATTTGATAAGGAAGAAGCGCGGACACTGGCTGCACAAGTCACATTTTTTAACAGTTTTTTACATGCGCCTTTTTTAAGCCGGGACTGAAACGCCTTCGTTGCACAACTTGTGTCAATGTACAAAGGCAGAAAGAGGTGGTTAAAGTTGATTCACAGCTGATGTGCCTCTGAGCCAACAAAGGAGTTAGTAACGGAGGTGAAATGGGCTTAATGTGCTTTTACGCACCGAGCCGGCATTGCACAACTCCACTCAAATCAGCAGCGCTGCCATAACTTAGTTGATTCCACAATGCCAGCTTGATTGTCTAAGGTCACAACTGAGCCACCTCTGTTTGGCATGGGTGAATTACACAGAAGGGAAGGTGGCAGTTTTAAGAGGATGTGTTGGTGACACAACAGTTAATGTTACTAATCGTCTAAAATGATGAAGATGGAGATTTGTTAAAAATCCCAAAGGGATCACAAATCCTTGCTAAAAAGAGAAGAAGAGTGTGGTTCCAGTTTTTCCTCTACCATCATATTAGCAGGGCACCACCGCCCCCTCAACAGCAACCCTCCCAAAAAGTTCAACTTCTTGCCATCAACGATCGGCCGCTATGGTTAACAATCATCCCCCAAACTTTTTTCACATCTGGTAATGTTAGTTGGCTGTACAGTTCACATTCACAGAGTGAATGCTAGATTATGACAAACTATTAAATAACTATACGTCCATTTCAACCTTTTTGACTGAATCAATAAACAGTCTACAGGTGTATTACACTTTATCACTACAAATCCCAGAAGGTTGTTGATGATGATGATGATGATGATGTTATAATGATTGTTATTATTATGAACAACAATAATAATAGTAGTGATAACAGATATCCAGACTCTTAAGAAATGTTCTTCCTTGTTTTTAGGTGTGTTGGAAGAAGCTGAATTCTATAACATCACATCGTTAATAAAGCTCATCAAGGACAAGATCAGGGAACGCGACTGCAAAACATCACAGGTTCGTAAATTTCTAAGTTTAGATGGCTTTCTCTATGTTGACCCGATGCAACATGAGTGTACCAGTAGAAATGTAACATTAAACTGCTTTGTATGCCCCCTTTCATCCAATTTCTCCCATATGTTCAACATTCCTTTCAGGTTCCAATGAAGCATGTGTATCGGGTGCTGCAGTGCCAGGAGGAGGAATTGACACAAATGGTGTCTACTATGTCTGACGGCTGGAAGTTTGAACAGGTAAATCTTTCCCCGCAGGGTCACCGCAGCAGTCCTCCTGTCATGTGCTTCACCCACCCTGCTATGCTCACGTTGACCCAGAAAAGTCCAATCCTCAATATTGGAAATGGATTAAAAAGCCAAACAGCAACTCGCATCTTTCTCAAATTTCCGCATACATGATCCGGGCATGCCTTCTGTGCTCTGATTGGTTGTTGCAGCTTGTCAGTATAGGTTACGGGCGGGCCCACCAGTCAGAGTTTCTGCTGATTGTGTCAAGGGAGGTGAAGGGAGAGGAGTCTGCTTTGCCAAACAACAGCGGAGAGGTGTGTCCCACAAATTTCTGTCCATGGGCTGGTCACTGCATGGTCCCCATGTTGTCCATACACACCCCGTTGGCCATTGTTTGTCCCAAGAAGACGCATAGCTCTGTGTGTGTGTGTGTGTGTGTGTGTGTGTGTGTGTGTGTGTGTGTGTGTGTGTGTGTGTGTGTGTGTGTGTGTGTTTTTTTAGCTGGTTCTTTTCAGTGTCTTTTTTTATTGCTTGCTCACCAGTGAAGCAAAGAAAACCTGACACATTTCTTTTTGTCTGTGATTTTTTTTAATTTATTTCATTATTTTTATTATTTAATTAATTCTATATTCACACTGTGTAATCCTGTCAGCAGCTTCTTTCTGTTTTGCTTGGTTTTTAATGTAGCCGCTTGGTCATTTTGTGGGGCTGTCAAATAGAGTTGTTTGTTCAGGGGTGACATGTTGTTTGTTGCATAACTGACATAGTCAGGCCTTATGACAAATAGTTTTAGCTGAAACCCACAATGGTTGATTTTTTATTTTTTCAATGAAAACCATGTGTGGGTGTTGCGCATGTATCATTATGTGAATAAATGTGACATTGAATCACTGGATCTCCCATTAGGGCTGATATTCCACTAATCTCCGTACACAGGTCAGATGGGGAAACTCAGAGAATCACTCCTGTGGAGCCTCAAGCTCAACCTTGTACACAGGAGTGTCTTCCAGAGAGACTAGCTTTAATGATGTACTTCTATCTTAATGATTGAAATAAACAGCTTGGATTATTTATTTATTTATTTTTTTTGTACAATAATTTACACTAAAAGTCTGAGTTTGCAGCAAGTTGAGCCTTTTGCAGTTTGACAATTTTGTAGCTAGTTGAGATTATTTGGTAGTTTTTGCTGTGTTGTTGATGTCCAATGTTAGTCTGCTTAACAACAACAAGTCACTGGCAGTAGGGGCTAATGAGGCGAAGCATGTCTGAACATGCACACCTGGGTACAGACAGTACACAGTCTGCAGCACACACACTTAATATTAAGCTTGAAAAGCAAATATTCAGTGACGGGAATCTTTGAGTCTTCTCATGCTTTTCATTGTATGTGTATGTTGTTTGTTTTAAGGCTCTTGCAGATATCATGCCTCCGTTTGTTATTTTGTGTCCATGTTAGTCTTTTAAGTAACTAAAAAAAACAAAAACAGTATCATTAGTTTTTGGATGTGTTCAAGTTGATGTTTTGGGGATTTTTTTTTTTTTCTCACACTGTCCATTTTCCTGTCAGCCATGCTGTAAACTAGCAAGTGGAAGCAAAGCTTAACCTGCTCTCACCGATCGTATTTTACTGATGCTGTTTAATGCACGCAATACCACTGAAAAATCCTAAATATACCAAGAGCATCTTGCTATTAGAGGAGCTTAATAAACGGATGTAAATTGTTGGCTGGAAGTGAGCTGCTTTGTGGTTTGCTCCTAAATTAGCTTTTGCAGAAGAGACTGTAGTTCTCAAACCATCAGTTGTGTCTGTTCACTTGAAAAAAGCCGGGTCCTATTAAGTGAAAATCACCATTCCTCATATATTTCAACCAGCATGTTTGCTTGTGGTCACGTTCTTGCACTTGTATTGTTTTTGTGAACGTCTGCTGGCCACCCTTTTCCGTTTAAAGTGTCTTTGCGCTCTTTCCTTTTTTTTAATTTTCATTACCTTATTTTGTGGACCAGTGTTTGTTTTATATCTGTGTGACTGCTTTGATATCTACGTTTTCTATTTGCCTATGATCCCTCAGAATGTTTTATTTTTGGATTGTCTGCAGGTTCTGAAAATAGACTTTGAATTTATTTGTTTTGGGGGAAAAGATTGACTGTAATGATTTTAAAACCACACGTTCATTTGCATCCTTAAACATTAGAAAAAAATATTTTGACCCTCTGAAACTCTATTTGTAAGGTGTGTCATCTTCTCTGTTTAAATATGAACCGGCCTTAATGCCCTCATTGTTTATTAATTGCACAACCACGACACTGCAAGATAAATTTGGCCATGAATTTGCATCATACTACTCTCTCACACTGATGTCTATTGCTATTTATCCATTTAAGCCAATAAATGCTGGGTATCTAATCTCTAAAACAAATGTCAAAGTGAGAATACTTTTTTTTTCTCCTTCTTTCCTATAACAGTAATTTTAAGGTTTTCCTAGTTTAGTCCATTTTTGCCTATACTACTTCAGGCTAACTCTTCCTCTGTGCTTTATTCTTCTGTGTCTCTCTAGCTGGTCAGCATTGGCTCTTCTTACAACTACGGAAATGAAGACCAAGCAGAGTTCCTGTGTGTGGTCTCCAAGGAGCTGCACAATCAATCATACGGGACCAACAGTGAGCCCAGTGAGAAGGCGAAGGTAAGTGTGTGGGTGTGTGGAAAGGCTTGCTGTAAAGCCATCCATTGCAAACATGCTGGAAAGATGGCCTGTGCTGGATGTTTTAAAGTGTGTTACATTCATGAATGCACCACCAGGGGAGAGAGTACCTCTAGTTTATTGATGAGAAATCTCTATGAAGGAGCACATGGTGAATATTTTGTCTTTGGACGAAAGGGGATTGCTTGAATATTCATGCACAATCCAGAGAAAAAGAACATAAAATGAAAAATAAATAATACATTTTCAACATTTACAGCTGCACCGCTGTCCTGTGCAAAGTGAGACATAAGCTGATTAGATGAACTTTCCATTTTATGTCATGTTGGGCTTGACTGAGTCTCTAAAGAGTGCAATCCATGCTAGGAGCATTAAGAGAGAGCACAGGTCTGCAGATTAGTGGAACATTGGCAGGGTCTGCTGCGATGGACCTGTCCAGGGTGTACCCTGCCTCTCGCCTGATAATTGCTGGGATAGGCTCCAGCCCAACCCGCAACCCTGAATTGGATAAAGCGGAACAGAAAATGGATGGATGGCAGGGTCTGACATTTTCTTGAAGGCTTTGGGAGGGATACAGATGGCACACTCTAAGGAAGTCACACTCACATCTTCTCGGTATCTTGTCAGCATGAAGTGCCCTCTCACTGAAGATAGCCGATTTCTTTTACAGTGATGGAAAATGACCTTTTAAGCAAAACAATCATTTATTTATTTATCTATTTGTTTATCTGTGTCTTGTCCAGGGGCATCTTATCCAAACCAGGTTCTTGATTTATGACCAAATTATTTTTGTGTGTGATTTTTTTGATGTAGAACTAAAAACGCTGATTAGTTTGCCTCATGGTGACATTACTTTGTTATAAATGACCATATATGGAAACATTATTAACTGAGGTTTATAGAAAAAGTGTCCTTGGATACATTTTTTGTGTGTGTGTTTTTTCTCCGTCCTTCTGAGTTTGTCATATACATTTGTCATGTTAGTTACTATGTTCTATCCCCTTTGAACATAGTTTAGTTTTGTTTCACCTTGTTTTCCTGTCCATCATTTAACATCTTCATTCATTTCCATTATTTTAAAAGTCGCCTTTCTTGTCTTCTTCTGTGCTCTCTGCATGCTGCATGTTGCTCAGAGTGAGGACGAAGAGACGGATTATGAAATGAATGAGTCTGATTAGGTTGAGCACTTTTGACTCATTGGTGAGCGCTCACCTGCTTGTAGTCCCTCCAACAGATCCGCTTACTTTGCCCTTTTTTCCAGTTCCACGCATGCATTCAACCTTCCCAAAAACATTTCCCATTTGTTTTCAAAGACCATAAGAGCTCACATAAAGTACTTCAATATATGCAAACCCACAGAATCCAGGCTGGAAATTGGCTTTGGATTACGGAGTCTCGAAGCCAAAGCTCAATCAAAGGCCAGATGGCTCATGCTGAGACTGCATATTTTGTTGCAGGTGAAGCTTCTTTGAAACCAGATGGGAAGAGCTCCATTTGTTTGAGACCCTTGTAATTATTCACATGCTTGCAACCTTAGTTAGTAGAGGCCATGCTGAATCACAAGCTTCTGCATAGTAATTCCTTCTCAATCACCTAGCTGGGGAAGGGTAATGAAATAAGTAGTCTGTTTCATTATCAAATGTAGTGATAGGTTGTGGTGTTGCTTAATTGTGTCAGAAGACTGGCATAAGCATCTATTTATTAACTTTTTAAATAGTTAAGTTTACTTTTAAACACTGCCTTGATCTGTTTTGGCATGAGACTCATTGGATTGCAGTAGTTAGATGCTAACCTGTATTACTGTTCTTTTCCCCCCGCTCCTATTGTTACATTTCTGTAGTTGTTAACATCTTTTATGAACAAACTCTGGTCTCAAATACATTTATTGCACCTGTATCGGATTTTTACCTGCATCTATTTGTTTGAGTTAATCTAATATATATTCTTAAGTGATGTGTTGGAACTGCAAGAGAGATGAAAAGGTTTTAACATTGCTGTTTTTGTGGGGGAAAATATATCTTCAAATAGGTTTTCACTTGTTTTGTTTTTTGTACAGTCAACGAAATATGATTTTAAATATTCAGCTATGAGTTGATTAACTGAGAAGAGATGGATAACGCTTACATTTAATTTCTACATAGGCAGGATATTACTGCATCAGTGTTGCAGCAAAGGCCTGGGCAATACACCAAAAAATATTCACAACACTCAGATTGGTTAATGTCATGAAAATAATCCATAATCATCTCTTGAAATAAAAATACGTTATTAATGCCAAAGCAAAAGTGCAATGGTGTTGTCTGGCTTTTTATTGTTTTGTCTTTTTTAGATTTAAAAACAGTGACTAGAAGCACTCAGATTGCAGACCTCCTCCAAGCCATTGGGTCAGTAACCTGAGGAAAAACCCCAAAAGGCCAAACACTCCACCCAATTCTTAAAATAATTCCTGGATCCAGACTGTGATCCTGATAACCCCCGAAATGTAATCACTTGTTCCTTTATTCCATTTCTGACATTTCCTTAAAAATTCATCAAAATCTTTCCATAACTTTTTTTTTAGTTATGTTGCTAACAGACAGACTGACTATGCTGTGAAAACATCATTAAAAAAGAAATTATGAGAAGCAGAAGAATGAAGAGTAGACATCCTTCACAAGATGGCGATGTAGTATTCATCTGGAGCTGTAACTAGAAGATGGCCTGTTTTTATAAAATTTTGGATGCATCCATGTCTGAATGACCCACCGTGCGTTAATTATTGAGCTCCCGAAGTGTGATACAAAAAAATGTTTGAGTTGTGTTGCGAACAGACGGATGTTCGCCACCAAAAACTACCTCTGCACCTTGGCGGAAGTAATAATAGTAATTGGATATTAAATAATTGATATATATTGTTATATTAAAGAAGAGATGCATAGTATTATATTAAATAATGGGTCTGCACAAAAATAATCAGGGAGTTTATTTAGACTTGTTGATATGGTAAAAACTGTATATTATTCTTATGGAATCCATGTCATGTTGCACAATTATTAAAAAAAAAAAAAAAAAGTATGGCTTTATTAAAATGATTTTGTGAAAGTAGGTTTCTTGGATGAGGAGTTGATGTCCATGAGCATGTCTTTTCATCACCAAGGTCAATTCTGCTTGACAAGTTTTCCCAGTGTTATTGTAAATGTCACATTAACAGAGCTTTCGATCTAACAGAGTTTTGTGCAAGTATTTCCTGCCCCCCAGTCAGTCCATTTGTTTCCACCACCACACAGTGTTCTGGGCTGTGACAAAAGAGAAAGCACTGTGGCGATTTTAATATAGGCTTCAGTCACTGTTCGTACTGCTAGAAGCTGTATGAAATTACTGTTGTCCTGTTTCTATGCGTTTTATAAATTTTTCTTTCTTTATGCCTCTGCAGATTCTTCAGGAGCGGGGTTCCCGGATGTGAGAAGGACTCAGTATTACAAGCTCCAGGTGTTATGATGCAAACATATCATCTTTGAGGAAGAACATTCAGCACAATGGAGATTTAAGAAAAAAAAAAAAAAAAGGGGGGGGGGGGGGTTCCCTCTGTTCTTGTTTTTATTTCCTGATGTAAATAAGTCTGTTTACTGACAATTTGTGCCTGTACATTTAAACTGGACCTTTCTGAATTAGCGGCAAGTAGATATTTTTTTCTTCCGATCTGAAAGTAAGGAATTGTAATCCAGAAATGTTTTATGCTATAAAATATGGCCAACATCGTGTAAGGCCAATGATTCACTCAGGGTCATCTAATGAGTCAATTCTTATCTTTCAACTCAAGGGTCTAGTAAGGGATCAGTATGGTCTTTATAACTCCAAGTATCAAACACAAAATCATTTGCTTTGAGATATTAAGAAGGGAATTGTGCATTAACATGTCAAGTCAAGCTATAAAATATTACTCACCCTCAGAAACCAACTGATTTTTAAAAGTTTATCCAAAGATTTCAAACCATTTTACTGAGATTTGTGATCATGAGGATCCAAGCTAAACAACACACCTTGTTGGGTATATTTGGAGGACTCATTCTCACTTTTATTAGATTTTATTTCGCCCAATATATATTTTAAGTATTGAAGGAAAAAAATCATTCTCAGAGTGGGAGGAAAGCTACTATGAAGTGATTTAAAAAAAAAACAAAAAAAAACAACAACACATCACTTATTTGACTTTGTTGTTAAAAGGGCATTAGATAATTAATGTTTTTTTATGTGAGTAGAAACTTCCTTTGATGGAAAAAAAACGTCTAATTTCTGTTTTTAATATGGACGAAACCAACTCTTTTTGTTTTTATGCTGAAAGTGTTTAAAATGACTTTGTAATGTATCTTACATTATTGATAACCAAGTTGCCAACATATAATTGTGGGGTGGTGAAACAATTGACTTCGTCTCGAAAAAAGAGCTAATCTATCGATCATAATTTGAACTTTTGGTTTAGCCGCGAGCTCCTCATGTTCATAAATCCAAAGTAAAACTACAGAAAAACTTTCAATTGTAGATTCTGTCGTAGCACTTTTTTTTCCCCTCTCCTTTCAGTCACCCAGTTAAGTCATCTCCTATCTGAAAAAACAAGACAATGATGACTTTTTTTTTTCATCCTCTCTCCACTGACTTCTGAATGATCTTAAACGTGTTTATTCTGCATGTTTTGAGGGAACATCATGATATATATCTTTTTTTTTTTGTTTGTTTGTTTTTTTCTCTCCAAAGAGAAGTATTTGCAGTGTTTGCAGACTGGAACTGTTAGAAGTCAGGCGGTGAAGGACTTTGTTCATATCAAGAGGATTTTGTTTTCATGTAAATAATCCAAATTCAATATTGATATTTAACTCTTAAGAAAAACTGCACGTTTTGTACACTGTATAGAAAACACAACTTCAAATGGAAGTTGTTTATACTGGATCTTTTAAAAATGAGCAAATCTTGACAATGTTGACTTCAGTTTTGCATTGTTTGTACAGGATTCGAGAGATTTTTGCGGTAGGGTTGAGACGGCTGAATACGGTGTCTTTCCCTGAGAACATGCCTGGAACATGTTTGATAACCAGTAACAAAGCTATACTTGGTTGGCTATGAATTTGACTGTTACGTTTAAAAACAAATTTTCCTTTTTTTTTCTTTTTTAAAAAAAAAATCGTTTTCTCTAGTGTGATAGATTCTTAGCATTTTGAATTGTCATTTTCATACACAGCATTACAAGCACTACAGTGGAAACACTGCACCCTCCTTACAGCCTGTAATGTTGTCGATGTAAATACTGCATTTTGGAACACATTTTTTAATAGAAAGTTGTTTTCAGGTTTGATGTGTGGTTTTGATAGGTTGGATATTTCATTCACAATTAATCATTTAGTATTGCCTTTTTCCCAGTGACCAAATCCAATGTCTTATGTGTATTGTACACATTGAGCTTAGTGTCAGGGACAAGTAAACATTTCTTCATGCTGGCACACTGTACATAAAGACTTGTTAATGACACAAACATCCATTTACTCACATGCACACGTATACACTTGACTAAAACCAGTTTTTATATTGACAGGGAAAAAAGTATGGATGCATGTTTTTTGAAATAGATATTTACAAACCCATATATAAACACACACAAGGGCTTTTTAAAGTGCAAAATTTAAGATCTGCAAAGAGGTTTAATCAAAGTAGACTGGATTTACTGCCAGAGCTAGGCTATGTTTACATTTGCTATAGTATTCTGAAGCCTTCCAATTAT
The DNA here is from genome assembly GCA_028567055.1 of Leptatherina wallacei. NCBI lineage: Eukaryota > Metazoa > Chordata > Actinopteri > Atheriniformes > Atherinidae > Leptatherina > Leptatherina wallacei. The sequence goes on from JAOXYM010000023.1 coordinate 14,891,553, forward strand.
GCACTGTCTTGCACTCCCTCACATGTTAACCGATGTCTGACTTGTGTGACTGCACCAATGGCAACTGTACTCTCCAGATGATCACTCCAACATGCTGACTTTTGTTAAGATACTCCATTTCTAACTGCCAATGCTTCAGCGTTGCAGACAATCTTTGTTTTTCTTATCTCATCTGATAGTAGAAATACTCATGGAAATGAACCTATGCCGACTCAGAGCTGAGGTTTATTTGTCTTCTTTTGAGACATCTCTTCTGTGGTTTAAAGTGTTTTTGTGTTTGATTTGCTTGGCTAAGTTCTAACCTCACCAGATATTTTGTGCTCCGAGGTGTTGAACCCCCTTTAGCAGCTGTGTTACATTCTTTAACTCCAACAGGTTCTCTGGTCGAGTATCTGACATTATCATTCATCTGATAGACAAACTTATTGAATCTGTAGCCTATTTTTAAGTGCCCAGTCTGTTTTGCATTCAAGTCACTATCCACAGACCACTGTAATGCATGATTGATGATCACAACTTATAATCGGAGGGAATGAATGTCAATTTTCCTCACGCAAACAGTTAATAATTATGGTTCTCATATCACTACATGGATCACTTCTTTATGATCTTATGCAATGTTAAAAATGTACAAACTAAGTACTGGCGTTAAGGGATAGATCTATATGGTCTTGCATAAGTAAACCCAATAAAAAAATGTTGTTGTTCATTGTCTGTGTACATTTATTTCAGCTTTGTATTTTAAATGCAAAATTTATAAGGTGTGTTTTTAAATATAAGTTAATAGCAGTCGATCATATTGAAGTCCTTTTATACTTATCTAGTGATAAACTGAGTCATGACTACAAAAATTTTTTTTATTAGTAAAAAAGCGACCCCCTGTGTCAATTCCTCAACAGTCTTTTCATTGGCTTAGTAGCCCGAAGAAATGCCTGTTTAAATACTAAATGCTTTTTTCACTCATAGTTTTCATGTGCCAGACGAACTGTAAAAAAAAAAACATGTATCGCGCATATAAATCTGGTATTCTTCACAAAACACGCCAGGGAATTCATAATATAAAACAGTCGTTTGGGTTAACGGTCTGTTTGTTCAAAGATAATCCATCATTAAAGATAGAAATCGCACGGTCATTGTGAGGACGAGACTCCGCGCGTTTCCCTGATACATGAAATCACTCAGTTTTCAGTTCAAGTAGCTTTAACGACAAAACCCAACAAGAAAAGATTTAGATCAGAAACTAATAACGTCCTCTGTACATTTTCGACATTACATGTTTTTTTTTTTAAAGAAAGATACAGCGCATGTGCGAATAGCAATAATAATAAAACTTTTAATATTTTGGTAAAAGCTGTATAAAATTTCTTAAGCACTAACAAGCTGTATTAAAAACTAACGCGTAACTAACCGGTCTAACTGATTTCTCTTTATCCTTTGCATTTTAAAGCATCCACTGAAAACACTAACCGCTAAAGTGTAAGTGCGTAGTCGGATCTTCCTGGAGGTATTTAACCAAAGCCGGAAGTACAGGTGGGATAACTATTTCGCCTTGCTGTTTCTGGCTCGATTCGGAGCGGGTGGTTTTTCAGGAGGGAAACTTTACCAGATTTAACAGGATTCGAACACGAATAATTCATTTTGCTTAATTACCAGAGCCAGTGCAGCCATATTGAGAGGTAGGAGTGCACCCTGGTCGCGGAGATGTTAGTTTTCTCGTGTATTGTGTTATTTTGCCCGCTTCAGTTTGCGCCATTTTCGCTAGTTTGGTAACGCATAAATGTGCGCCTTTCAAGCGCCAGCGTTCTTTGTCCTTATTCTTTAATGTATTGTGACATGACTTACTTGTGACCATTTTTTTTGCATCCTTGTTTGCTATCACAGAATTACAAGTACTATTTAGCGTAAGATGAACGTCAGTGATCACTTTTTTTTCCTCGTCTTAAATTGTGTTCAAATCAAGTGCAGTTGCGCATTTTTTATGCTGCATCAGGCCGTGAGGGACGCTAACAGCGCCAGCGCCTGTTGAGATGTAGCACGATTCTGGCGCACATGAGTTAGCGTATAGAGCTAATGGGCTAGCTTGCTAATCAAATAGCATATGTAGTCAGTTGTAGTACGTTTGCGTAAACCGTAACTTTACACCAGAGCTCAGTGAATGTGAAACGAGTTAAATGTCAGTGATGACGGTGGGGCCCGTGTGTCATTTTTATCAGAAAGCACATAAACATTGAAAGCGTTTTCTGTAGTGCCGGCTAAATTAGCTAGCCCTTTAGCATTTCAGAGATATCACATGAAACGCTACCTTCGAACATGCTACTTACAAGGCTAAAGAAAACTCGTCCACCAATGCCTATAAATTGTCTGAGAAGTACCTTACTGTAAAGTATCCGTTTTTGAGCTAATATCTGGCTGTTTAAATGTCCACACACAAATAATCGTTGCTGTTGAAATCACTAGGCATTAAAATGCAATGTCTTAATTAGACATCTTAATTGGCCCCTAAAGGGACTCAACAAAGCCAACCCAGTAACAAGATAAGTTGGTGAAGTAGGCAGTGTCACTCATGACTCACTTGTTTATGTTTTATTCACCTTTTAATTGTATCCAGATGATCTGTTATTAACAAAACAATACGAGGATAGTAGGAAATAGTAATTCACTTTTGTAAAGTGAAAGGATGTAGGATTTTCTTGAAAATAAAGAACTAGTGATCACACAGGACACTGTTTATACTGCCAAGCTTTCAGATTCCTTCCAAAGAGGATGGCCCAAGTCTGAAAAGCTCTCCATTTCTTACAGCTGTGGCAAAGTATCCAAGGATGCAACTATTCTGTTTATTCATGCAAACTGATTTTTGTCTTTTATTGGGTTGTAGTCCCTTTTACATTGCATGGAAAACATTGCCCATCTTTAAAGCCCCGTCTGTGCCAATTACTTTGGACCAACAGGTCAAAATGGTCATTAAGCCAAAGCACCTGTATTCATAAAGCACTTTAAAACAGTAGATACTGACCAAAGTGCTGAACAGTAAGAATACAAAAAACAGACAGATGCATCAATGACAGATGGCAGGCCACACAGACCCGTAGCATCTTGTCTTGATTAATACCTTTTTTTTTTTTTTTTTTTTTTTTTTTACAGGAGCTTGATGCATTTTTTTGTGCTCAGTTAACTTTTTATATATATCATCTTCCTCATGTTCTCTTTTGTTGCAGGAGTTCCCAAATCATGTCAGGCATTGCATTGAGCCGGCTTGCTCAGGAGCGCAAGGCATGGCGAAAGGACCATCCTTTTGTAAGTAGTGTTACAGGAGGTTCGCATGATATTGTTCTGCAAAGAAATTCATTTTGGTTAGTTTTGACTTGCATAGCAAAATCTGGTTTCTTTATTGGATTCTTTTTTTTTCTTTTTTCCTCCCCCCTCAACTCTCTCCCCAGGGATTTGTAGCTGTACCTACAAAAAATCCTGATGGAACAATGAATCTCATGAATTGGGAGTGTGCTATTCCGGGCAAGAAAGGGGTAAAGTTCTCTGATTAACAAAATATTGACTTTCTTAGATTTACTAAATCAACTTTTTTAAGGCCTGACATTTATTTATATATATCTATATATATATATATATATATATATATATATATATATATATATATATATATAT
>JAOXYM010000023.1:14895312-14933529 GCA_028567055.1 Leptatherina wallacei
TATATAATTAAGAGGGAAGTTTCCTTTTTGTTTAAACTTTAAATCGCTACAGTGCATTTTCTGCATGTAATTTGAAAACTCTGAAGTGATGCTACTTTCTTTTGCAAAGCCCATTTAATGGTTGTCTGTCTTCATAGACTCCATGGGAAGGAGGTCTGTTCAAACTGCGCATGTTGTTCAAAGACGACTATCCTTCTTCACCTCCAAAATGTAAGTCGCTGTGCCTGACTTGTTTTTAAAAAAGAAACTGATTAATGTGTAGCATAAGGTTTATGTTCTCATCCATGGATGTTTTGCATCACCAAGCATTGTATCTGGATGCTGGCAACCATTTGTCTTTCTGATAATTATTAAATTAACAAAATTGTCAAGGTTTGTTTTCTAAAGACCCCATGAAGTCTGTAGCATTGAACACTACCACCCTATTCAATCCATAAACTCACTGCTGTAAACATAGGAGCCAAACAAGATGCACTGCTGCATGATGATTCCCATCATATCAGATTCAATAATTGAGGATGATTAGCAAAATATAACTACAGGGTTACTCCAGTAATTTAAGATATCTGAGCTGTATTTAAGATGCTGCACACTTTGGTTGTGGTTGGATGAATGATATTTGTTGCTCCTGTCACTGCAATGGCTGACAAACATTGACAAGTTATAACCTTGGGTTAGAAGTAGTGGTGCACTGATTGCAGTTTTCCAGCAGGTCAGGCTTCTTAAAGATCGGTGGTCTGCCAGAAAACTGCAATCGGGCACCCCTAGTTAGAATAAGACTTATTGTGATATTCTGTCAATTGCTGTTCATAACATGTGGAAACATATTTGTTGTATCTTTTTCAAGTAATGATTTGATGGTTGAAAGGTTTACCCTGTGTTCACACCGGGTGCGAGTAAAATTATTTGCACGTTTACATTTTAAGTCAATGTACAGACGCGAATTGACGCCCGTTTGCTTGGGTTAGTGCGTTAGTGGCGAATTTCGGCTCGAAAAGCCCCAATCGTGCCCTGTTCGCGCGAATGGAGTGTCCTGTTCGCCAGAATTGAGCGCCTTACGCCTGTTCATTCAAGATGAAAAAATTTTACTCTAGCGTATAAACGAGCGAACAATTCGATCCCTGTCAATCAAAATGGAGGAAAAATGAATAGTGGCAGGGTGTGGATATCCGCTACATAAATAAATTAGAGTTGTTGGTTGACAAAGAGTCTTGGAAAATATCTATCATTCAGTATGTGTCTGTTCTCGGGCCAGTGTAGTACTATGACTCTCCAATACCAGGAGTTCAGCTACAGCTGAAGGGTCAATAAAAACTTGGTGTGTTGTAATAAATAAAAAGATGCTTTGTCAGTTATGTGTGGCGTTCAATCGGCTTTTGAGACTCGAGAAGTGGAGGTAAGGAGACTGGCAGACTTGGACTCGTTTAATGGAGCTACATTAGCTAGCTTATTGCCAAGTATCGTTCTTTATCTAACTACTCTCCTGGAAGTTGACAGCACAGGTCGGAGCTAGTGACCTACTTACCAAAGAGAGATGGACAGGGCCTCTGCTGCTGAAATGGATCGCCTGTAGTTTGTATCCTGGAGGGATATGCGGCAGCGATCCTCCCCATCAGATCATCAAACTGGGATTGGGTGAGTCTGAATGTCCCTGGAAGCGGCCGTCCAGACGTAACTCCTGGATTAGATTTTACCGAGCTCCGAGCGCCTCTGGAGTATTTGGTGGACCTAAACACGCCGGCGTCTTCGGTTTTCCGACTTCCAAAGCAGGTAAAAGGCTGCAACTCTCGCAAATGACTCAAAATAACCAGACTGCCATGTTTGTTTTTGAGGGAAGTGACTGAGGCTAAAATAAACAACCCTTCCCACTCCAGAAAATTCAATTTGATGTGCGACTGAAGCGTCTTATTCGTGCAAATAAAATGCTCCATTCTTGCAAATAAAATGCTCCATTCGTGCTAACAAAACCCCCAAATCGAGCAAGTAAACATCCAGTATCTGGGCGTTGAAATATAGACACGTACGTGTATGGAAGCGCCCGATGTGAACGCTGGGTTAGAGGTTATGCAATTGTGGCTCTAAATGGGATTGGGCAAACATCTCAAGGACCATGTCTAGATTACAGTAGTGGCCTTTTGTCTGAATCAAAAAAAGTAATATCACTGCTATGATCACACAATGCCAGGGTATCGTAATACAAAATGAGTTTAATCTAGCAACAGGGGTGATTTGGCTGACTGGGTTTGAATTTTGCATTAAAATAAGAATAAGGAGCTGTAAAAGGAAAAAAACAAAAGAAAAACGGACGAGGCTGCCTTCAAAAGGGTTGTTTGCTCAATTTGGAAGTGCCCAGCAACATTTCAGATTTTTCTTATATTACCAGCCATTTGTTTGGGATCTGCAACTTGAATGACATTTTTTTTCTTATTCTCCTTTTTTTTTTTTTTTTTTAAAGGTAAATTTGAGCCTCCACTCTTCCATCCAAATGTGTATCCATCAGGCACAGTATGCCTATCTATTCTAGAGGAGGACAAGGACTGGAGACCAGCCATCACAATAAAGCAGGTTTGGATTACCATTCATAGCAGATGGGCTGTATTTTCTAGTCACATGACCACTCCAAGTGTTTTGACACTACATGTCACATCCCATTCTCACACACACACACACTCATACAGCACTTATATTGGAACATACTTGGTGCTTGTATACTACACACACATTCGTACCGATAGGCACATCATGAGACAATTTTGTCAATGTTTGCTTATTCAGTACTTTGTTCATGTCCTTAGAATTGAGGGGTCAATTCTTTATATTTGACCTTCAATGATCCAGACTTTCTTTTGATGATTTTAAGTGGTCTTGATCAATAGTCCGTGAGGCTTTTAAACCCTTTCTGAGAGGGTGGTTCAAGACTTCTGCACAGTACTTTATGTTTGTATGCATGTTAAGGGTAAATTATTTTAGAAAGCCTGAGAAATCAAATATCGGTTATGTTTTTGTTTTTTCTTCTTGTAGATCTTATTAGGTATCCAGGAACTCCTAAATGAGCCAAATATCCAGGATCCAGCCCAAGCAGAGGCATACACAATCTACTGGTTAGTAACATTTTATATCACTCTTCTGGTGTGTGTGTGTGTTTTTTGTGTAGCATGAGACCAGCATCTAAAATTAAAGTTGCTTCTAGAAGGTTTTATGAGATTAAAAATCAGTTACTGTTCTGCTTTATGCTGTTCAGACAAATTATACTTCTGAAATACCATTTAGCTCTTCAGGCACTGCTTCAGTATAATGCAAATGACAAAGGTCCCAGCTGCTCATTACTTCAGTCCCAGTGATGGATTTGTTTTCTTTTTGTCCCCATCCCCCTCTTTCTAGACAGAGGTATAATACATCAGTGCTTTTATCAACAACCTAATAGTGTTGATCTCATTAAAAAATCTAAAATGCCAATACAAAATTATTTGTAATACACTCTTAAGATTTGGTATTGTTTGCCCTTTCTTTTAAGAGCCAAAATTTCTTATTTGAATTTGAGGAAAATGTTTATCCAAGAATGTGGTTAATTGCGGTAGACTAGACGACCGTGGTTAAAGATATTAAAATATTGAGTCTAATAGGAGTAGGTTTACACAATAGCCTGATTTAGGCCTTGTCCACACTTGTCCATTTTAGAGCTAAGGAATAGGCTTGTTTTTTTGTGTTTTTTGTTTTATTTTTTATTTTATTTATTTTAAACAAATGTGATATTGTCTCACATGTTGCACAGGTGGAAGGGTGCTCAGGTGTCTCAAACTGAATTCTGTTGATTTGCGCTAACTAGTGAACTCATTTTTCTAGGAATTGAGACACACGACAATAAAAACCCTAAAGGTCATTGAAGTTCCACTTTAGTCTTATTTACGTAGCTTTTTTCCTGAAATGGTTTCAAAACATTTGTCTTTTCTTTTTCTTTTTTTTTATCAGATTGCTCCACTTTATTAAGTTGATTTATTTTTTATTCTTTTCCAGCCAAAACAGAGTAGAATATGAAAAAAGAGTTCGAGCACAAGCCAAAAAATTCTCCCCATCGTAAAGGGCGAAGATTCGCTCCGCTTCAACAGAAGGAATGGGTTTAACAAGAATCACCTCCCCGCTCAGTCTCTCAATGAATGTGCTCCTCTCACATCGGGACTTGCTTAAAGACTTCTATTTAAACTCCACACATTCTGTGCCATCCGTTCTCCCTTCACCTATCCATTTTTGTTCTTAATTGCCGGGTTGGCGCATAATGCCGGGAGGGGACAGGTGCTTCAGCAGCCTGGCCATTTCTTTTTAAACATTAATTGTCTTATGTGGTGCAAGGGACACAGCTTCAGTTTCATCAACTCCATGCAAGCTGGCTGTCATCGATGTTCATGGAAGGAAATGTCTTTTTGTTTTTATTTTACTCTTTTCACAGGGTCTCTTCCTTTTTTTGTTTCCCTCTTTATTTTCCATAAAGTTATTGTAAATTAGCTTATTTCATTGTCAGTATTTCAACTGCTGTATAATGAATGGCACTTTTATACTGTTGTATCTCACTAGTGTCTCTAGATGGTTCTGTCTAATTCTTTCCCAGGTTTTCTATTCAGCATGCTGTAATATACGATAGAATCTGCTGCCTTGGCTGTCTTTTTGTTATTCAGAGTGTTTGCTATGGAATAATTAAAAATGGCCCCAGTGACTGAGGCAGGTAGGCTTACTTCTGTATCAGACTTTATGGTTATATGGTGCTTTGTTCATGTATGTGTTGGCTTAATAAAACTTTCTACAAAGTCACATTTTCTTTATTGGAGAAAATATATGTTTAACTTGACCAGTGTTGCAAAAACGTCTTGAAGGAAATTTTGCTTTGAGACGTGTTTTGGTACACATGACACAAAGCTGCGCAATCAATATATGTTTAATGCAAATTCTACATAGATCTTGCATATTTTACAGTAGCTTGTTTAACAGTGGGGGAAAGTTCCTTTACAAATGTATAGTAGCATGGAGCTGATGGTGGGTTAAATCAAGGTTTAATTAAAAAAAAATATATATATTATCTTTTGAATTAGGTTTATGCTTCCCCAATGGCTTCCACACTGATAATCCCTGCCGGACAGGGTTCAGGATTTTGGCACTTCTGGTGTTCTCCTGGGATGGAGCCACATTGTTGGAAGCAACTCAAGGTGCAGTACTCGTTACAGTACCATGGAGGCTCCTTCTCCAGGGATGTGTCGCAGAGCCAGCAGCCGGAGTCTTCAGCAGGGCTGCCTGACTGGGAGAACACTGGCAGAGTTTGCACCGAGCTCCCCTGATCCGACACGAAACCCATGCTGCCGTCTGTGTACGGCATGTTCAGGAGATCAGAGTCGCACACTGGCGCCGGTATGTTGCAGTATGCACTGCCCGCCATTAAATGCTGTTGAAAGATTGGTGGATACTCATCTTCCTGGATCTCAACGCATTTTATCAGAGTGACGATTTGGGGCGCCTCCTCTACCTTCAACGTGTCCGCTGTTTTCTCTTGTGTTATGACCCAGCTCTGTAATTACACGGGTGGTCAGGTACATTTCTCTGATGTGTCTTCATTATATGTGAAAGCTTAAACTTACCTTGAAGTCTCCCTTGTAGTCTGTGTACAAGGTATGAAAATAGGGAGCTGGAGTAGGGATAAAGGTACCCTGCCTCCATCTGTGTATAAATGGAATATTGAAGTTAGACTCTATACAGAACAAATTTAAATATAAAGGTGTGTATGGAACCCTAAATCTTAAGTGGAAATAATGCAATGCTTTGCATATGTCATAAACCATATTTTATTCCTGATAGAATATAAATATCAGATGTTGAAATATTTAACCATTTTATGTAACATTGGCTCATTTTAAATTCATGACATCTAAAAAAAAAAAAAAACAAAAGCTGGAAATGTAAATGGCAAAAACAACTGTAGAAGCATTTGATAACTAAGATTGACAACTGGTCAGTGACATGATGGTACAAAAGGAGCATTTCAGATGGCTAGAGTCTTGGATATTAAGGTAGACAGAGGTTCACCAATCTGCAACAAATTTTGTCAAAATTATGGGATCATTTCAGAAAAAAAGTTACACAAAGTTAGATTGTGAAGGTTCCATCCTTTAACAGCAGGAGTGGGCAACTCTGGTATTTGAGGGCTGCAGTCCTGGAGATTTTAAATGTTTGCCTGCACCAACACACCTGATTCAAATGAAATGTATTTCCTCAACAGCTTGTTAAGTTCTACCTAAGCATGTTGATCTTGGATCATGTGTGCTGCAGCAGGAAACATCTAAAACCTACAGGACTGCGGCCCTCGAGGACTGACTTTGCCCAGTCCTGGCCTACAGTGCATTATGTCGTTAAAAAGAATCAGGAGGAATCTCTGTGCACAAGGAACAAGCCTGAAGGCCAAAAGTGGATACTTGTGATTTTGAACCCTCAGGTGATACTGCATTAAAAACGGATAAGAATCTCACCCGGAAATTGCTGCAGGGTCTAAAGAACACTTACAGAAATCACTGTTTTTTTTGTTAATCCCTTATATTAAAACATTATTATATCTTTGGTATGCCATATGTCTTTATTATGCTTGTGTAACCATAAAATTGCTTATGTGATGTGGTAGAAATTTTATTTACAACACTATGAGCATGGGTGTCTACATGCAGACAGGAAGAAAGACTTTGACTTCTGCACCACGGACTTCTCACACTCATTTATTTTTATGTACCGCTTAATTCTATTCAGGGTTGCAGGTGGGCTGGATTCACACACTCACTCCTCGGGAGAATTTAGAGTGACCAATTAACCTAACATGCATGTCTTTGGACAGTGGGAGGAAGCTGGAGTACCTGGTGAGAACTCATGCATACACAGGGAGAATATGCAACTCTGCACAGAATGGCCACTGTTTCAAACCCCTCCCCAGCTCAAACCAGCAACCCCCTCTGGCTCAAGCTCTGTCTGAGGCTTGAACAAGTGACCTTCTTGCTGTGAAGCTGTGGTGCTAACCACCACACCACCGTGCAGCCCCACAACACCTGCTAAGATAAGAACGGCCTTGAAAAGAGAACTCGATCTTATCCACAGCTACACTGCTTTATTTTTTCCCTCTCTCCCTCCCTCCCTGGGTAAAAGTCTACACATCATTCTTTCTCTTCAGAACCTCACCGGACTCCCTAAGGTTTAGAGTCATGCTCCCCTTGAACAAGTTTCATTACATAAAAAATAAATAAAAAAACTTAGTAAAACTTCACTCATCCAGACTCTTGGTAATAATCATTTATGTAACACCTCCATGCAGACAACATCTCTCTCAGGGAAGGCTTTGCATATTTCAGCGAGACAATACTAAACCACATACTGCATCCACCTCAACAGCACAGGCTTTGAGGAGAAGTGTCCATGTGCTGAGTTGGCCTGCCTGCATTCCAGACCATCCACCTATAGAAAACATTTGACACAACATGAAATGAAAAATCTGGCAACAAAGGCCCAGGACTGTTGAGCAGCTTGAATTCTGCATTAGACAAGAATGAGATATATTCCTCCCCTGAAACTCAAACAACTGGTCTCACTTCCCACTTGTTTCCATACAATTGTTAAAGGAAGATGGGACGCAACACAATGGTAAACATCACCCTGTTTTAACTTTTTTTTTCTTTTTTTTTAGATGTTTTGCTGCCACCAAATTCAAAATGAGCCAATATTTTTCATTAAATGTTAAAATGTCTCCATCATATGTCCATAACTATTAGTTTATTATCATGGATCTGAAGAGTCAGAAGCTGAAAAAGGGCCTTACTTTTTCACAGAAACATAGCAGAAAAGTAAGACGAGTATCACCATCACGCATAAGGCAATAAACACCATGCGCAGTTCAAAAGTGAATGTATTCGCTGATAAACCTGCGCAAGAACACACAGAAAAGGAAATACTGAAACATCACAGCTGTATGTCCAAAGATATACATTTAAAATTAGAATATAAATCTTTTACTTCAACCAAGTAAGATTCTAAAGTCATTTTTCATTTGTTTCTTTCTCAACAAGCTGTCCAAATTGTCATTGAATTCTCTTTTAATGTGAGCTATTTCATTGGGTAAACTCACCATCTGTTGCTGGCTCAGTCTTCCAGAGAACCTCAGAGGACCAGTCACTCCACTGCCCCATGTAATGAATCATGTTTGGACAGGACCGGACTCTTGCAGCGTACTCAGTGTCTGGCCCAAATTTCTCATCATTCACAGAATATTCCTCACTGTTTGTGTTGATCTCTATTACTCCCTGAAATGAGTAAGTACAGTTTAATCCATGTAACTTTTCAATGGTGAGAGACATCCTGAGCAGTTTCACTTCAAAATCAATAAATGTTACTTGCATAGATTATGAAGAGGGATATTATTATAACTTGACAGTTATAATAACCAACCATTCAATTAACAAATGGACTTATTGGGGGGCTCTGGTGATACAAACTAAAATCTCACCCCATGTTTGTCTCCTGTTCTGTAGAAATTCAGCTGATACTGCAGATCGTCTGGCAGGCTGGTGAAATCGCTGTATTCCTCGTAGGTGCTTTTCCAAGTGAAGTGGTGTCGGCTTGAATTGTGACTAACTGTGAGGCAGCATGGCGGGTTTGGTTTGACTGATGGAAAAATAAGTTAGATTTCATAAAGTTGATTCTTTTAAAACACATACACCAGATCTTTGTATCCTACTGTAAGAATAGAGAGATTAACAATGCTGCTTACTCTGTTCTTCGGGTCTATATTCCTCATCCAGCACCTCGCAGATATCAGATCCATCAGCTTTGTGCTGACAAAGCAAGATTTCATAGATATTTGTGTCTGTAAATGTATCTGGATAGTCATCATCAGGTGTCGTAGCAGATGTTAGGATGGAGCAGAAATAACCATCTTCGGTACTGGTCAACACACACTCATACTTCATCCTGTATGGGAAAAAGAAGCAGTATTGAGATACTAAGTCATCATATGAAAGGTGAACCCTACTTAATGAGGAAAAAGTGTCTCACTGTTCATATTTTTCTGTAAATGTGAGCCGGTAGGAGTTGTTGCTTGCTGAGGTGTTTTCTGATGTCATTTTCAGTGAGCAGTTGACAGTGTACAGGTAATCATTCAAACAGTGAAGACTGTGATTCACTCCTGAAAAACACAATAGAAATATTTTATTCAGTGGTTGTGAGACTTCACACACAGTCGAGCACAAAATTATTCAAACCCGTCCATTAAAGAAAAAAGGCAAAATTTACAAAAGTCACTCAAATAACTGGAGACTAGAAAAAAGTAATAATAAATAAAAAATGCTAAATTATAATTTAGTGAAATACAACATTGTTTGTAATTCAAGTGAGTTGAAAAAAGTAATAAAAAATAAACAAACAAAACGGTCCTGGACCAATGAGAGCCCTTTGCTGAAGAGCAGTCGGCCAAAATACCTGCCAACAAGTGCAGAAGTCTGATTGAGAGTTACAGAAAACACCAGATTGCAGTGATCGCCTCAAAGGATTGCTCAACAAAATATTATCTTATGAGTGACGTAACATATATTAGTTTAATCATATTTTTTGCTTCTTTTTTTTAGCAATATTCTATTAAACCACAATTCAGAAACAATGTCATGATTTTCATAAAATTTTTATTTATTTTTACTTTTGTCAATTTCAGCTTATTTCAGGGACAGCTGTATTTTTTTCCTTCTGTAATAGAAGGGTCTGAATAATTTTGGGCACTACTGTAACTGTGCAGCGAGCGTCACTGCATTAATAAATTGTTTTATTGACTATTACGTTACTTGTCAAACGATTTGAGAGCGAATCACTAAGAGTTGTGAGTTATTACTTATTTGTTATGAATGTGGATGCTTCAAATATCAGTAATAACAAGATGTTTGGTGAACTTTTTGTGAACTCACAACCACAACTCAACTCACAACTTGTGTCTGTTTATCTGACCAAAGAAGTTATTTTTATCCAATAATTAGCTGTGTACCATTTGACATGATGTCACAAAACAACTCGCTCTTTCACATGATCACTGCTCTAACTTTTCACATGCATGCCGTTTTCCTGAAATAAACAATGATTTCTATTTTTAGAAGATTAAATAAATGACAGGAATGTCCACAGCTGGTCCTAACAAAGCAAAAAAAAAAAAAAGTGACATATTTTATATCACAAATGCAAATGTCACCTTGATATTTACAGAAAAGCCTTGCACTGCTTGCAAATGTAAAACCGTGTCAATACGAGTTAAACGTTTTCTCGAAATGGAAGCAGTTCAAGACTAAATTTATCTCTCTCTCTCTCTCTTTTTTTTTCTTTTTAAGTGTGAGTCAGAATGGGATCCTGGGCAACCACTTAGAGCTCACAGCTGATGGACAAAATAGATGCCTGAAGCACTTCGATTTTGCTCATACGTTATCTCATCTCGGACTGGGTTGACGCTTAACCCAGTCTTAGTGATTCTGTTGCAAGGTCTCCATCTCCATTTTTCCAGGACATCATATCAATGAAAATGCAGACAATATACTCAGTAGTATATAATGTTATGATAATAATAATAATATATTCTATTTAAAAGCGCCTTTCAGGTCACTCAAGGACACTGTGCAGAAAAACAATGAAACACAGACATAGAATGAACAACAAGAAATATTAAGATACAGGGACAGAGTAATTACAGAGAGAAAGCAATCCTAAAGAGATGAGTTTTGAGTGTGAATGTTATATTGAGTTATTCATTCTTTTGCTCTGAGAATAAAAAGAATGAAATCTGACCTGTGAGCGAATCTGCATGCAGCCACGTGATGGTGGTAGAATTGAGCAGAAACACAATCAGCAGCAGCACCTTCGCCCTCAGGAGAGGACACCGATCCATCGCGACAGTCAGTCCAGATGCCGCCTCTACCCTGAAACAAAATCATGCTGCTCTCAAACTTTCATGCCAAAATCTTAAGTTCAGGCTGAGAGAGGGCGGAACCACTCACTGTTTTGCACCAATAGCATCTCTCCACTGGAGGAGGATATGATTATATTTAAAGAAAGCTATGAGACAGAGAAGCAAGGGTGAGACCGGAAAGCCACAGCAATATAACCAAATATAATCCTTTTCTTTTTCTATTTTCTTTTTAATTAACTCAGTTAGCTGAACATTTAAGTAATTTTTTCTGTGTGTAAGATTTCATTACTACACAACCTGTTGAACCTGTTGGGCCCCATTGAAAAAATCCCTTGGAAGAAATGCTGGTTAATATACAGTCAATGGTTACAACATAAAAAATGCACCAAATCACTAAAATGAAACATTTGTACCTGCATTTCTTTTAAGTTATATATTCTTATTGCTTCACATTCCTTTTCATGTAGTTTAGATCATACATCAACTATCTTTGGACTCTAAACTATACTTATAATAAACACGCAAACTCAAAAAAAATGTACTGTAATCATACATTATATTGTATTGTAGAGCCCATTTGTCTCGATAACAACAACTCTGTATTTAAAGATAGCATTTACATGATTTACATCTTTGTCTAGTCGGTCAACACCCAAAACCTGATGCACTTTTCTAATTTTACAACTAATGTGAAACTGGAACATCTTTGTAAAGATTGTTGTGCAACCTAGAAGGGTGTTGAGCAATATGCAGTGCAGAAGATCAGGTGAATGATGTTTGGGTGTTGCTGTGATTCTGTTAAAGATAAGGCTTAACAGTGCGCCTCACTTTAAGGTTTGTGATTTTATGAATTAGAACTCCTCAGCTGATATTTTAGTAACCTGCTTCCCACTGCATTAGGTTTTAAATGGTGCATAAAACGCTTTGCCAATCTACTAATATTTAGACTTTTAGAATTGATGAGGATTAAACATGTGACTGAGAGCATTTCACTCCCCAAAATGAGGAGAGATTGATAATGTGCGAAACTCATCATGTTATGATTTACAGAGTGGTTGCAGCTAGTAGTAATACAGGTAAAGCTCTCATAGCGCAGCATTTTACAAGAAACTTTTTTTTAGACAAAAAGCTTTTGCAACGGAAGAAAGTAAACACAGGAAGAGACTTGTGGCCATGTGATAACAGACGTTTCAGTTTTGTTATCAAAAATATCTCTTAACTTCTGACATCTTCATTTACCACAGAACACAAGGGCTATTTTCATTCGTTGAAACCGAACTTACCTATGCCCCCCCTCTGTAAAGCACCATGAACTTGTGTGAAAAACATGCTTGAGATCAGCACTGATGTTCTTGCGAAATGGAAATATTTTCAAGTCTTTACATTGTGCAAGACCAGAAATACTGATATGCAATTTGTAGCAGTGCTGCTGCATGTGATACATGTTTTTTCAGCTTTTTAGAACTTTGATAAAAGAAAATTTCCTTTTCAGTGATAAATACCCTGACATGATACGGTCCCGTGGCTTTGAAAATCATGCAATCGGACCAGCAGAGATGTTAGAGGAAGATTGCAGCAGCATAAAGTTCGAAATATCAAGTTTAAGGGGACATATTCTGCAAGATTAAACTGATCGTATATGGACAAAGAAGAAAAGCATGTTAAAGATAAATATTTTATTAAAAAAATTCACAAAGTAGACACCGAAGAACAAATAGATCTGTGCATTTTCTCTACTTGAATAACAAAAATAAGAACAATAACCAGTCATACATCTGCAAACATTGGATCGTTTACATTTAATATTTCAGTGTTAGTGTTAAAATATATTTTAAATGGACAAAACCTTTGCACATCTGGCAAATTTGAACAAAAATCCTTATAATAACTTGTATATCTAAATTACTTTGCCTCGATTTCAATATCCAAATTAGTGGCAAATCATTCCAAGACCTAAATAACAAGTCTCCTCTGGGGTCCGTGGCATGTACGGCTTCATATAAAATGTCAAGAAAATGACTGTGTGAAAATATGGGTATATGCCTTTTATTATTATTATTTAAATAGTAAATTCCTACGTAGATCAGAGATCTAGCTGAAGTTAAGCACTTGAGGCACACCAGCGTAGGTCACTCACAGGCCAGTTTGCCATCAAAGGATGAGAGAGTGATGGCAAAGGCTTGCAGGGCACACATTGGAAAACTGTAATCCATGGAGAAGACGTCCTCTGCAACGCGGCCAAACTGCATCGCTATATAATCATCTGTAAGAGAAACCAAGAGGTCAGTAAAGGTGTTAAGGCAAACAATACAGACCTTTTTCTTTTTAAGTGAGGAGAGTTAATAGGTGATGTTACCATTGTCAGGGTGAATGATCTGGAAGTTTTTCACAGAGGCCTGGGTTACACGTCCATGGAAGTTCAGCACATATGACTGAGTCTGTTCATTCCAGCTTGGGGATTTGTTCACCAGGGTGACCAGTTTGTCTGTGTTGCCGCTTGCATGGCGTGCCAGAAGAGTCTCAGCCTCCTGGAATGAAATAATGTTTCAACTCACCTGGATTACCTCACTTTCTATCAACACCATTATAGATTTCATATGCTGTCATTTAAACATACATCTTTTGGTCGGATGGACACTCTTTCATCGTTCTCCAGCATGCCTGGGATGATAACTGTCATTTTTCTTGGACCCTTGAAACCCAGCACATTTGTTTCCTGCAACATAATGAATAAATGGGTTACATGTGTTCTTGTTTTGCATACTGTGTAAAAGTGAGGTGTGTGTGTCAGTGGGACTCACATAGCATATGGCTGCCAGTTCTTGCCGCACTGATTCACTCTCTTTGATGAAGGGTTTCTTCTCTGGGTTTTCACCTCCATCATAGACTGTGAACTTTGTACCCAAAACATTGGACCTGAAGGAAATACGTCCTGTTATGTACATGATTGAAAACAAGTTAACTGCTAATAGCATTGTAACCCTGTCTTTACATATAAAGTTTTGAATAAAACCTATTTGAAAGCAGTGATTGAGACAATGAACTTATAAAGAAAGTGTAACCTGAGGTAATAAATGGGATTTTTGTGATTTTCTCATTAATAAAAACAAAACATACCGTGCTGTTGTCCAAAGGTAAAATCTTTTACCACATTCTGCATGTATCATATAAAAGCCTGCATGCTAAACTGCCTGAGCTGCAATCAACTGTCACCCACTGAAAATAACATTATAGAATAAAAAAATATAAGAAAGAAATGTTAGAATTGAGAGAAAAAAGATGTAATTACAATACAGAGGTAAATATACCCCTGTCCCAGCTTCTTTAAAACTCGTATCTGGTATCATGTTCATGGAAAAAACATCAAAACTTTTTAGTTTTAACATTTGATATTTTGTCTTTTTTCTCCTCGAACCTAGATAACCAGTTTGAATGGTTTATAAATGATTGCATTCTGTTTTTTATCACATTTTTACACATTCTAACTTTTTAAGAAATTAGGGGGACTGATTGAGTTGTGGGAAAAGAGAAAAAGGAAAGAAAGAAGTTGGGATTGTTATAACAGTTTTTTGTCAAGCTTTTTTTTTTTTTTTTTGCAAAAAATTGCTTTGGTTAAGACTTCTTTAATATAATATGAAGGCAGTTATACCTCAGTTTTCCAATGTATGAATTTGTGTCTCTTGTTAGATTTGTTGGGTCAATGGAGATGAGATAGTTGGATGTTTTGCACTTCTTCCTTTTTCTCCCTGCCATCAGAAACACCTTAATAGAGACACAATGAAAAATGAAACGTAGCGAAGATGGAAAATGAAGACAGTTTTGAAACATAACAGACTAAGAAACAAAATATTGTTATTTGAACTTAATGTGCAGAATAATCTAATCGAAATTCAGCAGAAGTGCTAACCCTCTTCCCGTCCTCTTTCTCCATGTGAAGGTAGTAAGTTGGGTAAATGCCCTTCTCCATTCCTCTCCTGTCCCTGGTGACTCTGCACTGGATTGTCACATCTCTGGGAGCAGGACGCAAGGCAAACTTCTCGAGATCCTCCAAGGACATTGGGGATGCTGACTAAGATGGGGAAAAGGACAATAATTTTCCAGATACTAACTGGTGACAGGTCAAAATGTGGTGCATACTAACAGTTTTTATCATTATTATTATTGTTTTGAAATTGATTTTTCACTAATAATGTCTCACTCTTTCATTATGTTCACTGCCTGAGGATGAAGTCTCCCTGTAGTTGGAGTTGAGTGATCCTAGACTTGCATTTTTCTCAGCTTTCTTTGATTTTTTTTCTTTTTTCTCTTTCTCCTGGATGTCCTCGTCTTTGCTGTCGTCGCTTATTTGGCACCTGGCTGTGAATATCAACAAATAAACATGATTCTTTCTTTAACTTTACACAAATATTGATCAGATAGCATATTGAAGCAGTTCTTTACTCACATGTATCTAGTGCTTTTTTCTTCATAGGTGAAGGAGAAACCTTAGGCCCCTTCTCCTCTTCATTGTCACTTTGATTATGGTTTTTCTTTGGACTTGATTCTTCCACCACCTCCTCTATCTCAGAGGTTGAAGCCTCCTGTAAATGCTTTTCTACAAAAGAGAATATGCCTAAATCATATAAAAGCTCAGCAGCATGAAGTTTAAGCTAAACGTGAAGCATCTTAACGTGATATGTTGTATAATAGTGTGATAATATTTTCACAAGCTTACTTTTACGTTCTTGTTTGGTCGTCTTGTTTGTTTTCTGCTCAGCAGATTCTTTCACTTTGTCCTTCTTCTTGGTTTTTTTCTCCTTTTTTTCGTTGTCTTTGTCCTTTTCTTCCTCTTTCTCCTCCGTCTGTTCTACCTCTGCAAAAGCAGTTACTTGCTGCTTAATAATTTATTAAGGCCTCTAATGTCTTCTAGCTTTACTTAAGCATGCTTAAAAGCAAACGACAGTTCCAGACCACTTAGGCCATTTCAGTTAATTACACAAATCTTACCTTTGGTTTTCTCTTTTTTCACATCTTTCTTCTTTGTTTTTTTTTCTTCCACCTGGACGTCATTTTCCACTTCAAATTTCACCCTGGGTTCTCTGTCAACCTCCAAGTTAATCTTCTTGGGAGTACCAGGCTTTTCTGAAGGCATTTCATCTGACACCTCGCTTGCTGTCAAGTCGTCTTCACCCAGTGTGATCTCATCCAGGGGGTTATCATGGGCATGTTCAACTTGATCTTCAAGAACAAGATACAACAAGAAAAAGCTTCTGAACTGAATATACTCACACTGGCACTACATGTTCTATTTGAAAGAATATACAGTTCTTCAAGAGCAACAAAATATTAGATAGTTGTAATACTAACCACTCAGAGAGGTGCTACTCAGGGACTGGCAGATCAGCAGAGGCGTCTCATCGGAGTTGACAGCTTGGTGCTTTCGATTCTTTTGGCGAGTATCTCGATTGGCCATCACCATTTGTGTATCGTTTCTTTTCTTTTGCTGTTTTTTCATCAAAAGAGCACGCTGTGGGACGATTGAGAATCACACTTCATTCCAACTCGGTTTTCACACAGTGCGTAATCATTGGAAAATGACTTCCGAGAAAGTAATAAGTCCTATTTCTTTATACCTTAAAAAAAAAACAGCATATTATTACAGTCAATAGCAATGCTAGTTTTTTATGTATTTAGATGACAACTAAATGTGAGTGGAAGTATAATCAATGTGTTTAGTCACAATTACAATAGTAAACTGATCGAAAATAATCAATTTACAGTACTGTGTAAAACTCTTGAGCCACTTCTCAGTTATTTATTATATCATAATATAGCTATATATTGCCACGTGAACTAAAGTCAGCCTTGTTTCCTGTCCTTTCCTTTACTTTCCTTTCCTTTGAGAAACCTGGAAAACTATCATCAAAAACCACTTCCTTTCTTTTAATAATTCATTTCAAACACAACTTAAAACAGACATATACAAAACACAAGAGACAAGAGAAAGTGTCCTAAAAGGAGTAGGTAGAAGTAACAAAACTTATTTTTCCTACTCCTTTTTAACAGTCACATACGATAAACTATGATTTAATACATACACTTAAATGATTATAAGGAAGTCTGGCTTTTTGGACGCAAAATAGAGAGGTGGCTCGCTATATTTTGCACAGTACTCTGACTAGGAAGTCTTTGAATGGCTTTAATGACAAAAGTTTGTTTTACTCTGTATCTAACTTACATTTTATGATTAAAAACAATCTATTTAATTTGAAATGCAGGTTACTGTATCATTAATACTGATTGCTATTACAACCACTACAATAGTATCAATTTAGGATCAAAAAGTATTTTTCCAACTTTTAGGCATTCATTTTGAATTGTAATGATTGTAGGTCAGGAGACAACAAACTGACCACAATAAGACGGCTGGGAATTAAAGTTGAGCAGTTGCTCCAAACAGCAGGTGGCTCTGACAGAGGTAGCTAACCCTGTGACTATCTTGAAAGCTGTATTTCTCTGCAAAGCTGTCCTTCAGTTTCAACAACTTGTTAGCTATAAGTCATACAGAGAATAAACTGTAGTCACCATGACTATGACAAACATGTTTTGCTTTTGGATATCGATTAATGAAGAAAATACTTTACGAAATACAAAAAGTAACATGAAATGAAATGAATGAAAAATACTTTATTTATCCCTTTTGAGGGAAATTATTGAAACATCTAATATCATGTGAAGTACATCATAATTCTTGAAAACAAAAATAAATCAGGACTATTCGATGTTTATCAAATGCATGTTTGTTATATTTACCTGATTATCCAGCTTCTGCTGTCGTATATCAGGGTCCTCCATACCTCAGCAAAGACTTACTCCTAATTACAGAGTAATCAGGAGATAAATACGAGTAGCTACAGTGTCTGAAAACAACAGGAGAAACGGTCAGGATTCACTGCCAGAACATTTAAAAATATTGTTTTTGTCCCCAAGAAAAATCACACGGAGCAATTATGTATGGAAGCGAGTGTTTGATAGTGCCACCCAGTTCCATCTGCCAGTCTGTCCACCTGCATGTAGCAGAAGGCAAAGTGGATTAAAAGGGGATAATGTTCTTAAACTACACTGCACAGCTCTGTCGTTGTGGACAGACAGACTCTATAAAGATGTTAAGGCCTGCTGTTAGAACTGGAAACCTGAGGGAGGAGAAACTGGAGGGTAATAATACTGCCACTAATTCAGGCAGCGTGTACTTCAGCTACATCACTTACCCAGACGTAAACAGCCAAGCACGGAAGCCAATGCAAATTATCTGAACGTACAATTGGTCCTACAACTCATGGGTTCAGAGATACTTCTCGCTTTTGTACTCCACATCTCAGTTACAACCACTGAAAACTAACAAAACTGCTAGAAGCTAAGTAGCAGCAGGGCACTCCGCGAGGTATATGTCGTTGTCATGGTAACCAAGCACGGATGGAGAGCAGAGACTGAAGGTAGCATTTTCTTTAATAAGGAAATAATTAGGCTATTATCCTGCACTTTAAATGCTAGTTTCTCTTTTAAAGCGCGTCTTTTTGTTTACATATGTTAGTTTAGAACCTTTCATCACATTTTGGCACGTCGTTGCATTCTTGTGATGTCCAATTTCCCTCTTTTTTTAATAAACCTTTTTTTTTTAAAAAGTAATATTATTATTAAGGAATTAAGTGCTTGTACAAGACATTTATGGGGGAAACTGTTTTATGCTGTGATTTTGGTCGTATTATATGCTTTGTTTCTTTAAGAGAAAACGCTCTTAATTTACAAATAAATAAATAAAGAGATAAATAAATAAATAGATGAATAGTAACAACCATAGACTTTATATTATAATTTCAATTTATTAATGGAAAACCCCTTGAGATGTAGCATCTCGTTTCCAAGGGTAACAACATGTGCTAGAGGAGATAGAGGGTGGGGCAAGGCATGTTTATTTGTAGGCTAAAGCACATTTCATGCACAAAACAATTTCAAAGGGCTTTTCATGAAACATCAAAAGCATTACAGCGTGCAGAGGTAATTTAAAATAAAAAACAAGAGAAAAGGAGAAAGAAAGGACATTTAAATAAATACATTATTGTTAGAAGTATATTCATAAATACAATACACGAATAAATAAATAAATAAATTCCTCACACAGAACTTTGAGTTGTTACTGTTTTGAAATGAGTGCCAGGTGAACAGGCCGGACCACGGTGAGATTAGGTTTCTGATTTGTAAAATCACTAGCAATTCACTGGTTTTGCAAATGTTGCCAATAAGCAAGTAATAACACACTATTGACAGGCATTCGGACAGTCACCCCCCCCCCCCTCCTGGCCACCCACCCACAATTTTCATAGTTTAGAGCCTATTCAGTATTTAGTTACGTTGATTTTAGAGGCCATTTCATCATTTATTTATTTACTTTCATTGTGAAAAGTGTTTATCCATGAATGTACCCGATTTATATGTGACGCTAAACCGGAAGAAGGAAAGACGTTGCTAAGATACCTAAAGGTAGCCAAACAGATAAGGATACTGCGACACTGAAACCTGTTTTGGTCAGTCTGATGTTTCTCGTACAAAAACCTTCAAACCGTTGCCCTTTTCAGCTGCATGATCAATGTAAAAGTGTTGCGTCTCTGTGTTACGTGATAAAAACAAATAAAACGTTCTTCTGTTTTTCATCTGTTAACTTCTGCAGTTTGTCGGGTTTACCTAGACTGACAACTTGAGGGTGGAAAATGGATAACAAAGTAAAGGTAGGTTCTAACAGTTTTATCATGCTTCACAACCCCTGGTTAGTTTATTGTTTATCCTGTGTGAGTAAATGTCTAAATATCCATGTTAGACCAATGCTTACACTGGACACAAGCTCATTTCTTGTAAAGCATTGCACTGCAAGATGTCAGGGGATCTTTGGTCTGATCTCACTGATTATTTATTCATATGATAATATATACATTGATTTGGCACAACATTAAAACCCTGACAGGTGAAATAAATAAAACTGCTTATCTTGTAAAAGTACAACATTCTCCAATCTGGATGTAACCAACATTTTTGCAGATCAGTCACACCCCAAGTGTAAAATGTATTTAACTGGACAACAAATTAACATAAAGAGACAAGAAAAAAAACTATCATAAAAAGATATTAAAGGAACTGGGGACTCTTGATACATTTTTGCTCTGGCACCTTTCCTTTCATTATCCATCCATTAAAAGCAGACATTGTTGTTCTCTGTATGTACCCCAGGTGCTGAAGGCCAAAGTCATGCTATGGTGAGATCATTTTGATTGAATGTTACTGTATTAAAACCTCACCTTGTTTAATGACAGATCTAACACTGAATTCCTTCCTTTGGTGTTTTCAGGACGGACGTGAGCTATCATGACATGGAAGTTATTGACAAAATGTCGTCCATTCCTGATCTGGAGAGGTCTGTTTGTGACCACAGACACATTTTTGAATAACTAGACTGTTAAAAAAAAGATGAACTCTTGATTTCAGTCTTACTTCTTCTTCTTTGTGACAGTGCTTTGTGCAGAGTGTTTAGGATTGACCTTCCTGAACCAAAAAGAGAAGTTCTGCTGGAGCTTTATGTCCAGACTGTACTTTTTTCCAGAGAACACAACTTTAAAAAAGAGCAAACCTCTGCCCTTCTGTCCATCGTCAAATCCATCCATGAGGCCAATATAGGTGAGAATAATTAAAATGTAATTACTGTGTTTATTCACTAATGAAAATGAAACTAGCTTTTAATATGATCAGTAAAATTAACAAATGAACTACCTCTTCAGCTGTATATTTACAGAAAATTCCCATATCGTCTCTCAAATCTATAACTAATTTAATATTTGGGAAATGAAATAAAAGTCTGATCCATACTGCATACATTTCCAAGTCAAATTTCCATTACAATTAATTTTTGGATTCAAAGTTGAAGTGATGTCACTTCCATTGTTATATTAATGTTTAAATGTTCTTCAAACTATAGAAACTCCTTTCAACAACATAGAACAGTGTCTCAAATACTACAAGGAACTTTTGCTCTGTCACTCAGTCAGGGTATGTAAAACAGTCAGTACCCTTTTTAGTCACAGTTTTATTAAACACTTATCAGTTTCAATGCATATAATATTTCTCTGCTCTCTACAGCGGCCTTTTTTCAGTGTCAACCTCTTCAGCTGTGTGCAGGCGGAGAGTGTTTTGAAGTATATCTACAATAACTATTTAAGACACTACAAACTTTACAAGTACATATTCACACCACAGGTAATAGTAATAAATAGTTTGACTTGGTGTTGCAAGGGCCATTTTAAGCCAAGCTGGTGAAAAACATGTGATTGTGAAACTTAGAAAAAGCATGAAAACTTCAGGGTAAGGCATTTACGCTTTTGTAATGTCCAGTGAATTAATGAAAGTTTTCAAAATGATTTCTTACAGAGAATCCATGACAAGTTAGTTAGCATTGAATGACTCATTATGCCGCTCAGCTTGACTAGTCTTCATTTCATTTGGGAGAATATACAAGGAGATACAAATGAGACTGTGTTTTTGATTTTTTTCACTCATTTTGAGCAGGTAAAGCTTGATCTGTCACTGACATACTCTGAAATAAAAGACCATGGATCAACTACTGTGGAAGATTCCTCTATGGCTGGTAATAATTTCAGTGTTATAGTTTTACTGCTTTAAAGGGTTAACAATTACATTTTTTATTGCCTAGAACTGAATTAAAAAATGATAATTAAAAAACAAGGCAGACCAAAAGAAAATAACTTTGAATTAGCTAAATGAAAATGTTCCAACACTTCATTTCATATTGAATATAAATATTTAACATTAGGAACCGAAATAGCCAGAATCTGTTTGAATTTATTTCACTTCTTCTGATTATTGTTGTGTTGCATTGAGCACATGATATTTGATATATATTAGAAGTCCTTGAACTGGATTATTGATATTTTTCAGAAAATACCATGGAAGAAGAAGCAGTACGAAAGGAAATTTTGTCTTCTGAAACACAGGAAACATCTATCACAGACAAGTCTGCCACTTCATCTGGTAGGATTAAAAAAATAAATAAATCACAACAGGGCTAAGAAGGATTTTTCAAGGCAAATACTTTCTAAATCATGTATTTACTTCATTTCCACATTTTCAGCTTCCGTGCCAGACCTGAAGACACTCATAGAGCAAGAGGTCAGACAGCAAATGAAGCTCGTCTCTGGACAACTCGATCAAACCATCACAGAAAAAGCGTTTCAGCGGAACAATGATTTAAATTCTTCACAGCATAACCACAAAACCAAAAAATAAAAGAAGACAAAAAGACTTCACAAGAGAACTTCCATGAAATGAGACAATCCAAACATTTGTTTTATTGTCAATAAAATCTTACTGTGCACATACAATACCATTTATATCTGCATTTGTACATTTACTATACATTTATGAAGCAGGCACTTCAAAGAAGAAAAAAAAAAAGCTTCTTATTGGACTGACGAATGAACTGAGTGGGGAATGGGTTTTTTCACAGTGAGTGGGTTTTGCATCTGAGGAATGTTTGCATGCATTACACACAAAAATACTCAACTTATCTTAATCGTTTCAAACACGTCCTACAGTACTAATGTGTAATACTAGAATATTTGCAACTCTAAGCGTTAACGCAGTATTTAAGTTTTTGTAAAAATAACTAGTCACAGTGCTTTCATTTCCACTTTACCCATGCAAGACTTAAAAATGCACAATTTCTTCAAATGTAACAAAGGATTAGCAGGTAAAATCATAAATATACACAATGTTCTTACATTATTAGTTCTATCATATGATTGTGCAATGTCTCCACTGCAAAGTGCACTGCAAACAAGATGACAATGACCTGACAGGAAGAGTTTCAAATAGTGACAACCTTGGATATACTGTACACACAAATAAAGAATATTGAGTCATGCATGTATCTTGAACTTGCAGAGCTGTGGTGCGCATTAAGGCACACAAGCGGCCCGGTCCCTGAATAGCATATCTTAGAATTAAACAATAACTTGACAAGGCAAACACTGAACTTGACAGTAAATGGACACGGTTAAATAAGAATTAGCACATTTAGGAATGAGGTTGACCTTTTATGTTTCAAAGTCTTCCAGGCCCAGCAGCATGATCTTTGCT
Organism: Leptatherina wallacei; assembly: GCA_028567055.1. Lineage (NCBI taxonomy): Eukaryota > Metazoa > Chordata > Actinopteri > Atheriniformes > Atherinidae > Leptatherina > Leptatherina wallacei. Next base: position 14,918,441 of record JAOXYM010000023.1, read on the forward strand.
GTGTTTTGAAAGAGGGCTGCTCGGTTCTGTTGCTCCCCTTTCTTCACCCAGTGGCCGTAGATACGGAAGGCGCAGCCGTCGATGAGCTTGCGGACGCCGCGGAGGGAGTAAGGATCTCTGGCCAGCACCTCCCGGGTCAGTGGCCGAGCCCTGCGGTAGCGACCGTAAATCCTGATGCAGGCCAGCACGCTTACTATCAACACCTGGAGGGATCAAAACAGTGAGTATTAATGTAGATATCATTAGGATCTCCACGGGATGTTCAAAAAGAAAATATATCTTTAAAAAAAGGCAAGACTGACTCACCCTGAATGTCTTTCTGGGACTGAAGAGGCGCACATCCTCCTTCTGGTACTGTCTGAAGAAGGGGTGCGCTAAAGATTGCTCTGCGGTGAGGCGGACAGCTGGATCCACCACCAACAGCCTGGATATCTGAGAGAAAATGTATTAATTTATATTAGAAGAGAATGTTTAAACCATATTAACATTTCAGGAGTTGAGATTTATGAGCACTAGCTTAAAGAATATCAGCTTACCAGATCCTTCACAGTGTCAGACCTGTCATCCCACTCTGGGGAACTGAACTGATAGCGACCCTCCATGATCATCCTCAGCATCAGCATCTGTTTGCGGTGCCAGAATGGCGGTGAGCCGGCCAATAGAGTGAAGAGGATGACTCCACATGCCCAGCTTACAAACAGATACAAAGCAAAAAGATGAGGAAAACACACAGGAGTGTGGTGTGTAGTTTGATGCTTAAGAGAAATGTTGCGTCACTGGACAAAGGAAGGAGAGACACTTACAGATCAACCTCCTTGCCGTAGCCTGGATGCATTTCATCCATGGAACATTTCAGTATTTCAGGGGCCAAATAGCCAGGTGTTCCACAAAGCTCTAATTAATAACCAAAGACAAAACAGACCATAACGATAAACCTTGTGTATACAACAAATCATTTACTCATGATGCTGTTGATGTGACGTGATCTGCAGTCACACCTCTGAGCTTCTCTCCGGGTTGTAGCTGCACAGAGAAACCAAAGTCAGAGAGCTTGATGTGCCCATGATCATCCAGAAGAATGTTCTCAGGTTTCAGATCCCGGTGGACAATGTTCAGGGAGTGCAGGTACTGCACGGCCTCCAGCAGAGCTCGCATTATACACCTATAGAGAAACAAGATTTATACTGTTTATCATTAAAATGGATTTGGTGTCATTCCCAGGTGGAGCTGTGTTAATATGATTGAACATTTCCCAACTAACACAACTAATTACTGGGCTTAAATTACGAACAGATCGGTAATATGATTAAGAATTTAAAAAAAGAGCATCACAGATAGGCTGAGTCCTTCAGAAGGAAAGATGGTGAGGGACTATTTGGATAAATATTTAAACGCTTTTAGATTAGTTTATTAATATGAAATAAAGACTGTATGCATTTAATCATCTGCAGTACATCATGGATTCAGGGAATTTGGAGAAATCACCATATGCACAGAATGAGGCTGAAAACTGACACTCAATAGTGTTTTAGAGCCCCAGGCAGCCCTGCAATACAAATGTGGATGATTTGTGGTGTACATTACAGCATATGCTCACGGACGCTTGAAAAAACCATTGATAGTGAACAAAGTCTGTTGCTATATCCACAAACACAAGTAAAAACTCTACTGTGCAAGGATAACGAAAATATGAACATGATTAAAAAACACTACTGGTTTCGGTGGGCTAAAACAAACAGATGAAAAGTTAAAACTGTCCTGCAGTCTGACAAGAAAAAAACATGTCCTTTTGAAAATCAGGGACAACAGTGTTTTTCCTGTCTGAAGCTGAGGGAGAGAATCTGGCTTGTTATCTGCATATAAAAAAAAAACAGGTGCCCTTGAAGGTATGGGAGTACATTAGTGCACTTTACACTGCTATCTTGCACATTTGTGAAGGCACAATAGAGGCTCATTTTAGTGCAAGATATCCTGCCAAATGATGTCTATTCAGCAAAGGTTTAACTTTTTTTTCTGCCACACAATACCAAACCACATTCTGTATATATTACAACATGGTATAAGAGCCCTGGTGGTAATGTGGTAATAAATGTTCCTGAAATATTAAACAGCTGAATATTACAGAAGGATTTATAACTTGGTCAGAACTTTTTTTTCCTTCAGGTTTTTTTTTTTAAACATATAATTCACTGTCTTTGTATGTTTTAAATCAAATGCAGGGTTCTAAAGAAGTGGAAATCACTGAAATCTGTTTTGACAACATTTTACACATAACTGAACTTAAAAAAAAGGGGTTCTATAGTATTTTGGGAAATTTGGAAAGTGGGGATAAACATAAATGATCAATTATAATCTATTTCATGAGAGGCTACAATATCACAAACATAAATAAGGCCAAGCTGGATGTAAAAAATATTTGAGGCCAGAGTTAATGATTGGGGGTGGGGTGGGGGGGGGGGGTGATGGTGGAGCTCACCTGGTCTCCTTCTCACTCAGAGGGACTTTTTCTGTGAGGTAGTCAAACAGCTCTCCACGTCTCATGCTGGTGATTAAAAAAAGACAAATGAGTGCCATCCAACAATAGTATCATGAATAATCTGATTTTAGTGAGTTCATTATAAATACTGTTGAATTTTAGCTTTTCAACTTCATACTCACAGGTCAAATACTAGAAATATGAATGTTGTGGACTCATAGGAATCAATGAGTGTGACTAGAAAGAATCAAAGACACATAAAACAGTGTCAACATTTTTTAAAGCTTCAAGAACAGAAAAAAAAGAAAAGAAATATTGTAGTCCTTAAGAGCAGCATTGCAACATACTGATGGAGGAGTGTCCCTTCACCATGTTGAGAACTTGGATCTCTTTCAGTGTGGAGGTTTTCACCTCCTCTAGCTGCTGGGCTGTCATCTTCTCTGCTGTGATCTCAATAATTTTCACTGCCAGCTCTTGACCTGTGTGTCTGTACACACACCTGCGCACCACACTGCTCACACCCCTGAAGCAGCACAGAAATACAGTATATTTTCATCATCATCATCATCATCATCATCATCATCAAGTAGGATAGAACAAATGTCCTGCTATATGCTGGACTTACCTGCCAATCACCTCCTTAGGGTCATACTTCTGGTAAAACTCCTTGGCCCCTACCCAGTCTGGTAACTCATCTCCAACAACGATGTCCTTGGTCATGATGAATCTGTAACAACAAACTCAGTCACATGTCTCTGTGTGCAACAGTGCTTCTTGTTTACCAGGAATTACTGAGCTAACCCTTGATAAAGAAGTTGTGTTTTTAGTTTCAGTTTATGTCTATAGCGCGGGTCTAAATCGTGGTTTGCTTGCAATTTATATAACACTTCTCTGTTTAAAGGTATTTAGAAATGACCATGTGTCCTTCATATACAATAGGAAAGTGCGTTTTTGATTTGGCCTCGCTGCAGCAGCAGGTTCACTGACCGAACAGGAAGCTACTCACCTTGTATGCCCCAAACAGCAAGGAGATGGTGAATACGGAATTAGTGTAAGAAAGTCATGTCAGCTCGAGGTATTTATCGTGAAGCCATAACTGCGTGTAAGTCAGCGGCGACAGCACCAAAATGAGCTAAAACTGTTAGCATAGACCTGAGCTCTGTTTACATTCTGGTCAAATTCCTCGAGAACTGTTTGTACCGATTTTTACTGGGTGAGATGGTACTGCCCCCTTCAGGCCAGAGTGAAAATTGCAGCATATTTTTTTTCTTGCAGTTTTTTCCCCTGTGGTGCACTAAATGAGTCAAAGTAGTTAGATTTCGTGGCAACACCTAGTTGTTTAAATTTAATACCTTTTTGATTATTTTTTTTTGTGCGTTAGTTCGACGGAGGTCGACCGTGAGCACTAGGTGGCAATAGTGCTTAGTGTATTTGCAGTTCTCTGTACCAGAAGAAGAATATATGCGATGTCGTCGCTTCCTGTTTCTGTGGATGCTCTGAATTACATTTTCAGACGCTCCTACTGAAGGTCTGTAGCATTAATGTTTATTCTTCTGTCTTTTAAAACACTTCTCTGTGTTTTTGTGGACAGGGAGTATCTTTACAGATTTTTTTCACAATGAGGTGTTGATTAGTAAATGAAAATGCGCACAAAAAGTCATAAATGGGCTGAACAAAGAGCGCTGTGTAGCTAACCAGTGGTTAGCATTAGCTAAGCGACTGTTAGCAAGCTCGCTTAAGTCCGTTAATTTAAGCGGAAAAGGTAAAACTTAAATCGGTGGTAGTTTTTTCAGGCACTGGTTTAAAGAGCAACAGCTCAGAATACAACAAGACATATTAACTCTAATGGACCTGCAGTTAAGTCCGTGAAGAACAGTGGCCGGGTGCACTGTGTGAGGTCAATACTGCTTCAAGCAGTCATTAAACAAATTTCATGTGTGCTTTCGAGCCAGTTTGAGTTTATTAAAGCTCCCCCGACGCACGTATTTTAAATTCTCTTTTTATTTTATGCAGGAGAAGGAACGATGTCAGGTGCTGGGGGAGGAAAGCGTCCCTCAGGAGGGGACAGTCCCCCTGGCCCACCTGAGAAGAAAAGCAAGAAAGAGGAGAAGACCACCACCACACTTATTGAACCAATACGTATAGCTGGAGTATCTTCCACGGTGAGTCACTTGGTGTTTATTCTTTCAAGCCACCAGTTATCTGTTTTTCACGGTTTGGCATTTTCCCCAGACAACGTTCAGAGACTTAAATATTCCTTACTCTGGTCTCTTATTCATCTCTACAGGAGGAAATGGACATGAAGGTTATCCAGTTTAAGAATAAGAAATTGTGTGAGCGCTTGGAGCAGAGACAAACCATGGAGGATGAGTTACGAGAGAAAATTGAAAAGCTTGAGAAGAGACAAGCCACTGATGACACCACCCTCCTGATTGTCAATCGCTATTGGTCACAGGTATGTAATTGATTACACCATTGCTATTAGTGATTCACCACATATAACCCAGTAGTCAGATAGATTGTCTTTACTTTGTATTGTGGATATGAAAGTGTACAAACCATTGTTAAAATGCCAGGTTTCTGTGATGTCAAGAAATGAGACATTAAACCTTCTAAAACCCTTTCTAATTTCACAATATCTATAACCTTTACAATTAATGAGCAATACAAACAAATCTGTTAGGGTAAAAAATATAGAATAAAAAAATGACACTGCCAAAAAAAAGTCACATTCCACCTTTAGCTGTGATCAGGCATTCACTGTGTCATTGTTTCAGCTTCTGCAAGAGATTCCTTAGCTTGCTAGCGGTGTGTGTCGCGAACAAATGACTTCATGAAACCTCGCTATGAGGACCCCGCTCACACTGAGGACGGCCGCGGCTGTAATGGGAACAGACGAAACCGGGGCGGTGTGGTGCCGGCTGAATGAGGGCTGAGCCGGGCTGGGCTGAGTAGGTGCTAGTGTGAAAGGGGCATAATTATCTAAAAGGAGTCCTGACCCTCTTTGCTTAGATAAATCCAATTGGTGACTCTTCTGGCCAGGAAGTATAAATATATAATTAGCTGGTTCCATAAGTGTGTCCATCCTTAAACTAATACTTTCTTAAAGCATATTTGGACTTGATCACAATATTAAGAAGAAAAGACTGCTCAGCCCTAAATAAAGTTCAGTGGTTCGTGTAGGATTTTTCTAACATTTACTCAGTTACCTCCCACCGCAAAGCCTTGGTTCACAGATAGCTTACAAAGCATAAAAGGGATCTCATTGTTAGAATATATCAGTCAGGAGAAGGGTACAAAAACTTTCCACAGCATTGGACTTACTTTAAAACACAATGAAGGCAGTTATCAAAAAGTTGAGAATATATGGAACCACTGTGACATTACAAAAAACTGGATGACCTCCAAAATTGATGAAAAGAGAAGACAGAAACTGTTCAGGGAGGCTCTTAAAACACCTACTGCAATAATGAGGGAGCTGCAGGAATTTCTGGCAAGTACTGATTGTGTTCCACATGTGACAACAATCTCCTGTATTCTATGTATGTCTGGCCTGTGGGGATAGGTTGTAAGATGGAAAAACATCGGAATGTGGCTACTGTACATACATGACATCTCCTTCAAATATTACAGAAAGTGTGTAATTGTCTGATGAGACAAAGGTGAAACTTGCTGAGCACAATTCCAAAAGGCATTTTTGTGGAAAAAAAAGAACACTTTGCATCAAAAGAACACAGTGAATCCTGGTGGTGGCAGTATCGCGCTTTGGGCTTGTTTTTCTTCTGCTCAAACTGGGGCTTTGGTTGAGGCGGAAGGAATTATGAACAATTCCAGAGCCCATTCACATTAGACACAAAACTTTCAGCCATTACTTTCAACATGACAATGACCCCAAGCATAGTTTTAAATAAACAAAAGAATGGCTTCATCAGAAGAAAATTAGTTTTGGATTATTTTTAGGAAGATTTGGAATGGGTCAGACCTAAACTTAGTTGTTCATCTGTAAGGTGACCTGACATGGGCTGTATACAGACTCTTACAGATTTGGAGCAAGTTTGAAAGGAAAGGTGGGCAAATATAGACAAATCACGCAAAGGAACATACCCAACAAGACTGAATGTGTTGTTGAAGCACCTTTGAATTTAATTAGTATTGAAAGGTGTCCCCATTTTTTTTAAATGTTGTCCATTTGTCCTGAACTCTACACTTAAAACAATACTTATTAGAGCTGGTATATTGCAAAGGGACTGATGTTTAAAAAAGAGAAAAATAATAATATATACCCATTGTTCCACTTTGCCTGATAGAGTCACACTTTGTTCAATCCTTGTCTCTTATTTACAGTTGGAAGAAAGTGTTCATGTTCTGCGCAAACATATTGAGCCAGAAGCCCCAATAACATCAGCTCCTGCCCCTCCCTCGGCACCGCTCCCTGACACCACACTAATAGTGGATGATGGTGTCTGTCTGGCTTCACCGAGCTCTGCTGTGCCTCCACCTCCTCTGCCAGAGGCTCAGAGTGAGGTTGAGCAGACAGAACAGCAGCAGCACGAGGAGCATCAGGAAGATCGACAGGAAGAGGCACAGCAGCAGCCACCACCTCCTCCTGGTGGATCAGAGGAGTTGATGACACCTACAGAACCAACAAAAGATCGAAAAACTGGTTAGTAGCACTGGGTGAAAAAAACAAAACTTGTTTTATGAAAGAATCCACCACTCACATTTTCTACTGTCCTGCAACCTGGAATTGGCTTCCCTGAACATGAAAAATGGACTGATTGACCCTTTTCTACTGTATTCTGACTGTTGGAGTAATTCAGATTGGTCTTAATAGTATTGTATCATTTCTTTTTCAATTTTCTATTTTCAAGAGATATGCACTTTAGATATCTGAATAAAAACTGAGCTGTTAGAATTGATTGTCATATTCTAGTCACATTCATACCTTTTGATCAGCATCAACAGTTTCCTGTTCTGTGCAGATGGATCACCGCCTCCTCCTCCTCTAAGTGAAAATGCTAAGGGTTTCTTGGCCTCACTGGAGCAGAGCAGCGAGGAGGAACTATCCTTACACCTCCAGGACCGCATGCAGTTTAGCAAAGAAGCCATTGCCCACTTGGTTCGGGTCTTTGACAGGCTGCACAGGCGTATTGACGACATGTGTAGAATTGTTCAGGCTGCAGGTAACTGTCCAGACGCACTTATTGGGTTGCTTATGTATGAAATGTGTATGAATAAATTTGCCTTGCCTTATTAATGCTGCATTCATGTAGGTTTATGTTTAGTAATAAATGTCACTCAGTCATTTAGTTTACAAAAAAGGAAGGAAAGTAATATGTTTGTATTCAACTTCATTGTTAGCATGTGAGGATGATGGTCAGTCTGATATTAATCAGAACCACACCCTTCTGGATGAGAACATCCGACTGCGAGACCTCGCTCTACACTTGCAGGGACGACACCACAAAATGTCCTTGGAGGTATGATCTCCTGTTTCTGTTAATGGGTATTAAGATGCACGTTGTGCATCTATGGGTGCGGTTTTGAAGAATTTGTCGATTAAAATGGTAATATCTATTTAATACACTAAATGTCTAATATCATCATGTCTTTCTGTCTGTCAGTACAACGAGTTGGTGGACAAGGTGACCAGTGCAGAGACAAAGGTGTCTGAGATGGAGACAACGGTGGAGGACCTACAGTGGGACATAGAGAAACTCCGCAATAGGGAACAAAAGCTCAACAAACATCTAGCAGAAGCCATGGAGCAGGTATGTTTGCTTTCAACACCTGTGCTGCTTTTTCCAGGATGAGTTTATGCTTTTTATGTGTGTCTAAGATATAGGCTCGGCCACTTTTCTCTTATACATGTGTTGAATGACATGTTACTCATGTTTGAATAAATAACATTTAATATGAAGTGATATTACTTTCATTTGCTCAATCAGAACACAAGGGTTAGTGGCTGGCTGTGTAATGGCAATGCTTTCTCTGTTTTCAGTTATTTCATAACAGTGGTAACACAGCCAACACAGCAGAGTTGGTCAGTAGAGTAGTCACAGGCATTTCCTCTCCATTTATTCACGTAAATAAAAAGCCTTTGCTGTAACTGAGTTTATCTGTAGCTTCATTTTCACTGAACATTCTTTGTTTACCTGGTGCATTATACATGTTTTGTGTTCGAGAGGTCAAGATGAACTGAATGAACAGTTTTGTGTGTTTGTTTTAAAGCAATAAAGGCACAAAATGTTTGTTCAAGTTGATTTGTTTGGATCTTCATATATTCAAAAAGGTGCAATAAGGTTATTGACTGCATTTCTCACAAAAGTCTCATGTTTTTTTTTTTTTTTTCAATGAATAATCAGTTGAAATTGACTTGTAAGACAGAGATGGGTTAAATAAGATGCTGTGTGTAAGCGGTGCAAAAAAAAGTTAAAACCTTTATTTTCCCTTAATTTTTGAGCCCCCAAAATGTTAAAGTGAAATTATCATTTGAGTAAATATTTACATTTTAAATATGTGGGTCACAATCTGGTTAGCGTTTGTCGTCATCAGCCCACAGGTCCACTTATTCATTTTTTCCCAGCCTTTATTTTGAATGTTTAATTTGTGGTTTGTGTGTCAGCAGTACAAGGTATGATTTGTTTTTTATAGACTTCCTGTCTTTTTTTCCCTCTTCTTTGATACCTGCTCCACATTTATTGTTTGCAGCTAAAATCTGGATACAGCAGCACTGGAAGCTCAGGTGGACTAGCTGGAGGCCAGATAACACTGAACATTCAGAAGGTAAGAGGGAGGGTACCCCTTTGCAATTTGGCCTGGCTTAAAAAAATCTATCATGCACATCTTTGTTTATAAGATGAGGTTTTTGCTCTTATTCTAGTTTGAAAGTCTCAATGCAGAATTGGAGCACAACCAGGAGTTGGCCAATAGCCGCATGGCAGAGTTAGAAAAACTGCAGGTGGAGCTTCAGGAGGCCGTGAGGGAAAGTGAGAAACTCAAGGTAAATAAAGCATTTTCATTCGTCAGCATATCTGTCAGGAGCCCACTTCATATTACATCAGAATTACATTTTTAGTCGTCACTCCCTTTTCATCGCACATTTAATTTTTCAGATGGACTTGCGCAATATTCCGGAAGAGGTTGTGAAGGAAACCTTAGAGTACAAATGTCTGCAGTCACAATTCTCCCTGCTGTACAATGAATCTCTTGGAGTAAAAACTCAACTGGACGAGGCTCGGGCTCTGCTACTCACTGCAAAGAACGCCCATCTCCGCCAGATTGAGCACATGGAGGTGAGTCTGAAATGCTTTCTTTGTATAATTGTCTGAAGATGATGCCAAAAAAAATCTAACTTGAACAAAAGGGATGTTGCACTTTTTTTCTTTACAGTTAGATTTTTTTGACCCATATATTTATATATTATTGCAGCAGCTTAGCAACATGATCAACAGCATCTTCCTGTGTTCAACTGTTTAGAGTGATGAGCTGTCCCTTCAGAAGAAGCTACGAACTGAGGTCATTCAGCTGGAGGATACTTTGGCCCAGGTGCGCAAAGAGTATGAGATGCTGCGCATCGAGTTTGAGCAGAACCTGGCAGCTAACGAACAAGCAGGTACATAATCCAAACACACCCTCACATCAGTCAGGAAGTCCACAGAAAAACATGAAGAAAAACAACATGTTTCAACTGCATGTTGTTAATCCTGCCAATGATGCAACTTTGTATTTGTTTATAGCACTTCAGAGCTTGACTTTTAAATCAGTGTAAACAGCTTTATGTTATTGTTTTTGTAAATTACAGTAATATGACGATGAACCTTAAAAAAAAAAAAAAAATCTGCTACAACAATAATTTCCCTCTAAGAGGGATAAATAAAGTATTTTTCACTTCATTTTTCATTCAAATGGGTTTAGATATATACAATTTCAGTCAAAAATTTGGACACACCTACCCGTTAAATTTAATGGATGGGTGTATGCAAATCTTTTTTCTGGTACTGTATTCCAGTGTGCTGCCGTAACAACGCATATTTTATCATTTGAATCATGATCTCACTTCTGTGCAAAATACTATTTAACTCATCATTGCAGCTTCATGAGGCAGTTGCATAACAATGAATGACTCAAAACTAAATCACACATCGCCTCTGCTCTGTTCATCTTTGCCCGCAAAGGACCAATCAACAGGGAGATGCGACACTTAATCAGCAGCCTTCAAAACCACAACCTTCAGCTGAAAGGTGATGTCCAACGCTACAAGAGGAAGTTGCGGGAAACCCAGATGGAGATCAATAAGGTAGATGTTATGACTTACTGGTAATGGTTGTATTTAACTGAGAGGGCTGGTAGTTACTTTTCAAAATTCTGTTTGAATTGTTGGCAGCTACGATGTCAGAGCGGAGACACTGGGGTTTTGATTCTGGAGGAGACGACGAGTGACAGCATCGATGTGAAGAAAGAGGATGATGAAGACCAGGAGGAAGAAGAGGAGCGAAGGAAGGAACTGGAGAGACAGCGGGCACGGGAGAGAGAGAGGGAGAGGGAGGCCGAGCGAGAACGAGAGAGGGAGCGGGAGAGGGAGAGGCAGCGCAGCGACGAGCTGAAGAGGAAGGACTCTGATACGTTGAAGATGCTCAGAGTAGAGCTCAAGTACGCCCTTTTTTCTACGTAACTCCATTTCAATTCCAGTCCACAAGGCCAAATAACATCCCAAAGCTGTTTTCACACATGAACGACTGAGATTTTTCAGGAGGTGCAGACAATTTGGTCCGTCCTTTTACTGCAGTCTCCTGCTTCACGGCAGGAGGCTCTCTGCCGGAGATACGCTCTCATAGTTGTGAATGTCAGGAAGGGGTGCTGGGGAACCTCTGTAGGGTGCAGAAGGCAGGATGTGATGTAGAAACTAGTTTGTGGAAGTTGCTGTTGAAGTTGACAAACAAAACTCCTTGTTGTGTTGATCTTTTTGTACAGAGCCCTCTGCTTACATTGGCCATGTTTACTTGAAAGCTTTAATTATTAAGTCAGAATAAAAATTAAATTCGCTTTAAAGAAATTATAAAAAATGACCTGTATACACTTTATTCCTAATTAAAATGACCATTCAGAATTAAACTTATATCCGAAGTAAGTAGCTGGTTTATTCTGATTTTAAATTCGACTTGAATAATTCCTCTATCATGTATACGTTCATTCAGCTTTAAATTAATTCCGGTCTTTCGGCGCATGCTCGTTCCCTTGTCCTGTCGCAATGACGCAGATATCCTAGAATGGCCGCCCGAAGCAAGTGTTGGATTTGGGTTGAGACTATTTATTTAATTGGAGCCTTAGAAGAAATAGATATAATGAAAAGAGTGGATAGAGGGAAGGATAAAAATGTGGACTTTTTAAAGCTAATTGAGGGAGGTTTCCCTGACAGGAAGAAAAGAAGCAGGAAATGGAGTTTGGTTTCTTCTGGTAGATGAAAATACATCACGTCCGCCCCATGTCCAATCAGAATCATTCCAACCCCCAGATCTTAAGCAAAATTGAATTAAGGTCATTAAACATGTTTTCCATATAAACCTCAATTTGGAATTATTATTTCCATGTAATTGCGAAGGAAAACACTTTAATTCTCAATAAGTAATTCAGAATTAGAAAACGTAACTGTGACTATTCTGTGTGCATGTCTAAAACATTTCAGAACTCTATTGCAAGTGTGAAAGCGGCTTAGCTTACAGTAAATGGTTATGAAAAAGGGGTGGTGAGCACATGCATCACAAAAGGGTGCCACAAAAAATGAAACCCCTTGGACCGTATTTGTTCATAATGGGATATGCTCAGCCAGGCGTTAACTGCCTGTTTTCTTCACAAGATTTAAAACTTGACTTTTACAACTTTTAATGTAATAATTTCATTTTTAACTTTTCAGAAAAGCCCAGGAGTCCCAGAAAGAGATGAAGCTCCTGCTGGATATGTATAAATCGGCTCCAAAGGAGCAAAGAGATAAAGTGCAACTCATGGCTGCTGAACGCAAATCTAAAGCAGAGGTCTGTTTTTGTTTTGTTGAAGTCATACTTTAGCACCATTTTTAAATGTGCGTTCAAGTTAACTGACCAGTCCCAAACTCAAACTGTCCAGGTGGAAGACTTACGGATGCGAGTGCGAGAGCTGGAGGAGAGGGAGAGGAAGGAGAGCAAGAAATTGGCCGATGAAGATGCCCTCAGGAAGATACGTGTGGCAGAAGAGACCATCGAGCATCTGCAGAAGAAACTTGGTGCCACAAAACAGGTATCTGCGTGTAAAATACTCCTAAACATAGAAAGGATCAGATCATCGTTTTCATTTTTTATCTTGCCCATTTCCTGCTCCATCAAACCAAAAGTCACATGCTTGTTTTTCATTAACTTTCAAACTTTTACCATGAAAAAAAACCCATTTGTACTGCAGCCTTTTTAGAGTTGTCTATCGTTCAGCATACTGGCATGCTCACAAAACTGCCCTAATCATGTTAGCAATTAAACATGAGCAAGAAATAAGATTTGTCCATCAGCTCTGTATAAATGTGCAGTTTTAAGACTTTAGGATTGCACATGAGATGCATATGATCAGCCAGCTGTGTTTCCAGTGAAACTAGAGCAATGAGTATCGCATTTGCTTAAGAAAAAAGTTCTTCTAATCTAAGACGATTTAAGAGGAACCGAGAGCCGACACTATGGCATTGATCTAATCAGCTGGGCATGTTAATCTGAGCCCACTGGTAATGTTTTGAACCTTTTTTCCCTATCATTTTCTATTTGGTGCAGGTATCATTTGAGGGATAAAAACAAAAATCCACCTATTTTTTGATACCTTTTAAGTCTAGCCCAATTAACACTTCATGTAAGACATTCCCAGGGCCTTTTCTTAGTCAAAAATAATTTCAAACTCTTGCTTTACAAAAAGAAGCAAGAATATGAAAATAAAGCAAAGATGCTCTGAATTTAAAAGGGATATTAACCAGAAAATTTAATATAAAATTATTTTGGATGGTAATAAATTAGGTATTTGCTGCACTCACATCTGAGGTCACTCACTGATAAATGCTGAAAAAATTAATGGAATTTCTAAAGTAAGTAAATTCTGAAAAATAAGCGTTAATTCTCATGAGATGAAAAATATGAAACCATCATATGTCCTGGGTCAAATATTCAGTTCAGTAATGTAATTCTATAACTTGTGTTGCAAATACTCCCACATTTGATAATGTAATACTCTCTTCTTGTCACGGTATTCTTCTTCTGCTGTTGACCGTAGTGCTATAAGGCTTATCCTGTTATATGAATCACATTATCTCGACGCGTGTCACCCAAACGGTTGAGTTTTTATACTTTCAATCTGAGTTGCAACAGATGTTGAGATGTGATCTGTCTGTAGCTCCTCATGCTTGGGAGGTCTTGCAGAACCCAATTAACTGAAAGTAAAACCCACGTTGGACTGACAAGTTGCTCAACTTTTACCCCTACCTTTACATCAACTATAAACTTAACTGTAGTGGAGGCAGAAGTGTTTGATTTGTTCCCCTTTATCCCCTGCAGCAAGGATTTAAAGGATGCCAAAACTAACCAATAAACAAGCTACTTATGAGTTAATCTGAGTTGTTTTTATTGAACCCTGTTGCTTCATAAATGGGCAGCTTGAGCAAAAATGTACAAATGCAGTAAAGAAAATTTAGTTGTGTATATCGCATAAAACAGGGCAGATGTGTTTGCATGAGGTCAGCGGTAAAAGAAGTTGGAAGCTTTTTGAACCTTGTAATACAGTTTTGAGTCATGATTCAGATGTTGAGTCAAAATCATCAGTGAATCACTGAAAAAGGGGAACGAAAATGACGACTTTATGTACCGTTAACTGTCAAGCTGTAAACTCCTGCTTATCGTACGCAGGTTTGCACATTAAACATATCTGAGAGCAGGTGTAACAAAAATTTGAGAATAAGCCATATTCTTCTCATTATGAAAGTAACATATCAAGCCAGGGGAGAGCAGTGTCTCAGCAGAACTGCTGATTCTGAAGGAAAGCCTTCATTATCCAAACTGTCTTGTTAGATCATATTTTGTCCTTGAGTTATGATTGTTATTGTTTCTAAAAGTATTACTAAGGGAATTCGGATTAGATTTAAGATATTAATTTTTCCCTTTTAAAAGGGAAATTAACATGTGAATCAGCAGCAATTTACAGAAAGAAAAAGAGATAAAAACAGTAACAGTAGAAACAGAAAAGCATACCAATAACCACAGGAATCACAGGAATGATAAAAATAAATAAAATATAACTCGATAAATAAAATGAATATTTTCACAATGATCATTTGTATATATGTATCAATATACATTATGGATCATTGTAAATATGAATATGAAATTAAACAATTAGATCCTTACTATTCTTTTAAAAATCTGTTAGACATGAGTTTATGTATTGCAAACATTGTTGTTTCACATCCAAAAATTAGTTTACTGTAAAAAAAGTAAAGTACCATTAGAAATTCTAAGTGGAAATGAAACTTTTCAAACTACAAAGCCCAATTCCAATGAAGTTGGGACATTGTGTTAAACGTAAATAAAAACAGAATACAATGATCTGCAAATCC
>JAOXYM010000023.1:14933629-14971253 GCA_028567055.1 Leptatherina wallacei
TTTGCAGATCATTGTATTCTGTTTTTATTTACGTTTAACACAACGTCCCAACTTCATTGGAATTGGGCTTTGTACATGCTCTCATTATAGTGATGCTGCAGTATTTGAGGGTGAATTGTGTTGAAATCAACCACTTCCTGCTTTATAAACTGGTTTCCAGAAGCAACATCGGACTGTCACTGACTTTTCATTGTTTTCAATCACTGAAACATGTTTTTGTTTTGAGGAGGAGGAAGCCCTGTTGAGTGAGATGGATGTAACAGGGCAAGCCTTTGAAGATATGCAGGAGCAGAACAGCCGGCTGTTGCAGCAGCTGCGGGAGAAGGACGATGCCAATTTCAAGCTGATGAGTGAGCGGATCAAATCTAACCAGATCTACAAGCTGCTGAAGGAGGAAAAGGAGGAGCTGGCTGACCAAGTCCTTACATTTAAAACCCAGGTGAGGTGAAAAAAATCACATCCTGAAAATGGAGCACCGGCTGTTTGTGTGTGTCAGGGCAAGAAAACCCCAACTGGTTATTGTTACTGCCTCTTCCAGGTGGATGCCCAGCTGCTGGTTGTCCAAAAACTTGAAGAAAAAGAGGGAGTCCTTCAGAGCACACTGGCTGCTCTGGAGAAAGAGCTGGCTGTCAGAACACAAGCACTAGAACTCAACAAGAGGAAGGTGAGAGGAGCTATCAATCAGGCTTTTCAGTTCCTACATTTCAGCTTTTCTAATCATTAAGGATGTTGGTGCTGCCAGATAACATCACATGCTTAAAAACATGCATGTATAAACATTTTACTTTGACAGCCAGATTAGTGCAGTTAATAACCTGCTGATGGAAACATGCAGGAGGATCTTGGTTTTGAGGGAATGTCTATAAATGCTTTACAATAACTTTTTAAGATGTTTTAGTATCTGAGATTTCTCCATTTTCAGGTAAGAGCAGTCTTAATGGTATGTATTGATTACTAAAATCTAGAGGTCAAGTTTGAGAGAGTACCATCTCAATTGCAGTCCACCCACTTTTTAAATTCCATCTGTATTTGTAGGCTGAATATTTATCAAGGAGAAAACAAACAGATTTGCCATCACTTTGAAGAGCTTTCTTGTTCATCAGAGTTTAAAACTGTGAAAAGATTCACCAGGATTCATTCTTGTTTTCTGCCTTCAACTCTTCATTTTACCACATCGTTGATATGGTTGATTCACACACCCTTGCCTGTTAATGCATTATGTATGCATTAAGTATGATCCTCCATTTCAAATCATCTCAAACTTCTCTAAAATTTGTGTCTATGATGGTGTATTACCCCCCTTTTTCTTCTTCATTGTCTTCAGAATAGTATTCTTATTCACAGCCTTTTACAGTGGTAATATGGCCATTCTGTCATGTAAAAGGACCTCCTGTACAAATAGATAATTTGCTCATTCTAAGGGTTTGAAAACATAAAATTAGCAAAACAATAAGATACTTACAAAACAGTTTATAATTAATACATTGTAATCCCATAACTCATGGTGTGGAAATATACTTGCTTTACAGGATAGGCTGTCACAGAGGAAACATTTGGATCACTTAATGATCCTAACTTTACCACCATATTCATGAATCTCACCATTAGTTTTTTTTCATTGAGTGTTCCTGCTTCCTTCCCCGCTGCAGGCGGTGGAGGCTGCACAGCTGGCAGAGGACCTGAAGGTGCAGCTGGAGCATACGCAGGCCAAGCTGAAGGAGATCCAGGTCTCTGTGGCGGAGAACCGCACCGCCCGGGAGAGGGAGAGCAGCAACCTTAAACGAGCACAGGTATGCCAATTCCCAGCGCTGAGGATATTATCCCAAATCTGTTTGAAGGGTCTGATTGATTGCATTTGGTTTCAGTTAAAACGTTTCGCTGCAGCTCTCTTAACAACCTTGTCTTCTCGCTTTTTCTAGGAGGAACTGTCCAGGCTGAGGCGAAAGCTGGAGAAGCAGAAGAAGGTGGAGGTGTATTCAGATGCGGATGAGATCCTACAGGAAGAAATCAATCAATACAAGGTAAGAAAATAATCTCTCATTTTAATTAACCTGTTGGTAGCAAGAGAGATATAAAAACACAAACAGCTCTTTACAATTTCCCACAGAGGATGAATAAAAGTATTTTTCATTTCAGCTTCTAGGCACAGTTTGAAGTAAAGTGCTTTAAACAGGCTACAATAGTGTAATGAGTCATAACGCAAAATGCCACAGTTTTTGTAATTTGCTTGATTAGCTGGCAGTGACATTTGAAAACATGGACCATAAAGGGAGCTCAAAGCTCCTCAGAAACATTGTGATCTCTTTGTTCTTTAGGGACATGAAAAAAATCACACTAGTTACACCCTCAAAATGTTGCCATAAAATAACTAGAGGTAATAAATTTTTTAGCACGTCAGTAATGGCCCACACACGTGTATTTATCTGTCTTCAGGCCAAGCTGCGGTGCCCCTGCTGCAACACACGGGACAAGGAGACTGTTCTCACCAAGTGTTTCCACGTTTTCTGCTACGAATGTCTGAAGATGCGTTACGACACCCGACAGAGGAAGTGCCCCAAGTGCAACTGTGCCTTCGGAGCCAACGACTTTCACCGCATCTACATCACCTAAGTTGCATAGAAACAGCAGGATCAAAAAGAGAAAATGGTAGACAGAACCAAAGGAATGAAAGAAGTAGCAGACAAGCAGAAGAGCTCAAAGAGCCAGACATTTTGGGGATATCAGATGCATTTATCCCCATTTTAATCTCTTTGAAAAGACTTGTTTTACCACATTATTGCCATTTTGTGACCAAACATAGTGACATATCTCACTGAGAGTGTTGTGATGTAGTAAATAAACACAGATGTTTGTGCACACATTGATATTCTTACATGTTGAGCTGCTGACTTGTTTTTGAGCTATTCTTGTCTGTTACAGATTCTCTTTTAACAAAAATGGTCCAACTTTTAACGCTCTTTAATGTATTGAAAAACTGAACTGCAGTAATGTGTTTGATCATCCTGAAGTGTTTTCTTTGAAATGTTTTGTCCTGCTGGCTTTGGAAATCCCTTAAGATCAATGAAGCTGAAACTTAAACTTCTAAATTAAAAAGGAGACACAAGGATTGCATGCTTAAAGCTAAATATGGTTCCAATATATAGAGTACAACAGCCAGATTTGTCTTACGTCTTTGCTTAGGCTATAGTATTAACAATGCCTGAGAGACATCAGCTAGTTTGGCACGCAGTCAGCACATACAGGAGTGTTTGGATCACCTTGGGCAAGCTCCTCTGTGTGTGTGTGTTCATCCTGTTGCCATGGTTCCTATTGGAGAGTTTGACATAACATCTGTAGCTTATAGTGCTTCATTACTGATGAAATCACTCCTGTGGAAAGTCAGCTCATATGGGTGTCCTTAGTGGGCCGTGCAGCTCCAGGTCCTACCAGACCACTTTCCTAAAGGTTAGCCGTGACAGTGGAGTACAAAAACATCTGTGTAACAACATGCCTGGAACCTAATTGCACCAATGAAACCCTTTTTTTTCCCCCTCTGATCGGATGATGTGAACTATTTACTGGGAGTTTGGTTAGCGTCTGTTTGACGTTAGTTCTTGTGGGAAAGGCAGTTCACACCATGTAACGCATAAGAAGTTCCAGCCTGCAGAGAAGAGTGGATATGTGAAAAAAAAGAAAGTTTTATCAGGCATTTGGGAACAGTTAGTGGAGACTTCCTCAAGAATTGGCCAAAAGGTTGCAGGAATAATGATGAGGAATAACGGGGTAGTTGCTGCACTCATATAAACATATATAACCTGTCATAAATGAATAGATTTAACTTTGCGAATATGTGTGTGTGTGTGTACCCCAGAGCAGATGTAGTAACTGATGGTCCTCATTAATGTATGAGACAACGCTGTGACTGGGGCCAGCCTGATAGCTTTGCAAGCGTGCGTACACTGGCTTTGTTATTGCATACTTGTGCTGCAGCAGCAGGCTACACCCAACCCCAGACATTAATAACACCACCCCGCGTCAGGGACGCACACTATTCAAATGTCAGCTCACAACAGCGAGACCATCTTCCCTGAAAGCATTCAAGTGTTTACACATGAAGCTTATCTGGGTTTTACCTTCCAGCAGACTTTCTCAAAAGGCCTAAAAAGCAGATAATTTTACTTGTGAATGTCATCTGTTTCTGCCTGAGTTGCTGTTCCTCTTGCTTTTTTTTCTCTCTCTATGCATGGGACCTAGACTCCTGCCAGAGTTGTGTTTTTTGGCAGGCAGCAGGGAATGACGTCGACAGGCGTGGTAACAACAATGAGAAACACTATGAACCCAATCTGCACTCTTCAGAGGAAAAAAATGCAGGGTGTGTCCACAGAAATGTGAAATATAGTGATTTGAAATTCTCATACCTGATGTGGTTTAATTTCAACTTTCACTTGTATTGAGAGAAACGAAGCCACTCTCGGTGGCAGCGGAGTTTCCTGTGAGTCGGGCAGTGCGCGCAGGGAATCCGAGCAGTACAGTACATAGGAAATGACTCATAGGAGTTGAACTGTTTAGCGTGGGTGTGTGCGCTGTTAAAACAAGGCGCAGACTCCTCCGTATGACTCACTCTGATGCTCGCTTTTCCATCCCGAAAACCAGCACGGATTGTTAATCAGATGAACTTTTGGGAATTGTGTAGCCGACAGCGAGCAGCTTTTCACCCGCAGACATCATGGCTTCAACCGCTCTTTGCGCACTGTGTGGATTTATCATAGTGGCTGTAACCAGTCTCCACGGTGTGAGCGCGCAGAAACGTGAGTAAAATAAGTTTTATTGTTCACACAACTTTATTATTATTTTTTATTTAGACTAAAGAAGATAACTTGTTAACATTTCTCGGCTATGCTTTTTCGCCCTTCTCCCGAGTTTGATTCACACAATTGTTGCTTTGTTTTCTGTGAACATGAATCAAGAGTGTGGGGGTCTGGTCTCCCTTTAATGGAGCCAGATAGCGGGTCTGCTTACAGAGCCGCTTCCTTTACCAGCTGCATTTCTCACCGGTTCCGCATTCCGATCGCCTTATTTCACCCCACCCATCCATGCCCCTCGGTGAGAAGGACAGGCCACATGGAAAAGGAGCACAACCTTTGTCCATTTTGCACAAGGACACATTTTCAGTGTCTCGTAAAAGCAAAACGAGAGTTTTTGTAAACTGTGTTTACACGGCCCTTTGAAGTTTGGACGTAATCCCAGAGGAGAAAACCACATTCAGACTGCACTAGGATCATAAAATCTTGAATAATTAAACAGGTCAGGGACATTTCCTCTGGCTTGGAAGTTACCAAAGAAAGATTGAACAAACTTCAAACAGCACTAGTTCCATCTAGGTTCTATTTCTGTGAAACCTTTACTACATCTGGACATCAGCTGTTGTTACAGCCATCTTCTTCCAGTTCATGACAAAAAAACAGCAAACCCACACCCAAAAACATCCTTGAGACAGACTAGGTGCTTGGATGTCTTTTAAGAACATGCACTCACAAGAAAAGGTGGACCAAAACTTGTGCTTGTTTCTCAAATTCTACACGATGAACTACAAGAAACACCTGTAACAGTGCCCTTCATTAATGTGTAATATTTAATTTGCTCTTCAATTACTATCTAGCATCATAGCAAGCAGAATGATGGTCTGGCTGCTGTGTTGTGCCGAGCAAATCTGCTTTGCCAAGAGGAGCCTTAAGAATATATCTTCATAATTTAACTATTATTCTTTTTTAAAATTATTATTCAATTAATTTTATATTGGGCTTAGGAGCAGCCTCAGGCTGAGGTTTGATTAGATCAACAAAAGGTGCCATCCATTTTTCACTTTGACCAGAGTTCAGTTCCTCTGTCACTTTTTGAACCCTGTATCTGCAGTCCATTTGAATGATGAAAGGCTGAAATCATCAGGATAAGGGCTTACAAGAACTGTGACAGATTTTCCCTGTGACCATGGAAGTAAAATGAGTCAGTCCAGCTCTGCTGTGACTGTGGAGGACTTGGAGTCTCTGCAGGCTTAAACATGTGGCTGTAATATAAGCAGAGAGCTAAAGGTCAAAATGCCTCAAACATGACTTTTTGAGCAGGTGGCTTTTGGCTGCAGCTGATTCAACAATAAAGCATGCTGAGGAGATCTCATAGTGCTTACTCATATAGTTCTGGATTTGAAGTTAAGGTTTCTTCTGGATGTGAGGGATAAGACAAATAAAGAATATCAGAACCTTTTCCAAAGTTACTTTTAGTTTCCTTTTTGGGGGATTTGGGATGATATAAAGACAGATTATTGGAAAAACTTTAGGGAAATGCTTTAAATAAAAAACCCTTTTTCTCTTTGATGCACAAAGAAAAAAAAAGAATGACTACCGCTAATGTTTGCTTAGTTCCTTTTTTTCTACAAAGAATGTTCATCAATAGACGTGTAACGCTTTTCTACAAACAAAAGAGCAAAAAATGTTTCTAACCATTTAACTTTTAGGGTTCTTCCACCTTATAGAACAATTTAAAATCCAGAAGTTGAGAAACTTTATATAAATGACCAAGAAGGAAAATCTCAACTCTGCTGATGTTTTCTCTGATTTTCTGGGATATGAACAGAAATGACAATTTACTAGTTGCCATTGAATGCAGCAGTGCTTCTTTCAGACTTCTGGTGTGTTATGAGGACCTTCTGTGAAAGTTTTGCGTGAAGCAAGAATCACACACACCCGCACACAAATATTTAAATAAAAAAAAAAAACCTTTGAGTTGAAGCAGAGGGGACCCTCATGACCTCACAATGACATCTTCAGGGTTAGTTTCTCAAGATTTGCAGCACTTCTTCTGAAGCCACACACAAGTTTTAGTGCAGATGTTTGAAAAGCTAGGAATTCCATCTCTTTAGAGGTAAACAGGAATGGGTGGTGCTTCAGACGATAGGTTTATTAACAGAAAACAGCAGTTTCAATACTTGTACTTTCCCAATTCTGCTGTGACAGAGCACAATTTCCATCTACTTTAACTGTATACATGTGTTTTCTTTCAAAAGTTCTTGTTACAGATTTGTGTGTAATTGTGGGATTTCTATGCATTTCTCTTTTGAACCCATTTCCACAGTAATCACTCATAAATTTAGGATTTGGGTTAGGGTATGATTACAAGTAGTCTATAACGTCTAACCCTAAACATGTACTTTAACTCATGACCTTAACCCTTAATCATTGACCCATATAGAGTTCAGTAGGAAGATAAGAAAATACAAGTACAATGGGGAAGTAGAAAAGTGCAGACTGAGAAATGTTGTACAGGATGAGTCTCAAACTAGAGAGACCCTTTCGTATGAGGGTCTGTGGACTAGCTTCTTCTGCTTTCTCCTCCTTCCTTGTTGTGGCCAAATGAACACTGAGTAAGAGGTGCAAAGCAGATTTGATCGTGCAGAAAGTCGCATGGTTAAATACAACACAGACTGACTGACAAATGTAACTTAAGCTGTAGGGCTCAGAGTATTTGCAGTGGTTTTTTCTCCTTTACATTTTCTCTGTGTGTCTATCCAACTTGTTATTTAATCAAATAAAAGAAAACAACTGGATGAATATGTATCTATTATCATATTATTATTGATTGCTTGAGCCTCATTAAATCACTATAAAAGACTATAAAAGAAAATCCCAAAAGGTATGTACAAATGTTTTTCTTTGAAAAATTATAATTTAAAATCTCCTCCTCAGGTTTATTCTGAGACTAACTATAGGGTCCCAAACCGTAGGATGATATAAACAACAGATTTGAGCCACAACACTGTAAATGTTTTAAAGAATTGGTTTTTTCAGCTCCTCAGTTTGATGTCATAATATTCAGTTCACGGCTCTGTTGTCATTGAGGCAGCTGCAGTTTCCCACACTAGTTTTATTTACGTCAGAACTGCCTGTATGGCTTTCAGTGATGATTAAAGTTTCTGTTTGAGCATAAATTTGACCACAACGGATGACTCACTTCAGGCTTGATGTGGTTCCTTGTTATCATAGTAGACAAGAAATAGGTTGGCCATGCAAATACATGTGTGACACTGAGAAGGAAGAAAGGTTATCATTTTATCTGTCAAATATTATTTTACTGTTTCCTTGTGGCATTGCGTGTAATACCGTGATGTGTGGTATTGTATCTGTCATTTCATTAGGTTGATACTGTGTTGTACCTACTGTGTCATGCAGGACTTGGTGTCGGTGCATACATCTTTCTAAACTAAAGCCTGGATGCAATGGAAACCATGCATTATAAACACACTAAAAAAGTCTGCATGTTCAATGGGTGTTAACTATCATCTGGGAAGTACACAGTGTTGATGGTTCAGTTATGAGGCTGCCATAAAGAGAGATGAAACTTCACGTTGTCCACGGAGATAGACATTGCCTGTCTTTCTAGCAGACAGCGTCATTTATTCTCTGGAAGTTGCAAAGGTACACAGCAGCAAAACATTCTAAAGGAAGAGGTTTGTGTAAAAACACATCCTGCTCTTCTCTCACAGCCGAAGTGTCTGACGAATCTCAGTCATTTCACTCAGAGGAATTTCCCACTTTCGTTTTATTAGAACAAAAAACTACTCTGGTGTCAGGGTCAGGACACAGCTTTTGTTTAAGCTGATCTAAACTGAGTTCATTCTGCAAGTTTGAAGTTTCTTTGAAGTCAGTGGAGCAAAAATCCTCCGTCGTCTTTAATTGACATACAAACATAAATATAGACAGCAAATGATCAGGGGCGGTTTTACATGGATTCTTATAGGATTGGCCAGGCAGGGGCACAGACCAGGCAAAGGGTGGCACATGTAAATGAGAAATTACTATAAAAAAAAGAGGAGGGTTAGATTTCAAGAAATAATGAACTGATTATTATAACTATTTTGGTCATATAATGTGAAAAGTAAAGCAAAATTTGAAAAAGCAAAAAGCCAATGGTCTCCCTCTTTAACTCCCCCCCCCCCTAAAAACATACAATGCTGGATGATCCTGCATTGTATGGCTTTGCTGCACAATCACTTATGCTTCACTGCTAGGGTTGGCCTTTGGCCCTCCAGGCCACCCCTGTGATCTCACTCTTTTGCATGAGAGGATTCTCTGACAGTGTTTATTTTGTCATCAATCATAGCAGTGCTTTGCTGTGAACTAAGGAGTGCAAAGTTAAACATTAAAGAAAATAAAATGAACAATAAACAAAAAAATACAGCAAACAAGTTAAAAAAATAATATGATTTGCATTTAGAACCAGCACTTTGCAACTTCCTATATCATTGACACACTGTTGCTATACTCCAAAGAACAACATAATAATTGCACAATAACTAAAAAGAAGATGCTTCTGTGTTTGCAGGTCAGTGTCGTAGCTCAGACTTTTGGAACTCAGATTTGGGTACGTGCGTGCCCTGCACATCATGCAAGCAGTACCCAAAGACCCCATCGTGCAACACATGTGAGACGTCTATTACACAGCTTTACTTTCAGTTTGTGCTTCTTGTGTATTTCTTTGACATTACATGGATACATATAAAGTGAAATAAGATGGTATGGGAAATGAATGAATGAACGATTGAACGAATGAATGAATGAACAAACAAATGAATGAATGAATGAATGGACTTTAGATAAGCAGAATATTCTTCCATCCAGATAGTATGAAGACTCTTAAAAGAATCTGTAAAAATCTAAAAGTTAAATGTTTCATATTCAAAGTGAATGAATGTCACATGCTAACACACAAGTGGCACAAACTGGCACTACTTACATTTAGAACTAATAATTCTATTTGTATGCTGTCCTGCAATGCTGCAATTGAAACTATTCATATTCTGTTGAACAGGTAAATCTGTGGAGGAGACGCCTGATGTGTGGAAACTAGCGGCGATCACCAGTTTCTCTGTGCTGGCTGTCGTTCTGGTTGGTGCTGCGCTGATTATCGGGATCATGGTGCACCGACGCAAGTCACACAAACGGCCTCTACGTGGTAAGATTCATGGGGAATACCCTTGCTTTTGTCAATCAACAATGTATACGAGGTATCACTTTTGGCCAATGGGGCTCACATTTTCCTCCATGCTTTATTTTTATTGATCATTTGATGTGCTTTTGCTCGGAAACGTTTGACTTAGACTAATCTATAACTATCATAATTACAGACAATATGTAGACATGAAATCTGTGACAGCATCAAGCAAAAACTTTGTTCATGTTGCATTCAGGGCTAATAATAATAATAATAATGATAATAATAGTTATAATTATAATAATAACAATGATAATGATAATTTTGGAAAACACATTAAAAGTGCCGTCCACTTGTACTGAGAGACATGAAGGCCTGTTTCACATGAGACGGCAGGAGAAGCGTAGGTGTATATAATTACATTATCGATGGTTGAATTTTATCCAGCTGTGTGCTGTCAGGGTATTTGGTATTGTGTGCATGAATGATAGAGTCATCAGTGCTGTTATTAGGAACACCTGTGCTCATTATTTCCTCTCTTTATTACAGAACCCATTGAGGAGACCGCAGGGCCACTTTATCAAGCTTAAACAGCTGAGTAGGTATCTTTTCACTTTGTCATTACAGCAGCATGTGTGTTGACTGATGTATGAAGTTTAATGAAAGTTTGATAAACAACCATTGACGATAAAGACAGGTGGACATGAATGATCTAGTGAGACTGTGGCGACAGCATGTTCGACTGAATCATTTTAGTAAATGAATATTAGCTCCATTCTTACTTTGGATTCCACTGATATATGAAGATGTTAAAGTTCATGTTCTGCTTGTTATGAAACAATTCTCTTACTGTGTATAGTTTAACATGATGTCAAGGTATGTTAAGGAGAACTGAATCGCTGTCATGGCCTCCACAGCCTCATCTTCCTCTGGAAACAGATGTGACAGAAGGAAGGAGCCAGGCAGAGGAACCTCTGGACAATGAACTGTATACCTTGACTGTACAGTGTACCCTGGCCAGAATTGGACCATTTTAATTTATAAGACTGTTAGGTGTAGAAAAATGCTCAGCTCTCAAGGTCAGTGTAGGTCTACTGGTGACCACAGGACTTGCAAAGAGCAACTTCTTCACCTCTGTAGGAATAGAAACAACATAATATGTACTAGTGGTATCATCTTCAGGATTTCTGTGCCTTTGTATTCCATTTAATTGAGATTCCAGCCTGGAGGACCATTGTGAGTTTGCCGATGTTTGACAAAACTACACTCTGTGCTCATGTGTTGTTTTTCCAGTAGGACCCCAGTGAATGTATCATGGCTCAGGCTGCCAGCCGGGCTGTAGTTTGACCTTGTGCTATTCAGGAGGTTAGGCGGGGGTCTATCTGCTGGCTATTAACCACAACAGTGGCCTCTAAAACCACATGTTAGTAAGATATACTGTTTGGCACATTAAGGCCATTTGAATGTAGCTACTTTTAGCTTAAATGTATTCAAGACTTCGTCCCTGTCAGTACGTCCATGTACCTGTTCTTTTAGCAGCCCGATGCAGTGATGAAGCTGTTGATTAAGGGAACAAATTGTACTCATGCACTGTTACTGCATCTCCTGAGACCAACATAGATCCTGTTTTCAGGTTATTCCATTAATGTTACATCTGAATTAATGTTACTAAGTTTAAAAAAATTTTTTTTGCAAAAGATGGAGCTTTGTCTGTCACAACCCCAGAATTCACATCACTGTCCCAGTGCTTGTAGGACAGGATGCTTGAAACACTAGACATACGATCCCAAACTGCTAACATGTGGGAATGCTGCGAGGAATGTACTGCAGTGAAGAAAATAACCTACAGTGTTTTTGTTGGAGCTTCACTATTACAGGGCTTGCTAACTTTGGCCATGTAAAAATGTTATTTCAGATCTGCAACAAGATAGAAAAATATGTTTGTAATTGTGACGTTTGTTTGCAGTTTTGTAGCAACTGAGAGCAGCAAGATCCATGTTGGACAAAGTTGGTCGTTTTCCATTTTCTTTACATAATTTGTATGCAGCCATCATGCAGAGACAGTCCTCATTGTGATATTTCATCATTGACAATGCTTCAGGTCCTTTCTTGGATTCTGTTTGCTTATGGGTAAATTGCTTGCTTTCTGACATTGAGAAACCATTTCACATGCAGATCAGTTTTTTTTTAATTTTATTTCTAGATGTTTATATTATTTATTTTTAAGTCTTACAGTGTTGCAAAGCATCAACTGTGAGGAAACAAGCACATTTTTAAAGGGACTCCAGTGAAGATTTCTGTGAAACTTCCACCAGGCCAGCCATCAATGTTACTGAGCAATAACTAACATTTTCTGCTTTTTTTTTTTCTATTGCTTTCCATTTCTTATACTGTAAATGCACTGGCCACTGGCTTTCTTTACTTACTCTAAACATATAAACTGCTTTGTGTAGCAAATGTATTTTCTCAATAAAAAAATGATAACTTTGATTACAAATGCGATTTTTAATCTTCAAACTAGAGGTGTAATTTTGTTTTGTGAATGATGGTTTGAGACTGAGACAAGAAACAAAGACAATTTATTTCCAAGTCTTTTAATGAATTTACACTATATATATTCTTAAAATTGTTTTCTTACAATCTAAACGGAATTCCAACAAAGTAGTAGAAATCTAAGCTTTGGAGTGACAAAATAGTTCCAGAAATATGAAATAATAAATACTAGGCAGGTACTGTTGAGCACTGAAAATGCAATAAATCAGAACTTGTGGTGTAGCCTATGCTTAATTTATTACACAAAAGCTAACTGAGCAGTTATTTTCCCCCTTGAAGAAAATGTTGCTGCCCAGATACAGAGGTCATACCTACATTTTCATCCTAATTTACAATTTGCCAAACTCTGAGATTAAACACACGTGCCACTAAGCCAGGCTGTGATGGTGGTCAATGACAGGAGTACCATTAAGTGCCACAGGAGTTGGGAACAAAAACATTGTACAAAAATAAGTCCATTCAAAATTTGAACTCAAATGTGCATGTGTGCTTCAGGCTACCATGATATAAGAAAAAGTTACAATGAGGTTAACGTGACCATTAATACAAAAATTATTTTAAATAACATAGCAAGATGGCACGTCAATGCTAGCATGTGTATACTAAATCTGATGCCACTGTATCCAGTGTAATAATTAGTCAAAATGCAAGAGACGCCCCTCACTCCATGCACTGAAAAGGACATTTTGAGCATATTGCTTAAACTATTACAACCTGCGAACCAGCTGACGGTGAATTACTGAGCAGCCGACTCAGTAATTCACCACCATTATGGACCTCCTCTTCAGGCTACATACATGTGCAAATGATAGTAAGGAACTATCTCATGGAGAGACCAGCCTAAAACTAAAAGTTTAAAAATGATGCTTCATCCTTGCAACGTGTCTGACACGTTTGTGAGTCTGTGTGAATTAGAATGAATGAATTAATCTGCATGAGGCATTAAGTAACAGTTGTTAGGTAGGCAGGACTTTCGAGGTATTTCTTACTTTTGAAGAGTCCTAAACATAATTAGATATGGAATGAAACGCATAAGGCATGGGGGGAAAAAAAGGATTTAAGTTTGTTATGAGAACAAAGGCCATCTGTCTACTTTTTGCTGCAAGTCTCAGGTGTGAAAAGAAACCAGTGAAAGAACAGACACATTACACAAGTTACAGACTAAAAGAAAGGAAAGGGAAAAAAAACCCAACAAAAACCTTGGAGACAAAAGCAGAACTTACTCTTTACTGATATAATACTGCAATTAACTACTATAAGTCAACCATTTATCCCTTAGGAGATCCACAGATCGGCTGATTGAATGAAAAATATTCAATTACATCTTAATGTCAACGATTTACAGTGTAACAAGTTCAGTGAGAGGAGGTATGTTTACATACAGCTGCTACAATCGACACATTTGAGGCACTAACACTTCAACATAACCGATGCTCGTCAAAGGTTTAAAAAGTTTTGCAGCGTGCATTTCAAGTGGAGCTGCAGTTACATGTTGGAGCGACAACCCTTCCATGGCCTTAACTTTAAGGTGTGTTGAAATGGCACAAGTGAGAAAAATACTATGGTTTAGTTCAGAAACTGAATATTTACAATGCTTTACACTTCAGGTATGATCCTTTTGAAGGTTGACCCTGAGTGTGGCCAACAACACACCATCCTTGGCTCAACCATTCCTGCCTGTTGTAACTGAGAACTAATAAGATACAAATTGACTTATGAGATAGTCCTTAAAGGCTACATGAGAGTAAGAGTTTTTTTTTGTTTTTGTTTTTTGACAACATTCAGAAATTGTTCTTCTAATAAAATATACACATAAAATAACAGGTTTAAAATCAATCAATACATCCATTTTAGCATACAGTGTCACTCAGAATGTTTCTGTTTATTATTAGCAGTACAACTATTTACTTAGAGTAATTCACTTTGCCACTGACTTTCGGACACACCCAGAGGTATTTGACTTAAAAATAACAGGCTTGCCCTCCTGTATGTGAATTCTCAAAGCAAGGTGAAGAATCCTTCAACACTGACGGCAAAGCTGACAAAAGGATTCAGAGATAAATATAGTTTGTGGATTTAGTTTCCTAAGGAACTTACAGAGGCACTGAACATAATTATACATAGCAAGAGTTAGTTCAAACTGTACTGTTTTATAAAACAAGTTAGTCATCTGTGCTGACGCTCTTACATGGACCTGGGCTGTGGTTTTTCTGTTCGCTTTGGTTGGTTTGTTTTTATGGAGGGATGAGCAGGGACTAAAGTTTCCATCACCTCCCCTGGTTTAGGGGAGCCAGTGTATTTACAGAAAACATTCAGGCCTTATTAAAAGCAGACAGATAAACCCTTTGGAGATGTTACAGCAATATTGCTGTCTCTTTCAGAGGTAAGAGTGGAAGTCAGTACTGAAATGTGCATCTACTTAAAAAGAGCTTCTGTGTTGACCAAGGAACACTTCAAGAAAAAAAAGACTGTTACAATTACAGATTGAGGAAAAAAAAAACATTAATAAGAGGAGCACATGTCCTCTTCTTATAATCTAGAGCACTTCTTTATAGGAAAGACCCCATGTCCAGGTCCATGAATGTGTTAGCATCCATGCTAAAGGAGGAGTCGTAGGAATGGGTGGTGCTCTGGTGCATCTTCTGATGGTGTCGTAGGTTGGACTTGCTGGAGAAGCTCTTGTTGCACAGCAAGCAGGCAAAAGGCTTCTCTTTGGTGTGTATCCTCCGGTGACATATAAGTTGAGTGGACACACGGAAAGCCTTCCCACACTCCTGGCACTGGTAGCGCTTTGGCTCTGTGTGAATGCGGCGGTGGTTCTTGAGAGCCATCAGGTTGGTGAACTCTTTCTGGCAGACTGTGCAAAAGAAGGAGCCTGTCTTGTGGCTATTCTTGTGGTTGAGGAGGGAGCCAGCATGGCGATAGGTGCGACCACAGTGCTCACAGACGTGGCTCTTCTCCTCAGTGAAGGGAGTGTCGTTACTTTTCTGGGAATCAGTTATGCTTTCTGGAATATGGGATAAAGGTGGTGGGACTTGGTTGGGCATCTCACCCATTTCCATGGACTGATTTATTCCTGAGTCCCAGCAGAGGTTGCTGTCTGCAGATTCATCCACGCCTTGTTGATAGAGGCCCTGAGCCATGTGGTGCATGTTATGATGCTCTTGATAGCTGGCCGCGTCGGGAAAGCTCTGCTGGCAGAGACTGCAGATCACAGCCTGGTCCTTTGAGTGCACCTCCATGTGGCTCTGCAGGTGTGAGACCAGACAGAAGGTCTTGCCACATTCAGGGCAGCAGTGACGCATCATTTGGGAGTGTATCTGCAGAGTGAGAGGGTCAGGAAATGTCTGGAGGCACAAGCTACAATGATGCAAGTTTTCAGAATGGGATTTCTTGTGGTTGAGGAGGGAGCCAGCGTGACGGTAGGAACGCCCACACAGGTCACACCTGCAGAAGAAATATGCTCAAATCAAATTCCCCATAAGACACTGCAGACCAGATCATTTAAACTCATAGAAGATTATAAAACCATCAGAAACTGATATATGAACAAATGAAGATATTTTACTGTTGAAAAATAAACTTGACAGCATTTTCTAGAGAGCGGTGTAGTAGTAAAAACTGTTCCTTAATTATTGTAAATATAATTCATGGACTACTTGTAATTTCTCTTAATAAGCCAATAACATGTGGAAACTAGAATACATATACATTTTCAACCCTCTCGTGATGGAAATAATAAGAGTGCCACATATTTTTACATACGATAATTTACATCCACAGACATATACAGTGATGCTTTTTTATTTCTTAATCATATTTTACTTTTTATTTATGTGCAAAACGTGTTTGATATATTCGTCAGAATTATAAATGAAACATGCTTTCATATTTCAATAATATGTAGAATCTATAAAAATATAGCTGCATTAAATTGTAATTGCAATGTATGTATGTACACACATCATTATATATATATATATATATATATATATATATATATATATATATATATATATATAGTGCCTCGGGATCCCCCCAGATGAGCTGGCAGATGTGGCCAGGGAGAGGGAAGTCTGGGCTGCCCTGCTCAGGCTGCTGCCCCCGCGACCTGACCCCAGATAAGTGGAAGAGGACGGAACGGTATATATGTATATATATATATATAGTGAGTGGCGGTATATTTCATGACTCACTATAATTGCCTTAAGCGCCAAAACTACAAATATTCCATCCCTACCCATGAATACACTAGAAAACAGCTGTCAAATAAGTGTCCACTTTAGTTGACACAATGCATGAAAGGATTAAAAATGGATTTCTTAACTAATTAAAGACATTTTCTAAATTACCCCAATGATGACAGAAAGACCTCATTTCACACAAGACTTTAACTCACTTGAAGCATTTGTCTCCCCTCTCTGAGCGCTGGACTCCAGACTGTGTGCTGTTCACCTGACCTCTGCGACAGCGGTGCCGCTTCAGGCCAGACCGGCCCTGGAAACTCTTTCCACACGAAGGACAGCTGAAGTGACTCATCACCCGATTATGGACCCTCTGGTGGTTGTGTAGGATGCTGGCAAGGCGAAAGGCCTTTCCACATGTGAGACACACATACTTTTTCTTCTGTGTGTGGATGCGAGTGTGATTGCGTAAAGCCATGGGGTTAGTGAAGGGCTTAGAACAGAAGGTGCAACTGAAGTGTCCTGTCTTGTGGGTATTTTTGTGATTCAACAGCGAGCCGGCATGGCGGTAGCTGCGATTACATATGTTGCATCTGAACGGCCGCTCCTCTTTATTTGTATTTGATTGTGAATCCCTGTCTGAGGGTCCTTCACAGGTGTGTGCTGCCAGCTGGTCAACAGAGACAAAGGCTTGCTTACATTCTTTGCATTTAAAGGCTCTAGACTTCAGGCCCTTTTTAACCCCAGTTCCATCCTTTCTTAGGTCTGCACACACATGAGCCAAAAGCTGTTTCTTTCCTCTAAAGCCTTTTCCACAGTTTTGGCACGAGTGTTTTTTATATGCAAAGTGGGTCCGCAAGTGGTTCTTCATAGCTAGCTGATTAGAGTAAGTGTTGTTACAAATGGAACAGTAATATTCACCTGTTTTATGCGAGTTTCTATGGTTGACCAGACTTCCTGCATGACGATAAGTACGCCCACACTGGTCACAAGCAAAAGGGCGCCGCTCGCTTGTGTCCTCCAATTTCACTGAAGTTTGCAGCTTCCGTTGTCTTTCTTTGTCTTCTGGCAGCTGCTTGCAGCACCGAACGGAGGTAAAAGCTTGACTGCCATTTGAAGTTAAGGATGGTGTTTTCCCATCTGATTTGGTCCCATTCATTTGCATTATTGTCTGGAGCTGATTATTGAGTTCCTGGATTTTTGCTTGGTTCTGTTTGTGCCTTCTGAGGTGGATCAAGAGCTGCTTCTGAATCTTGAAAGCTTTCCCACACTCATGGCAAGTATACCTGGAGAAGGAAACAAGGCATGCAGTTAAAAATCTACACTTCATAGAGTTCAGTTCATGCTGCACTGATATCATATCATGAATGTAGGGTGTCCCAGTAGAATCATGTGATGCTATTCCTTTACCTCAAACTATTTATTGAAACAAAAGCTAACAACAGTGGTGGGTATAACAGAACATAAAAACATCCATGTGTAAATAACTTGTCATGTTTTAGGTGTCACTTTGGTCTGATGATGCCAAAATGTGACCAGGGCACAAGTGATCAATTGGTCAGATACTTGTTCTCTTTGGTTTTTTTATAATTAATCACCTTGTTAAAGAGTAGCATGTTCTGCAATAAATATTTAAAAATTGAACAGGTATACATGTGCATTCAAAAGTTTAGAGAGGGTGAAAGTAAGTTCATCCATAAAAGGTTATGGTGCTTATTAGGTACTCGCTGACATCATACAAAAAGCTGAATATCCCTAACCTTTTGTGAATAGTGTATGTCACTCTTTAAACAACTTTTTTTGTTTTGTTCTAGAAGCCAAAGTAATTTTAAAATCCATATTTCAAAAGAAAGAATTCCGGCTGAAACCAACCTTTTAACATCAAAGTGGGATCGTTGATGGTTTTTAAGGGCCAACAGGTTGTAGAAGCGCTTCTGGCAGACGAGACACCTGAACACACCCGTTTTGTGGGACTTCTTATGGTTAAGGAGGGAACCAGCATGCCTGTATGACCGCCCACACTGATCACACTTGTACTGACGATCCTCAGCATCAACAGTCTCTCTGACCACATTAGTCTCTTCATTCTGGACGACATCATTGACTTTTACTTCCTCTTTACAGTGCACTGACTCATCTTTCTTCTCAGCTGTGCAGCCATGGTTGTCAAGATGATCGTAGCTAGTGCAGAAGATCCCACAGATCCCACAAATGATTTGTTCTTCCTCTTTGCTTTCCTTTATATCACTGTTCGTATTCAAATTGTTTATGCCGTCTACCTGGTCCTTGTTGTGAAGAAGATGATGTTTGATCAAGTCCTGCCTGTTGGCAAAACTTTCCCCACATGTACTACAGATCATCATCTCTCCTGACTCATCATCTTTCACTTCTTCATGGGAGGACATGGAAGAAGGTCCTGAGCTTGCAGGAGTGCCCTCTGATTGCGTGTGCCCTCGAAGATGGCTCCGGAGAGCCCTCATGCTGGTGTAGCCGTTGCCACATATAGAGCACTGATAAAGATCTCCATCATCATCATCCTCCTCCTCTTCATCAATATCCTCATCTTCTCTGCCAGCATTCAACTGAGCACTGTTGCCTTTTTCATGGAAATTCTGTTCAAAACAACTTTGGTTGTGGCTACCATTCAGGCCACTGAACTCATTACTTTCTGAATCTCCAAAAGAACAATGACCATTACTGGCCTGGAAGTTTAAAGTATTAGCATACTGGCCACTCGTAGTCTCATTCTGAGGCAGCAACGGGCAACTGTGAGACTTGATCCCTGCAATATCTGCAAATGTCTCACCACAGTCTGCACACATGTGCCTCTGCATCAGGTGTTCATTGTGAGGTAGATGTGCTGTCACATCCTGGGAGAAGTCCTGATTAATCTGCTCTTGGTACAATGCCCCACCGCTGTGGTCAGCTCTGTTCTCTTGATCGATACCAAGCACAGGGGGAGCTCTGCCTTCATGCTCATTTTGGGAAGAGAAACAGCCTTGCTGGTTATCCAAAGTCAGAGGCTTCTCAGAGAGCCAGTCACCATCCGCACTGAGGCTGAAAGATGACTGCTGAGCTTTGTGCAGACGAAGGTGACTTTTGAGAGCAGCCAGATGTGGATAATTCTTTCTGCAAATAGAGCATTGGTAAATCCCCACCTGATGTGACCTTTTGTGGTTGATGAGGCTCCCAGAGTGCCGGTAGCTTTTACCACAGGTTTGACACTTGAACGGGCGCTCATCAGACTCTACACTTGAAGTTTCTTCAGTTTTAGTTGCATTTTCAATGTTTTGCATGGGCGTGAGTGTGGGACTCTGAATGCTCGTGTCCATGACTGGGGGTTCTCCCTGAGCGCAATAGGAAAATGTTTTTTGATCAAGAGAGCAATCCGAAAACACTCTATCATTATTTTTTATCTTGTCCTCTGGCAGATCAAAACTTCCAGGGTCCTCTACTGATGGCATTGAAGGAAAATTGTTCATAGGAGGTGAAAAAAAATTTGACTCAGTTGAAGCAATACTGTTATCGTATGATACATTTTGGTTCTCTGACAAATGATCTTGAAGCCCAAATGACAGAGAAGAAGAGTTATGTATTTGGATGTGTTCCTGGAACTCCTCATCATTAGGGAAAAGTACCTGACACAAATGACAAAAATTTACTGGAGCATTGTGGCTCTCAGATGAAAACTGATCCAGTGCCATGTCCGCCTGAGACCTGCCATTCAAACTATGGTCTGTCCCGCTCCTCACCTTGTGAGTTCTCTGATGGCTATAGAGGGCAGCCATGTTATTAAACAGTTTGAAACACACAGTACACTCAAACATTCCCACTTGGTGAGTCTTTTTATGATTGGTCAGGCTTCGATGGTGTATGTATGATTTGTCACACAAATCACACCTGTATGGTCTGTTTACTGTGTCATCACAGGATTCGGATTGTGAATTATAGATATCCTCTGTTTTGTACTCAGGTGGGCAGTTGTCAGCAGGAATCCCAACACTGACAGACTGTTCACTGAGTGGTTGAACATTTCCAGTTTCATGTGTCGAAAGTTCCATGTCTATTCTTCTATATGATTCCTCTTTCACTTTTCGGGCAAAATGAACTCTCTCATGTGTAGTCAGCTGAGTAGCCAAACGAAAAGCTTTTCCACACTCTGCACAGGAGTACTTTTTTAAGGAAGTGTGGTTCCGGAGATGACTCTTCAGAGCTGAGGCATTAGAATTTTCTTTCCCACATATAGTGCACTGAAAAGAACCTACTTCATGAGTCTTTTTGTGGTTTGTCAGACTGCCAGCATGTCTATAACCACGTCCACATTTATCACATCTAAATTTGCGTTCATCCTCTTGTTGATAATGAATATCCATGTGCTCAAGCAGACTAGGCATATTGGAGCATACTATGCCACATTGTTTGCAAGGAAAACCTGTTGTCCTGCCGGGGTCTTGTATTTCCATTACAAGATAATAACTGAAATAACGTCACCGATGCCTTTCTAGTCCATATAAAAGGATGGCAGCTGTTTACAGTAAGGTCCATGGAATGTCCTGGGATGCAACAGCACGAAGGATGTTGAGAGCCAATTCCAAACAATTAGGAGGACGACTTGAGTTTAGCATAAGCAGGCATGTTGAGCTGTTGGTGACAGAAGAAATGCCTATTAGCCACAGTTGTATATACTTCAATCACATATAACAGCGTAAACATATCTTAATATCATACTTATCTTTGCTTAATCAGGGAACATGTTTGAATAACAGGTACTAATCAAATGTTGATTATTACATCTACATAGACTCCCCCCCCCCCAAAAAAAAGCTTATAAGAAGAATATAACATTCAATGTGTTATATTGCATCACTTTGCTATAATGGCTTCTTTTCACATATTAACGGACAACATTGGCCAGGATAACAGAAAACAGGAATACAACACTATCAATGGCTTAAAGTGACCCGTCTTTGTATATTGACTACATGCAGTACTTTCTCAGACTTTGACAGTTGAGTTTGATCAAACTATTTTGGTTGTATTCTCACCATCTCTTGTCTGTCTGTCAGATCAATAGACACAACTTTGAACAGGCCATAAGACTGGAAAATGCAGGGAATTGAGCAAATATTTTGTATAGTAACTCAGAAAAGGACTTTTGCATCAACATCACCATGCTTCGTTACTAAACCCGAAGAAACACCTACAGTCTGTGAAGGACTTCTCAGCTTTATTGCCAAGTTAAGAACATAGATTTGTAAAGATCTCCAAGGTTAAACTACATTAGATAAACAAGGCAATAGCCAACTTGTTAAACTGTAACATGGTAAATATTTATCGGTCACCTAATACAGTTTCAAAACTGATATCCCTGCACCTTTAGGCTAACTAGCTGTGTAAATAAACTTGGATAGCAACGCGTTTCTAAAAAATAAAATAAAAAAATCAAGGCAAATATTAACATTTTCTCCCAAATAATAACAAAAACCCAACAAACGCATGCGTCCACATTTCGATTTGTGGAGCGAACAAGTAGTCTGTTGCTGTTCAATGAAAGCAGTGAGCTTACGTTAGTAGGCTAATGCTAGCATCACCATGGCTAGCTAAACAAACATTGCACCAAAAAGTCGTTTTAAAGGAAGAATCACATAGTCAGCAAACACGTAAAATCCAATACCTGAAGCAAAATGATTCATCGTGAACAGCAAAAATATAAGCCTTCATTCATTCCTTAAACAACACATTTAAATACAAAAGATAATGCCAATTTTATTCAATTGTCTTTTTTCTTTCATCCTCATTTCCCCATTGCTCTTGTTGCTAGGAAACAGGAAATGTGCAACAGCAATATAGTTCCCTCTTAATAGTTCCTAGGTGGATTAGGATTTCGGTTAATAACGCGGCAAGCTCAGCATTCAAGCAATTCCAAAACAAATGCCAGAGACAAATGTAAAACCAAAAACCGACAATAGTGAATTCTGCAAAGCATATAAACTAAATAATATTGGCTCCTTCTGAAGGCTAGGTTAGCTAGCTGACGTCGCTAGCTCTGCTATATTCAATTAACATTGTAAATTATAGTAATACTTACAGCATTATTAGGACGGCCATATTTGACCAATTTATAATATATTTTATGTTATTTAACCATAGAACGCATTATGTTGTTGCACACTTGGCTTGCTTGCCGATAGCTGTCGTCATCATGGTCCTAGAGCCGACAGAGATCACGCAGCCAGTCAACAGCAATCTGCGTGTCTCACAGTGAATGCACTGGCGTTCAGTGTCCTCATCGATCAACTATTAATGTCCTGAATCGGGTGAGAACAACTTTTCTTCTTTAATGTACAATTAATGCAAATGCGACTAATATCCATATCCATAGCTGTGTGTCTGTGGTCATGATGATGGCACTGTCGAGAGAATTGTGCAGCCAGCGGTCCTAAAGCCAGCCATTTTGAGTGAGTAAAAATGTGTAGTACGGAAGCTAGCATAAAAATATACGTACATGTCGAGTCCTGCGCTTTGCAACATCATGATGTTGACTTGAGATGTTTCATCTTTGTCTTCAGACAGGTACTTATCAGTCAGTCGTGCACACTGATCTGTGACCGTGACATTTCATCGCCAACTTCCTCTGGCATGAAAGCGGTTAGCTTATTGTCCCTGAGGTCCTAATGCCAGCCATTTTGTCATTAATTTCACACCTACATGTCTAAATATTTCTGTAATTATATACACTAGACCATACATTTTTTAAAATTCACACTCCTTCATCAGCCAGTCTCATTTGAAGATCTTCTGAACTAATTTATTAATGTGTAAGAAAGTTAGCTTCATATCTTTGGAAAGAGTTGTGTCATATCCTGCTTCTGTTATTGATTTAATTATTTTCATACGAATTGTTAACAGACATCTTTAATATTTTCTCTTTACAGAAATAAAGATGGCCTCTCCTCAGCCTGCCAGTCCGCCTCTTACAGAGCAATGCATCCCTCCTATGAAAGTTGAGAGCAAAGAGAAGGAAGAGGAGGTGAAGGATCAACCTGCAAAAAAACGTGGCAGGGGAAGGCCTCCAAAGTCCAAACCGCTCTTCAAATGCTCTAAATGTACTGAATTTTTTAAGAGTATGTCAGCTCTGCAGAGCCACAAGCTATCAGCACATGTAAAGGAGCAGCAGCAGGAACACGTATGTTCTGAGTGTACTAAAACATTCTCAAGCAAGGCTCAGCTTTCGAAGCACGAGCGCACACACTCATCTCAGCGCCCCTTCCAATGTCCAGATTGCCACAAGGCCTACAAGACATCCACAGAACTACGCAATCACAGCCGCTCACACACTGGGGAAAAACCATTTGTATGCACAGATTGCGGAAAGGCATTCATGCAGGCGATATGCCTTAGGATCCACATGACGCAGCACAGCGGAGAGCGCCCTTACTCGTGCAGTCAGTGCTCCAAGAGCTACCCCACATTGTCCAAACTGAAGGTGCATGAGCGTTCTCATACTGGAGAGAAGCCATACTTCTGTGCTGAGTGCGGTAAAAGTTTTGCTGATCCCTCAGTGTTCCGAAAACACAGAAGGAACCACCAGGGCCATCGGCCATATGCTTGTGACGAGTGTGGCAAAACGTACACAGAGCTGAAGGACCTGAAAAACCACGAGCGCTCTCACACGGGAGAAAAGCCGTTCCTGTGCTCAGACTGTGGCAAAGCCTTCTCCCGTTCCTCCTCGTTGGCCTGCCATCAGCGTATTCACTCTCAGAATAAACCCTATCAGTGCGAGCAGTGTGGGAAAGGCTTCACTCAGCTGTCCTCCTACCAGTCTCATCTCCGCACTCACTCTGGTGAGAAGCCATTCCTCTGTCCACAGTGCGGCAAGATGTTTTCCGACCCCTCCAGTTTCCGTCGACACCAGCGCGCTCACATGGGTTTCAAGCCGTATCCCTGTGATAAGTGTTCTAAGCGATTTCGGCAGCCGGCTGACCTCGCTGTCCATGAACGTGTTCACTCTGGAGAGCGGCCTTACAAGTGCCAGAGCTGCGACAAGGCCTTTGTGGCATCCTGGGACCTGCGCCGCCACATGCTCGTTCACACAGGTCTAAGGCCCTTCTCGTGCACAGAGTGCGACAAGTCATTTGCTGAGCGCTCCAGCCTTAACAAGCATCGGCGTGTGCACTCTGGAGAAAGGCCTTTCAAATGTGAGGAGTGTCTGAAGTCATTTGTAGTGTCGTCAAGCCTGCGCAAACATGAAAGAACTCACCTAGCTGAGCATTCTGAGCCACAGCAACAGCAGCAACAGCAGCAGGATACTGAGTCTGCATCTGCGTCAGGCTTCACTGCCCACACAACTCTCCCTCAGTTCTCCTGCGCACATTGTGATGCTACATTTGGTACCTGGGATGAACTTCAGGCTCATGAAAATCTTCATTCCATTGACTCCACCCCCTCATCTGTTACCAAAATTGTGCCACTGGGTTCACATGTCTGTGAAACCTGCCATGCAGAGTTTGCACAGCTTGCAGACTTGCAGGAGCATGAGAAGCAGCATCCGAAGCCGAGGCCCCATATCTGCAACAGCTGTGGCAAAAGCTTCCTTAACAAATCAGGACTGCGTAAACATCAAAAGATCCATTCCAACAACAAATCTCACAACTGCCCCCACTGTGGCAAAGCCTTTCTGTTTGCCGCGTACCTTCGCAAGCACTTACGGACTCATGCAGATGCTGGACCACCTGCCACACAGCTTGGGGACTTAAACATTATTCATACAGACCCGCTCCCCTCTCCTCCACCCGCCAGTGAGGTTTCTGCCTCCACTGTTGAACCAAGCGCTATATCTCTGACAGTCCCAGTGACTGTACCCGTGACTGCTTTTCACACTCTTCCAGAGTACTTAGTCAAAGACGAGGGGCTGTAAATGTTTTGTGGATGTTTTCTGCAGACAACATGCCAGTGGCCTTAAATCATTCTCATTAGAAGATGAATGGGTCTTTATTCAACTTCATAAAAATCTACAAATAGACATTTATGTAAATTGTTACTATCTGGTCAGTGTTTTGTATTGCTATGATATTTGAGAAATGTTATGTATGATGTTTGTGTTTCATAATCTATATTATACCCTAATATGACATTAATTTATCTGTTATCACAAAAAACCATAGTAATACGATATACGTTGCTCACTGTAAGATTATCAATAAAACCAACACATTTGGTTTTAGATAAATGGTTAAAAAAATCTGTTCTTATTTACAGCCCACCCTAAAAATGATTGCTTTCTTACTTGATTGTTTGTTGGAGCAAATAACCTGTAACTATTTTACTGTCATTATTAGTATCCTGATTGCGATACAAGTCGCTTAGATAAAAAAAAGGCTCTGTGACATTCCAGAAAATTTACAGGGGATAACTATTTTATATCAATAAAATGTGTTAAAGCCTACTTTTGAATTTTTTTTTCCTTTTACAAGACAAATTTGCATTCAAACTGTATTTTATTTGTGCACAAGCGTCATTTTTTATATCAAGTGGGGAGATGTGAACACAAAAATAATGCGATGCCATGTCAGCAAATGCCTTGGCGAGAAACTGTAACGCATACACTTAGAGTGACACTTCCTGAACCCATAAAAGAGTGGATGCAAATATAGAGATGGTATTCCATTTGCAGACCGTAACTGTTAAAGGTAAGCTCTTACATGCTACACTTGGCTGCCATTAATGGCAGTTTTAACTTCAAATGCATTAAGATTGTGCTGTAAGTACTGTGCATTTCTGCTGTGACAACAGTTAAATGCTTAAATTGACTTTTTTTTTATGCTTTCACATTGAAGACTTGTACATACAGTTAAACGCAAAAGCTAGTGAATACAGGAATATGTTTTTTTTTAAAGATATAAAGTTAAAGCTTAAGCATTCTTAATCATTTTGGACAAGATTAGTGAATTACATCTGTTTTGTATATTTTAGTATTAAAAACATAGTAAAGATGATGAAATTACTTGTATTAAGCATTCAAATATTAATTAGCTAATAAAGTCCATGTGTATAAACAGCCAGGCTTTATTAGTTTCATACATTTAAACTTCAGCTTCCCTGGACATCTATGGTAAGCTGCCTAACAAAATAATTGAGGCTCATGATGCTGAAAGGAAAAGCAAAGTGTTTTTAGGGCATGTCCCCCTCACCTTTTAACATAATTCAAAAATGGCTGTTAGTAGAGATAACGCAGGTCAAGTTGAGTTCTGGAAGACCAAGAAGTTATGGTGAAAACTTAGTGAGATTGTTAGAAAGGCAAAATAAAACCACCATTTTAACCTAAGAGTCATGAGAAGAAAACTTTTTCTGTCTTTTTATTACATAATTCAGAATCAGACTTTCATAAATGAACTCCTGAACAGGAACTGCCTTTTGGAAAGAATGTGATTCATGAAGATAACATTTTTTTTACCCCACAGTGAGCAATATACACTTCTCCAACTGTTAGGCATGGATGTGGATTGATTTAGCTTTGGGATTGCAGCCAATGGCACAGGGAGCTTTTCACCAGTAGGGACTAAAATACCTTCAGATATAAGCAAACTTCTACTATAAATACCATTAGTGAAAAAAATGGCCCAAAAAATGAGGTGTTGTGCACCTCAACTTCAGATAAAATTTATGACACAGAACAGATTGTGCAGAATTTCTGAATAAAATGACATGAAATGATCTAAGATAGATGCATGATTAGGATTTTAACAGTTTTGTTGAACTTTTTCCAGCCTCTGCAC
The DNA here is from genome assembly GCA_028567055.1 of Leptatherina wallacei. Classification (NCBI taxonomy): domain Eukaryota; kingdom Metazoa; phylum Chordata; class Actinopteri; order Atheriniformes; family Atherinidae; genus Leptatherina; species Leptatherina wallacei. The sequence goes on from JAOXYM010000023.1 coordinate 14,961,105, forward strand.
AAACCCATCTCCAGTAAACGTGACGATGGCAGCCTTGGTAACAGGTCTCATCCCCATCCTGAGGACAGCAGTGGATGCCACCACCACCTACAAGTGCCGCTTCTTGTCCATCCGGCTTGTAATCCTCTTCCTCGCCCAGCTTCCTTTCACCAAACTGGATGCTGACTTCACCTGCAATGGCACGAGAGACAACATCTGCACCAAGGCCTGCTTTAACGAACAGTTCCAAAAACCCATGTTGATAGCCTGGAATTTTATCTTCCTCTTGGTTGTCATATCTGTCTTGCTCATGGAGCTGTTCACTTCCCACCTTCGGTCAACGGCCCTAAGGAAGAGTTCCCCGATGAAGGCAGACGTGGAACTGGAGGGACAGGTTGTGGCTGAAGACCCCAGGGGCAAGACGTTTTTAGATCTCCACAAAGACAGGGGCACTGTGGGTGTTTACCTGCTCAGCATTGCTTTGCGTATTCTGATTGAAGCCTGGTTTGTGTATGTTCTACTTTACTGGAATCTGCCAGCACTGAGCGACGCTTCATACAAATGTAAAGCGAAAATCTGCCCACAGCTTCTTGTTTGTGTTGTTAGGGCTGCACCAGAGAAACACATGTCTATTTATGCCTTAACCTCTATCTCTGGCATGATTATCGTTAGTTCAGTCGTATTTTGCATGTATGCCATTGCTCATTACCTTTGCAACTTTTAAAATTGGATTCTTACCATTTTTTATACACACTATTTTGATTTAGACTTACACATGCACCCATTAAATAACATTTAATGCACGTCGTTTATAATGCAACCTACAAGCAGTGCTATTATGTTGGTTTTGTGTGTTTAAATTTCCCCTTGCATGTGTAGAAATCTTATGCAGAATAGGGTTTTCTTAAAGTGTGAGAAGTATTCTGCTGACACCACAGGATCTAGGTGTTATCTGCGTGATAGTGTTACTGATTCAGGTTTTTTCTTTGTGTTTTGATCACTGTAAAAAACACAAACTGCCACAGGGACAGTGTCAAATACACACCCATTTTTATTGTTTACTGTCTCAGCAGTTTTTGTATGTGACACTGAAAAAAAAGAAAAAGCAAGAGTCTTAGTCAGAGAAACAAGTTGTGCCATATATTTTTAAATCACCTTCATAGTTTGCATCTTGAAATATTTTACAGGTATTTATTAAGCCAGAGTCCAACTGCAGTGTTTAACTTTCATCATTCATGACTTGAGTTGCTTGGGTTGATGTAAAAGGTGGAGAGAGACCTCTGGCTACGGCTGAAGTTTATTCTTCAGTGAAATGGACTTCCTGTTGCTGTGCTTCATAGTGTAGAGCAGCGCTGCACCAGCATCTGTTAGAGACTAGTGGGAGGAGAGGAATTAAAAACAAACGTTCAGCAAAATGATTGGCATTGCAAGTATTCAAGTTTGAAGTGGAGACATTTAAAAAGGACACGAATTACCTGGGAATCTGAAAGGACAGATTTTCTCTGAAAAGACAAACAAAAGAATTATGTCATTATGTTTGAAGACCTGAATAAGTGCCTCTAAAAAAAAAAAAACAGTAAATACTTACTCTAGTGAAGCCATGTATGTTGCTGTATATTGGCTCCATCTTTTTAACCCATTCTTGGAATGTGTGTTTTTCTTCTGCACTGTGATTATGCTCTCTGTAAATAGCCAGACAATGTTTACAGATATAGTTGATTACCTGTCAAGCCTTGGAAATATTCTGCATCCAATAAAAAAATGCATTCAGAAACAACCGATTTGTCTGCCTGCCTTAAACTGAATGTGCAATCAGCCTTCATTTAATCCCTTTGTCAGAGTTTAGTATGAAGTAGTTTTCATACAGGCCGCCCACCAATGCTGCTGACAGTCAGAAGTCCCTGCTGTTACTCACATTGCTCTTTCAATGAGTTTCCGCTGCAGCTCTCCCTCCTCCCTGGCGTCAAGGAAGCGGCCTCTGACGGCTAGAGCGGCGCTGGTCTGTGAAGAGTTGAGCTGAATGATGGCCAGAGACAGAGAGGACAGAGCCGCCGAGCTGAGAAGGAGGATCACTGTGTTGTCAGGAAAATGTTCCTCAGCATTCAAAACAGAAGTTTTGCCATTTTAATACTATGAAGACACACATGGGGCCACTGTTTCTGCTCAGGCGATGAATTGCATGACCTTCATTAAGTATATGAAGCATGCAGATTGAGCTGAGTGGCTTATTCACTGTGTAACTAAGTGTTAGAATGGATGAGAAATTATTTAGTATGATGTAATCATTTTTGCATGAAAGCTCCAGTTTCTCAGCAACAGTCTCCTTGGATTTTCAGACGCACTTTGCTTAAAGGTTGACTGAAAATGGTATGAAAACTGCACCTAATCATTTGTTTTCCTGAGGGGTAGAGCACCTCACTCATTAAAGATATCAGAGGATAATGAGTCAGTTAAGCTTATGAGAGTGCCATAGGAATGCAAATAAGAAGTAAGTTTTTAAAGGTAAATGAAGTATTGTTGATTGTAGCAGCATTTTTATCACCTATCATGGGTAACTTCTCGGTCAGCAGTCAACACTCTGAGCATCATTTGTCCGTTTCTCTGCCTGTATCTGATCTGCAGCTGGATGGACATGCGGCTACCAGGAGCTGGTGGTGGTACTAAAAATAGACAAAATGAACAAAAAAATCAGCTGTTTCCTTTGCGCATACTAATACAGATGTGGATAAAACAACTCAGCAAGACTAGCAGGGAAACTGTAACACCTTTTATTTTACTAAGTGCATCAATAAATGGAATTCATGAGGGATGTCTACAGAATACATAGAACACAATCTGTAGTTTTGTAATTTGCGATACACCTTTCGGTTATCCAACTAAAGCTGATGTGATGAATTCCCATGAAATCTTAATGAATAATTAAACTGTTTACAATGCACCAGTTTTCTTGTTTTGAACCCAAATGTGTTTTTATGTGGTATCAATATAGCTCTGTCATATCTAGAAGACACAGGCCCTCCTATTTACAGCTGAAAAAAGAAGAAATCCAATTTTCAAGTTTTTTTTTTCTGTAATTTCCCCCCAAGAAATGCCAACTTCTTTGAGTTTTTGTATTCCTTTGTTATTCCATTATATTTTTCTGTGATCATGACAATAAATTGCCATTTCATGGATTTTTCTTTGTACTTTCACATTTTCACATTTCTTTGTAAAATATATAACATAGGAGGGGTATGCACGTATGGAATAACACTTATGGGTCGTACAGTCATGATGGCGGACAACTAAGGAAGCAGCAAATTCATCAGGTTAAACTCTGTAGATCCCATGAATATCCATACAAAATCTCATCTCAGTAGCTACTTGAATGAAATGTTGAAGCATGCTGACTAACCACACTGCAGTCCTTTTATTTAATGACACTAACTCTTACTGACAGACATTTATTTGTTTCTTGGCAGCTTTGGGAGTAGCTATCACCTAGTTTTCCAAATCACAGATAGTAGTGTGACATGTATCCAGATGGAAATAATCTTTTCTTGGACATAACAAAATATGGACCTCTGCCATCGCCAAGCAGCATAACTAATAAGTTCCACTTTTTTTTAAGCCTGAGTTTTCTCTTTAGATGTCTCTCATTTCATAGTCTTGTTACCACTGTGTTCTCTTTCAGAGGCTTTAAGTGTTTTTGGTTGGCAACAGTGTAAATTACCACATACTGAAATATTCTCATACACCACCTGCTTTATCTTGAAACCCAGCAGCTGACAGAAAATGATAGAATACTGTTAGTATATCTGTTGTGACTTATCAATCTTGTTTTACCTTCTGTGTTTTGGTCGCTGGTTCCAAACTGAAATGTGATCTCTGTATCTGTGTTTACATTCCCCACCTCTCTGGTTCCTTTGTGCCCTGCCTCTCTCTCTCCTTTTATACGGCTGCAGCAAAACAGAACATGAATTATTGCTGCAGGCATCAATATTATAATTTAAAAAGCTTGAAATAATTGCATTTGCTAAGAATCTATAAAGTATATTTGGTTATTGGTAGTGAAGAACTTACAGTGACTTGGGCAGCAGTAATAACACGGAACAGTGAGTGGCCACGGTCTGATTTTGGATAATCTCTTCAAACTCTGTGTGCAACCTGTTAGGACTGGCTATTACTACCTAGAAACAGCACACATTCATACATGAGAAGTGCATGATCCTATGTTTAAAGCATGACGTAAATAAAATCTGACCCAGTTGTTGAGACAAATCATGTGCGACACAGCATTGCATCTTACTTTCCCTCCAGTGCGATCAGCGAGTTTTCCAAGCTCATCCAGCCTGCAGTCAGTTCCTTCTATGGACAGCACAGACACTGTCACACTGAGGAAACAAGGACATTTCAGAATGACCTTCATCTCAGCACATTTAAATCAACTGAGCAACAACAATCCTCTTCCACCTTAAGGGTCCCAGACACGAGGGTAAGACCCACGCGGATTCAAATATCTGCCTCAGTGAGTCAAGATTTCTTCAAAGCCTGTTTAACAGTTTGATAAATTCATGATTTTAAGAATATCTTGGACTTATGGACCAACCCTTGTTTAGCAGCATACTCCCCCAGCTCCTGGTAGAAGATTGTGGAAGAGAGGAGGGTGCGAGCATCATTGTCTTCCTCTTCTAGATTCCCCAACTCTGCATTGGCTTTCCCATCTGTACAGATAATCACCTTTAAGATCAGCAGGGATAGCAGATCAGAAAAGCTGTAGTATAACTGCTCACAACATTAAGCATTTACATGTTTTTCACCACTTATTAAAAGTCTGTTGTACGGTGCGATTTTAATAGTGTAGCCTTTATTATTTTCATGTCTGAAATGGAGAAGAAACACGATATAGTTCTTTAACCCTTTTAGCTAAACGCAGCCTGAAAGACAAATGGTCAAAGTGGTTTGACTCCAACTGGGGCCTTTGTGGCTCATTCCCCTGTGGCTTTTGCCCTTTTTTCCTGTCTGTACTATGATGTACATTTTATTGTCCAAATAAATTGATAACATCCTAAATATCTTGTTTTAAAATAGCTTGTTTTCAATAAGGTTTTGGAATATACATTACTAAAGAGATGGTTCAAGGTCCATTTGCAACAAGTTACATATGAAATATACATGACTACTGGAAAGACTTCAGAGCCAAACTGACCTTTGAGCCTGGCTGTCTGGAGGCCATTGCAATTGTGAGGAGAGCTGCTGGACCCAGAGCTGTAGCCCCATTTGCAGACAATCTTTCGATCAAAGAAGCCAAAGAGGAGTGGTATTAATTAATATAGTAACATAATATATTAATAACGGGATAGGTCACTTATCGCTGCTTTCTTCTTACCCCATGACTTGTATTTGTCGGCATTCTTTGGTCTGTGCAAGTGGAGGTGGGCTGGGAAAACTGGCTGCAGCCTCTTTCAAGTATTCACTGTCATTCAACTGAGCACCACTCAGGGTACTGGACGTGAAATCCTCATGTCCGTGCACTGTCACCTAAAAGTGCAAAACAAGTATCAGGAAACAATGAAAAGTAACAGCAACATTTGTGTGACGAACCAGGGGGGCAAAATGTGCATCCAAATCAAATGTGATGAAGCATACACACCTGATAGTTGAAGGTGATGAGCCCCACTCGTATGTCAGGTTGTTGTTCACTTAGTCTTTGAACACACTGTAATACGGCTTCTTGGACAAACTGGTTTGAATAAAATCATTGTTTACCAATGGTTTCTGGAGGGCATCACTATACAGCTGGTATTATATTTGTTATTGTTGTTATTTTAAGCTGTTATATTTACTACAATCCAATGTTAGATTTGTGAAGCAAATGAATTAATCTGTTCTCTAAAGTTAACACATAAATTATAAAAGAAATCACCTGGAGCCTGGATTTGTAGACAATATGCTCTCCCTCAATCACCTTAAAATAAAAAAAACACCAAAGGTCGAAGTTATATATATGCCTGCAGTGACAAGTGGCCTCATGATCCCAAGTAAAGTGAAGCTCTGTTGTACCTGGGAGGTGATACTCATAGAGCCCGAAACATCAATGCAGAAGAGCAGCAGGGCATCAGCAGCACACAGGGGCTTTTTATCAGTGTTGAGCAGAAAGAGTTCATCCTGGTGAGCATTTAGAGGGCACTGGAGCTCACTGGGAGAGCTGGTTGAATAACAGAAGTAACATACTTCAACCTGGAATATAGCAAGACAAGAAAGTCCACTCACTCAGAGGCAATCAAACCAATTCACTCACTCATTATGATCAATGATGTCGCCTCTGTAAGTTTGTCACGTGTATTTTTGTAAGTGATAACAACCAAGATAAATATTTGAGACCAATGACATCTAATATTGTTCAGTCAAACTTTATGTAATTACCACATTGCCATAGCAGGTGTTCAGGACGGAGCCACACTGGGAGCAGCAGGTGGGTTCCCCATGTGTGGGTTGCACTGGAAAAACACAATATTAACATCACCATATGCAAATGGGACTGGGAATCAGACTTGATGGGTGATAACGATAAAGTTCGCCAACCTCTTTCCTCTGAGAGCAATTTTCCTAAACTGACAAGAACCACATTGGGATTTCCTGGCAGAGGCCCTTTATCTGCTGATCCTGAGGTGGGAATAACACGATCATTAAAAATTTGCATTCTGGTTTCTTTTAACAGCTTGACAAAGACTGTTATAAATACCTTTACAGGTAGATGATGAGAGATGTGGCGAGGCTGAAGGAGATTTCTGAGGGGATGTGGGAGAAGAGTGGGATGATGGCAACAACATCAGGTACTCTGGAATTAATTTCATAAATGCAGGTCTTGGAGGGATACCTGGGGCTGGGATGTAAGATAAAGAAGAAGCTTGGATGATGTGTTTGTAAGCTAGAATGTGTACCCCCCCCCCAAAAAAAAAAAATCTAAACTAAGTAGAAAAACAAACAACATTGTGTTTTACCTGATGCTGGCACAGTGCCAGTATCAGCTGGCAACTTCACCTCACCACCTGAGCCTTCAGGGACATTGTAAGAGTAGTCAGGATCCCAGGGTTGCGTGTCAAAATCAGGTTCTTTTTTTGGCTCATCGTAGGTAAATATCTGACGGTTGGCACTGGAGGAAGCATGAGGCTGTTTGTAAGATGGGGATGGGCTATTTCCTGTTGGTCTCATAGGTGGTGGAAGAAGAGCTGATTGAAGCAGACAGAGTGTTAAAGTAGTTTTTAACTTTTGAGTAAAAGAGATTAAGATGTCATATCATTGCTTTTTTTAATGGGCTTTACCTTTCTCTGTATAATATATCTTTATTGGTAATAAAATGTCCATTCAAAATATATGCAAACTTACTCACTCCATGTAAATGAGTTACTTTTCTCTTGCAGACAACACTGCTACTGAGCAGCCTGAAAAGTCTCCTTTGTAGCTCAGACTTTTCCTCTGTTTCTTGCCTACGTCTCTTTTATCAACTCTCTGGTTAACATTGTGGTTGCATTCAAATATGTGGTACAGATGTCAACTACAAAACAGTTATAATAAGTTCTAGTCATATAAACAACAGACAGGGATTTTTACTACGTACTTTTCATTTCTAGATCTTGGTGGAGATATTAATGCAACTCTTGATAGAAATTAATCTATTGATGCTGCATCAGCCAGGGATAACCAATATTGGTCCCTGAGGGGCTACTGTCCTGCAGGTTTTTCCCTGCTCCAACGCGCCTGATTCAGATTAGACGGATCTCCTCAACAGGCTGTTGTCAAGTTCAGCCCAAGCTATTTACTGACCCGTTAACATGAGTCAGGCGTGTTGAAGCAGAAAACATCTAAAACTTGCTGGGCTGTGGCCCTTTAGAACTGAACATCCCTGGCATAAGCTAATAAAGACACTGCCAAATGGATGGTTGTCCAACAAAATATTAGTGTGGCTTTTTTTTCTTGGCCTAGCAGTGTGTTATTTCAAATGACATTAGTATTGCACACAGGTGAACTTAAAGCAATGGGCCTGCAACACCCCCAGCTGCAATGAATGATAAGTTTAAGTGCCTTTTACCTAATGTCAGTTTAGATAGGGCTCTATATGGATGTACTGAACAGAACCAGATATGAATCCATCTAACAATCAGACATTCCTAACTAATGGGAGCCAAATTAACCTTTTATTAAGTCTATATACAACAGAAGATAAGGATCCCCCAAACATCTTTGCTTCTTTGTGTTTTGTTAGTCATATCAAAAGAAGAATAACAAAAATGATACAGTATACATTTACTTGTGTAATGCCACATTTGCTCTACCTGTTTTTCTAGGTGGCGTTGTCCATTGAGGAGTGTTATTCATTAAAGGAGCTGCCTCCAGTCTCTTGTGAAATTCAGTGTTTTGATAGAAAGGAGTGGATTTTGGGCCCTTCACTTCTCTGCTCTTTCCAAATTGTTCAGTGGTCTTTGGGGAAGTTGGAGACTGCTGTGCTTTGGCTTTTGCAGATTGTGGAGGAGGTGGAGGAGGAGCAGCATGAGGACGGATCCACTTGATAGGTGGAAGGAGAGCTAAAAAAAATTGGAATGAAATTAATGCAGTGATTCTTTAAAGTTCAATATTTATGAACAAGTGTGACTGAAACACCAGATTTTCCTAAATGTATATATCGATAACCTATTGAAATAAATGAAGCATCTTTATTTAGAAAACTCTTTGAATCTTACACATCTGAATATCAAATGCAGGTCAGCCTTTTGCTATCAGTCTTTTAAGCATCGAAATTTTTAATGGATTTCTCTCCACAGAACAGCTTCAGCTCTACAATAAAATGTAACTGACCTAATATTCCTTCCTCAATATTTATTTTCAATTAAGGCCCATAATAGGCTTGGTCATTATAAATGACTAACTTCATTCTACTCAAAACATTTTAATTCGAAAGACATGATTAGGCCATTGTTTTACTTTATGACTCACTTTTGTTTGCATTTTCAATCTGTAGACCAATTCCTGCCGAATATGCAAGGATAATCCAAGATTTCTTGTTCCATCAATGACAAGCTGTCCTGGTCCGGATACAGCTAAACAGGCCCAAACCATGACACTAACAACCCCAATTTTCACAGATGAGATAAGTTTCCTATGTTGAAATGCATTTTTCCCCCTTCAAAATGTGAGGTTTATATTTCAATACAAAAAGTCAGTTTTTGTCTCACTATTTTGCAAAGCATTTTCCAGATTTGGATCTTGTCCATGTGATCTTTGGTCCACTGCAGATATGCAGCAATGTTATTTTTGATGAGATGAGGCTTTGTCTGGGCTATCATGCGCACTACTTTGCTCTCCCGATGGACATCAGCCAATAGGAGTGCCCTCTTTTAGCTGCTTTGGGGTTATTCTGGGTTTCTTTCTGACCTCACAGTCTATTACATAGCTTGCTTTTAAAAGTGACCTTGTTGGCCACTCCTGAGTGGGGTAGGAGCCCTCTTGTTCTTCTTGAGTGTGGATTGATGCCTTTTTTGTTACCTTTTTCAGACTAACAAGTATCAACAAACATCTTTTTCACATAACTCCTTTTGTTTGGGCCACAACGTTTTCCATGGAGAAGTTTTATTTTCTTGAAATAAAACATAGTGCCCACTCACACCTGAATGCCCCCCTGATTGAAGCTACTCAACTTTTTTATAATTAACTGCCAAACTTTGAGCTCCACATTATTTTGCCCCTCACGAATATGTGATTAAGATTTTTTTCTTTTGTCAATGAACAAAAGAGAAGAATTATTACTTCATTTGTTTGATTGAGTTATAATTATTTCACCAAACCTATTGTTATTGTGAAACGCACTTTCAGGTAAGAAAAATGTGAGCACAGATTACAAAAACAGCAACCAACAGATGCTGAGATGACCGTCATGCTAAAAAGAAAATATGACTCAGATGTAACGGTGAACAAAACTTAAAATAACCAACAGACTGCAACAGATGAGTATTACTTCGGACGTATTACTGACGACTGAAACATCAGCCTACACATGTTTTCACATAGTTATGTATAATGACGTTTTTAAATCCAAAGCAAAAGTTTTTACTTTGGTTATTTTTCATTTTTCAACTTTGAGTTCATGTAACAACTCACAGCTTTTCCATAGTGTCATTTGATGTCTTCCATAAT
>JAOXYM010000023.1:14971353-14982947 GCA_028567055.1 Leptatherina wallacei
CATTTGATGTCTTCCATAATGAGAAGGAAGAATAAGGTCACAGCTAAAAGTACCTTTGTACCTTGGATAGATTTTTTCTGTCATGAATGAATGAAATAATTCTTGTCAATCTCACTCTTAACTGTGATCTGGTTAGTGAGTTAGTGAACAGAAGTTAGGCTACATGTATACTAAAAAAAGAGTGCGAATGTCTCACCTGATCGTTTAATTACATTAGCACCAGTTTGTTTTCCCTCTTTTTGAGTCAGCGGTGGCACATAAACAAACCCACAAGCAAATTCCATTGTGGTTCAATCTGCCAGTGACAAAAAGAAAACAGTTTGACCAAATATGGCAGCCAGCATTCGAAGAAATGATAACAGAATCATCCAGTTGTCAAAGTTATCATAATGCTGTTTGTATTCGGTTCTAAAGATTAGGACACATCTATAACATCACAAAGCTTGTCAGAAAATACTGACCATATTTCAAATTCAAATAAACATAAAGATAAATAAAGCATACTTACACATTTGGAGCCTTTTAAAGTATGACAGTAAAACCATGAACACGAAAACCTTGCAGGGCTCAGAAATGTTTCAACTGTTGCTTCCCGTGCTGTCACACACTTATTATGTCGTCCAACAGGTTTCTTTCCTCAAGAGTCTTTTGTCATTTCGTCAGTTGGTGTGTTCACAAACTGGGTGGATACGCAAGTATTTTTGTGTTGTTTATCTCTCCAACCTGAGTTAAACATTTCATGAATGTAAATATGACGAACTGCACCTGAACCGTGAAGCAAGGCGTAAAATGTCAAAGCTCAAAGCTGTTAATAATTTCTTAAGGTTAATTATCATTGCACTCTTTATATCCCCATAGATTCATCTGTTGATTGAAAACAACTGAAACATTATACCACACTTGTATGTCCTCATCTACTGTAAATACATGTACACTTTACTCATAAAAAATATTTGGCAAATTTTTAATTGAAGCAAAACAATGTGCATGTGTAGATATTATCTTATTTTGTCTTGGATACATTTACATATTTGCTATTTATTACCAAAATCACAGCACATACAAACAAGCAGTCTACAGTTTTTCTTTTCTTTTCTTCCCTTCTCTATTGTAAAATAATCTAACCACCATCAGATATGTGCTTAGGGTGTGACATTTGTAACGTACCAGTTCATTTATCTTATAAATACTAGTCTTGAGGAATGTCTGAGGGTTGTGGCGGCACTCTGTTTCTTTGCAGATGAGGCGCGAAACATAACAAACCAAATAACCCTCTCAAAAAAACCAGAAAGCACAACAACATTTCAGAAAAGTATTCAAAAACAAAAATAAACATGGCATCATATTTCACCTTGAAGGGACTTCCTGTCCCGTGTGTGTCTGTTTTGTTGCCTGAACGATCAGCATTTTCTGAAACTTTGTGATTGTTGTTTGGTTTCACTCTGTTTTGTTCCTGCACTATCTTAAACACGAGGTTTTGCAATTTTACTTTTCTGAAATGCTTTCTTTTCTTTCCGTGTTGTTTTTTTATTTTTATTTTTATTTTTCACAACTGCCACTTCTTTACAAATTGCTTTAGTTTAGTAAAATGTTGTTGTTATTCTATTTCTATTTATTGTTCTTCTGTTTTACACATCACGAAGATTCCCTAAAGGCAAACAAATCCTTAAATCATTTAAAGGGATATTCCTTAATTTTTTCCCCAGACTTGCAGGAGACAGAAGTCAGTTAAACTTGTCAGAACAGGGGCACTAAAAGACGTGATTTTATTTTGTTTTGCCATTTCTAACATCTCAAAGCTATACCAATATCAGAACCATCTGAATAAACAATATCTTGTGAATTTTTGCACCTCATAACTTTTGCACAACAGTTACATGTCCTGGGTCCATGTTAAATTGGCTTTGTTGGGAAAAGGTGTTTAATCTTTTCCACTGTTTAATGTTCAAAAAATCTTTCAAGCATAAAAACCTGCGCATACATTCATCATTATGAACAGTCAAGCTCAAGTAAAAGAAAAAGAAGCTAAATACATTATTGGTTAAACATTAACATTGAAAATGTGCATCACCATGATTAGAAGCAAAAACAAACAAACAAAAACTACTTTTTAACATTTTTTCCATTCCCTCAAGGAGATTCTGTGTGCTTTTACATAACCCTGATGAAGTAAACATTAACCTTGCATTGTAAACCTTTGCTTACGTAAACCCCGGTTCTCATCAGCTTTATTACAGTGATCCAAAGACTCAGAAATGGTGGCAGTAAATAAATATCTTATCTTTTTCTCTTTTTTTTTTTCTTTAACATGCACCCCTTCATGCAAACAAACAATCAAACATTCAACACAAATGGTACATTCTAGTCTTTGATAAGTTATTGCAGAAGTACTCAAAGTAAGTTAGAATATTGAGGCCTAAAAAGTTTTACATTTCAAAAAATGGCTGCAGATAACATTAGACATAAACTCAGAATCCGTGTGACAAACATTTCAGACATTAAGTGAGAATAATCCTTGTTATTTTCAGAACAATTAAAAAAAAACAACTCTTGTGAGGAAAAATAAACTCAGGACGTAATGTGTTGGACCGTGTGATGTCACTCAGCAACTTCAACATAATTGGCCGGGTAAAAGCCCTCCTTTCCTCCGCTCAGGACCCCTCGACACCAGCCTTGGTCGTCTTCCTCCTCAACCTTCAGGAAGACTTCACCTGCAGTCAGACAGAATACGCTTCAGTTGAGTCACGCTTGTACAATATATCCAGAATATTTTCAGCACTTTACCTTTCTAACAGAGAACTGAGGCGGAGATTTGCTCCATGCAAAGCCCTTGCCAGGAAGTAATTTTAGGTCAAAATACAGGAGTTTCTGGTTGACAAAAATTGCATGTTTGTAATCATCCAAACATGCAAGTTTGGTATTTTATATTTCGGTATATTTATCCAAACTTGCATGTTAAATGACTAAAGTTTAGGCAGCAGTAAATCATTGCTCTCTTTACTCAGTAAGAGAAAATGTTTTTGGCCGAACGCTTTGAAGGATTTGTAATTGTATATATCATTTTCAGATCTCTATCATAAAGGGCTGTCAGATGATGAGGAAAAGTGATGAAAATATTTTGAAAATGCTGTAGTGCACACCTAAACTACCACTGATTTTTGGAACGCACACTTACTGCTTTCTATGCTGACACACTTTCGTTTTTATTTTTTCAGAATGATATTTGTTGGTAAATCCTAAGTTCATTAATTTCTCAAATTTAGCACTTAATTTCTTTATCTATGCTATTAAGGGTATATTTTTTTAGGTCCATGATATCTGAAGTTAACTGTTGTACTGTTGATATCCAATGTTTTTATTCATCTCATAGACTTTTTTTCTGATATTTCACTTGTATTTGTCTTGTTGATGATATGATCCAAATTAATTGTTTATTAAGCACCTGCAGGATCCTAGTTGCCTTTTTTCTAAAAATGGATTTAACCCATATATAAATAGTTGCTGAGGAAAACCAATGCCTGAAACATGTTCATTCATTCTTGTTACCATCTAACATGAAACTTGTCATAACCTATTCATGAGCACGGACAGTTTCAGTTATCAAATGTTGGAGTTTTTACTTTTTCCCTGTTCATATAAGTACATTGCTCAACTAAAACAGAAACAGCAGGAAAAATAAAGATGCTGAAAAAGGCTTCTGTAATAATATTGGATCCAGTATGATCCTATTAACTACTAACTAATCTTGTAGATTTACAATGTGCAGCATTAGAGGCTCTACTGTTAGAAATTCAATATGATATTCATGAGTCTGCTTTCATTATTTTACAGTATATAAAAAAAACTGTCATTCTTTTCATCCTGTTTCATAATTTACCACATCCTTCCCTCAGCTTTTTTCCTTGTGTCTCTGCTACCAGAGATGTGAGCAGAGGAGTCGAGGACGGACACAAGAAGAAGAGATGAGGTAACAAGCATTAAACAAAATGAGACATCTTAGCTTCGGAGCATCATTAAAATTCAATGTCAGTTAAATTGTTGTGGTGCTGCTTACGACTACTGTTTTTTTTCCTTTTTTTTTGGTGGACATTAAATCTGTTTGCAGCGAAGAATAAATTCACTTTCAAATTTGTTTAAAATTTGGGAATAATGCGTCATTCCCAATTCAGATGAGTAAGAGACTTCTGCAGAGGACAGACAAGTATGAACTCACTTATAGCTCCTGTTACAGCCTCCTATTTCCTAGATCCTCTGGGCACATATTGTTAATTGAGACAACCTTGAAAATATTTGTTCATGAACAATTTCTGGGTCACAGAGAGGAGGACAGAGGAGAGAGGGGACAAGGTTGCTATAATTAAACATATAAGATAAGCCTATATCTTCCAAAAAGTAATCCTACACATTAGACCTACAGTAGAGGACAATCATTTCCATTAACACATCTTGTTAAATATCAAGTAGACTCCTCACCAGTTAGTTTTGCATAAGCTATCTGCCTCCAATCATTTCCTAGGTTGGAATAAACTCTTTATTTAAGTTAAACTTCAGTGTCATAAAGGTTATAATGAAAATATATACTTCACACGGCACGTTTGTTTCACAGCCTGTTGGTTATTATTTTTGAAGGAATAGATTTCCCTCACACTGATATTGATTGAGTGATTGTACGGTAATTCTGTTCAGAAATCTTGCTTGAACATTGAAATGGTATCATCGCTTCACACTTCATGTGTCACCTGCTTTAAAGGACAGCTCATCGCCTTCCTCTCCCACGTAGTCATACAGAGCTCTCACCTTCACACCCCCAATCATCACACTAGGAGGAGAAGACATGTATAAAACCTTGCCAAAGACTTGGTCTTATTTGGCTATTTCTGAGTTCATATCCTTTATTCATTAGTATGATCAGATGAAGTGAACTCAGGATAACTTACGGTCGACTGTCTTTGCTTTTCTGACCCCTCTTCTTTCTCTTTAGCTTTTTCAATGGAGGGACCCATTCCTGGAAAAAGTGCAAAAACATTACTACAAAATCATGAACATATGTTTTGTTTTGTTTTTATTTTTTCAAAGATAGTTTTTTGGAACTGTAGTGGGCTTTAAAGCGGAACAATTGATGCTTAGTAGATTTTTGCAGTTTGCCGCTCATAATGAGGGCTAATTCGGCATCTATCTTGCATCCCGTCTCTTCTCTGAGCTCTCTCCAGCCAGTAAAGTTCAATGTTGACTCTTGTTTAATCACTTGCTCTGTCACTTTCTTTCCATTGCTTCCATTGCTTCCTTTGATAATCTCCTCTTGTGTCAGCCATGGTGTTCAAAAGTATGCCATAAAGCAAAACACAGCTGTCACGTGATGCCCTCGTGGGAAAAAAATGTTGTGAAGTGCAGGTTCTCAGCCTCTGGAAGCTACAGCGCAACGATGTATCTAAGAATGTGCATACTGAAGGTCAGTGGTCCATCAAACGAGTCAGCTGTAACCTCTGTATAAGGGGTAGCTGCTCAACCAGTAGAACCATGACCATACATTTTTAAACACACTTTAGATCATTGTAAGTCTTTATATAAAGAATGAACATCCAGGCGGGAAAAATGTTCTCAACAATGCAACATGATAAGCTTTAACGTATGTTTTCTCATTCAAAAAGAAAAAAAGGACATTTCAAGCAGAAAAATTTCCAGCATTCTATACTTGTTTTTTTTCCCAGAGTCCAGTTTAAGTTTTTTCTTCATGTAATTGAATAAAACTTTTCCTTACCTCAATCTTTGGCCAGTCCGTGGGCATGCCAGGACCGTGATTGTTCTTCCACCATTTGAGATCGTCTTGCTCATCGATGCTCATCAGAGTCTGGTGGAGCTCACTGTAAACTGCTTTCACACTGACACAAAGATACAGAGCAGTGGGTGTATTTGCTTTGTGTTCATTTATACACATCTTCTACACTATTAACAAGGTGGTTGCTCACCTCTCGTTGTTGGTGATGTCCAGATGTCTGTGAATGGAAAGAAAGACTTGCTTCAGAAAGCTGATCCTCTTCCTCTCCTCCTCCTGCGACTGTTCAAAGATGGCCTCCATCTCCTCCATGTAGCGAGGCGTGTAGGATGTCACATCCTCCAGGATTTTCTCATACCGATCTTTACACTGATGGGCAATTCAGGAGAAACCATTTTATGATGAACAGTTAAGTACTTTCCCTATTAAGAGATGTGTATTTCTTTAACGGAGGATCTAACATGTATAAATCATCTGGAACTCTTCACTGTTCCCCTGCTGGTCTCCATAAACACTGAGCTGAGTAACAATAACATATCCCCATACAAGGGAAAAGCCTGGAGCAGAAACTTCATTTTGGGTCTCATGTTTAGAGCTGAAAGTTTCTCAAGCGACTAAATATTCCCACATGCAACAAGCCAACAAACCCCTCCTGGAATACAACATATTGTGTGTAACTCATCTGCATGTAGTGAACAAAAAATGGTGAAAAAAAATGTGGCATCAAGACTGATTCCACATAGGCTGAAGCTCTGACGTGTGTTAACAGCTCTCCTCACCTTTTCCTTCTCTTCTGTGGCTTTCTCTCTGGCCTCTGTAATCTTCTGCTTTTTCACTTCGCTCATCTCAGGGTTCTCGTTCGCTTGCTTCTCTTTGTCGAGGGCTGTTTGCGCCCTCTGACACGACTTGTGGTATGCAATTCGAACCTTCTCCAGCTGTTGAATACATATTTATGCATATACATATTAGTTACAAAATGAAAAAGTGTTATTTTTTTAATTTTGCTGATTCATATTGCTCCCATGTCAAATAAGCTATGGGGATTTAGAGATGCAGACACTTAGAAACAATGTATTCTTGGACCATTTATGACTTTTACCACCATGAAGGTGGACTTTTTGTGTCTGCAAAGAGAGAGAAGGCTGACATGGCATGGACATCAGTGCTATGCAAAATTCTTGAGACTCTCTTCATTTCATTGCCAGGAATATGAGAAATTGTTGCAATTACTTGTAGGAACTTGCAAACATAAATGTACCCACAATATCTGAGACCAAAACAGAGTTAACAATTCTAGGGAGCATCAAAATCAATATTTGTATAACTGCCCACATTATTCAGCACAGTCTGACCCATCTACAAGCTTTATTCTAATTTCTTTCATTATTCTTGAGGAATAGTTTCCAAGCTTCTTGAAGGAC
The DNA here is from genome assembly GCA_028567055.1 of Leptatherina wallacei. Taxonomy (NCBI): domain Eukaryota; kingdom Metazoa; phylum Chordata; class Actinopteri; order Atheriniformes; family Atherinidae; genus Leptatherina; species Leptatherina wallacei. The sequence continues at coordinate 14,978,548 of JAOXYM010000023.1, forward strand.
ATTACAAAGATTCTCCTATATCCACGTTATAACCTATTTGTATATATTAACAGCCCTCTGGTACAGTCAATAGTCTTTTTGACTGGAGTCTTGACTTTATTTTTGGCCTGGGGAAAGGTCAGACTTCTTGTAACATTGCTGTAAGTTAGATTTCTTATTTTGGCCAGTTTTAACGCAGCCATAAAACTGAAAAGAGTTTCTCATCTGGTTACTGTGTAATATTCTGCAGGAAAATCTTGGATACTGGAACCCAGCTAAATTTTGTTATAGAAAAAGTACATCCTCCTTTGTGGCAACTATACTGATGGCAGCCTCTCTCGTATCCCAATATACCCTGCCAGTGAAAAACTGCTCAGAAAGGACTAATGGGACATTAAACAGCCTAAAGCCAACAATGTATACATATCCCAATATAATTGAGCACCCACAGGGAGGCAACAAACCTGATCCACAGAGACCGTAGAATTTGCTGCCAAAATGGAGTTGCTATGAGACACTCCTTGGAGTCCAGTAACCATGTCCTGAATATTTTGGCAACTCGAGAGCAACCTAAAGGCAGGTGTTTTTAATGTTATGGCTGAGTGACTTGAGCTTTCTTGACAAGATTTAGTCTCTCTTACGTTTTCTATGAATTTACCTTCTTGCTACAGGTGCTTTAATGGGATATGAAGAAATTAGTGCGAGGAAAGTTTGACCCACATGTGCTGATTTGGCTTCTTAACCCTGATTTAAAACCACTTAGAGTTTCAGTGGTTTTAAATCAGGGTTAAAAACATTCCTATTTTCAGCCTTTTATGATAACCAGTGATATTTTCTCTGAGGGTTTCTTTCTTTCATTATTCATTTTTGTTGTTTATTTTGTGATTATACTTTTGTTTTAAATTCTTCTGAATGCTTTCTGCACCACTTCTGATGTTAGTATGTAAAGCACCTTGAATTGTCCTGTACATGAAATGTGCTATATAAATAAACTTGCCTTGCCTTGCCTTCTTAGTTAAAAGTTTAAATGAGAAGATCAATACCACTCTCAAGTTTCTCTGGTAAAAACACAGAGCTTCTGTCAGCAACCACTTAGCAGCATCTCATTGACATCTAGCATTAAGCACATTGCTAAATACACCATCATTTTTCAGGAATTGTAGCAGTACATTTTAGTTTTGGAGTTGCAAGGATGCTAGTTGTGAGATTTTGTTTCCTTTCATTGAAGGTGGGGTTTTTCTGTTGTTGTTTTTTTGTGTTTGTTGTAAGCTAAGCTAACTGGTTTGTAGCTGTAGAATAAAACAAATTTATAGCTACTGAAAAATTTCAAACATAAATGTGATTTCATAAATGTGTGCTGGACCTTCTGCAGCTTTTTGGACCAGGGTTTCTGCGCACGTGAAAAACTTGTTTTGTTGTCGTAGCTCTCCCTGAACCCACAGAAGAGTTTCTTGGGGAAGATTTCCTTCTGCCACGTCTTCACCCGCTCTCCTTCCTCTGCAACAAGCGACTGGGATATGGAGGAGTGGAGGGCGGACAAGCGTTCAGTGGAGGTGAAGAAACATTGCCAGGCCCTCATGAGGGAGCCATAAAGTGGCCCTGGGGGGGGGGGGGAGCAAAAAATACAAGAGACTGAAGTGAAGACTGCAGATGTAAGTCATGGGACCAGTAAAGAAAGTATGCCCTCCATTTAACAGCTGTGAATTTTTAAAATAGGATTATTACTCTCATGTAATAAGAATCAGGTAGTTATTTTTACATGATGAGAGGTGAGATGGTTGAAAAGGCTTGTGCTATTAGGCCAACTGGACCTTTAACTTCTTATACGTACGAGAATCCACGATGGACTTCCACTTGTTGCTCCATTGGTTGAGCTGCTGGGCGTACTGTTTTTCTACTTTTGCTCTCTCCATAAAGCAGGCCATAATATCATTGCAGGCCTGGAAGGACCTTTCTGTTCGATGCACAGTACGCACATAGTTCCCTGGCTGGGAGGAAGGGAGGACAGTTGTTAATCAAATGAATCTATCATGCTGAGTTCCAGCTTTTCATTAACAAAAGAATACATAGATTTGATCATTAGAAGAATAAACAAATAAATATCTCACCATCCAAAAACTCAGTTTCCCTGCAGCCTCAAGTGGTTCTTTGGGGAGGCTCGCCATTATTGTAAATGCGTCTGTCTAAGAAAGCACAAAACATCTCTGTTTGTGAAATACCAGCTAGATGCTAGTCTGGTGAGAAGGCATAACAAGCAATGAGAGATGCTTTTCTTATTGGCAGGCAGATGACACTGATTATTATGTAACAGGCTGGACATCTACATGGCAATGTGCACGCTTATATAGAAGGCGGAACATCCCCATAAACAAAACCTTTCCCCTGCATGACAGGTATCCCTGACAGACGATAACTATCTGTTGAAATCTTGTCATGTGTCTTGCTGAGTTTTTTGCAATTACAGCTTCGATCCAGACTAGGTGCTATTTACACTGTACAAAGCAGATACCCACTAGCCCCTCTGCGTGAGTGAGGGGAGTGTCATTCCAGTGGCAGACTGGAATTCACAGGGGTGGGATCTGCCAGCAGGAATAGAGCAGCTGCTCCAACATTCTTACTGTTGCCTTCCCAAAATAAACAGCAGGGAAAGGTCATCTTTCCCTTTGCTCTGACTAATACAAGGCCTGTTAGAACCAACTGTCTATGTCTCGGACTCCTCCTGCCATTTAGTGCACAAATCATCACCGCAAGAGTGCAAAAAGGGCACTTTTTTGGTCCAGCTACACATGTAAGATTTCAGTGGAATAAAATACAAAACAGATAAACTGAAAAGAAAGAGAAAATCAAACAAAAGAAAAGAGTTTGCATGCACAAACATGCAAAGGGCAGTTACATTCAGGCCTGTTTCTGTCTTTGTGTTGACAAGTTGCTGGCTGCGTAATAGGAAAAGGACTAACCACACCTCATCACAAGACTGAGCTTGACTAGAAGTCAGGCTCATCTTAGAGTATTTATCCTTCTTAATGCCAATAATATTATGGTTTTTCATCATTTTTTTCACTTTCTGTGAGCTCATGCAAGTAGAAATATGGAAGAAAGGCCCTCCGGGGTCAAACTTGAGTTACTTTTTAAAATTTTATTCTGTTTCTGCTGTCCAAGCAGAGAAGAGGCAGAGAAGCAAGTGTGAACAAGTTAGAAACAGGACTCAGCAGTTCACCCTTTCATTCTGTCGCAGACAAATTCATTAAATATATCTATATAACATTTTGATTCTAAAATTTTACAAGCCAAGAAAAAAAATGCACAAAAGTCACAGCTGAGCATTCATGCCTGGAAGCAACCATCACTTACATTTCTTTCTGAATCACCAGTGATTACTCAAGTGGCCACTTGTTACTGTAGTTCATGGGCTGCTGAGGATTTCTCTCCATGTCTGTCTCCCCCCTCTCCCAGTGTGCCTCTCCTCCTCTAACACATGCTTCTCCCCCTCTCTCGCTGACCCAGTTTTCCCTTGGCATTTAAAGTTACACACACGCATGTTGTTGATCTCAAAGTGGGCGTGAGACAATTAGAGCCAGTAGAAAAAAAATAAAAGAATTAAACAAATCGAAGCATTTGCATGGTAATCACTCTGATGCTAATGGATTCAGGGCAAACAAAGGAGGAGGAAGTTACTTACCTCTTGCTCTCCTCCTACGTCAGCTGTGGGTCTAGTTTGCAGTCATATCAGGATGATTACCTCTTCCTCTTTTCTTTTCCTTTACCTTAACCCCATCATTTGCTTCTTTAACTCACTGGCTGGTTTCCTATCAAGTTTTTTAGCACTGCGACTATCAGCCTCTCTCCACTCTTTTATTAGAAAAACAGCTGGAAGAATCCCCCTCCTTCCCTCTATGTGCCAGTCCCTCCCTCCATCTCTCTCAATATGGTGCTAATGAGATGCTGAACTTTCATTTTGACTGTTCACTAGTCACAGAATCGTGCCAGTGCGACACACGGTCATGTGAGCTTATTAGTGAGTGTGTGTGACAACAGAGGAGGGGGTTTCTATGTAGTGCCACATCAACCCTGCTCCTCTTTGTGACCTATAGCTTTCACTGTGGTGAGGCCTAGAAAGAGAGTACAGCAAGCAACATGTTCAACCCACACACTATTTTGTTTGTACTCTTCTGAATATAAGCCTGGAGTTAAAGGAGAGTACTGGTGTCATCCAGAGCTACAGTCTATTTATGGCTGTCACTGATTTGCTGTGACCAGCTGGAACAAGTTGTCAACACGATACTAGCAATTCAACTTTAAAACATTTTGACTATTGTCTTTTAAGCTTTTTAATCCATCCGTCCATCCGTCCATCCGTCCATCCATCCATCCATCCATCCATCCATCCATCCATCCATCCATCCATCCATCCATCCATCCAT
>JAOXYM010000023.1:14983400-15041241 GCA_028567055.1 Leptatherina wallacei
CCATCCATCCATCCATCCATCCATCCATCCATCCATCCATCCATCCATCCATCCATCCATCCATCCATCCATCCCACATCTGCACAGAAAAGACCCAACAGAGGTCTGAACCAAGAACCTTCTTGCTGTGAGGCCACAGCAGTTAATTAATCGGTTCATAAGTAAAAGTAAATAAAGATGACCATTTTCCAAGGGGAATTCCAATCAAACATCCAAAGATACTATTTCTTTGATTACTGAGATTGTCAACCTACACTGCCTTTACTCTCTTTGGTGTCAGGAATTGTACTAACTTTGCTTTCTGGACTGTAAACCTTAATTTTTTTTTTTTATCAATTTGCAAAGTTCAATCCATATATTGTCAGTCTTTTCATATCAAAGACTTCAGTGGAGATAAGATATGGGTTTGAATGAGGCCTCCATAACAATTTATAACTTCATTTTTCTCAATGGGTTTCTATTCATGACTAAAGTAATGTTAAACAATACTATGATTAACGACAGAGATTAAAATTTTTCCACGCTCTGCTCCTAGGGAGCGTCCTCCTCTAAGAAACAAAGCTGTAGTAGCATTTTCAGGGCAACCTTTAGCGGCTGTTTGAACACATTTCCAGTAGGCTCATCATCCTCCTACCTTTGAAAATTGTGCTTTCTAACATGCGGTGAGCATGGTGAAACCCAAACTATGATGTGTTTATGTGTTCTTCTGCAGGGCACACAGTTTGTTATTGTGTCTGACTACATTATGGGAATGATCTTTGCTCAAGTCTTCCTCTAAAATCTGGTGGGAGGTGAGTTGTTTCAGAAAGGCAAAATTATAAATGTGACAGAGAGGAGGTTGATCTGCATGTGTGGCAGGCTCCTGTTCAAATCTCAGCTGGGAGCTGTCTTTGTAGAGTTTGTATGTTCTCATTGTGCATGCGTGGGATCTCTCAAACTTCCTTCCAGGTCCAGATTAGGGTAATTGGTGGTTTTAAAATGTCCATGTGTGAGTGTTGCATGTGCAAATGCAGGATATAGGCTATGATCTAGGCCAAGTGCTGAGTGCTGTTGTCACCTTTTCCCACTTATTATGTGAACTGTCAGCACTTAAGAATAAAGGTGGATGATGTTCATGAAATAATCCAATTTTCACTATTTTTTTTAAAGTTAGAATTGCAAAAGAGGGAAAATGTTCAACAGAAAAAGAAGAAAAACTTGCGTTGCGACAAAATGTTTTACGCAACAAAAGTGATGCCACAGTTATTTCTATGATAATTCTTTCTAGACATTTTCAATAAGAGTCTGTTGCAAATATACATAGGGTCGCTTCAAGTTGTAAGGTTTTAACTACTTAGCAGTTGATAAAGCGTTCTTCTGCAATGTGCATCCAATTTCCCCTTTTTCAGACAGGAAACATAATGAATGTCACTTCACCAGTACTTACATTGATGGTGGAAAGAGGTCTCCTGCATTGTCTAGTTCTAAAGGACAACAGAAGAAATGAAAGGGTTATTTAATCCAAAATCCAACTGCATTCATTTTCTCACATGGTGCTGCAGATGATTTGTTTCCTGCTTTTGAAACAGGTGTCTCTGATATTTCTATTTCCACTTCAGTTCAAGTGGAATTGCACTTGTGGTGCCTACAGCACTGGAAAATTACATTTTAATATTTTAAGACTGACACTGACTTTCTGAAAAGATGCATCTCCTTTTTGTTTCGCTATGTTCTCAGGATCTCAGTCAAAAAAGGCCTTTATTCAAAATACAGTGAAGTGGTAAATGAAAGCAGCAACATTATGAGATTAAAAACTATGTGCTTGTTCTTCATATATTTGAAGCCTTACATATGTGAATATGAACATGGAGAATCTCAGGACGTAGACATAATTTTGTAACTGTCACTAGTATGTGGTTGGTTTCCTTTGTAGCGTTGACCATTCAGTTTTGAACTGGCTTACAACACATGAATGGAAACAGCCATGTAGAGAGCAAAATATGCAGAACACAATATAAAATATCAAAACCATGAACTAAGCAAGATGAGATTTTATCATCTTTGTTAATGTAATCTGCATCAACTTAATGATTGCTGGCAACTCCAAAACCTTTGAAATAGTGGCTATTAGGTAAGAAGGTAACATTCGATGGGTGATTTCACTACAGTAAGCCCCAGTTAGAGATCTTTGAGCAACAGTAACTTGACACCAACATTATTAATGCAACACCTTTAGCACTTGACTCTTAGCCCTGTTCACGATTTGTTGAATCTTTTCCAGTCAACATTGAACCTGTTGAAATGGAATATGGGGTGGGACGCCTTTTATTTGTCACATGGACAATTTTTTTCAATCAATAATATAGTCTCTATGAAATTCAAAGAAAAGTGATATAGCATTTAGAATCAGCAAAAAAGATTGTGTGTTGCAAGGATGTTTTTTTTAATGAGAGCATTTCTTCAATCTGTGAAGAAAATCACAGCATATCCTCTTCCTCACAGAGAAAAGCAATTCCAGATGTCTGTAAATTTGCTTATAATGAGCTGAAGCCATCTGGACATACAGAAAAGATGGATGATATGGACCACTGGCACAAACAAAAAAAAAAAGATTATACTTGCAATTTGCTTCCATGAACCTTAAATGGTCCACCACCCTCACATCCACTTCTAAGTTGTTTTTCCACTGCAGCCACAGCTTGCTTTGAATTAAGTCATCTCATCTTTTTCCTACCCGTGAGCTCGAAACTTTAGTCCCTTTAGCTCACCAAGACTGATCGTAAAACAATCCCGGACCTGAAAACAATGTTGTGTTTAAGCACCGCAGGGCTGAGGCAGACTGCTGCCAAATGACTCCTTAAACTCCTGAGCTCCTTAAACTGGATCATTATGAGAATAAGTCAGTGGAGAAAATCCCAAAAAGAAATGAGAATCACAACAGGGCCATAGTTTATTTTAGTATTTATTTCATCACCTTAGTTATACCTTTATCAAATTATCAGTATATACTTTATTTTATTCAAAACAAAATTTATATATATATATATATATATATATATATATATATATTTATCTCTGCATACTTATGCTCATACTGTATATTGTTATATATATTATGCATTTCACTAGACCTAAAATACTCTTTACTCATAGAATTTAATGCTTTTTACACTACTGCTCAGTGCATGCACCTCTCAGAGTAGTGCCCATCATGAGATTGCATTGAGGCAACTCAACATGAGAAAAAAACAGAGCCATAGTTTGACACTAACATGATAAAAATAAAGATTAACTAATATATCAGCTTCACTGGGATCACCACAGGGCGAGCAGTGTAGAAAGCATTTACATAAAACCAAAAAAGGAAACAAATAAAACAAAGCATCAAAGAAGTCGTCCACACTATTTGGAAGACAGAGATTCCTAAAAATGTTTACATACTTAATATAATAACCTTTATTGTACTATAATTTTATCATTGTATCATTATCATTTATTCATTATGTATGGAGCTATAAATGATGTGTTTTTTGCCCTACAGTTGAATTTCCTGAAGGGAATTGCTGCACAGATATGTTAACAAATCTCAGATGTGCATGTTCACCTATATGCAACACATACTGTATTTAAAGTTTATCACAGAAATATTATCTTTAAAAATGGGTCAGAGCATTCCTTTTCAATGGGTTAATGTGTGGAACAGTGAAACATCAAGATTGTCAACTGGTGAGAAAATAAAACATATATGTGAGCAGTATATAAACATGTTTTGGAAAAGGCTTTAGAGGAGGGTGTAGGTCAGAGAAAAGCATTTGGCTACCAAAGCAGGCTGACAAATACTCACGAACAAAATCAGACACACTGACTCACAGAGGCAGAAGGTTGAGGATGTCAGGCAGACGGAAAAGCAGTAAAAAGCCCTTTTTGATCACTGAACCTGCTATGTGAGAGAGAACGGTCAACATTTATGGCATCAAAGAGGATGGAGCCATCCTCCGACCTGCTGTTGGCCAGAAGCAACAGTAAACTCTTAGAAAAGATGGTGTCAAATGACTTGCCAACCCTATTCACCTTCACTCAAATATTTCATCAGCTGTCTTTAGAATAATCTGGAAATAACAAAAAAAAAAGTTCATTTCACAACAAGATTTTCTCAATATTTTATATCCTTGTTATTCACAATGTAATTTCAACAGTTATAAATACCCTGACCAGTTTGATATGAATGATTGCTATCAGCACTTAGTACAAAACAAATGGTTCTACTAATAGTGAATCCTGTTAAACATGTAAGATATATTTAGCGCTCGAAGAGTACAAACATACAAAGCTTATTGGGGCATCCTTTGGGGGAATATGGCAAAGATATAAAAAGAATACTTTTGTTGTCTATTGTTCTTTCTATCATTTACAAACAACACATCTCTCTCTTAATCTCATCCTGACTTTGGCTCCAGTCACATCCCAATAAAACTCTGATCTGCTTAAAGCTACAACACTGATGTTTGGATGTGGCCTTCATGTCTCTGTCTTCACCAGAGTTTCTTATTCAGCCACAATAAAAAAACATTTAGTTGGGCTTTGACTTGTCTTTAAAACTCAGATTCAAGTTTTCTCATTGCTGCTAAGCAGCAGATGGTGTGAGAATCCATCTGTCAGTGTGTGTGAGAATATGAGTGTAAATGTGTTTATTCTTTTACAGCACAATACGGTGTGTTAATTAAATGCCTGTCCATCAAAAGTTTTAAAGTATATTTCTGGTTTTAGAGCTTTGTCTTAGGAAATTTCTACCTTCTGCATACCATTTCCACAAATCTAACAACAGTAACATCTATAGTAAACTTGCAAGACCGCACTTTCTCCACATATCTACTGCTTAGTCTTAGTTAAACACAACCTGTTGATGTCCACTGATCTTCTCTTGCAAATCTTCTGTTATGGTTCATCTCTGTCAATTTCTTTCTCTCCCTTTATTTCATCTTAGTTCACTCTTTCAGTCTGTGTCTCGGGGAGATGTAGTGACATGCAAAGGAGAGGAGAGTCGCCTAGGGAGAAAAAGAGGCCAAATCAAAGAATAAGAGCGGGTGGAACTTAAATACAAATGGATCAAACTAAAAAAGTATTAATAAACACATGTTAATAAAGACAAACAGATGGAGAGATGTTGGGATAACTTATCAAATTATACACATCTAATGAGAAAAGGGTATGATGGAGCTAACTTGAATGAAGGTAGTGATGAGACACTTTTGACTTTCGTTCCCCATCCCAGCGCTTCCTTTTGGACTCTTTGATCCAGTTGCCTCTACATGTTCCAGAGCCTGTGTTTGTCCTCCCTCACCTGTCAGTGAGTTTCTTTAGTGCCCTCTCGATGTTCATTCGATGTCCCACACGTGTCACTCCCAGGTCTAAGAAGTCGTCCTTTGTAAGCGAAGGCAGATGAGATCCATCTATCTCATTATCTATAAAACGCTCTCTGTGTTCACCCAGATTTAGATAAGCCAGCCAGTCAGCCACGTCATACTTGGTCCAGTAGGGTAGAGGTTTGATGGCGAATGGTTTGGCTGGCGGAGGAGCATTGAGGTGGGGAAAGTTGAGACATGAAGGGCTGGGTGGTAGATGCATTGGGGAAGAGGCCCCTGAGAGAAAATGGGTGGGGGAGAGAGAGCGTGAGACAAGCATTGGGTTTGGACTTGGCACACCAGATGGGGAGAACAGTGGAGGAGTTGAAGACTGGTATGCATCTCCTAGTGGGAGGCCCGGAGATGGAGGAGTCAGGGGACCGGGAAAATCAAAGGGGTTGTTATAGATGGGTGTAGAAGGAAGGATAGGGAGAGAGGAGGGTCTGGGAGGCGTGGGGTTTGATTGCTCAGTGTTATAGATGAGAGGGCTGGGAGCCCGGCGCCTGGAGATCGAAGATCGCATCTCCTTAGTGGGACTGCTCTGAAAATCAAAAGTTTGCCTGCGAAACTTGGACCTGTGCTTAGGTGATGTTGGGTATGGGCAGTAAGTAGGAGAATGGGGAGGATGTGAATGTACCGGGGAGGTAGGCATTTGTGGAGAAGGGGATCGGGTCCAGTTGCGCTGAACTGGGACTTGAGGAGAAGGTGAGACAGAGGGAGTGGCCGAGAGGTTGGGTGTCAGGATCTGACGATGCTGTGGAGACGAGGTTGGTAGTGGCGAGGTGGAGCGGCCGCTGGGTGGGCTGTGAAATGCATCAGTGAAATCTGCTGAATACCTGAAAGACAAAATTAAACTTTGATTTATATTATTGCCATTATCATCACAAAACCTAATTTAACAAAACATATATACAAAAATGTCATTATTAAATTAAAGGTCCAGGGTGTAGCTAGAAATGAGATCTGCTGATGCAAACTGCAAGCAATAGATCACCCCCTACCAACTTTAAAACTAAAATAAAACCCCCCCAAACTGTTAAATGCCTACTCTTGAACCAGAATTCGGAAATGTTACATTGCATTTCTGCAAACAGATCACCCTAAATGTTACACAGTGAACCTTTAAGCACTTGTTGATGAAATCAAGCAAACCTGTGCATGGTTGGTGACTTTGGAGCTTGGCTCCAGTCATCCATGCTCTTCATGCTACTCATATGTTGCAGCTTGGAACTTAGCTCATTGATGATGCTGGCTTTCATGCCTGAAAGAGGTGAGTGCAGTCTGCGACTTTCCAAAATCATAGCCCCTCTCTGGACTCCACCTTCGTGTTCATCAATTTCACTCCAGACCACTGATCGAGAGTCTATGGGTCTCTCTAAACAGGCAGCCAGGGTTGAGCTAAAGCTGTCCTCCATTTTGGGTAAATTCTGCTTGTGCTTCTTTTCATCAATGAAAGTTCCATCTAAACGAGCATCTTCTGGGTTGCTTTGTCTCTGTAACTGCAAAGGAGCCGGGTTGGTGCTGCTCTGCCTACGTAGTGCTATAGGTGGGCCTCTGCCACCATGAGTCATCTTTGGAAACACAGGGTTTGCCAGTTTGACGCTGTGCACCTCAAACATTTGCCCTCCTGAGTAAGGATCTGGATGTTCAAGACCTTTCTCTCCTTCTCCTCCTCGTCCATCTCCTCCAACCCCTCCTCTGTCTCCTCGTAACCCACTCAGTCCCAACATTTCTAAATGATGGTCACTGCTGCTATGACTGTCCAGCTCCTCAATTCCAGAATCCACCACAGCATCCTGCCAGTCTCCGGTCTTGGGTATAACTGTAGTGTGATGAGAGTGGTCAGCAGCTTTCCCTACTGCACTGAAGACAGCCTTAGGTCCAGCCATGCTCATACTGTAGTCAGAGAATGCAGGGGAGGTTGTAGTGGTTGTTACTGCAGCAGTTGCCGTAATGGTAGTGGTAGCATAGGTCATGGTGGTGGTGAGGGTGGCTGTACCTCTATCCTGGGCACCTACTGAGGGGTCATTAGAATTATTGTAATATGGGTGAGAATGGGACATGGGCTGAGGTCTGTGTAGTGACATAGCAGGCAGTGCAGCAGTCGAGGCAGCGGTGGTGGAGGAGGAAGGGGGAAATATCTGTGGGGACGGATAAGATGGAGAAAGAGCTGACTGTGTAAGGTTGGCCACCTCGCTATCATAAGATGTGAGGCTGGAGGTTGCAGAGTCACCACCCTGTGTGGAGGTTTGGGGAGTATTTGGTGGCTTGGCAGACGGAAGAGGGGGTGGGAGAGGCGGAGCTGCAGAGGCAGCATGTTGATTCTGGTGTTGACGATGTTGTGAAAACTGCTGGGCTCTCTCGTGCTTACCATTAGCAAACTGTATAGGAGGGGGCAAGGGATCTACAAAGACAAACTCTTCATCTGCGTCTATTGAGGGAGCTGGTGGAGGTAAAACCATTAGTGCTAGGCCTCCACCCTCCCCAGCTCTTGGTTCTCCCATAGTGTCATTTGTCTGCGATGGGGCTGTGGGGACAGTGTACTGAGGGATATAGCTGGTGTTAGGTGTGTTTTCCATCTGCAGATAGGAAGGTCTACGGGGGGCAGGTTGAGCTGGCGCGGGAGGAGGCTGAATGGATGGAGCAGGTCTGCTGTCGTACAGCTCCTTCTCTCTCTCCCTGCCGCTCTGTTGGTAATACTGGGGTGGAAACTGGTTGGTTCTGTCCTCAGAAAAGCGAACTCTAAGACCCTCTCTAGGTCCCCCCTCCTTCTCTCTCTCCATTCTTTCTCCTCCGCCCCCCATACGCAATATCCTTGGCGACTGCGGACGGCTCAAAGATGCAGGTGAGGTGGTGGCAGTGGGAGAGCTTAGGTGGAGAGATACTGGAGAAGTGTAGGCTGACTGTGTTGGTGTAGCAAAAAGTGAAGGTGTCGGGGTCTGAACGGGCGTCGGAAAGGCTCCGACTGTGGACAGCTGCCTGCCAAAGTTTCTCTCCTCTCGACGAGTCCTTCGGTCATCTTTCAAGGCTCGCTCTCTTGCAGCCAGGGCAAGGCCAAGCGGGGATGAGGGGTCCAGAACTTTTCCTGTAAGTGGGTGAATGAAGGTAGTCGCAGGTTGTGGGCCATACACAGAGGGAGCTGACTTTGGTTGGCCATCTTGACCAAGGATGGGGGAAGAGTATTCAGGCAAACCAAAGGCTGGGGGCATGCTGCTGGAATAGTTCACATAGTTGTCTCCAGAAAACATGCCCTCATCTATTGACTTGGAGGGCCGAAGTCGAGGCATGGGTACTTCCATTTGTGAGCCCTGTAAAGTTTGAATTCGTGCCCCTAAAGCTCCTCCTCCCTCTCCTGCTCCACCTCCTGCCTCCCCTTGGATGTCCTCCTCAGATGAGAGGAAAAAAGAAGCACTCTTTCTTCTCATATCTCTGAAACGTTCTCTTTCCCTGCGTGCTCCTCCTCCTCCTCCAAATGCTATACCAACTGTTGAGGTGTAATCCAAGTTTTCCAGGTTTTGTTGTGAAGAAACAGAATGTGCAACAGTTGATGAAGGCAAGGAAGTGGGTGCTGGAGGCTGAGGTTGCAAGGGTGTGAGGGGTGAGGGTAAGCTTGTATTGTTACTTTCTGGGGCTGCGTCTCCAGAGGTTTGGTCCTCCACATCTGGAGGGGGCTCGGCCTCCATGCTGCTGCCCTGGCTGCTTCGACCGCTGCTGCTGGTGGAGGGCGCTTTGACAATGATGGTGGGGATGGGGATGGAACTTTTCTCTTTGGCTGCACCTCCTTTCCCTCGATGTTGTCTCAGTCCATCTTCCACTTTCGACTGCTTCATCAAAGCTCCCCGGCCACCCCTTCTCGACACTCCCCGGCCACCTCCTCCGCCCTGCTCTCGGCTGGACGCATGTGGAGGATGTTGCTGTGCCTGTTGAGCCTTGGGTTTAGCACTTGTTGGGGGTGTGGCACTGCTGTAGCCTCTCCTCAACCCTCCCATCTTTCCACCACCCCTCCGAGGTACATCTTGTTCTCTGATACACAGTCCTTCCGATTGCCTGCGGAGGGTGGGCACCATGACCTGCTGGTTCATCCCACCAGGCCCTCCTCTCTCCCAGCCAGCTTGAGCAGGATGTCCTTGCTGAGAGTGGAGCTGGTAGTGGGCTTGAGATACAGGGGGGATTGGCATAGCAGGCCCTCTACCAGGATGAGGCCCTGCAGATAAAGGTGGCTCTGGGGCAGATGTATTAGGGGGTGGAGGGATGTCTTCAGGTCCTGGTACTGATAAGCTGCGAGCCAGCTTCATTGCAGGTGGATTGAGGTATTGACGCTCCTCCTCTGTTACGCCTGAGCACAAAAACACAAGCAGTCACAAACACAAAATAAAGAGAGAAACTCATGCTGTACATTAAGCCTGAAGAAAACTCTAATACCAATGGATTTTTGACGCATCATCACTGCATGCTGAGGCCCGTGCCCTGGTTGGAAATGTGCTTGGTTGTAGCCAAAACCAGGTCCAGTCTTTACCATGCTCACTGATGACTGCTGCTCATAAGGTTGCTTTAGAGATGTTAAAACACATTTTTTTTTAAGAGAAAGGGAGACAAATGACAATCAAACATTTATTTAGATATAACAAATACAATTGATGTGGGCTGTTAATCTGATACTAAGAAGATGGTGCACATTACAGTGCTGAAATCTGTGCAAGTGTAGCAGGCAGCAGAGAATAAATGAATGGACACAACCTGACTCACACTTAAATAAATGCTTTTATGTGGGTGGGCCATTGTCAATCATTCTCTGTAAAGTGCAATGAGGGCAGGAGAAGACATAGTGCTAAAAAAAAGAAATAAAGAAAAAAGCTAAACACTAAATTGTCTTACAGAGAGGCATAATTTTTGCCAGCATTAGTCACTTCTATTACTAAAGACATGCTACATTCTAAAGCAGCAGAGATGGAAGATGGGGCGGTTAGTTGTTTATGTTAATATGTATCGCAATATAGGGGAAGTGATCCATGGCTGTTCAGGATATAATAATTTTTCTTAGATCATGCAGATATTATTCTAAATCATCCCACAGGATCCCCATTTGTTTCCCAATAGTACCTCACTGGAGATGTTGGGAACAATACTCTTGCTCCGGTCCCTCTTGCCTCCATGACCTCTCTGGCCCTGGTTGTCTGATGTAATAGTGTGCTGGGCAGCAGCCAATATTTCATCTAGCTTGTCTAGAGTAAAAGCAGAAAATGAATAGAAACAACGAGAAAAAAGAGAGAAAGTGTAAGAAAGCATGCTGAAGAAACATTAAAGCAGGATTACAGTGAGCGCTCTCTTAACCCCTTTAAGTAAAAAAAATGCCCTCTAAGATAATGACAAGAGTGGTGGGAATGATTTCTTACTTAATGCCATCTGATAGACTGTCCTCTTCTTATCAGGACCCTGAGAGGGCTCGTATTCTGGAGAATGTGGAGGGAAAAAAAGAGCATCAAACAGGCTGACTTTTAATTAAAGCTCAGAGGCTGATACGGATAATGATAAAATCTGATATTCACCTGCTTTCTTTTTCCACGGAGAGGCAGCTGTTGCATATATAATTTGGGAAACATAAATTAGGTGTGACTAGAACTGCTGTATAGTCATTTGAACTAAGCAGATGAAAGGATGAAGTACATACTTAGACACATGTGATGGTGTAAATGCTGGTGTGATGAGAGGGATGGTGATGAGGACAGAAATGATCATAAGAATACACAAATCCAATCTCCCACCTTTGTCCACTGTATGCAGCACATTTGGTACAGAAGACAAAATGAGATAGAGATCTTTGTGATTAATGAAATTAGACAAGTTTTATTTCACAACATGAAACTACTTTTATACCTTTTAACCTCACACTTTAATTGTCACCTTTCTTCTTCATGGGTTACATCAAAGGTGTAAATGAATTGAAAGATATCTTCCCAGCTCTTCTTGTAAAAATAAAAAAAAGATGAAAATGCACCTGATTGGATTATTTTCTTGTCTTTCTGCATCAACTCAGTTAACATTTAATGTTTCATTTCCCCAGTTGTGTGACATTAATACACCATCCTCATGCAGGAAAGCTGGGAAAACATTTTTTTTGTTTTCTCTATCATCTTACCCATGTCCTCCAGCTCTGATGTCATTGACTTAGAGCGCAGGGCAATGGCAGGAGGAGTCAGTCTTTTTGTCTGCTGCGGGGCTGCCAAGGAAAGTCAGCCAAATGCAGATTTAATGTTTAGGATTTTTGTATACACATGCAGTCACCAATGACAACCACATTTCAACAGGCTTTCAGGGTGAAGTAAACATGCAATCAACTTCATCATTATTCCTAGAACACGGAATGGAAATTACTAACGAGGAAAATGTGACTCCTACCTCTTTTCCGAGCAGTATCCTCTAGTTCAGGGTTTCGAGCAACCATCACAACTTTCACCATAAGGCTGTTTCCCCCCTGTCTGATCATGTTGACCACCTGTCGGTGACCAACCTTCACGACATTCTGCCCGTTCACCTGGTCACAAAGATAGAAAATGAGCTGATGTGTTGCATTAAAAAAAAGAGGAAAATACAGACTTATTACAACAAAGGGTGGAGGTAAAAAAAAAAGAAGAAGATACTTCACAGAAGATTTAGTTTTGAATCAGTTTGATGGCATTTGGATTGGAGCACAAGCAATTCAGACCGCGACAGAAGTAAATTACTTGTACAAAAGCTTGAACCGCCTCATAAGTGACTCATATTGGGTTGCATACCAATTAGCAGTATGTATCAGCTTTAATAGAGGTTTGACAATTGCCATTTTTCAAAGTGGCTTTTCAAGTCAGCACTCAAGAAGGTGCAAAACGGCCAGAGAGTTGTTGCCTGAACTCCTGCCGCTTTGTTGAAGAGTAACAGGAGTTACAGCAGTCCCTCAAAACGTTTAAACTAAAACACTTAGACAGAAACAACATACTTATAACCTTCTCCATATACATTAGTAACAGTAATCAATGAATTTGCTGTGTTTTCTTCATCATGTATGTCTATTTCAGAACGGCAATCAACATATTGCAGGTCATACCTACACTTGCTTTTATTCAGTCGATGGTGTAAAATTATAATCTTGTAAAAATCTAATATCATTCAGTTATGTCTTGTTGCCTCAGTGTGAAAAGGGGTCTTAGTCTGCTGGTGGTCTGGGGCCTTTCTGTTTAAACCTTGTGTTTTTCTTTTTTCTTTTGTCTGCGTGGGTTTTTCTCCTATTGCTCTGGCCACAGTCAGGCATGCATCTTAGGTTAATTGCTGATTATAAATTGGGTATGAGTGTGAGCGTGCATGGTTGTCTGTCTCTTTGTGTTAGTTCTGTCATGGACTGCTGACCTGTCCAGGCTGAACTCCTCCTTTCATCCTGTATTAGCTTGGATGAGTTGCCATTTTCCTAATGACTCTCTGGGTAAGTGGGTTCAGTTGATAAACGTATGTATAATATGTTGGAAAAATAAAATGGATCCAGAAAAGTAAGGTGCATCAGTGGTGACAATATTTCTTATTCTTTTGAAATGTGGATTTTGCATAAATTTTGATTGTGAAACTTTTCAGACATCATTTAAACAATTAGTGAGTGTTACTGCAAAATGAAACCTACCTCAATGAGGAAATCCCCCATCCTCAGGCCCGCTCTCCACGCCACACCCCCCTCATCAACAGATTCTAAGTACTGCAGCGCAGGGAAAGCTGGCGTTGGAGTGAACTCCTCAATGGGAGTCTGAGCTGGAGGCACAAGGCATAAGGGATGACCATGAGTCGACCCACATAATTACAGCATGCATTTGGTAATGGTGTACAAATAGAGACACTAGAACACTAGAATAACAGCACATGGGACTGAGAAATGTTTGGTGATAAACAAAAGATGCATTGACTTTTAGATAAGAGGTTCACCTTTGGCTCCTCTAAGCACAAAGCCAAAGCCTTCATTGTCTTTCTTCTGTAGGAGCACGGTCTTCTCCTTAATAATGTAGTCACTTGAAGAGAGTTAAGAGGGAACAGAAGAGAAGGGGAAATGGGGATGAAGAGAGATTTGGAGAGGAAGAGAGCTTTATGACTTTTAATGGAACAAAAGAACGTCTTATTGACATGCAAATAACACACTTTCTCAATGTGGAAAACAGCTACTGCATCACATTACGAAATCACACTGCAGCAAAAGATAGGTTGACTTGAGAATGCCATTGAAAAGGCGGTGGTGCACAAACGGGTTGATGGCTGGGGTACAGTTAATGTCATAATGGGAAGAATTGTGTATGAGATGTCATTCCATACTAAAGACTAATCCAGCTGGAGAAGACAAGCACTGGGCCAGGAGGAACAGGACATCAGAAAAATGTGCACATACAGTACACTCATAATGGAAACTTACAAATGCACCTAAATCGCTGCATTAGCTTTCACTGCCTCTGGCAGCTTTTGTGGGGGTACTGCTTCACCAACTCCTGCGCACCACTATTAGACATACATGACACTTCAAATTATGTAAAAGAAGAGGTCAAATATGCCTCTAATCTCCCCTCAAAAACAGCTACCCTTGCTGAAAGTCTACACTCTGAGAGAAAAGAAACAGCACTCAAAGACGTTCGTGATGCAACCTTATTATGAGTTGGTTGGAGTAGTGGCTCAGCAAGCTCTTGCATTATTCCATTACCATGTCTGGGACTTTTGGCCAAGCTGCTTTACAACCCCTTTTTCTCTAATATAGCGCTGGTTAAATGGACTCCTCTCATCTTATGACCCACTGCTGGACTTGACTTTCTAACAATGTCAATCCACCCTGCCTCTGTTAGCCAGCCTGGGGCTTGAGCAGAGATGTATGATTTAAGGATTCCAGATATTTCTGCTATAGGAAGCTCCATTCTGTTAGTTTGTGCTCTTCATCTTAACTTAGACTGACGCTCCAACTGAAATCAAATCACATGATTTCACAGAAAGGCTCAACCGTAAGTAAACACAATGAGCAGCCAAATAGAAGACTTTTTCTTTATTTGTAGTGATAGCTTGACAGTGTAGTGAAACTGCTCTGGATACACTCAAGGAGAGAATTTCCATAGGGAAAGTTTTTTTTTTCATGCCTCTTTATATTCAAACCTTCAAGATAAGTAGTAAATGTAAGTGAGATTTTCTTTTTGGCCCTGAATTAAATTTAGCATGCACTGCTGACTGCAAGGCTACACACAAATTCTGCCTTCTTAGCCGAAGTCAAAAGGCCCAAAGCCCAAGTAGTCGTACTGAATATAACATTAATTGTAACCTAAACCTGAACACAACTTTTTGATTGGATTTCGCAGCAATGAGGTCTCAGCCAGGGGAGTAGGCAATGTAACTGCTTGGGAAAATTACATAATACGACGTTTTAAAAGCTAGCATTTGATTCAGTTTGCAGCTTTAGGCAACAGACATGTTTTGTTTTTTTTTCTGGCAAAGGGCTCCATCACTCCAACTCCATTCTGCAACCACCTCTAAAACGCCCACCCGTATCAAAATAACAATAACAGAATAACATTACAGACCATGTTCTCCTACAGCATAAACACAGCAAGTTCTTGTCTGTCTAATCTGGAAGTGCATATATTAAACAAAGTTTGGCTGCTGAATCACAGAGGCACAACAGTGTCATGAGCATTGGCTTGCAGGCCTTAAGATCCAGGCTTTGACATCACGCCGTAACTTTATCACTTAACAGACGATCACTAGTTTCCCCTACTGAGGTCCATCCCTTGTGTGTTCTCCATCAATGTTACTGTTTCGCCAACGCTCAGCCGCCTTCCAGCCATCTGCTCCTCACACCTCATTCCTTTTTCTCTCACCCTGTCCTCCATCATGCTTTCCCTCTCTGAGGATCAAAGTAACAGAGTGGGTGGACAGATCTACTGGGCTCTTCATCCATCCACTTATACAAGGGGGAGGGGGGTTAATGTGGCCTCTTCTGGTCCTCCAGGTGCTTCTAAGCTGTGCTACTGGCTTACGGTAAAACACCTGATTTCCTTTACATGCTTTAAGTCATTGCCCAGCCAAGAAGGACCATAAAAAGCGCAAACGTTCCTGGTTAATCACAGTTGGCTAGTAGGATTTGCTCTCTCTGAACTGGCTGCAGTGAAGCTGTTATAGAGACAGGAATTATTGTGTACCCTCCTGAGTCATCCTCTCTTCTATTCACAATCACTGAGAATAAGGGCAGCTTTTTTAACCATTCACCTGCTGAATGCACATGCAGATAGACTGGCTATGTGGGGGCATTACCCTCACACCACAAGTGAAGTAGCTGACAGATGTTGGCGATACACACTGTGGATTGAGCACACAAATATATAGGCAGGAAAGACACTCCCACATCAAGCACTATGACATACACATATATGAAAACCACAAAATTCATTCAGTGTATGTAGTTGCATACATACATATAAAAAGATGAATGCATGCAGCTATAAACATGCAAAGATACAACTGGGTTCTCAAATTAGAGCTCAAAGAATAAACCGCACTCTTGCCACTTACTGACCCATTCATTTTCATCCTCCTGTACAGTCAAAATGCCACACATCTTTGGTGATACGGCGAGATACGGAATGAATATGTAATGTGATAATTTAATTTTTTTCAAGAACAGGAATAAATGGATCGTCCAGGTGAATTAAAAATATCTGCTACAAAAAACCATGACTCAAAGAGAATGAAATACACCCACACTGTCTGACTAAAATGCATCAATATGTGCTCTCTTTCATGCACTAACACACACACAGCTTTCAGGAAAACACACGGGAGGAAGACACAGAAATAAACATGCTGCAGAGTCTCCATTCAGTAGCTACTTTCATTCTACAGATATGCACATGCATAGGAAAAATGCAATTTTGAGACTCACACACATATTCACACACTCAAAGACACGCACACGCACAGAATACATAGCTTGTTAGTCTGTCTTTGAAAAGGCACGGCCTCTCAATAGCATCATCTACCTCTCCCCTCTCTCCATTGTCCTCTCCTCACATCCATAGCCAGCCAATGAATGAGGAAACAGCCGCTACCTGTAAATGAACCACACGCTCCTGTTTCTGGGGCCCAGTGATGGCCACGAAGAAGAGAGGGAGAGAGAGAAATCTCTCTCTCCGCATCCCCCCATTGCCATGCCCCCCCCCTCCTCTCTCTCGCTCACTCTCCACCACTTCCTCCTCCCTCCTCTTCCTCCCGGTCTTCCAGTGAGAGCTCAGCCGGAGAGAGCGCGAGAGAGAGTGTGTGACGGTCTGCACCCCGCGTACTTCAGACAAGAGAAAGACAATGTGAGAGAGAGACGGAGAGAGAGGGTGACAGAGAGAGAGAGAGAGAGAGAGAGAGAGAGAGAGAGAGAGAGAGGATACCAGCGTTTATCGCAACAGGGAGAGAATGTGTGGCGTGTGTGTGTGCGGGTGGATGACAGGAAGAGGGTTTGGTTTTAAAATTGGGGAGATGGAGAGCCTGAATTTGAGGGGTGGGAATGCGGGGGATGGGTAAAAATCTGAGGCAGCGCAGGGAATGACAAGCGCTCACGTTTGCGCAACAACAGACCAGTATGTCACAGATAAGCTCACAGCTGATTCCCACCCTGAATTCACTGACACACATATTTGCCAACTTTCCTCTCACTCCCTCCTCTCCTCTCAAACAGAGCTGTCATCACCACACAGTCTAACAAACACTCTTCCTCTCTATATCTCTCTGAAATAGTAATTGACATTCTCCAAAATGCCAAGCTGCAGTGACAGAACATGCTCTGGATCACCTTGCTCTTAATTGAGCACCACTTCACCACAGCACTGCAATTACACTCAACCAACTTAACACAAGCAATACTTCTTTTTGGACTACAGGAACAGCTGCATCAGAGTGAATGACAGTGAAGATGCACAGCACAAGGGCAATGTCAGCTGTAATGTGTAAATAGCTGTAAAAACAAGGGATAGCGACAACTAAGTCCTTCTAACTAGCCTAGGGAACTTAGCAGCTTCAGCCTCCAAATGACTCATCAGTAGGATGATGTATGTACACACAAAAACACAGGCCTTTTTACATTTGCATGCACACAAACTCCTAATAAGCATGCATTAATAAAAGCTTTATAACACACAGTCACAGCCACCCGGGGCTGGACTGCAGCTTCTGACAGACGCCACATAAAAACAAAAGCCCTATCTTTCATTATAGCTTCATTGTGTTCAAAGCATATAAGCAACAAATGCAGGAAATAGTGGCATGTATATAAAAGTGCCAATGAGACAAGCACATTTGTCTGGTAGAGTCAAAAGAAAGAGCTGCTCTTTGTTCTTTCAGACACAACAGAAAAACAGAGAACAAACGCTGTTCAGGGTCTGCAGAACAAACATGGAGAATACAAGAAGACATGAAGCCTCAGTAGGTGAATTAAGCAAGCATTTGCAATTACAAGAACCTCCTGTTATCCACGAAACAAGTGTTTGATTATTTCAACTTGCCTTACAGTGATAACAGTTTGTGCTGCCCACTCTAATGTGAAAATTGAATCTCTTTATATTCTAAACCCAGCAAGCGCTTGGTGAGAAGTTGGATGAGTGGACACATCACAAGGCAAACACTTTTAACATTTTCTATTCTGCCTCATAATCACTTGATTCAAATGTATCAACGTCAAGCTGTTTATTTGAGTCTTTTTGCTGGTGGAAGATCCTCCATGGGGACATTTTTTAACCCTTTGACACATAGTGGGTCATATGTACAGCTTACAACTAAATTGTTGAGCAAAATTATTGGTTAAAAATGTGACTTAGAGATCTTGTGTTTATAATATTACAGATGAACTTGGCTGACAAAGCTATTTTGATGTTTTCTTTACATTGGTTGTATTGACAAAGCCCAATTTACAATTCCCAAGCATTTTATCTGTTTTATTTCAAGGACATTTGATTTATTGCCAGAGTGAAGAGGCAAGATTATTGCTTCTGCCCAAACTTATTTACTGACTGTTGCTCTTGTACAGACTGTAACAATCACAACAGCTTTCCTTACCTGGGGCCATCAATGCCATCGTAAGCTCCGACTGTGACGTTACGGAAAAGCTTCCTCTTGGCCTTCTCACTTCGTGTCTCTGCAAGACATATGAAGGCGAGACATATGCCCAATTTTAACTTTCAGCTTCCGTCTTGACACCCTTTCAGTCTTTTTGTAGAGGTGCTGTTTCTTTGGCACAACACACAATTGACACAATTAAATTTGCAGCCTATTTTTGTGTTTTCTTTGTGGCACATGGTTTGCTTGCTGTTGAACACTGCTGCTGTGAAAATAGAACAAATGTGTATGACTGTGTTGGACATGTGCCAGCGCCTAATGCTAAAGGGCATCGGGCACAAAAAGAGAGATTAATAATAGCCAAAGAAGAGATTAATAATAGCAACAAAATGTCAAGGAAATTGAAAATGAGATAGAAAATTTCTATAGCAGAAATGCTATAGAATAATCATGGTTATATGTTTATTAGTGTAGAATTGTGTGGACTTTTGATCCAATTGAATGTCCAGTTGGAATAGAAATTTGTCATATAAACATGCCAGCTGATCCGGTCAGCCTTGATCAGAAAGAATTTCCAATCCGATCGAGAGGGGTGGTTTAAATCTTTTCATGAAAACATGTATTCGCTCATTCCAATTGTTTGTGTGGTGTACATTGTTTCTGCGCATGTTTAAACTATGTGGGGGTTACATGACATAATGAGTTTCAGGGAAGACTTGGAAAATAGTGGAAGCAAAACAGAATGGGACTGTGGCGAATACAACGTTTTTATTAAAAAATGAAAGAGTTAAGGATTATTGATCATTTCTAGGGTCGAAAGGTTCAAAATAAAAAAGAGAACCCTTCTTCTTCCGAACTAGAAGGCATTATGCATGTCAAAACTATTGTGATCGTATTTCATCCGTCCGTCATGTAGCCTAAATACAACTGATCGGATCACATTATTTAGCGTCCACGTTAACATGTTAGCTGGAATCTTTGATCAGATTGATGTCAGATGGATAGATTAAATATTTGTCCATGTAAAGGTAGCTACTGACTCTAGAAAAGATCTTTTCCCCTACTGTAGTTTTGTGGTTGTTTTGGCGGTTAGTTGCAACATGCAGTTTGAGCCACCAGATGTAACTGCATCCTGGACCTTTTACTGCAGGTAAGCTACAAAATGAGTTCTTACTGAATTGCCACAAAACTCAAAAGGGCCCTAAATGAATGTAAACATGAAACAAACAGACATGTTTCATCTTACCTTTGTCTTTGCTGGGAGCTGCCACCTCCTGCACGCAGTCTGAAGGAAACCAGCCAGTGCGTCCTTTGACTGTTCCCTCCCAGTATCCCCCTTCTCCTACGCTTAACACTAACACAGACAGATATTGGTCCATTAATAAACAGATTTATAGAATAATGTTAAGTATGGGTTGTAAATTCACTCTCTTTTCAAGCTTTAGTACTTTAATTATGCTCAATGAAAGCAAGAAACGTGTATTGCATTCTAAGGTATGCAATCAGCTCATTTTTGCATAATGTTTATATTTCATCACGTGGAAATTTTGGCTGCCCTCACCTTTAACTTTGTCCCCTTTGTTGAGTGACAGCTCTCTGTCTCCACTAGCAGAGTGGGCACGGGTGGCCACATACACCCGTCCTGGCACAGCACTGTACATGCGCTTCATCTGACCCCCTCCACTGCCTGCTGAGGTTGCACTACAGAGGCAGAGGGAGACAGTCTTTTACACGAGCAGGACATAAGTTGAACACTTTGAAAAACAAGAGAGATGACATAGAGCTTGTCAGGCTACACCCCTGACATTCAGTGGGTGAGTCATACTTATCAGTCATACCAGCAGTAAAACTGCAGGCTTCAATGTAAGTCTCTGGTATTCGGTATGTCTATGCAGATCTATTTTATCATAAGAAAATTTAAAAAACATTATTATGAAATGATAATTCAGTTTCCATATCCACAATGTCCTTATGATTTGTCATAATTACACTGATGAGAAAGCTCCTTGACTATTATGTTATTCTGACAAGTTAAAACACAGTTAGTGTTTTGACTTGTCTGTAATTCTGTTTTGACAAATTGATAGTTGAAGATATAATGAACACCATTTTTTGAATAGTACCTGCATATAGTAACATATCTGCAACATGATTTCTTCCAGTTGAAACTCAAGTCAACATCTGTGTAATAACATATTGTCTTGCTCAAGATGTGTGATACAGTAATTATGACAGGTAAAACTTTACCAAAGATGCCTGAAACTGATGACCTCTAGACTAAGGATAACCAACTCCAGACCTCTTAGGCCAGTTCCCTGCAATTTCAAAATGTTTCCCAGGTATAACACACTGGACTCAAGTTAATCAGTCATATAGAGGCTTGCGCAGAACTTGACAACTGGCTGATGGAGAACCATCTTTATTCTAATCAGATGTGTTGCAGCAGGAAACATCTAAAACCAGAAGGACACTGCCCCAAGAAGTTCAGAGGTAGGGATCCCTGATATAGACATTTTGGATTGAAAGGATTTAAAAATATCCTAAACCGGTTTTAAGACTAAACAAAGTTAATTTTCGGTATCCGTTATGGTGAATAGGGGGAAAAAATCTCCAAATGTTATCACTTTTAAATATAATTTTGTGGAATAATTTTGTTAATTAGTATGTGGAGGAAGATCCTAATTACGTTCCAATTTCACAATGATGTCACTATGTATTTTAGTTCAAAATATCACATTTTGGCAATGTCTTGTAGTTTTGTATTGTAGTTTATTTTTCACCCCATTCACAACATCTTCTTCCTTTCTTTTGGCCAGATTGGAATTTCTCAACAACTGTGGATGAAAGAGGACAAAATTAGGATTTAGATACCAAAAAGGTCCTTATATTTTGACTGAAAGTCTTGGTTTTTATATGCATGTTGTAGACTGTAGATAATGTTATTTGTCCTCACATTTCCCAGTAGAGCATACTTACAGCAACATGCTGTGTGTCACGGCACGGAGGGCCTCAGAGACAGACAGAGGCTGTTTATTACATTTTAATACTGAACCATGAAAAATAGATATGCAAAGTAAAGTAAAAAGCATAATGCTTTAAATGAAGGCCAAGGGAGGCTTATATCAATTATAGGAGTGAAGATCCCTTTGGTGCACTCTGATGTGTCAGGTTAAAACGCAGGTCTGTTGTGCTGACCTTATATGCATATCTTTTGTGTTTACACACTTACACTGTGCGCACAAATAAACAAAAATGTATAAACAAATCTTCAGATGAATAGGATCTGGTGTGCACAAGGTACAATTTTTAAAAACATGGCCTTGAATCAGATCAATTTTTTCTGTGCATGGCGCTTCTGTATAAATCACTGAATGATTCTTGTGATTTACTCATTTTTATTTTTTCAGCTGTATTTTATTGAAGTTGTGAGGAATATATTGCACAAAACCAAGATGGTGAATAAAGCAAAAAATGGAAACGTTAATATTGCCTTTGAGGCGGTAACGGAATCCTCTCAGTGGCATTTAACATGAAGCAGTGTTCTAAGTACAGCTTAACTGGACTGCAAGTGTGGCTGTAGACTTTGGTAATTGGCCTTGAAAAATGTCTTCAGAATTAGTCCCTCCTGCCTTCCTGTCTTCATGTACACAGTACATTTTCCCTCTAGAGGCCCCTTACCCCTGTCTGCCTCTTGGCTGCCGGTGTCTCTCCTCTGTGTCACTTTGACCTCCTCTCCCTCTGGAGGGAGAACGTGTGCGAGTTCTGGGGCTACTGGAGCTTCTCACACCTATGGAGGCCCTGCGCTGGCCCTGCAGAAACACATTAACCCCCCCCACATTAAATGCCCAAATAGGAACACAATATTAGGATGGAATATCCAATATCACAAAGATCAGCAGATGAGCATGCACCTAATGATCCTAAGTACCTGTCCTGGGTTGGGACTGGTTGCAGTCTTGTTGGGCAGGGTCAGAGGGTCAGACTGGGACGTGGTGTTATCACTATTAGCACGCAACAGGGGGTGGGAATGAAGCGAAGGGAGAGGCAGTGTGTGGGCGCTCTCTTTTCGCTTAGGAACAAACTTTGGCGATTCCAAAAAGGGCACTGAAGATGTGAAGTGGAG
This sequence comes from Leptatherina wallacei, assembly GCA_028567055.1. NCBI lineage: Eukaryota > Metazoa > Chordata > Actinopteri > Atheriniformes > Atherinidae > Leptatherina > Leptatherina wallacei. The sequence continues at coordinate 15,005,982 of JAOXYM010000023.1, forward strand.
ATTTACAGTGAAGCAACAAAGTTCAGGTGTGAGAAGTGAGGAGGAGTGAAGATTGATATGAATGGATGAAAGGGGGGAAAAGTTAGGAAAACTGTTACAGGAAAAGAAGGGAGACTGTTAAGGCACATACATGATAAATCTAGGAAAGTACAAGACAGGCAAGTGCAGGGAAATGATTGTAACACTTAAAAGCCCCTTCAGAACAGAGAGTTTGTTAGGGAATCTTACCTATGTCTGAGTCTTTGTGGTTTTTGATAATCTCCCCGAGTTCAAAGTGACCAGACATTACAGCTACCTTTAAAAACAGAAGGCAAACTGAGAATTTGTTCTGGCACATTCAAGGTGCACCTTGATAAATATATATTTTCAGTTTACCTGAAAAGGGGTTTGACCATGCTTGTTCTTTGCCTCCTTGTTTGCTCCTCTGTACAGAAGAACACGGGCACAGCTTTCCTGATGGTTTTAGAAGGAACAGTAATTAGTTCACGTCTTTAGAAATACCGTAATAGTAATAACATTGCAACATGAGACATCTTTTTCATGCTTGCCTTATTGTACAGGGCTGAAATGTGAAGTGCAGTGTTCCCTGAGGCATTCTGAGAAGCGATGTCGGCGCCGTAAAATAGCAGATGCTCCAAGTGTTGTGCAAAGCCATTCTGGCAGGCCTTTTAATGTCAAGAGTATAATAGAAAGGTGCATAAACTGTTAGTATCATAAGTTAAGATGGATACAAGTTGATCTAAAGAGCACAACTTCATACAGGGCAGGGATAGGATATTTCAAGAGAACAGGCTGACAGAGCAAATCTAATAGTATGAGTAAGAAAATATTATGGTCATATAAAATCTTCTTTTAGAAACAGTTGAGAGTCAATTATATACAGTTATGGTGGACAAAAAACCAAGAAAAAAAAACACTGAAACAACTGATATGAGCCTTCGGGAGCTTGAAAGTTTCCTCATATTTTTCTGCAGGGACTAAAATATCACAAGATACGTACAAAGTAAAGAAAGACAGCACAGAGCACAGCAAAACCAAAATAAAATACCATGACAACCAGCTCGCAGTACAAACGTAAATTTACCAGAATGTCACAGATACATAAAATAGGCAATGCACATGTAAATTCAGCAAGAGAAAGAGATAATATTCAATGCTCTTTCTGAACTGGACTCATCTGGAAGTGACCCGAATAAGAGCAGGTTTAAGGAAATAAACTTGAGCTTTATTCACACTTTTTTATTGGCATCACACTAATATGATTGTCATTGCCTTTGCCTCTGAAAGGCTAGCAGGGATGATAAGAGGGTGGGATGAAGGGTATGAAGGGTACCTTATGGATTTCTTCCATTCCAAACTCCTCTTCATCCCTGTGCTATGGAAAGAGAGAAGGAGGGGAGGAAGCAGAGAGAGAGAATGAGGAGATGAGTGAGGATGCCAGAAAGAGAGAGAGAGAGGTGAGAAAATGCTGAGAGAGACTGAAGGTGACAGTACATGATAACTACCACAGAGATAAGACAGAAAAATTATGGTGCATTGCTTAAGTCAACATGAAAAAAGACTTAGACAACAGATGTTTTATATAAAAATATGAGAGGAAACCATGAAACCAGACAGGAATACACAGACTGACTGACTTGAGTAAGCTGACTGGTTCATCATGAATCTAAAAATTGGACTACCTGATGAGACTCATCCCAGCCATTTTCATCCCTTGTCCCCAGCTTGGCCCTGTAATAGAGCAAGGTCTCACAACAAGAAGTGTCGCCCCCTGCCAGCAAAGTGTGGTACAGCGGGGTCAGGCCACAGCGGTCTTTGTAATCTGGTGATGCTCCGAAGGACAAGAGAGCCTGGCAGGATGACATGTACAGAGCAAAAAAAAAAGCTATAAGTTTTCTAATGTGAGGAACTATGTATGTTTACAGTAGCAATACGCATTTCTGGTTATCAGTAAAATCACAAATGTATAAAAGAATAATGCTGGTTTGATGTGCTCATTATCATTGTTGTTGCTTATATAAGGTGGGTGTTTGTTGCTCAAATAATAGCTCATGCTACTAATACATTACAAGTTGCAACAACTCCAAAACAAACAAACAAAAAAGAAAACATATGTAGAGAAAAAACTAATCTGTGCTGTCAGAGGTAACGATCTGACACAGTAATCAGTCGAGTATTCCTTGTAAAATCAATCTGCCTGCTCAGTGACGGTCTTTTCTGTCTGCTGTGTGAAGAAATCCAGGAAATGAAGACCACAGACCTGAAGACAGACACGAGAACCTGCAGTAATTACAGCTGCACTCGAACAACTGTTACTTTGTGTTACCAGTATTCAATTAATTACATGTTTTAGCTCCTAATGTCCACATCAACAGGTGGGGTTGCTCAGTCCAACCACACTGCGTCAGTGGCAGAAACTCATTCCTGCTGTCAGTGTTTGCAATAATTGTCTGCAGCGGTTGGCTAGTTGAGAAAAGACAGATTTTGTCATTTAACAAAGCACTTCTGCAACTTAAACTTTCTTTATAAAGCACAAATATGTTTTATTACCTCTCCTTAGTGCACACCTTGATAAGTAAGCACAAGTGTATGTATTTATTTTTCTGTATTTTCATGGGTCATGAGTTTGTTATTGTGGTGGTGTGAGGTTTCCGCTGAGCTGTCGAGGTAGATATGGGCCAATTAGTGTAAAACTCAAGAAGTCTTTTATTGTGGTTTTTAGACAATCTACATCCGACCTTCACACACTTCCTTCATGAAGTTTTTTTCTTAATGGCACAACATGTTTTCACTGTTTCATGAACTAAACCCTCAAAAAACTAATTATTTAAAGATTGATTTCATGAATTTGGAGTCTGCTTTGCAGCCTTTAGAACTGCTATGTTTTTGATAAAAGTATTAATAAAATACAGTACACGTACATTTTATCTTCCTCTGCTTTTTTTCATTTTCTTTATTAAAGCTCTTTTAATCAATATAATGAATAATTTTGGCATTTTACCTAAATCTAAAAATGATCAAGAATCGACACCTTTCATTCATTTTTAGATTTGATGATAATAATTATGCCATTCATTCTCTCCACACCAACTAATCCACCGTAGTGTCTTTTTCTGCATGCTTGTGGTTTTGTCTCAGAGTTCTTACCAGCAGTCCAGCATGATTGTGAGCTCTAACAGCTTTGTGCACTGCTGTCAAACCCTCTCTGTTTCTGAAATCCATGTGAGCGCCACCCAGAACTAGCAACCTGATGGCTTCCACCGACAGTCCGGACTGCATGGCCACAGAGAGTGGGGTTTCTGAGCCACAGAGAGGGGTTAGGTACAGGAAGTATGATTAGTAGGCAGGTTAAGGTGCCAATCACCCCTCAGCTTCTCTTAACAGTTAGATATAATTACCAAATATGCAAAAGAATAAATCAATGAAAATTTCAGCAATCAGTGAGAGGCAGCACAGACGGTCAAGTGGGAAACTCACCTCCATTGTCAGGGTCATGGAAATTTGGATCCAGACCTTTTTCAAGGACTTTTGCCATTTTCTCTATAGCTCCAGTCTGAATGTAATCCAGAAACTTCTTCTGACTTGCCTGAGCGTAGAAAAAAAAGGAAAGTTTAGTCAAATAATGGAAGTCAGGACTGTGCAGCTATGAAAAGTAATGTTCTGATAAGAAATGAAGTACCGTTGTGCTGAGTTTAGCAAGAGTTTTTTCATCCAGATTGGTCTGTTTATAAACTCTGGTTTTGTACCTAAACTGAAGACAAAAAAGGGAATTGTGAATCATATGGCAACACGGCTCAAAATAACATTCAAGCAAATGTCGTTCTGCAAACATGGTATCATTCATGGCTCTAGAATGACAATCGAAGTAAAACAGATGACGAGTTTTGCAATAAATGTGTTGCTCAGGAAAACATAATTATCCTTGCTAACGGCAGCTAAACTTTCATGTTTCCAGTAAGTCACTCTTCCACTCAAACTTGATGGAAAAGCTCAAAGATTCATTTCTTGAGAAAACTTGCTCAGTTTTGGTTTTCCTTTCAGAGAAAAGCTTGACCACATGACCTGGTTAACTTTTCTATCCCAAAATTGAAACATAAAAGATTTGGTGCTTTGTTTAGCAAACAATCCATGCCTACATAAGGCAAGAAACATAACATAGCATGGTCTTCCATGTCAAAACATGATTAGTCATCATTTACTAAGAGCATGAATCAATGGAAACTAGACTTATTTTGTCTTTTTCACCAGGCAAACAGCTGAGGAGCCTGGAGGTGAGCTAACCCAGCTGAGCTTTTCCAGAATTATAGTTTTGGAGACCAGCATAATGGACCGATGAGTCTTAATATTTAATAAAATCTGTGTTTAATTGTGAATATTACTCCAGTTCATAGAATAGCAAAAAAAAAAATAAGATGGCAGTTCTTAAACTATTCATTTGTGCAGCCATATAGCTATGGGTAATTACATTATGCCAAAGTTTTAGACTTGTCAGTGATGTAGTACCAACAGGCTGAAGTGTAAAAGGTCCAGATTTCCTTTCGACATGAGAAACATAAAGTCCTGTGGCAAATGGTATGGTCCTAACACTTACAAAATGTTACAAAAAGCCTGTTTCCAAGCCAAAGATGATGATACAAAACAAGGGCAATTAATAGAAATGGAAGAAACAAAACTTTCAGGTGTTTTTCATCTATCTATAGCTGGATAATAGCTGGTACACGGTTAATGTATGACTGGTGAATTACATCAATAAACATGAGAATGTGAACACTCTGCACGAGGTTATTGTGTGAAACAGGTGGAGGTAACACCAATTAGATAATGAAAATTGAGGAAATGAAAATTCATTCAATGAGAAAAAGGTTGCCAACAGTCCCTTAATCTATGTTACTTCCATCCCTTGTAGTTGGGCTATTTCCACCACATGGAAACCAAATTCTTGTCCTACTTCTTAGGACATTTATCCAAACTAAGTCCCAATCAAAGCCAAGTCTCAATTCTTGGAGAGATTACAAAGAAGCTGAGACATTCCCTTAGACCTCTAAAGTCTGTTGAAGGCACACTTCTTGTAAGATTATTCAAGTAGGGAAGTATAGAATATACAGAGAGCTCATAAAATGATCTGAAATTACTTGAAGTAGGTGCCTATTTAAAGGCTGAATTCTTGGGCTTGCCTCAGCCCTTGGAGTATCCTAAATCCTAAAGTGCTTTGGCGGAGCTCATAAATATAATTCTGGATAATAACAGCCTTCCAAGTCCCGGGATGGGCTCAGACCAGTGTTAGTGGTAATGTCCCCAAGGTGAGAGCTGGTCCTGCTTTAAAGGTGAAAAGTTTTGCTATTCATTTGCTGCACTTTAAAGTTAACAGATAACAAGATTATAGCATTATTTCTGAAACAGTTATTTATTTTACTTGTAGAGTCAAACTTTTGAATATTATTGTTGATTCTCCAGTGGGATTAGTAGAAAGTCCTTATCACTACCCAGGCATACCCTCATCTGGAACACAAGTCAAGTCTCTGACTGCTGGATACACTTTTACAACCACTCAGCAGCATTTATGGCAGCTGAGCCACCAGAGGGCACTGCGAGTTAATTGTATCACAGCATGAAAACTTTAGATTGATGCTATTCAGCAACCCACTTACCAAAACATGGAGAAAGGTAATGTAATTAGCTTGTTACATAACATGCAAAATGCAATTAAATCCATCAAATTTTGTTAAGAGTTAATTGTGGGAGTGTGGGATCCAGTTATTCACATTTCGTCCGTCATACCTCCAGGTAGGGCACCCCTTTCTCAAAGGAGCGAGCGTAGTCCCGCAGCGGCCGCTCTTCCTCAAGAAACTTGGCATCCCGTCCGTCTCCAGCCGGCTGGAAAAGGCCGTAGTTATAGGCATCCCACAAGGACTCACTGAGGGAGCAGATGATCTGCTGCTTAGCACTCCACACAGTGCAGTCCTGGTCAAACTGAAGACACCTCTGACATACATACAGACAGGGCAGAGAGGTCAGAGGCTGAGTAAACAGTGTTATGTTCCTCTCACTGTTTTCTGGAAAACATTTTTTAGTGGTAGAAGTGGTGGGTCATAATGTAAAATTAAAAAAAAGAGAGAAAGAAAGAAAGAACAAGGTCCTCAGTAAATTCATTGACTGTTTCCACTAGTTTTAGAGATTATATCATGTCAAAATTTTTTCAGTGCTGTTAGCCTCACAAATATACTGTTACTCAGAAATATGCAAACAAAACAACTTACAGATTATGTTAATTAACACTTAAAGATAACATAGACATATTTAGATGTCTGTGTGTAACTTTAAAGTGGAAGAAACAAATTAATAAGGCAAATTAAATTAAACAAATTAAACAAATTAATAAGCCAACCACAGTGAGCTTTACTAAAGGTATTTTTGCAGCAATGCTAACAGGCAAGATTAGCCGATATGACAATTTGGCATACCCCGTACAAATGTATAGCTGTATCTGCCAGTTTAGGCAACTTTATCAAAATAGCATACCTCTGTTTGGTATTCTGTATGCTGAATCTTCATTGGTCAATATAGAATTTATCGTACACAGAATGGTTGGGTTTGCCTGTCTAAGTGGTTGAAATATTCTAGAAAAAAAAAACAACTATATGTCATGTGGTACAATTTAAAATAGCAAACACTTTTTAGTTTGGTCGTCTGAAAAGCCCTCAGTGTATATGCCCTCACACAATAACTTAATAACTTAACAATAAGAATTTTTGCATGCAACTAAATGAAATCATTCAAAAAAGAAAAGAAAAAAAAACTTTTAACTTATTAAAAAAACACTAACTTTAATCAAAGTGGATGTCAACAGTTTACAGGCATAAAACAAATGATGCACTGGAGGCAGGGTACACCCTGGACAAATCAACAGTCTTCATCGCATGGTCCCTTCCTTTCATATCAGAATTAATTCTTTCTTCAATAACTACATTTTTATTTAAGATTGTATAATAGGTGCATTAGACTAAATATAATACATCTTTCATTTATATGTTATTAAAGTTTGCACATAGCCCCAAATTATGTTGTTTTCATTTGGGGCTATATACAAACTTTTATAACCTATAAATGAAATATGTATTACATTTAGTCTAATGCAAAAACACTGCATGAGTTCTAAAATAAATACTCTGAGCCCAGATACAGCATACCACTGCATAATAACATTGTTATACTTATATTTACTTATCATGATAGTGCTTACAATGCTTATTTGAAATATAAATATATTTTAGGTATATTGTTTGTAATTGTGTTTTTATATTATTGTATGACCTCTTACTTTTGTGGTTTTCTCTCTAGTCTCTGTTTTTGTTTTGTAGGACATTGCCGATGTAATTCTAAGAAGATTTAATCATTAAAACTGCTCCAATTTAAAGGCTGCCCTGTTTTTCCTCATTGTATTGTATGAATGGTTATCTGTTAAACAGAAGTATTAACAGGGTTAATCTAAGTAGGTATTTACAGTATTACCATGGACAGATACAGTAATATATTAACATCAGTCAGTGAATGATAAATACATGAGAATGTTATGTGTGTAGAATATGAATGCTTTACTTTTGAATAATTTATCTTCTGCCACATTAATAGAGATAAGATGAATTGTGTTATCCTTTCAATCTGTGTAATAAGGTCATTGGGCTTTAGATCGCATTTATTTTTACACTATATTGTCTTCAATTTTCTCTTAATGGCATATGAGAAATGAATTTCTAAAACATATATTTGCCTTTTGTGGATTTATGGAAAGTGCAACATTTACAGAAAGAAAAATGAACCTGTTCATAGAGAAAATGTCATTCAAATACACTTGAGGCTTACTGGCCACAATGGAACAATTACCGTGGATGCATTCTGTATTTGGTGAGCCTTGCTAGATTTTAATGTCATTTGTGCATCAGCCATTTCCTCATATTATTCCATTTTCTTGCATTTTGATATCATTTTGTGTGTGTGTGTGTTTTTCTCTTAAAAGAAGCCTGGAGCTGGAGGAAAAAGCTGACAGTAAGCAGGACTTTAACAGCAGGTCTGAACGGTCTCAGTGAGATGTATGCATCTATGCTGTTGTTCCATTTCTGTGAACTGTAAGCAAAACTGCACAGCTCGGCACACTCTCATGCCCACCCCCCCAACCCGTCTCCCCCTGGAGCCTCGACTACGTTGCACTATTTGATAGTGTAACCAAAGCTATTGGCATGGCAACCATTTCATTAGTGGAGGCAGGCGCCCGTTGCTGTAGCAATGTCTTGATGGTCCCTGGGAGGTAAACCACATAATGTGAATGAGTGTGTATGTTTATGAACACACGTGTAAGTGAGCTGGAATACACTGTATATGTGTGTTTGTGTAGTCTTATGGGAGTGTGAGTGCAGTGTATATTCCTCTGCGCTGTGCATGTATAAGAGAGAGAAAGAAAGAGAGAGAGAGAGAAAGAGATTGATTGGCTAATCCCTGGGAGAAGGAAGACTGATGTAATGGTTACTGTATATTGCTGTGACATCTCTCTCATCATTGCACTGTTTTGTTTCATCAAGGATTTTAGATTTTTGGTCTTTTTGGTTGTATTTTTCCCCTTTATGGGCTGTATTATGGTTTTCAGGGAAACACATTTACCTTTTTGCTTATTCAATAGGCACCTTTCTGCTTCCCACTTTTTCCATACTTCCTTCTTAAGTTTCTAGAGATCCTAATATTCACTTCCTGTCTTTATCTTTCTTCACTTAAGCCAAGTAATCTTTCAGCTGCAAGCTTTAAGGTTACTTAGTGTTTGTCAGTGGTGTGGTTTGTCACCTGAATGTAATTTCTATGATTGATGAAGACTTCAAGGCAAGACAAAAGCCCTCCACATATTTCTCCCCATCCAGAGTCGCTCCATTCCTCAGCTCTCCCCAAACTCATTAAAAACCTATTAGATAATTAGCAATTACTGTTATATTGAGGGCAGATTAGCTGACATGTAGAACAGTCGACATGCTCAGGGAAGGGAAAATGGAGAAAGAAAGGTGCGGGAGCGGGCATGGTGGGGCATTTTCATCTGGATATGTTGTATGTGTGGGCTTGCCAATTCTCACCTGCTGCCACCAGAAAGCTGACAGCTGCTGTAAGTGTGAAATGATGATACCTTTAGTTTTGAAACCCAATTATGACCATGCCTGACCCAAGTCACACGCTTCTTTGCATTGAGCATCCTCTGGTTCTTATAAGCAATCGCTTTAAAATGGATGCAGATTCAAGACTGTGACAGTCGTGCTTATAATGTTTTGATTTAGAGATGGAAAGTAGTTGGGTTTAATCAAAAATATGCTGTAAGAAAAAAAAGAAAGGAAAAAAAAACAAAATAATGGAAATCCTTGCCCACCAAATTTTTAAAAAATTTCGCCCCTTACATATTGACTGGAATAGCAGGATTTTGTAATACAATTGCTAAACAAGGAAATTTGATTTAGTTTTGTATGTACTCATGCATATATTTAGAGTCAGTATGGCTCAGAAAAGTCAAATACTAACCTGCCTAACTGTAATCTGAGATATTGTTTTTGTATTCTTTTTTTAAAATTCTTTTTGTCGAACCAAAGCTACATCTCTCTCTGTGGCAGTAATACCTCAGAGATTTGGCTTGAACTACTTCCTGATTTGGAAAGACCTCCTGTCATTGCCCTGTTTGTGAGGGAGACTTTCATGAACAAGCCCCATTTCCAGTCAAGTTGGAAAGTTTCTTAAATCCTACAAAAACTTAAAATGGTAATATATCAGTTTATTTTTTATCTTTATTCAAAAGACATTGGAGATGATAAAAGAACAAAGTTCTTTGCAATTTAGCCTTAAAAGTGAATTTTCTTTCAACTAATTGTTGGTCTTCTGACTGAGTTTGACACAAAGTGGTGAGCAATGGCCTATATTTGTTTGGAGAGATTTAGACTTTGGTGGATGTCACTTTTTCTTATGACAAACTTGATGTTTCAGAGAGCTGATATTTGTATATTCTGTAAACTTTTCTGTCTTTCTTTGCTTCTCCTAACATGTTTAATGTATTTCTTGCATCATTTTTTCAAATAAAATTAAGTTTGTCTGTTACTTGAAGTGATTTCCTTTGTGTTTGTCAAAAAGAGGTTGCATTACAGAGATTTCTCACACACACTGTATGGGTAGTGTTTTGATGCACCTACTGTTTGTTTGATGTCAGGAATTCCGATGCGGAATACCATCATGGTCAGGAAGGTGTCCTCCATCGGAGCCACTGTGGTCATGCTGCGCTCCATTAAAGCTCGTCTCTTTGCTGCTAAGAGCTGCTGCTGCTGCTTGTTGGCAGCAGCATGGTGATGTGATGGGGCCTGATTGGACATGTAAGGGATGCCCTGGCTGCCCAGGTTACCAGGCCTCAGCGTCCGGTCAGCTCTCTGTCTACCGACCACAATGGCTGCTGGTTTTACCCCATCGCCACTTTTCCCTTCCCAAGATTGTCGTCCTCCTGTCATTCCCTTTTCTATCAGACCCTCTAATCCTCCATTTTCCGTGTCACGTCCACCTTCGTCTTTTCTTTTCTCTCTTCTTTGCTCCTCTTCCTCCTCCTCATCCTCCCCATCTTTTTCATCCTGACCGGGATAAAAGTGCTCATTATTTCCCAGCATCCTTTGCTGTGCAGGGGGTCACTGCAGAGAGGGCTGAGTGATATAGCTGTCATGGAGACAAAACATGGCTATCCCATGAGACTGGCTTCATCCTTAGAAACATGCTGTGGGAAACAGGCAAAGAAGGGAATAAACTTTGGTCATTAAACTCTTATGTTATTGTCAGAGTGAACTTAATAAAATTAGAATGTTTGCAGTTCAAATATGTAAAAGACACATGCAGTAATAGCAAAACTAGCCACTGGCAATGTTAATAAGTCCACATGTGTGAATTAGCACTGAGCTGGTCCACATTTCCCATTTAGCCGCTGGGAACGCATCAGGGAATAGCAGGCTGATGGAAGACAGGCTAAATATAAACTCTGTGAATTTGCTTCACAGGTTCTTTGCTGAAGAGAGTGAGGTGGATACACAACATAGCATCACATGAGGTCAAGATCATTTCTGCCTTGTGGTAAAGGAGTAGCCATATGTTTGAGGAACAGCCCAGGGCAAACAGCTAAATGTGAGCATCTTAAAGGAAAACTCCACCCTTAGATATGTGTACAATTTTTGTATTCCCTGTGATGAGGGATATTTTTGAATGACGATTGACCTTGTGGTGTATTCCCACCTGTCAGCGTGCCATCATTGTGTCTGTATGGCTCAATAATGGCATATTCTTCCTTTAGTAAACTGTGACAACCTGAAGACTGGCCTCAAGTTGCTGCAGAAAGTTTTATGCAACTTTGACATCCATAATAAGAGCAATATGTGTACATGAACAGGAATTATGAATAATTTGTCATTTTAAGATCTACTCTTTGGACAATCTGAAAGCTATAACGGTTTGCGATGATAAAAGTCCCACTCAACATTCACCCCCAAAACAGGTAACATTTCTATTCACCTAAATCGATTCAGCTTTATTTGTATTGTGCCAATTCGCAATAAAGTTATCTCAAGGTACTCTGCAGACAGGATCAATTTAATCCAAATCATTGCGATCCAATTAAAACAAATCCACATTAGTCCAATGTTTAATAACAGTGTACATACAAGCCAATTTGTAAAGATAATTGCCTATCTATGGAAAGGTTTCTGTATTGTTGGTGCTGGCCTCTTCACATAAGCAGAGGTGCTTTCTGCTACATGTTCAACATATTTTCTCTTTTCTCTTTTGTCTTTGCTCTTGAGGAACTGGCATCAAAACACAATCACACAGATGTCTTCTGTTGAATATCTGCATCTTAACTGACATTAAGGGAAACATCTGCATCTTGTCATCATTCCTTTCAAACAACAAAAATAAAATAGAAATATATGTTGGATCACCAACAGCTGTGTAATCTTAAAAGGGATTCAGGGTGGATTTTTGCTTTAAGATGCTTTCATTGCATCAGATCTGGCATACTGGTGCCGTCATGTGTTTCGTCCTGGTTTTTTTTGTAGTCTGGCTACAAGGGCTTTGGCATCATGCAGATCTGGACCATTGCCATAATGATGAGGAATGACGCAGGGGATCTCCCAGTATCTCATTGGCAGTTTGATGCTCTAAATATCATATGAGTTGGGAGTCTGAAATACATGGCTATCAGAATGCACAGATGGACAGATGGAACCCATAGAGACACAACTCAAATTAGGACACAGATCTAAACTCTTACAGTCACAGATTATCGACATGCAGCTTCTTTATTTGGTTATTAAAAGAGTATGTTGAAAAAATGGTGCTGATGAGGGTTAAAGGGGCATTAAGTGATCTATGACTTTTGACTTATCAACCTCTATTGGGGACCAAGGACATCAACAGGTGTCTGGCACAGCTTACAGTGGCCTGCAATTGACATAAATGATAATATAGAGATTAACTGTTTATTGGGCACTCACTGAAATACGTGGAAATTCCAAATTTCAATCATAGAGAGGAGTGTTATTGTGATATTCGATGATATTACAAGTCTTTAAACCTTGGTTACTTGCCTCTAGAATAATAACAGTCTTACAGTAGTAAGTGGTGAGCACTAAACATTTCTTCTCATTTTATGTTGAATGCTAATCTCAATGAAATATCTGGAACGTAGTCTGATTTTTGATGATTGGTGAGGAGAACTCCATGTGGTTCTATGATTTTATGGAGTAGCATGAGGGGGCATTTTGTATGTCCTATGAAGTGATCAAATATGGTCATCTGCCCCATAGCCAACACCTAATGAAGATTATGAATGAATGAATGAATTATACTTTATTGATCCCCGAGGGGAAATTGTATCCATAATACAAACCTTTTCCATTTAACCAAATGGGATTTTAAATCTGATTGTTGCACAGCTGCAAATGAGTGTCTGCATGGCTTTGGATATTTGCATTTACTTATTTTTGCAAAAGATTTTACCTTAAACGTGTAGTAGAGTAAATCCTCAGTATAGAAAGAAACTAGCAAAATCATTCAGTACTTATTCTATTTAAACAACAGGGAGCAAGTAGAAGAGGGTAATGAAGTGCAAAGAGGTAAAGAAGTGCAGGTTACGCATGTTAGAAGAGGAAAAGTTGTTGGAAGAGAGGACCTTTCAAGAGATTCTTGAAGATAGACAGTGATGAGCCTGCTCTGATAGATCTGCTTTGTGATGAAGTAAAGTGTAATACTGGAGTGTTGCTGATGTCTGTGTTATTCACCTCGGCTTATTTGTTATCATTTTTGGTGCTTTATGTTCTTTATGATGAAATCCGTTGTTTTTAGAGTTAGTACTTTCAATCAATCAGCACTCGACCATTTCATAATGTCATCTCCGAAGATATATACTGTCAGGTTTTTGGAGTTTGTTAAAATTGTGTTAATTGAATTCCTAAAAGTCTTCCCCTGCATGGTGTTAGGGAGATGAATATGGATAAATATGCACTGAGCCAAATATCTGCAGTACTGATTAAATTCCAATATCTTAAAATTGTTCAAGGTAGTAAAGTACATCACTGACAGCTTTACTGCAGCATTTTTTGCATATAATCATAGTCATACAACACAGTGTTGTGGTTAGTACTGTTGCCTCACTACAAAATTTCAGAGCCTAGAAGTGGGCAAGAATGTGTATGGTTTCCTCTGTGTTGGCCCCTATGACCAACGTCTCTCTGGCCCTTCTGTGACTGATTATTCACATTCACTTCACATCTTTGTCATCTGTTATTTCCGCCCATCTAACTTCAGATCAAGTCAATGCCACATTAAGTTTGATTTGCTCTTACTTACTTAGGACCAAACTCCTTCCTTTGATCATTATGTTACTGGAATCCAGAAAGCAGAGGTAGGCTATTTCTTCTTTGATTGATATCAGTCCATATCAAATCCATGCCTGATGTCAGTGTCTAATACCAATATCAATACTGGATTGGTTCCAACTTCAGTTTTTGTGCAAGCATAAGCAAGGCCTTAAGACTTTTGCCCACTAATTGCTTCTTTTGTTTTTGTTTTTGTTTAAGTGCTTTTTTTTTTTGCAATTATTCCCAGGAAGTACAGAGCATGTACAGACCATGCAACCACCTTTTTTTTCAGAGCATAGTTGAAATGGCATAAAATGAAAATAACCTTCAGTCTGTCCTGTTAGTAACATCAAATCACACAGAGGCTATGTTCACTTAAGTGTCCTCCTGAATCTTCAGAAACAAATTCAAACATTGTTCCACGTTTAACCTGCTGTTTCTGACAGATTACGTCATACACCAACCTCTCCGTACACTACAGCTGTCAAATTGAGTTTGACAAGCTCATCTATTGACAATATGAAGGGAAGCATCCTCTGGCTGGTGGTCATGGTGGGAAAAAACAATGTAAACAAAAAGTAAGCTGACACATCAATATTACAAAGCAAAAGGGTAGAGCTGGTTTAAAAGCAGTATAAGTGGAGATGTTATGTAAAGATGTTGTTTTCAAAAAAAACATTAAAAAGTGCTGGGTCAGAGCACTTTTTTGATGAAACGCTGACAGGAAGCATTCCTGAGCGGCCTGTCAGCACTCTTCTGCTAGAGAAAAGCACCATGAGAAAATGGATCTACAGGAACCTTTGGATGGAAACAAATCAAAATCGTACTTAAGCTCCTGTTTATTGATGTATATGTTCACTGGCTGATAGCTGTTTATTATTCACATGAGCAGAAGTTAGAAGTTAGGAAAAAAGCAAATGTGAATTTGTGTAAATAATAAGTTGTTCTTCTGCTTTTTCTGAGCCATGTATTGTTGAATCAGTTTGTAACAGATCCCTTGTGTCCATGAGAAGTTGAGAAAGATAAGGGTTTAAGGAAGTTTAGTTATATCAACAAAATAGCAAATCAAATGTTAGACTTTCAATAATATTAAAGGTCCCATATTATGCAAAATTCACTTTCTAAAGATTTTCTAACAATTATGTGTCCCCAGAACAGTGAATGAAGCTCAGGAATTAGAAAATCCTGTCACCGCTCACTCTCTTCCTTGCTCCAATTTTCTGTGAATGTGTGCTCAAACGGGTGTGCCTGAAATCTTTCCACAAGTGACATTGAGAAGGGAAACAACCACTCCCGGCATAATGGATGAAGCCATGGACCTGCCCCCCTAGTTAGCTGAGCAACTGTCTGTGATACATCTGTAAAAGTACAAACTGCCAGTGATTTCGTTGCTTTACTGTGTAGGCCTGCTTAGCCTGTAAACATGTTTGCACTAATGAAGCTCGGTCACTGCTGCGTACGTTTGTGTCCTTGAATTATGCAAGAGTCATTAATTACTGGAGACATTCTCCAGGACCGGGTTCTTGCTTGCGGTCTAACTCCGGTTCTCGGCGCTGCAGCGTTTGTTTACTCTCAACTAAACTATTATTTGGCTGTTTGACCGAGGAAGCGCAAGCTGTCAATCACCCCGGGCACGGTGGAGTGATGTGCGGAGCCATCAGCTGCTCGGCTCCCTGAACAGCCCGCCCACTCAGAAGGAGCTGTTCTCAGAAGACGGAAAATAAGGGGTTGACGGAGAAGCTTCTGCCTTCAAAGTAAAGGCTGATTTGATCGAACTATGGCTCTGACAGTTCATTGAGGTATCAAAAAATTGTTTCAGATTGGGAATAAAGTACATGATATGGAACCTTTAAGAGATATTGATCGTATGAGTCGTACAAACTGATTTATACTGTTCATATAACAATAAAACCTGACCACTGCCTACAGATTTTCACTATTCAGAGATGCGAGCGACCAGTTTTGTTATATCTCATGGCTGTTTCTGCCGGACTTTTAAAACAATGTTTCTGTTCATCGAGAATTCTGTTAACTGAATTCAAAATTATTTAAAATGGAAGCAACACTGAGTAAAGCACAAGTTGCCTTTAGCTGTAATTTCAATGGGCTATAAGGTTGCTCTAATTTCTATAAAACCACCTTCACTTCAAAATTATTAAAATTACTATTTTGTTTATGGAAATATAACTTCATTTTTGTTCAGTTTTTCATAGTTAAGCCATTTGCTGTTTAACCCTAGTTAATTAATCAGAGTTTTATTTGGCACTTCAGATTTAAAAAACAACAATAATCTACTACTTAACATATTTTTATTATTTATCTGTGTATATTTAACAAGATTTCCTATTCACACTTGCATACAGTTCAGTTCTTTTTGACATTATGATACGATGCCACTCTAGTTTTTTTTTTGTTGTTGTATGATTTCTGATGTCAAAGAGCAACACTAATGTCAAATATTGCATCTTTCAGGACAAATATTATGACGTGATGGCATGATGATGCCATAATGATAAAATAAGAAATGTTTGACTGGGTTTATATAAAATGAGCCAAGCCCGCTCTGCTATTGTCTCAATGAACTAAAGTCTGCTGGTTGAAAATTTTTAAGTGACAGGAAACCACAAAAGAGAGAGGGGAAATTTTGGTCAGTTCCATGAGACTCTGACATTGATGGGGTCGGCCACTGCGACACACTCAGGGTGAATAAAACCGGGAAAAAAAGGAATAATTTGGGAGGAATATTTTAAATGTTAACATTAAAATGTCAGATCTAAGTCACTTTGGAGAAAAGCATCTGCTAAAAGACTGTAGAATAGAATAAACGATTTGATGTATGAATAAACAGTGAAAGCAGAACCCTGAGAAAGTGTGTAGCTTTTTAACCTGTGTAAAACTTTTTCCATTAAAGTTTTCTACCATCAGCAATAAAGTCAAGCCACAGTAGCTATCAATAGCTATAAGAGAGCTCAGCTCTGCATTTATCAATGGCCTGAAAACCATATTCTGCAACAAGGGATAGCACACAATGGAACTCACTTCTGGTCTTTGCAGCAGGTATGAGTTCCACACTTAAAAGTGATCACAATTTTGGCCGAAAGCTTCTCTAATTAAAAGCTGACAAAGACTGGCTGGTTAATGCTCACAAGCTTTTAATGCTATCATTCAAGTACACCAGGAGGGAATAGAACAGGCTGATTTATGAACAAAGTCTCATTAAATATTGAAAAACGTTGAGCCTCCACTAGGCAAGATAAGGAACAAGAGGGACAAGCTGAGAGTTGACAGGAGCCAACTAATTGGGCTGTAAAAGCAAAAGGGGAATACACAAGAGAAAAAGGCAGAGTTGTATTTTACATAAAGCGGCGTGGTCAGTTTGAGCGAGGCATAGGCGGTGGGAGGACAAGCGTGGCTGGAGGAGAGGTGAGAATGACAGCCAAATAAAACAGTAACCAAAGGACACAAAAAGGATGAAAGCAAGAAATTAGTTTTGTGCTAAATATTCTAACTTTGGCAACTCCAAAAATGATGGATGAACAACTTAATTTTGCTTCCACTCAGCTCTCCTGTCTTTGTGTCGACCATCATCTGTCTACCAGTCCTGACTTTTCCTCCCAGCGGAAGACGAGTGGTGGGGAAGAGAAATCAGTTTCACCCTCCTGACAAAAATGCCTTTCAGCAGAAAACCTCACACTTGAATTGTTCTTCAACATGACATTTTTGTTCTTTTGGATTATTTGATGAATAGCTCATACTCCTCTCACAGAGTCTGACCAACCATAAACCTGCAAGTAAATGTTACTTGTAATGTCAGCACTCAATTTAGACTGAACTCGCAGTGAGTCTATTTGAACTGAATAAATGAAAGAGTGTTTCATGTTGAAAAAACTAGCTCAAAATGTTCCCTCTTGAATAGTCAGAAATCATATGCTAATGCCAATTTTAGGTTCAGATACATGTTAAACGCTGATTTTACTCTTTAAAGATTGAGAAGCCTACCCCATTCCCTGTGTTGTAAGTACATCTAGAAACAAGCTGACAATGATCAATGTGACCACGCAAGACAAACTGTTGAGCTTAAATTATGTTTTCAAGATTAATTCTCATGTAATTCTCATTAATGCAGCTTTATATAGCTCTATAGATTGCACTGATTCTCTAATCTTCACCTTAGATGCAGGGGGGTAAGGGAAAAAAAGAAGAGGGTGACTAGTTCAGACTTTCTTTTTACACTAATAAATAAAGAATTTACAGCCTTCTTTTCAAACTTACTGAATCATCACCTCATTTAAACAGTGCAATACTATTGCTTTGTTTTCTTCTCTGATGAGCTCCTAACTTAAGATTTTCAAAAAGTCTGCAATGTATGAGAAACGGCTTCTGAAGATATTGGAGTTTCATAGGAGATCAATCTCTTTGCTTAACTTTGAATCATAAGAAGCGAAAAGGAGAGTATTTTTTCGATAGATACAGCCAGTACTGGACCTTCAGACAGAATAAAAATGGAGTGAAACTGAGATGAAGAGTCAGGAACTGATTAATCATGTTAACGAGGACAGAGATGGATATCCTCTTTAAGCACTTGAAGAGCAAAAATGGAAAGATAGTGAGCTTCACATAGGTCAGAGATAACTCTTGCCTCTCTTTGACCCTTTTCAGATGTTTTTGCATGTCTTGATTCTTGCAAATTTCCATTAATCTGTTGGACATTTTGGTTGCCTTTGTCCTCAATGTCCTTTTAAATGAAACATAATAAATGTTTGGTTAAAATATGCACGTTAAAATATTATTGAGCTGCACTGGCTTGGTCATGCCAGCTTTACTTTAAAAAAAGAACTAAAAAAAAACTGTACCATACCATCTCTTAAAATATCATGCTATCCTATCTGCAGAAATTATTATTTGCTGGTTTTGATATTATTGCCTGTTTGCATTGAGGTTTATCCTTTTCTTTTGGCAAAGGAAATTAATCATCACAGTTCCGGCGCAATGCATGGTAAGGACATCATGGAGAGTCGGTCTAACTCATCCTCATATTGTTTCGTTTTGTCATTCTCTTCCTCTTTTTCTCTCACTCACTCAGTCACTCTTTTCCTATGTAGGACAGAGCATGTGTATAGATATATTTTCAGTGTATCGGTCCCCGGAAAGTAGAATTGGAGATCATCCAAGGAACAGATTGTCCCACTTTTACGTCCTGCAAAAGTAGAGCGGCCAAGCTCTGTCCTCTAAATTCATCTCTTTGACTGGGTCTCCACCCTTCAGCCTTTTTCACAGCACCAGTGACGGGGAACTGTCAAGAACACTCGAGGCCCACTCCAGCACGGGATGGATAGAATGAGTCACGAACATGAGGGGAGAGGGTACTTAGATTTTATATGAATGGTGTAGCACTAGCAGTGAGATCCGGGGGTGGTGCTCTGACGTTTAAGTTTATGGAGGAAGGGCTACCCTGCAGTACTGAGCATGAGGATTCATTAAAGATATTCATCAGACAATGTGATAGAAAAAAATCCTTTTAAAGTTATGACGTCTATGTTCTTTAACACTTGAAAATAAGCTTTAAGAATTCGATAATCCTATTGTGAAATTGTATATTTTTCAGTTTACTTTTGCAGCAATAAGGTTTTGAATTTACAAGCTGTAATTAAATCAATGCTTGATAAAATCAGGTGAGACGCAAGCACTTAATTGACAATCATGTCATTCCTGATTAATTTTACTGGCAGATAATGATACAAGGAGTATTCATGCTCTGTTCCCCTGGAGATTCTGGCATTTCCCTCAGAGGGTGGAGAAATGCTCCTATCAAGCACAAACAGATGCCTTTTAATCAATTGCATATCTGATGGTAATCAAATAAAAAACTGATAACCCTGTTAATCAGCAATGAAGTGGGTGGATTAAATGAATACCCCCAGCTTAATTTTACAGTTAATGTTCTGCTCCTTTCATCTGTGTTCCAGCTTAATCCTTCCCATCACCACCTCACCAAGGAGCTCCCTTTATCTATTGATTGATTAATTGATTCATTTATTTCAGGAAAAGGGACATAGTTTGCGTTATAGGGTTCAAGCATGCGTCCAAGTGCCTACATAAATGCTGTCAGATTATTTTAGGAGCAGTAAAACCATTCATCCTGGAAAAAGATATCCATCAGAAAGCAGCATAAACAGGCAGACCAGTTATCCCAAGCTTGGCTGGCAGTCTTGCGTTGATCAAAGTGGGCTATCTTTCCCCTCAGACTGGATATAATTGGGTCAGGTTGAACGTGCACTGAGGGCCTTGCTTGGGCTAAACTTGGTTGGATGGGCTGGGAGACCTCAATGCAGCACAGATATATAGGAGCGAACATCCCCTGTGCTATATATAAAAGTCCTGTAAACACTGATGCTGTAGTTCAAACTCCCTTGTTGAACACACAATATAAATCCTTATATCAGGCTTTTTCTAAGTTTTACATGTTGTATCCCGTGACCTAATTTTTGAGTTACTGTCTTGTGAATCTGAGTGTACTGAAACAGTGTGTCCTTTTCACAAATTTCCTTTGACTTGATCAGCAAACTATATGATCCCCCATGTGAAGAAAAAAGGTAGCCTATAGTACCCCAAAAATTTTCAACATTAAATTTTAAAATCTAAGATCAGTCGTTATAAAGCTTGAGTTGATACTTCAGCTTCTGCAGAAGTCATTTTTAGCGCTAAAATGAAGGCCTCGTGCTTCCTGCTTCCTTACACACACTTGCTATTTGCTCCCACTCATAGCTTTTGATTTTTATTAATTTTTATGTTGATTTCTTTTTCTTTTTTTACTTACAAACCTACCCACAGTAGCTTTGGATACCTATAAATCACTGGGACCAAAGCATTTTTTACAGAAACTGCAATGTTTCTCATAGATCTTTTATCTTCAGCGCTCCGTTTATGTGGCCCAGACACAGCTGAAGCCTGCACTTTGCACTCAGCTAAAGCTAAGTAGCTTGGAAAGGTGTTAACGCTAGGCTTAGTAGCAGCAAGATGCATTCCATTTCCAAAGATGACTACCAAGACCTACATAAGAAGATAACACTGTGGAGGAGGTAAATGGACTGTGTGGAAATGAAACAACCATGCCATTGACTTAAAACAGCGGAGATGAGCATGCTAACAGACAGCTAAAAGACACAGAAGACACTACAAAGAAAGAGGTAGCCCCTGTGCATTACAATAAATCATCGGGTAATAACCCTCCCTGAAATTATCTTGGTGCGAAGCCAAAAAGTAAATTATATTTCCTGGAAAAGGGAGGACAGCATATCACAGGATGGGTGCAGCGAGCTGAGGCCTGTGATTAGGACGACTGGCCCCCACTCCCTTCAAAACAGAAAACTTCTTCTACTCTTGGAAGAAAAAAGAGCTGGACAACTGAGACTGAGAAGAAAACTAAACCTCAGCAGTGGAAACCCAGAGGAGGAACTACATCTGCCCCCACCCAGGGAGAGTCTAAAAAATAACAGAAATTGGCAGAATCAAGATGAAGGATCTTTATTTGCCCCCTTCCCCGTTAACAGCACCAAGAACCAGGACAGTGAATCTTCACCCCACCAAACCCCCAAGAGGGGTTTGATGGCTCCTCCATCCACCTGAAATTCACATAGCAGATGATGGAGCGGGTCGATGCTGGGCTCAGATTCACCCCCAGACCAATATGTTTTTGTCCCCCGTAAACCCCCCACCAGAGCGGCCGAAGGTAGGGCACCGAGCCCCTCCTATCCCACCACACCAGCTTCATGTTCCAGCTTTGATTTTATGTTTTTAACGGAAATTTGGTTGGACCACAATAATAGTGCAGCTGTTTTTATAGAGACAACCCCTCCCAACATTTTTATCAGTGAGGTCACAGGAAACAGGAGAGGAGGGGTTACAGTTTTATTCAATGAGTCATTTCATTGTAAGCTGTTATGTTTGGAAGTTTTTCTACTTTTGAACATGTGGCTGTACAGCTGAAGGCCTCATCCAGAGTCACGTTTCTAAACATTTACAGCCCCCCCTCCTGTGTCAGTAGCACCTGAACTTATTCAACCAAGGCCAGCAATGACTTTGTCGAATTCTTCATAGACAAGCAGTTGGTTTATCAACAGCAGGTTCAGAAAATGTACGGTTTCCACTGAGAACCAGTTTTAACACCATGACACAGTTTTGTCCCATTAACAGCAATGACCTGGAGAACATCTTACGTCAGCTGAACTCCTCCTCTGTCTGTTTGGACATCCTATCCCACTGATTTTTTCAAAAAGGTCTCAAAGACTATGGAGCCAGATCTGTTACAGATTGTGATTGTGTTCAAAACATACGTAGAGAGCATGATGTTTTTTGTGTCAGTAGGTTACTTTACATTTGAGGAGACAAGAATTACATGTTGAGTTCCCAAGGTACCATCCTGGGGCCTCTTCTGTTTAACATCTATTCACTCTCGCTGGCACAGGTCATAAAGAACAACAAAGTTGTTACCATACCTATGCAGATGACATAGATTCATATTACAATGTCACCAGGATACCGAGGCCCTGTACAGGCTCTTGGTAAATGTGTTGAGGAGATTAATGTCTGGATGAGCCTAAACTTTCTTCAGTTGAACAAAAACAAAACAGATGTTATTGTCGCTGGAGCCAAAGAGAAATGATTAAAGGTCACCACTAAGCTTCAATCTATACATCTAAAAACCACCAACCAGGCCAGAAATCTGGGTGTATTGATGGACTCAGACCTAAATGTTGAAAAACACATTAAGGGAATCACAAAGTCTACTATCACCTTAAGAATATATCAAGGTAAAAAGATTTGATGTGTCAGAAGGACCTGGAAAAACTAGTCCATGCTTTCATCTTTAGTCGGCTTGATTATTGTAACAGCATCTTTACAGGCTTACAAAAAAAATCTATTAGACAACTGCAGCTTATTCAGAACTCAAATCCTCAACAAGACCAAGCAAGCGGATCCCATCAGTCCAGCTCTGAGGTTTTCACAATGGCTCCCTGTCTGTCAGAGGGTAGACTTTACAGTTCGGTTGCTGGTCTATAAAGCTCTGAATGGTTTAGGACCAAAATACATTAGTGACCTCTTGACCCAGTATGAACCTACCAGACCCCTTAGGTCATCTGAATCCGATCTTTTATCAGTTCCCAGAGTCAGAACCAGACAAGCATTCAGCTTCTATGCTCCACATATCTGGAACAAACTCCCAGAAAGCCTCAGATCAGCTGAAACACCCACCTGTTCTCGTGCATTTCAATAGTTTTAATTTAAAAGTACAAATCTGCACCGTTTCTTTTAAGCTAGAAATTTTTAGACTCGATCATGTGATCTAATGTCCTTTCTTTTTCCCTTTCTCTTGTTTTTGATTTTAAATGACCTCTGCACACTGCTGTAATGCGTTTAATGTATTATGTAAAGCACTTGGAATTGTCTTGTACATGAAAGGTGCTATACAAATAAACTTGTCTTGCCTAGTATTTATACTTCTACCTGAGAAATGAATGTGAATACTTTTGACACCTCTGCCCAAGACTGAAGAACTATGTTCTCTATATTATGTATGAACTATGCTCTATGTCAAATACAATAGAAGGAAATGGTCATTTGGGACAGTACAAGCATGTCCAAACATACAGTTAACATACCAAATGTTTTCAAATGTGTCTGCTGTTGAATTGGATTTTATATGTTTCGTGCTTTCCTTTCACTTGCCACACATGACTTGACAGAAAATGCATTAGAATGTCATGAAATCACAGAGTTCAAAGGAAACTGTGCTGCAGGTTCTTCAAAAGAAGAAGGAATAAGTGCAGGTGAAGGGCCAAAACATTTCTTATAAGACCATCTGTAGAATTTTTTATAGCAAGTTACTTTTTCAAGGACATCTTTTATGTTTTAGACCAAAAACACTCCAAGCCTCAAATACTGTGAAGCAGGCAGCAGACAAGATAGTCAGACATACACAGATGAGAGCAAGTTTAGGACTTTATGGCAAGTAAACAACTGCAAATAGATTGCCCACTAGTGACAGTTTCACTTACCTTGTACGTCCATTTATTTAAAGGTAACACTGGGAGACAAAAGTCAACAAGATGCTAATAAATGCTGTTAGACATGGTTGACAAAGTGAAGACCATGTCAATGTCTGTCAGGCCCCATTACGGTTTTTCTCCACCCTCTTTGTAATGGAGCATAATTGGTTCATCAGACTGGAAAAGCTTTCAGACTTATCTGTCACTTTTAGTTAAAAACATTCAACCTTTATTACTGCTGTATATTCCAAGTAAAGGATTTTGTAATAAGCCTTTATCTTAAACAGAAGGGAAACCGAGAGGGAGAGAAAACATCAGAAACACTTTGCAGTTCATGTTCTGGATAAACAATCTTATCAATGTTGAAGTTGGGTATTGGAAAGAAGAGGCAAATAAAGTGTCAAATACGAACTTTTGATCAGAGAGTTTTTGAGGCAAGCATGGTTTTACACCTTCCCTTAACTGCCATCAGATCTCAGGTAAGAAAAATCAGCAAATAACTGGCGTGACGCGGGCACTGGATTACATCAGGAGCGGGTGTTACTGAAGTGAAACGGTAGATGAAATCACTCTAACTTGTGTTCTTCTTTGACATCTGTCAGCAGTGTTTCCTTTCAGAGATCCTGGGATTACTGAGTCTAAAATCATTAAATGGTTGTGTTGAGGACTTTTACAGCTGAGGGTGTTAGAGTCCTTCATAATGTGCTGCAGTTTACTGGCTTCTATTTTCAAGGCTTACGGCAATCCTCCAGATCTTCCCCCTGGGGGAAAACTCTCCATATGTAGTAATGAAAAGCCTGCAGAGTCAGGGGAAACAGTTTTTCCTTCATGCTCCTTCTTAATGAACACAACAATTAGATTCCACCACTTCCACAAACATTTAGAAGTTCATTAAAAATGATATCAGATGATGATTTTTTTTAAAACATGAAATTACTTCTCAAGGTTATTTGATATTATGACTAAGCTTTAGACAGAGGATGGTCTAAGTTATTTATTTTTGCATATTTTGCAGTTTGTCCATGAATTGCAAGACAATGAATGTCTATATTTTACTTGTATATTGTTTTTCCCCCCATAACTCCATACTGTTATATCCCAGTTTAAGACTCCTGTGGGACAGATTAAAGGAATATTTTTGTGGGTTTTGCTTCTCAGCTTCATAAACACAGTAGCGGCTTGCAGCTAATAGAGCTGAGCTGTACTCTTCCATAGCAGAGAGCATACAGGAAATATTCCCTCTGTGTGTCTGTCTTTTGTCCTACCATCTCTCCACACCAAACTCCAGAGAATTGGTGGACCTTGTAGTGCTGTCACATCTGCAACTCTGTCCAGCCTTTTTATTGACTCCTGCTCTCTCTGCAGCGATTGCAGAGGACAGAACAAGACCAGGCATGAAAGATCAGTGTAAGAGAAGACAAGCTGCAGTGGAAATAAGAAGGCAATTGTGGTTACAATTTTCAGAATCAGAAACACTTACATCCCCAATGATACATCAGACCGTCTGGCCAGTTCGGTGTATCGCACGTCTTTCATCTTGCACTCATTTGTTTCATAATCCCATTCTCTTTTGGCATTACCCACACATAATCTCTCAGTCCCTTTCTGGCATTGATAACGTCACACAGCTCTCTTTGTTCCATTATAATCAATTGTTCTATGTTGTGAGGGAGCCATTAATCTTACTGTGCCCACCCTGCTCTAAATTGGCCAGTTTGTTTATGTTTTCCTTTTCAGTTGGAAAATATGCTTTTAAAGCCAGTTTTGCTTGTTGTGCATTAAAATATGTCTGGCAGGTCTTAAGAAACATACTCAATTATGTTGTATAGGATGAAAGAGTGCAGGTCTGGGACAAACTACTGGTGCACAGCCCTGGCTAATACTTTTAAATCCTTTTACAGCTAGGGCCTGGAATAAATTGGATTTATGTGTGCAGCTGCATGTGTGCAAAAGTCTTCTCTTGGGGTCCTTAGAGGGTTTCCACCTTTCCACCAGCTGACACCACAAATGCTGTGAGCAGGCTACGATTTTCACAAGTTACAGTTGAAGTGTGTGAAATGTGGGTGTTGATGAGCTCCCATTTGATTTGTCTCACCTTTCAATTTCTGCACCTTTTCTCTCTTGCGCTACAGTACTGTGAGTATCAGAGTGATTTTGACATAAGCACTACATAAATGTAGGTTTTACATAAGCAAATTTTTTCTTAAAAACTAACTGAGTTTTAACTATCTACATCAGTCATTTCCCTTTTTCATTTGTGCACGTATTGCTAACATACAGCAGGTCAAAACCCACTTTGTAACTGTAAGAAGCATTTGCAATATACTGCAGTATAGAGTTATGATTCAAAATGAACATGGAGTAATCTGCAAGAAGCAGGGTCCTTACTAGTCACAGGGGATTTAATTATGGCTATAAAGTTGGATTCAGCATGCATACCTCATTTTTTTCCAGCATCACTGCCCACTGAGTCTTGCAGAAAATTTCTGGTAGCCATTCTTTTTGTTAGAATATCACTTTAACATGTTTTTTGTTGTTGTTTTTGCACGTTTTCATTATGGAGACTAAAATATGTATCTAATGAACCTATGTATTATAACAGAGATGCTTTCTCTCAGCAATCAGGGTACTCTGGTGTAATATACAGGATTATTAGTTATCTTTTCAAGCTTTATTATATTTGTCCCTATTTTTCATGTCCCACTTTGCTTTTCCTCCCCACCTACATAAAACATGTGAACCAGACCTCAGAGGACACATAGCCCCCCTCTCTCTGCCACAGTTTCAGCAGCACCCACTTCTTCTTGTAAAGCGCCATGACTTTCACCTTGCTTCTTAATATCATTGCTTCATTCTGTCGGTGGTCTGTACTTCCTATTTCTCCTTTATAATCACTTCAGAGTTCATACAGAAAGGCTTCTATTGCTGTCATTCTTACTACTGTAAACATACTGTATTTCAAGCACTTTACTTTATTGTGGAAAACACACAGTGCTTCAGGTAAGTTCCAACCAAAAATATGACTATCAATTAAGGTAAAAAGTACATACCTTTCAGTCTGCGGTTCAGGCTTTGTTACTCCTTGTCGTATCTGCAGTGACCTCCTCGATAAGCCAAGAAGAGAGTGAAAAGGATTGGATTAAAAAAATAAAAATACTGTGAGAAAGATCCAGCTGATAAAATATAGATGAAGGAAAATAAGAAAAAAGTGATTTTCTTTCTCCGCTTTCAAAGTCACATTTTCACGCCCTCTAGTCTTAAATATGCATCAGTTTCAGCCAGCCAGAGCTACTGTATTGTGCAGCCTCTCTTTTTCTTTTTCATTCGCACACACACAAACACTCTTTCACCCTCTCTGTGCTCTGGTATAGCTGCTCTCTCTCTTCCTCTGTGTCTCTGTCACGCACACATCCATGCTCTCCCCCTGTCTCACTGCTAGATTGATCCCTCTCCTTCGCTCTCCTTCCCCTTCTTCTACTCTTCACCATGTGTCTGTCAGTTGCTCTCTGGGCTTTTTCTCTTTTTTCCCCCCTCTTTTTTTGCACCCAAGTGCTCTTCTCTTCAATTATCTCCAGTTTTCTTCATTACTCCCCCACCTCTCACTGTTTCACCATATTCCAACATCTCCACAATCCCTCACTCATTATTTCAGCCACTCTAACACCCTTGTCCTGTGATATGATTTCTACCTTTTATCTGTTACCCACTCACACACACACACACACACACACACACACACACACACACACACTGGAGATATATGTGACCAGTTCATGTTTTCCTTTGTCTTTGTAATGTTTAGAAGTCATTAAAAAGATATAACAAGACTGAATTTGGAATCTTAACATTGATGGATTTATTAGTTTTAAAATCAAAATTAAATATTATGACAAAATTCACTGCTACATGTTTGTGCAGTGTTGAATAAGTGCTGTTTGAGTTTGAACAAGCGTTTGAGACTGCTGCTTCTTTGTTTTGTTTTCTCGTTTGCTAGATATTTTCTGCTGGAACTGTCAACCCCAATCCCAGTGCATTTTGTATGTCGTGCTTATCACACTGAAAAATAACCTTTGAAAAACTCGGCAAAAGAAATGTCCTTGTTGCTCTGAAGGATCCCCCCCCCCCCCCCCCCCCCCCCTTTTTTTTTTCCATTTCTCCATTCCTTTTCCCTTTGTGCATTTATATCTGCTTCTCCTGAGAGTGTGTGAGCATTGGGTGTGGCATCTGGCTCCTGGCTGTTTATCCCCCGTCTCTCACCTACATCCCATCTTTTAAACAACCTGGAGTATATCTGCCCTGGTTGCTCCTCCACTGGTTGCTCCTCCAACACAGTAAAGTCAACTTCAGTGATCACAGAGTTACAAAATTGAGCTTTTCCTGGGAAAACCCTTTCAGCTCGATTCAGCTCATCTTACTGTGTATTTTCTTCCCCAGGAAAAGCTGTTCCCTGTCAGTCTGTCTGCCTTGCCTAGTTGACAAATCTAGCTGCACAGTAATCTGCTGTCCTGACTGCCTTAATCTGCCAGTTTGTCTGAAACTGGCTGGATCACTTTAAAGGACATTCAGTTTTTTGTAAGTCTGCAATAAATCTCAATCTGCTTGCGATCTTAACCTGTGCCCTGCTTTTGGGTCCCTTGTCCAGCTCCTACAACACATTACAACACATCCTTTAAAAAAGGACTCACCAAGTCACCTGATCACAGCTCAATAACAAAGCCTGACATTTTCCTTCTTCAACAAGTGGGAATTATATCAAATGTTAAAAGCGAGACCTTTTTCTGTCTCACAAAAATACTGTTGATTATTGACTTTGGTTATCATTTATAAAGTTTAGAAATTAATTTTTTATTAATTGTTTTTAGATATCTTAAAAATGATAATGGTATGTCCAAAAGTAACAGGATATAATTTGTTTGATCAGTATAGTTTGTCTTCCATGTGTATGGTAAAATTCCTGTTGGATTCCTAGCGGCGCAGTAATGGGATCTGGTTGTGAGAAATGATTTTAAAAGCCAATTTCATGGTCAGTAAGGTCCAGAGCTGATGTTTCATTTTACACATGTCCTCAGTAAATATCCAATGTTATTGATGAGGTTTAACTCTAGATAATTGGGACTGAATCCTGTATGTTCTGCAGAACCTAATGAAAACCTGGAATAGGGGGTTTTAGCATGAAAGGAACAGGAAAGTGGTGAAAGCATAATCTATTGTCTCCATATTAAACCAGCTCTGGTTCTTAACTTTAACCACAATGATGGAGCCAATGAATGAGGCTGAGTATATGATTACATTTGACATTTACAGTACAAAAGCAAAATAGGTTGACTTCATTTGGACAAATTTCTCAAGTTGAAGACAGGTTTCATGTACGCAATCAATTGTGTGGTGAGTCAGATGCTCAGACTGTGCTGGCAATTATAGTTAGAAATCTAGCAGGGGTGACTGGGAAAGAGATTAAGGAAACAGTTCATCATAAGTCTCTTGTCTGAATCCTTGGCTGGCCATGAAAGAAACTCAGTGTTGTTTGTTGAAGGGTTGAAAAACGGTCTCCAGCATTTAATTGTTGCATCCCTGCTCATTCAGATTTCCTACAGTGTACTGAGAATCGGCACAAAGATCAGGAAAATTAACTGTGCACACTTTGATACTGGGGCTGCATCACTGGACCTATTGGAAGATATCTGATAACCCATTCATTATGTCTCTGGTACACAGATATCTTAGGAAGTGCCTTGAAATTTGATACTTTTTTTTTGTCTCTGTAGGTCAAATATCACCTTTGCCATTTGTTCTGACTGTGGTCAGATATGGTTAAAAGACCAGGGTACAGTTAAAGCTTTGGGCAGATGGGCAGAGCTAAAGAAGCCTCTATCTGAACGCACTTTGTTATTTGATCCCTTGGTTTATAAAGGCTATGCTGTGTTGTTCATTATGTTAAACAGCTTTTGCAACATTCGTCTTTAGATGATCAGCTCCAGTGGCTCCACGATAGTTCGCTGTACATAGCAAGCCTATTCTTCTTTGATAAGATTGTTCAGTACCTTTGTATCACTGATTCGGATGCTGCTGCCCAGCAAATTGTTGCACTCTCCACCACAGATTTATTGAAAATGTTTAACATCTTGGCGCAGACACCAAAAGTTTGAAACTTTCTCAAGAAGACAGTTAGCACTTTTAATTTCAGTAGACAGCTTCAGTGCTGTATTTCCACTTCAGCTTGTTGTGCAGCTAAAAACCCAAGTATTTGCAATTCTCCATACCTTCAAGCTCCTCACCCAGGATAGAAATAGTTTTTGGTTTGTTCCTGGTCTTTGTAAAATTCAGAATCATCTATGTCTAGTTTACCTTCATAATGAGGTTATTGTTCCTGCACTGTAGCACAAAGTGGTCAACCAGTTCCTTGTACTCACCCTTTGGTTCATCATTGACACAATTGTAGAGTTATCAGATATTTTCCGCAGATAACAGGACTGAGTTGTACTGAAAGTCTGAAGTGTACAGTGTGAAGAGAAATGGTGAGAGAGCAGTTCCCTTTTGCTCTTTCATATAAAGCAAAAGTGCAACAGTAATGATCCCATGTGGGTTCTAAACCTGTCTCCAGTCTCCACCTTTAATCCACTACACCTCCAACCTATGAAATGGACTTAGATGGTTTTGATACATCCTAACCAAGCTACATCTAATAAAATCCCAAACATAATTGTTTATTTTTAAAGTGAGATGTGAGATGTTCCTCCTCTCGGACTTTTAACAAATAAAAACTGTGTAAATCTGCTACCAAACAGTTGCTGTGAATCAATATGTATTAAATTTTTCATATAATAATTATAGTTTATTTAATTATTTAGAGGAATTGTCGAATCTAAATGACATTTTAGAACAAGTAACTTTGAAATATGCACAGCTTGGACTCATGGTGACATGGTAGTCAAATGATGGCAAACATTGGCAGTCAAGTCCTGGTGGATCTATGTAATGCCTGTTTGTTTGTGGCAAGCTCAAAGGCTCACTGCATCACCATCTGTGCCTCATTGGGTAAAGCTTTGGGTGTTAGTATCAATGCAAAGCCCATGCATAGATAACAAAACTAATTATAACACCTGCTAAAACTTTTCTATATATTTCCTGTTCATATCTACACTGTAACATCATTAATAGACAGGAAAAAGGAAAAAGTACAGAAATCTTTCCCAACTCAGCAAAAATGATTAAATTAACAATAAAAAAAACAGAAAAATCAACAAATCAATTCATGAATTAGATATTTACTGTAATCCTACTGTAACATCAGATATGTGTGACAACAAAAATCAAGTTTATATAATAACTCTGCAACAGTGAATAGCAGTTATGTTTTTGGAGTGTTTGAGTGAAAGCTCATGCTTGATTTATGGCTGCTTTTAGAGCCCCATCACAGCGAAAGATGGAGGAAGAAAAGCTGGCTTAAACACATTAATGTGCACAACAGAACACTCTGCTTCCCTCTAAGAGGAGATGTAGATGAAAACTGCCAAATCCAGTCTCTTGAGGATGCCATGACACCTGCATTGTAACACCTGATGAGAGCCCTTATAGGTGCTCTCTTTTAATGGTGCACCGCTCCACAGTGCATATTCACTTCACTTTCATCCCACCTTCTTCTGCCTTTTTGCTGCCCAGTGTCCTTTTCTGAGAAAACTAGCTTTCGTCCTGCCTTCTGTGTTAACCCTTCTCGTGCCAAACACAAAGAGAGAAAAGTGGGTCATGGGCAGATGTTGCATTCTGTGGTAAGAATGAGCCAAGATAGATTTTTTTCTTCTTCTTCTTTTCTGTGTTTTTGACTGTATTGAGTGACTTTGCTGTAGGTGAAGTACAGTCAAAAAATCAAAAGGAAAACTGAGGGCAGAATGACAAGGAGACAAAGTATTGATTTATGAGTTTGAAGCTGTGAAGAGCAATGGAAGCAATGCTTTGGATCATAGGTTTAAAGTGTAAAAAGAAGATGCCTTAAGATTTTTATTGTGAGTGCCTTAAAAACCCACAATCTCACATCAATTTATAATAAGGTTACTGAAACATTACAATCATATTTGAATATTCCCTGCTTTTAAAGAATAGCGTTTTCAGATCAGTGTTGGCCTTTAAATTCACAGTCCTAAATACACTAACACACTCGTGAAATGACAGGTTTAAGATGACTGCTTACATACAGGAAAATATTTGTTTACTGTGATGTCACAAAGTCTCTGAAAAACTGGCTCAGATGAGCACTGAGGCCTCATTCATGTGTGATTTTCTCATGGAAAATCAATGCAGTGCTGGACCCTGGTGGCCATTTCAAGTCACTGAAACACCTCAAAAGATAGTGTCTTTAATAGTAAGCATTTATAAAAAATAAACAAAAAAAAACAAATCTTAAAAAGAAAATTCACATTAATTCTAACATTAAAAAACTTTTTAGCACTTTTTGGAGTAGAAACCCAAATGAATGGAGAATTTTTTTTTTTTAATGATGAAAGCTAAACTGTTGTAATTACAGACCACTTCTTAAAAAAAAACCATCAACTTGTTTGACTTCTTAGAAACAACAGGGAAACAGAAACTGCTTATTCATCTAAAGCAGACATGCCTTCTGCTCTTGGTGTGACAGATATTCTTTCACATTGCAAAAAGCAGAAGTTGCTGACCAGATGTCTTTGCTATCAGCCCAAAAGCCAGTCCTTAGAAACTATTTCATCAACCACCTCAAACAGTGTCCTGAAGTGACCTGCGTTAAAACAACCGATTACAAAGTTCAGGGTAAATCTTCTTATAGATGGTGCACTGATAGTCTTATGTGGCTCTGTGGTTCAGAACATTATGTCTTTTCTGTGTGCAGACATATGAGGTTGCAACATAAATAATATATATATATGTATAAATATTTTGTATATTGTATATCATCATTATTTTATGTTTTGTTTTGGATTTTATTGACTCTTCCAGCCTCAACAGCTTTTTATCTCACAAGTTCACACCCATAATCTTTTTTTGACCAAGAGCACATTTTATCTGGCTTCTGCTTTCAGTATTAAAGGCTCATAACGGTTTGGTTTGGTAAGCAGCTGTGGCTGTTCAACTTCCCGAAAAACTTCTCTTGTTTTTTTTTTTTTTTGTAGAGAGCAATGATAACCAGAAGGTTTCTGTGAAGCCCTTATTACCATAGCCACATTCTGAGAGCTTGTTCTTTGCTTCCATGAATATATTCAACGTCAGAAAAAGGAACTTACTAAGATGCAATAGTATATATTTCCTGGGGCTCTGAGCTCTGTCCGCCTCTGGGGGGATGCATGGTCGACTCCATGGCAGACTGCCTGGGATTCTCGCTCTGGGAATCTAGTCTCCCGGGTCCTGGGGGTCCCCTGGTCTGC
This sequence comes from Leptatherina wallacei, assembly GCA_028567055.1. Lineage (NCBI taxonomy): Eukaryota > Metazoa > Chordata > Actinopteri > Atheriniformes > Atherinidae > Leptatherina > Leptatherina wallacei. The sequence goes on from JAOXYM010000023.1 coordinate 15,039,318, forward strand.
TTCTGATCTTTGCAGTGGCCTGGTGGCATTGGCACAGTCACTGATCACTATGTCTGTTATTTTGGTCCCACATTTACTCACATTTGCTTTATGAATTTCAGGTGGGGGGAGAGGGAGGAAGTGAGAGAGTAAGGACAACAATGACCTGTTGGGGATTTGGTAGGTTGAAGGTTCACTGCCCTGGTCCTTGGGGCTGTTGAGAGGCTCTTGCCTCTGTCAATTTCTGTTATTTACATAAAACCTCCTCTTGGCAAAGTAAGTTTGTTCAGCACAACACAGCAGCCAGCCCATCATTCTGCTTGTTATAATGCTGGACAGGCAAAAAAAGAAAAAAAAGAAGAAGAAGTGTGTATTTTGTGTAGGCCCAGAAGAAGCCACCTTTAGCTGACACCGATCTGCTGGATCCAATATATCTTCTTATTACACATTATTAAACAGTGAGTTTCCATTATTTCCTTTATTTTTATTCAAAAAGAACTTTTTGGGCTCCAGTACACAGTTGCCAGACCGAAAAGAGGGTCAGAGAGAAAGTGTGTGGGTTTGCATGCAGCAAAGTGCCAGGACTCGTGTGGCCACACATGAGGCAGTTTCTATAATTCACTGGAGTGAAACTGCAGAGTGAAACTGATAAACAGCTCACATAAACTTCAGGGGGGGTTGTTATAGGACATGACATATTTGATATTTTTCTGGTGGCTGCCCCCGTTTTAACTTGTGTGACACTAAATGATCAAATCATATTCCTGAACGGAAGTGATTTGTTTCTCTCATTATCAACATGTTCATGAGATTTCTTTTTTATTTTTAATTAGCCATCAAAGTGATGATTCAGGGTTTTTCCTTTCCATCTGCACTTTTAACATTTTAACATATTTGCTGTGTGAAAAAAACATGTCAACACCCTCCTTTCTACTAACTAAGACTAAAGGCATCTTTACAACTAATATAAAAGTATGAACAAATTTACAGTATTGTACCATAGGCCTAAATAAAAACCCAAGTACAGTGGCTCAAGTTCAACTGTTCACTCACTTCATTGCTGAATGATATAGAAACAACCACAGCATGCTCAATATAGAAAGAATTAATTAAAATGGAATCAAATATCTCAGCTTAAAGGTTAAGAAAAAAGAAAGAAAGAAAGAAAGAAACCATCATTTGTTCCTGTTTGGAACAAATGATCCACCACTACTTATGTTTGGCCAGCATCACTTTGTTGTGAAACTGTTTCAGATGCATGTGTTGTGTTAATATCAGGTGTATGAATGGATTTTAGTGCAAACGTCATGGGTATACAGAGTAAGAAGCAAGCTAAGGGAGCTGACAGTACTTTGTGTTGATACATCTGTTCACACGGCAACAGAAAGTGGGCTATCCATTTCTTGCTTCTATAAAATCATTGAGTTACTCACACGAGCAACCAGAATTTGCATTAATCAACTCTCCCCCGTGAACTTTACACAATTTACACAAGAATGTGGTCCAAGTGGTAAAAGAACTGCTACACCATCTAATGACTACACTGTTATGACAAAAAAGGTGTCCTCACATTTTGACTCTCAGGACTGTTTCATTTATTTTTTCTGCCCTGCTGTCTTTAAAAATGTCTGCAACAACAGACGGAAAAGGGGAACAAGCAACCCCTCCCACAACTCTATTTATAAACATGAATGCTTCTCTGCAGTTTTCCCAATTTACACGAGAAAACAGATTCTGTTTTACTCATGAGTCACTGCAGTTGAGGACAGTTTATGGTGCAAGACACGGGGTAGTTCAGAGCAGAAATACATGTGACAGTGAGGGTCCTGTACTTCGCCTCCGATTGATCATGTGCACTGGCTACTTGGCCACAGGGATATCCCTTTGGCTGACTTGTCAGTGCGCATGACTCTCACCCAGGATGTTATGGGTTCAATCCCTGCCC
>JAOXYM010000023.1:15052387-15072878 GCA_028567055.1 Leptatherina wallacei
CTGCTCCCCTAAGTGAAGAGTGTCTCAGTGCTTCTATTTTCCCTTGACATCAACAGAACGCCTGCAGTGGAGTCTCCGAGCAGACAGCGGCGACGACGCCCCAAGAGACACGCCCCCGCCCTGTAGCTGAAGTTCATCATACAGCAAGTCCGGCCCCACTAGGAACTTTTTTATCCTTTTTAAGACTCTGGTTGGCGAACAGGATGGAGTGTGAACCCCCTGTGCCTGCAAATAAAGGAAACTCTTTTAAATGAGCAGAGGTTGTCCATTCTTGTGGCAGTGGAACCTTAAGCTGGTCTAGTAAAAGACTAGACATTGCATGTGACACGCACACACGCGTGCACACATATATATATATATATATATATATATCCTGTCTTTGTAGGTTTTAATGGGAGTTTCAATATGAGTCACAATTGTTTGAGGTTGCAGGCATTCATTAATAGACGAGTTTGGTAGCCGTCACATTTTACTGCCAGTCACAATTCTTGCAGGCCAATATTGAAAAAAATCTTCCAGATAAAACGATGAACCTTTTCATATGGACTCAAACAAGTTCTGCTTAAACATTAAAAATGGAACAAAAGCTTGTTACTATACAATAGCTTAAATTTAAATGCAAGAAAAATTTAATTTTTAAAAAAACAATGACATTCATTTCTTAAAGATTTTAATAAAAAATGGTATGCTTCGCTTTTTTTGCAGCCTTCTGATTTTAAATTTTCACGTAACGTTTTTTTCTCAGGCTTCTAATAAATTAAAAAATTAAATAAACCAATTGTTGATAAAAAAAAAAAAAATACCCTTCAGTGAATGTACAACCATTCAAGCCCATGCCTTGCAGTAGCTAGTAAACGTTAATTACAGCTCAGTTTGCTCCACACTGGTCTGAGCCAGATCCCTGCATCTCTTCATGGATACTGGTCCATCAGTGTCTAGGCTCTGAGCTGAGGAAGTCCTCAAGATTGAGCGAAGCTCTTCATCAGTCAGACGTCTCCTGTGAGATGTTCTTATTACTGTCCTGTCCGACGCTCCAAAACACCAGAGCATTCTGGGATTTTGAGTATTAGCAGTACATATGCTGTAAATGTGCCAGCTCTAGTAGTCATTGGGTATTGCCTCTTGGGCTAAATATTTACACTGCGGGCCAAAAATGGCCCGCGGGCCAGAGTTTGATATCTATGCTTTAAATCAAGTCCATCAATGGTTTCGATATGGATTACACTTTTCATAGTGGGGTTGGTTACTTAAGCTGTGGCGTTTTACTGATAAAAGAAGCAAATAACACAGGTAGGTAACTATTACATGTTTTGCTAGTAAAGTACCAGCTGTTGGCATGTTGGAAGAAAGATGGAAGGATGGATAAATGAGCAAAGACTGGAAGGATGAATGGGGGCAGGGTTAGGGAGGGTGGGGTCGAGAGAATGAATTGAGGCGTTGCCTTGCTCCAGAGCCTAATTTAAGGATGACTTTCATCCTTAATCCAGGAGCATTGGTCGGACATGAGGAAGTTGCAGAGGGAGGAAATGAGACTATGAAACTCTGAAAAAAGATGGAGCTGATGGGGAAAATATCAGACCCTGAAACTCACATCTGTTGCTTATATCTCTTGATCAGGGGTCACCAACCTTTTTAAAACTGAGAGCTGCTTCATGGGTACAGTCATCTGCAGCGTTACCAGTTTGAAACACTCTTCTGAAATAACAAATTTGCTCAGAGGCCTTTAGTTATACATTAACGTTAATGAATAATGAAACTCATCTATGTGAAGACACTGATCATATTGAGTTTTCAAAAAAATTATAAACAATGGTTGTCATTTTGTGACACCATCAGTCAAATATAAAAGCAACAGATAGCATATCTAGGCAGAGACCCTCTCTCTGTATGTTTCTGTATGTATTCTGCTTTTACTGCATGTTATTAATTATTTTTTAACATTAATACATTTCTTTTATAATTTGAGAAGTTATAGCATATAAATGGAATTTACTTTTTTATTCAACTTCAAAACACTTTCCAATATATATTATTTTAAATAGTTCATATAAATAAATGTAAGAAAAATACTTTAATTAATCCCAGAAAGAAATGGCAAATGATATGTTCATGATATCAACTATAAAAACAAAGTTTCTGAACTTGCCGAATATATTCCACATTCTGAAATGACTATATTTTTATATGACTAAATGACTATATTCTTATCAAATCTTTCTTTTTCTTTATCCTTGTCTTTAGAGCTTAGTGTCTCATTCACTTTTGATATCTTCCTGTATTCAACCATTAGATAAAATTGAAAGTCCTCCTCTGACATTTGTATACAGTCTAACAAGGTGAGTCTAGTATACATCCTGTGGATGTGTTTTTCTTCTCTCAAAATAGACGTTTTTGAAAACTTCAGAAACAAAAGCAAAGACAGGAGCTGGGGGATGTCGTCGTCTGTGGGAAAGGTCCTTGGCCAAACTGTGAGCCTGCCAGACTGGGTTCTGCTGCTAAGTGAAATCCACCCGAACAGGACCGAGCACACCAGCGCACAGCACTGCAGAGGAAATTATAATAAAATGACAAATAAACAATATTCACATCTTCAGTTACAAAGTTTGTTTGTTTGTGGGAGACTAAGACATGTCTCACGCTTGACTTTTTCTCTAAAAAAAAAGTCTCATATCTGACTAAAATCTGTTTCAGAAAAATTTTCATCCCAGGTAAGCCATGTATCAGTGTGACTGAACTTTTTTTTATGACTGTCCCACATTCCTGTGTGTAAACAATAAGCCAGAGTAGACCAATCAATCCTAGACAAAAAGATCTGAAATGCTTCTGCTTGATGAGAATATCTCCATAAAATGTATTTTGCTCCAATATTTCTAGGTTGCAACAACATCTGCATACAGTTTGTGTTTTGTGTTCTAACAATAAAACATTATCATTACGTGCAGGTCCGCACTGGTAGTTCAGCATCCAGACTCTCCTGTGAAGTCATGCTGTTGTGATGAGTGCAGTGTGTGGTTTGTCTTGTTGAAACATGCAAGGCCTTCCCTGAAAGAAATGTTTGCTGGATGGGAGCAGATGTGGCTCTTAAACCTCTATATGTACTTTTCAAGTTGCCCACACTTTAGGCATTAATGCAACTCCATACTCTGTACTATAGGAAACTGTCCACTGTCTGCATCATGTGCATTATCATGCTAGGTCCATTTTAATATATATCCCTCATAAGAAAACTAAATTAAAAGTAGGCTGAAGTTACACCCTCTACTTTCTCCTTTTAAACAACTTAATCACACTCTTTTTCCTTAAGTGGGATGTCATACCTCAGTCTCTGTTTAGCAAGTTTTCTCTTTGTATCTCGATGATGAATGAAGACATAGTAACTCAAATATAATCTAAAAAAGCAGCCGGAGATAAACAGCCGTGTAAATAATTTGGTAGTGTTTAGTCAACCAGAAGTTGGGCTCATAATAAATCAAGGAACACTGATATTTTTAGGTTATTTGGTGCATTTATTCAATTAGGTTGATTGCAACTGTTTTTTTTTAATTACATAAACTGCTGATATAAGATCTTTACAAGCTCTCACTTTCTCACCAACAGACCAAAGTAAGGCTTCAAAACTGTGTCTGATGTGGTGGTCTTCAGCACGGGACTCCTCAGAGCACAGTGCCCTCTCCTTCCCTATTCACACTAAACTGTATATTACACTTCAGATACAACACCAGCAGCTGTCACCTCCTGAAGTTCTTTTTATGACTTCATAGTCGGCTCTGTGTCACAGGGGGGTGATCTGGAATACAGGGAGGTGTGGATGTTACCGCCTGCTCATCAAAGCCAGCTAAACAGAAAAAAAAGGTTGTTGACTTCCAAAGGAAGTGTAAGGTCACAACAGTTTCTGTGCTTGACTGATCCTTACACCCCATCGAAAAGGTGGGTGAGAAAAGGGTGTTGGCCAAGCTGGCATCTATCATGGACAACATCCTGAACCACACTGTGGAGGCTCTAAGCAGCTCTCTGCAGCAGACAACCGCTTCCATAGTGCAGGAGCAAACATTTCCACACATCCTTGATCCCATCAGCCATAAGAGTCTTCAACAACCACTGCTGATGTAACATGGTGTCTGCAGTACCTGTTCTCTGTGAGATACATATTTGTTCTGAACCTATGCAGTATGTAGATATAAGCAATACATACAGTTTATTCTCTACTTTCTTCATTTACAGTATCTTATCTTATCTTATCTGTCCATTTTTCTAAAACCGTCTTTGTATCAGCTGTGGCCATGAAAGAATTATAATTCTAAATGCCATTTATTATAGGATGCTATAGTTGCCCTGTTACAGTTCTGCACTGTCCTTCCCCCATTTCGCAACATAATGTACACAGTGCAATATGTTGCAAGGGCTGTAGTGTTGCCATATCAGAGCATAGAATTGACAATGTTTTTCTCATTCCTCTTTCTTTTTCTTTTTTTTTCACTTGCTAGATACAAGATAATCCTATAGATGGTAGACACCAGAATAGAGCAGTGAATGTGAATCACCGAGTGCTGCTTACTGACCAAGGAAAACCAGAGAGCCCCTTGTTTTGATGTTATCAATTTCCACTTTTCTACTTCATTTCCATTGCCCTTGTACTTTAAGTCAGTAATCAATATGCTGTCTGGAGAGGTGCATTAGGAGTAACATGAAACACAGTCAGTAGATTTGAAGGCCTAATTTATGAGTGCCAGCACATAAACCTAGAAGGAAGGAAACAGAGGCTCAGACTGTGATAATCTGTGGATAGCAAGATCATTTGAAATCAAGCATTAAAACGTTGTTGCCTATGTCACTATAACCTACAATATCTACAAATAATGCACACAAATTCACACCTCTAGGTTTTATTATACAGTATTTCACATGTACTTGATTTTTATACAGTTTTAGTGTACAATCAAAACAGTTAACAATAAATTAATTAAAAATGACAGAAACAGTAAAAATCCAAACATTTAAAATTTATTCTATCAGTGAACTCCAAGCAGTGAAACATTACCATCCCATTTCCTAACACAGGAAGGTTATTTTTATTCTAATCCCTCATCCTGGGACCAATAAACATTTCAACATCTACTAACAAAACTAAAACTGACTGCTCGTGTACAGTGACATGTCATTGTTTTATTGTAGCTCAAGAGCTTTCTGTCTGTAATTGTTCTTTGATTGTTCAGAGTAACTAAAAGCAAGCGGTTACAAAAGTCCACCTTTTAAAGAGAGCTTCAGCACAGCCTCAGCTTCACGCTGTTTGTGCTTTTCCACTGCAGCAGAGTCACAGTGGTGACAGCTCCTGATGGACAACTGTAGAACATTAACATTAGAGTAGCACATATTGCACCTAAAGCATGTGGAACAAAATTCAGATGTTAGATCTTGAAGAAAAAAGTCTCAAAGAAGCTTGATGGACAACAAGTGTCACCAAACGAAGATGCTAAATCATACAGATGCTAATAGTTTGCTGCATGTTGACATTTCTTCAAGTTCTATATGAGGCATTTTTAATCCTCACTTTGTCAGCAGGCAGACAGGCCGAAGGCCGAGTGCTTTGTTTTTATTTTCCTCTAAACAGGAATCCATCTACTTCACAGAAAGCTGCATACAGTAATATTTGCAGGTGTTCGTTACTTTCTCAGTGAACAAGTAAACCAATACTACAGAACAAAATATTTTGTTGTATTGGCACAATGCTTTTTCTTAAATGTGTGCAGATTAAGGACAAAAATGAACACTGTGTTTAGGAGAACTTTTCTGTTTTAACTTCAGCAGAGTTGTTCACTTTTCTCCAGGTTGCAGGAACTCCACATCTGAAAACCAACTAGCAAATTCCCCTAACATGTGAGTGTGATAAGAATTTACTGTCTTTAATGATTTAGATATAAATGTGAGGCATACAAATTAATACCAAGTCTTGTCAGTTAATATAGAAATTTCTACAATCATTAAACATCAAAGAAAGCCACATCAGGCCTAAAGCACAGTCCTCCTCCAACAAAAATTGCAGGAGAGCTGGTTTTTCCTAAAACACTCAAGGTACACAACTGCAATCACGCACACACACATTTTACATTTTCTAATGTCTTCAGTTCCACTGTGCAGTCTCTTTGAAATCAGTTCAGTTGTGTTAATGCAGTCAGACCTGCTGAGAATTGTCCTGTCTCACACTCCTGATTCAATCCATGCTTTCAAAGTGCCATCAGGCTGAGACTCCACACTGTTGGTAGACTGTTTGTGCCTCACTACAAGGCTGTGTGCAGAGGACCTGCGGGCTCTATGTTAACTCTCGTTCACCCTCTCCTCCATAAAGATAATTGTTGGTTCCAGCTGGTTGGACGTACTCCTCAGTTTTGTCCCACTCTGAGACCCAGCCTCCTCCTCCTCCTCCTCCTCCTCCTCCGTTGGGATCTGACGCCTGGTTCGTGGCTCCGTAACCTCCTCCACCACTTGTGCGATACAGCTCCTCTGTCTCATTTGCAAGCTCGTCCTCATCCAGGATACCACATTTCTCGTCACTCAGGTCCTCCGGCTCGGCCCAGGGTTGTTTCTCTCCAGAGGCGAAGAGACCTGCAGAGCAAACACACAGACTCAATCCGATGATCAATCACATGATTTCATAATACAGGATGCAGTTCCCTGATTTTAATGCATTAAGATTATCACACAGACTTCTGCTAAATACAACACGCTGTTGCTCTGGTTAGGTAGAAAGGAAGAAAAACATACACACCATAGAATATAACACCTCCATAGTGAACAAGGGAAGCAATGAGAAACACGCCCTGCCACTCTTCTCGTGTCTATCAGAGAAAGATGACATGAAATATAAGCATGAAAAAATGCTTCCATTATCAACATATTTTGTAGTCATAACATATTCACAGACTTGTACAGGGACTGCTTTATAAGTGAACATCAAGTCAAACTTCTTAGGTGATGTGACTGCACTAATGTTAACTTGTGACTAATGGAAGAGTAAAACTCTCAGAGGATGTGACACTTCTACTGTCGTCTTAAATAATTTATGACTGATAGCATCTTCCAGACCATACATGATCATAAAATAAAATGTATCTTCAGATAACGTACTACCAGCAAAAATGTATCTCTCCATATGGATGTAGATGTTTATAGATATCCCATTTACAGTATAAATTCAAAAACAGACATTTGTGAGAATTACAGAACACGACTAGCTCTCACCTTATGCTTTGTCATGGCACCAACTATAAGAGGGCACACCATACCAGACAGGGTGCCCACACCGTTGGAGATACCCATGAGGATACTAGCGTATCGTGGTGCAATGTCCAGATGGTTGACATTGAAACCTAATGAGGAAAGGTGAAAAAGGATTAGCTTCTAAAAGATTTAAATAATAATGGTTTCTTCTCTGAATTTCCGAGATCTGTGAATGGAATTTATTTCAAGGAACACAGTGTATTTCACCTGAAATGGCAAAACCAGAGAAACCCACAGCCAGGACCAGAAATGAGATCGCAACACCTTTTGTATGGGAGAAACCGACCACCAGCAACAGGGTAGCCTCCATCCCAAAGCCTGGAGTGGGTGAGAGCACACAAACAAACAAACAAACAGGTTTAACATGTAAAATTTTAATAAAATTTTTTTCTCTGTGATGTTTTCATAAAATATAGATGACAGCAGTTATTTATGACACAGCAGTTATTTCAAGGTGATATGAGCTACACGCTGTATGCTTTGCCATTTCCCTTTGGTATCAGTTAGTTTCTGTAGTTCAAAAATAGCAGATAGATGCAGAGCTTCTGCTTTGCACTGAGTCATCATTTGACTTGTAAGAACATTTTCACACCACAGATCACATGCAGCCAATGCTGTTATTAGCTTTGCATGACTAAGTGGCTTAACAGAATAGTGCAAAACAATTCATCTAATTGTATTCATATAAACCTACAACATGATGATAATTTAACTTTATATATTAAAAAAAACGTCCATGATAAGGCAACAATTGAGGGGAAAAAACACCTTTTTAGGAAAAAATCAAGGAAACAGCTAGGCACAGTAAAAAATCTACGTCGTTCACATCTTTGATTGGCATTGAAAAATTCTTTCTCATATATATAAAAGGCAACTTTAATTAGATTTTCAACTCCACAGATTTGAAGCAGAGCTTATTTTTTGCACAAAACATGCAAAATATCTGCACATGTAATTTTGTTTCTTTCTCATTTAAATTCTTATCTTACCTCCACAGTTCATAAGTTTCCTGACATTGGTGGTGGTCATGATCTGGTTAGAGCGTAAATAGTCAGCAAGTTGTCCACCAATGGGCACGATGATCGTCATAACCAGATGGGGAAGTGCAGAGACCATGCCGACCTAGACATATGAAAGACACAGAGAAAAAAAAAGAGTGTCTTTCATGTCAGATATTTTCTATAAGACCTTCAGGAAAAGTCCATCATCCCCACCAACAATGCAAACAGCAGTGCACCTTCCTTGTGTAGTACACTTCACATACCTTTAGTTTTTTATTACCTTGCTAATTTCAAATCCGAACACCTCCTCAAAGTATGCAGGCTGGCTGATGAGGAGCAAGTAGAAAGTCCAGCTCCTGCAGAAATTAGCCACAATGATGGCATAGACTGGCATGGAGGTGAAGAAGGCCCTCCAGGGTGTGTTGAACTTCTACAAGACAAAAATGTGTTGCTAATTTTAGTGTTTTTTGTTTTGAATTTCATACACCTTTCAGTTAGTTCACCAGATTTTATGATCAATAATCATTATTCGCGGTTTCTCATTTTAAACAAGCATGCATCAGAGACCAGGGACCACAGTGATCACTGGTATGGAGTTTCTGTATCAGTCTGTGGCGCTTTCATTGTTGCAAACTGTTTTTATATCTGACTCATTACGCTTGTGAATCACCTCGACACTCTCATAAATAGAAATAAAAAGTTACCACAATAACGATCCTCCATACTAATCACATGCACTTTGCAGGAATTGCAGGCCTAAATTCTCTTGCCATTGTGATGTGATTCAGAGCGTGAACTACATTAGCCTGTATCTGAATCATTTGCTACCTGTACTAACCGTTACTGCCTGCTGGGATGAATTGCCAATGCTCTCTTCAATGTATGTTCTCTCCTCGTCAGTGATAGTGGGGTGGGCTGCAGGACTCTCATATGACACCAAGATCCAAAAGCAGTACCACATGACTCCAAAAGTTCCTGGGGAAAATAAAAAAAATAGTCATATTAAAATTGGAAGGAAAAAAAAAAGGAAATACAAAGAGAAACATGCTGAATTATGGTAAATGTTGAATGCACACAGCAGTGTTTTAGTTAAATATAACCTGAAATATCATCAGATTTTTATTTAGATCCAACCACGAGACAAAATTATGATGCTTGATTATGCATTTTCTATGTAGGAGTGTTGGCCTGCTGGTAAAAGAGGTGGATTTGGGGCTTGAGAACCCAGGGTTAAGTCCTTGAACTGACAACAGAGGTGAACCACTGTAGGTCCTAAACTGCTCCCACTGGCACTGAAATGTGGCTGCCTATTGCTCTCTAAATCTAGAAATGTGTAAAATGCAGGGGCTAATTTCCCAATTTGGACGAGTAAAGTATTTATTGAATAGAAACAATCTTTATTTTTATTTTTATTTTTGTCTCATTTGTTTAACATCTACTACTCAGACTTGTACAAAATGTTGTTTTATTCTAAAAGGTTTGCAAGCTTTCAATTATGCGAACTGTACATGAGAAGTAAATTCATGTCCTTTATTTATGGTGCTGGTCGGTTGCGGTTTTCCTGTCCTTGCAGTTTCAAGATGTGTCAGCTTCGTTTTTGCCACTGAAATGGGCGTACACTGTCACCATTTTGATGTCGGCCTATGTACAGAGTTACTTACAGTTGTAGAACTGCACTGTAATGCTTCACTGCAGACAGTACAGTCTGAAAATCTTGGTTGATATTTTCAAATAATCTCTGAGTCTGCATCTATAAAAAAAAAAAAAGTTTCGAACCATAGACATAGAAGACAGATGACCATCCTGAGTACTGGACTAGAATTCCAGCTAAAGGCATGGCAATCACAGCACCTGCATAAGAACCTAAAATGAGAGGGAAAAGGTGGGTTATGGGGGCAAATATGTATAATGTCTAAAGCAGAGTTAATAAACTTTTATTGTTTAAAACTGAGTAATGGATGCAGTGACTTTGAACTCACCACAAAAAGCTGTTGTGGCTAGTCGACTTCTTTCAAGAGGTGGTGCCCATTTTGCCCAAATACCATGGCAGGCTGGGTATGAAACTCCCTGCGAGACACGTGAATTTGAACCGAGTTTAACAAAAAAAAGTATAAAAAACAAACCAAAATTCTGCAAACTGCCAGTTTCCTGTAAATAAGTGGACAGCAAATCACCTCCACAAGTCCTTGAAATATCCTCACAATGATAACACAACCAAAGTGCATCCGTGCTGCTGAAGGGATGAGCATATTTAGGCAAGATGTGGCCACAATAGCAAAGCCAAACACTCTGGGGGGAAAAAACACACACACACAACAGCAGAACGATGACATTTCCAAAACACTGGAATTCATTTATCGCTACAATGTGAAGTTTAGAGGATAAACCAACCTGTTTGCTGCAAACTTTTGGCAGATGAACCCTCCGGGGATTTGGGTTACTATGTATCCCCAGAAGAATGAGCCATGGATCATTCCCACTGTTTCTGGATCCCAGTCGAACTGTGCTTTCTGTTGGGACAATAACTAAACATGATATATCTACACCATTTTCAACAGTTATAAGATTGTACAAAGTAATATTATATCTAATATATTGTATAGTTTGAACAATTGGGCATTGGTATATTAAGAAGCAGATATGATGAAAAAACGAAACAAGTGGCCCAACACTGACACCTACTGGACAATCTAGAGTATTCTTCTATACACTTTTTATAGTGTGGATCACTGGGACAGCTTACTGGGACTCCAGATGGGCCTGAATCAACAGTTATAAGATATCACTCACCACTATGACCTCCTTGTTGTCTCTGTAGATGGTGTGGCTGTTGACCATGCTGACAATGGCCACACCCAAGTTACATCTGATACCAAAGGAGATGCAGAAACCGATACCAGAGAGGATGGCGATGATGTAGCGCCTGGGCAGGCCAAAGCATGTGCAGTCCACCACTGGCATCTCCTTCTCCTGCACCAGCTCCGGCCGGCCCTCCGCCGACAACTCAATGGTCTCACCATTTTCTTGTTTCTTCTCAAGGGCTCTGTGAAGGAGAGTTTGGAAGAAATGAGTGACTAAAATTGTGTCTTAGACAATTGTATTTAGTCTCTGTTCAATTCACTAGGGCTGTCCCCAGTCACACATATACAGCCATGTGAAAACGTAAATACAGTACATCCTTTTTGTCATATGATTAGGTAAATTCATTATCAGATGAACCAAGAACATGACATCTTACTCTGTCATTATTTGTTGAACAAAATTTAAGCCAAAATATAGAAGAAGTGTGTGGAAAAACTAAGCACATCCTACGATTCAATAACCTGTGGAATAACATTCTGAAGCAACAACTCGTAGTTATTATTTTTGGTATGACATTCTCAGGTTTTTACATTATTATAGAGGGATTTTGCTCCACTCTTCTTTACATTGTTGCTTCAGTGAGGTGAGGTCTGTACCCATTGATTCCTTTCTTCTTCAGTACTTCTGCTGATGACTTTTAGGTTTCATGGAATTCATGGAATTAAATCCTGTTGGTACCAAAACTAATTTATAGGTTTAGGCAAGGTGTTCAGGTCCTTTTGCTTCAAAACAAGCCCACATCATTACCTCACCACCACTGAATTTTGTTATTCTAAAGTATTTACAGATGTCTTAGTTCTTATTAAATGAATAACAGCACAATGTAGTATTCTAAAACATGGCAAAAACAAAATCATACATTTCTTTTCTTTTTACATGACTGCATTCACATAGCTGCAGATGTTGCCTCTCTGCTGTGCTTCAGCTCTCTTCTCTGCAGAGGAGGCTGTCATGGATGTGTGGGCTAACCACAACTAACTAAAGAAATAGCCATGGTTAACACTGATTAGAAGCTTCTACGGCTTCAATTGCTTGTTAACACACAGGTATTGCAGATTTTTTCTTGTTGTACTGGTAGAACTAGGAGGAGCAAGAAGAATCTGATAAATGGTGCTTTGGTATGATATTCAGGTCTACCATCATAAGAATATCATACAGTTTCCTTAACCTTATCAAAGTTGCTGTCATCTCCGACCTCCTCCCCTATCTGCATACTATTGTTCTTTCTGCTGAATAGGAAATAGCTTCATTTTTTTAACAGCTCATGTTTAGTTTCATTTTTACTTCAACTGTCTGGTGTAATTTTTTTCTACTGAGGAATCAGCCCGTGAGCCTGAGCTTTCCAAACTCTTGCTGTTGTAGTGAAACCAGATCCTGTTCTTAAGGGCTTGTTGGCTGACAGCTCAACTTGATAAAAGTGCTCCCATCTAGATGTTCAGACATTCTCTCGCTGTCAATTTGACTGGTAACACCAGCACCTTAACAAGAAACAGTCCGCACAGGTGTCTGTTCGTCGCCCTCCACTGGGCCTCGCTGAAGAGACTTTGACATATCTTGTCTTCTAAGCTATTAATACATTGTGGATTTTCTTTTTTCAGACTTTCATCTCCTGACATTTAGCCAACAATGAATAAGACTATGAGTAAAAGACTACAGAAATCGCAGGAGCCTGTACTTGCTGCATGGTGAGAAACCCTGAGAAACCATGACCTCTGCCAGCCTTCTGTCTAACAAGCATCAAATATGTATCTAAGCACAGCAGTCATGTATTAATCATGATGTGTGCAATGCTGAGTTCTCAGATCAGATTGGAAAATTACGTATCCAGCTGATGGAGAACAGGGTCCCTTTTGTGTAGATACTTTGACTTTCATGCAGGATGTGTAAATGTTGAAACATATATCTCAGATGTTTTGATCTGGTAAATATGATTTAGGGATACTATATTTTACACAGCTATTTATAACATTTATATCAGATGAAGAGAAATAATTCAACTCAGCAACTCCTCTGGGAAAAAACTCAACATAATAGGGGATAAAGAAAAAATGTAGAAGCCTTTTTAGATATTGTTTTAGTGGAAAGACTACATGTCCGTGTGGACCTCTAGCCTGGGTGGATTAAAGTATGATAATGTCTATAGATATGAGACCTTTTAGGGTACAGAAAGTTATTTTTATATTATATGTTTGTACACTAACAACAAGCTTGATGTTAATTTAAAGTTTTTGAAAAAAAAATGTTTCTTTTTTTTTCTTGACTGCTCTAAATGTTGGGATAAAAAGATTCTAGGACAGTTTCCATAAACATATTTGATTTGATATGTGTAATTTTGAAAATAATTTTAAGTGATTATATACCAAAAATGAGAGGAGAAGGGGACGTGAGACAAAGAAATCCTCTCCTTACACCCCAGATGTATTTTTTTGTTGACTAAAAAGAAAAAAAAGTGTGTAATGTTTGAATAATCAATAGCATTAAGACTTTGTTTTTTGGTGTAACACATTATATATCTGAACCACAGCTATTCCATGAGCCATTAGAGGAAGTTGAAGGTTTTGTCCCCCTGTCAAATCACAAATCAACGTACATGTACATCTTTACACCATAATTTTTGTAGTTGGTTGCTCTGTGAGACATGTTCCTGCAAACAGACTGTCTGAGGCATTCATATCAAACTTCCAGCAGTAAGCAAACTGGGAAATAACAGCCACACAATTGCTCTTTCAGTTACTCCAAGCCTGCTTACATTGGTTTCAAACAATCTTCAACAGTAATCAAGTATTAATGATTTTCTCTGTTAAATTATTAATAGACTATCTCTGGCTCCCTTGGACTATTTTTGTCTGGGCGGGCCTCTCTTCATCTTTCCTGTCTCCACTTCATCCTTACTTTGCCTTTTCATATCGGCAGCTCCCCCGACTCGCACTCAGCCTCACACACAATTCACAACATTTTTTTCCTTTTTCAACACCAATATCCTACCCAGTGTCCAGACCACATCCATGTGGAAAATTCTTTCTCTGCAAAATGTTTGTTAGCACACAAGATCTGTTGCAGTAACTTTTCATGACTAACCCTGTGTAGAGGGAAATCCGTTGTAATCCTTGAAAGCTACCTGACCTTCTTTCACTTACCACACCTTGAGGAAATAGCCTAAGCAAAGAAATTCTGCAGAACATTGTAGATCATCTGGAAACAAGCACCTTTTAGAGGGAAGGTTCTTGATGATTGAACATACATTACCTGCTCTGCTTGGGGAATACACCTGGTTTTATCGCTCCGAAACCAGGAATTTTTTTGATTCATACGTCAAGGACAAATGTCAGTCCAGTTCAGCTGAGTGGTAAAGAGTTAGTTTAGCAGCTTGGAATCATTGATTGGATGAGAGAGAGAGTCAAATAACTGCTGCAGATTATATTAAAGGATGAAAGGACGTAAGGAAGAAAGACATTCTGATCTCAGTCCAGCTGCACTAAATTTAACACTGTTCTAAGCACAGACAAAGCACAAAATGTGCCAGTTTTGTGAAGAGAAACTATTGCTCTTGAGAGGATTTGCATCAAATATGACAAGGTGTTCTTATTTAATAATAATCTGTGGACATGCTAGTAATGGCATAGGTAGTGTAGATTTAATTACAAATGACAAGTAAGAGCTGTTCATTCAGGTAAAAGATGCATTAGATGCCTGCAAACAAGTGAGGCGCAAACTATTTGACATTTAATGAATGAATAAGTGGAGACAGATTGATTTATATTCTTGAAATCATGCAGTGTGTTGTCTTTTTCCTGGTTATCAAAATCAAGATATCAGGCTACAGCTGGCTGCTGGATCATAGACAAATTTTCTTCGGAAAATCAGTGTGGGTCAGAACAGAAAACGGAGGCATTTCCAGCAGATGCAACCAGCTTCCCGTCAGTCTTTCTGTGCGCCCGCTGGGGATGTTGCGTGCAGATCACAGGACCGGACAAGTGGCCGGTGCGCGTTACGCACAGCAGCAAGAAGAGCACATGCAAGCACGTGAGTTGGACGGAAATGACAGCTTACAGCCGCTGCGGGCTTTCTGCCGTAGGTCGAATGGCCTAATCCTGGTTGCTAGATGCCCTGTGGCGTGGGTGGTAGTGGTGGGGAGGGGCACGATGACGAGCTACAGGGCTGCTTAGGAAGAGAAGGAGAGGTGGCCCAGGTGTACGGCCTGCAGGGATTTACTCGGGCCGACAGCTTGGAAGAGGAGAGGCTATTTCTGGAGAGGATTTAAGTGTTTAGACGCAGCATCAAATCCCGAGAGAGAGAAAGGGGAGTCCATCAATACCTCCTTGCTTTCAGATCACTGGACATTCTCTGGACTGTAACTTCAACACTCCTACAATTGCTGTAGTGTGCTGCACATTTTCCCAACTCCCTGTAAACAGGACTAGCTACGGTGCCCTTAAAGTTTTCCAAAAAGTCCCCGCAATATGTGACACTCTGCCAAAGGTGACATCTTTTTTCAGTTTTTCAATTAGGCTACTTTGATCAGTCATAATAAATTAGTTTATATTAACTAATTAAACACGGAACTTTACAAAATATTATTTCTCACGTTAAAATAAAAAGCTAGAGCCTTGTCTGAAGTCAATGTCGGTCTTCTCAAGGTTACTGTCAAGGAATGGAAGGTGTGACCGACCTTTTCAGGCCTGCTTTATATTAAACACACACTTATCCTTTGGCAAGTGAATAAACCATATTAATTGTCTTCCAATTTGTATTAAGTTGAATATTAAGATTCATCTCTTCAGTTATAATACTCAAAATAACTGTCACAAGGCTTCTGTAATTTGATAATGTCACAGCACAGCAGATATGCTTGGAAGAAATTGATCCAGTTATTGATCCAACGCTTCATCTGACACCGAAAGGACAGTTTGGGACTGAAATGAAACAGAATTCTCTGTTCTCAGGATGCAAATGTGGATGATTTATCTTAACACTGAGTCCAAACAATAATTGAGATATTATTTTAGGTTTTAAAGATGTTGTGCGATTACAATTGTGGTATGCTATTATATGCATATACCCCAGAATGGGATAGTTTGCCTTTCTTACGTGATCGAGACAGATGTGTCAGATTATCCAGGCGCTTGGACACCTTGATCTTCTCATCTGCTCTTATCTTCTCACGATAATGAGTCAGTTTCATGTTTCAGCAGAAGTAACTTATTTTATTGCCGAAAAATAAACTTTCTCTTTTAACATAAAAAGCAATAGAAAGCTGTTTTCTGGGTGCACTTTATCCAACAGAAAATGTACATACCCGTATATTTTCCCGAGAGTCTTGGCTGCTACAGCCTTAAACCTGTCCGGCCGGATCTCCATCCTCACGTCTCCAGGACCGGAACAATGTGCAGTGTTTGTGCGCCCCTGTCTGAGCGCACAGCCTTCTCCTGTGCTTTGTCCTTCTCACTCACATTAAAAACTGATTCCACTTGGTCATCCGCGTCCTTAACCCACCTGTGATGGTTGTTCTGAGATTTTTTTGTTTCTTCTTTTTTTACTTCAACTTCCCATAATAAACCGAACGAACATTTTCAGTCTCAGTTTGTCAAAATCCTTGTGGTCCAAATGAACTTCTTTTATACTCTTTGGTGTCCGTGCGGGTTCAAAACGTCCTGTGGGCAACTTTCGACAGGATTCATGGTCAAACGGTGTCTCTGGCCATGGTCCTGAAAACAGATTAGGCTACTGCCGCCTGCGCACTAATCTCTTCAAGTGTGTATAGTGAGTGGTAGCATGTCACTTCCTTCCACGCAGACCGGCTTTTTAAGCACCGACTGTTCAAGCAACGGCTATTTTTGGAGCACACAAGCCTTGAATGGAGTAAGTTAGAGTAAATACAGTCCGACCGAAGCATATTAAGAGAGCTCCCCGGAATTCGTAAGGTAAAATTGGCAGACTGCCCACGGGACGCTGAGGTGAAAGTCTGGAGTGTGACTATTTGCGTTTCTAATGAATGTCTCAAGATTCCTTCAAAAGGTAGATAAGAGTACAGAAGCCGGCTGTGTATTGTTAAAAATAGCTTTGGAGGGAAAAAAGAAAACAAAGAATACGAGTATAGATTTCATGGAGTGGAAGGGCAGGTTCCAGATTTTGGGGCTCTACTTTGTTTTGCGTTGATTACGGGGTCTTCTGTACGTCCCGTGCGTCACACCTACAGCGAAAAGTCTCAAGCTGCTACAATTTAAAAATATGCGCAATACCAGTTTCAATCCTTCCAATGACCATAATCTGATGGGACGACGTAGTGATCCCCCCCCCCTCTAAATATATTGGACTTGCACGCAGCACTTCATGGTTGATTACCTACTTTAACCCCTAAATGCCTTGATTTATTTACAAAAATACGGTAAAAAGAAAGAAAGAAAGAAAGAAAGAAAGAAAGAAAGAAAGAAAGAAAGAAAGAAAGAAAGAAAGAAAGAAAGAAAGAGACTGGAATAAATTAATATACAATTAAATATCAAATGAATCAATGGTAAATTCTAAATAAATAATATTAGATTACTATATAAATAATAGAAAATCAATAAGATTGAATAGATCAAATAAATAAATAAATAAATAAATAAATAAATAAATAAATAAATAAATAAATAAATAAATAAATAAATACTGGTGGTTTGAGACAAATTTACAACAATAGACATCAAGGTATTCTCTCATTTTACAGTATTGGACCTGACTAATGTGGCAGTCACTTTCGAGGCTCCAGATCAGAAGCTCTTGGATTTCTTGGTCCCCTGTGCACAAATAGTTCAAGGATAAACACATCTGCTCTTTGCAAGAGTATTTCTGACGTTTATGACAGATAAATTGAACATTGCTCTAATTTCATTTTGTTGACAGAACTAAAAATAAACATTAAAATTGTTTTCACCAGACAAAAAACATATACTGTAGATGGTACAGCTATGTAAAACACTTCTTCTCAATCAAAACAATCTGAACCTTAAATAAAATGTGATTTGATCTTCTGTAAAAATGACTGTAAAGCATAATTCCAGGGCAAGATTCTCCATCCCGAAGATGTGATACCACACAGACATCAGCAGACATTTCTTTTATCACTGGATATTTTATTTGTTCTGAAAGTGTTGATGGTATTAAAGGTTCTGGTTTATTCTGACATCTGACTGACATTCAGCACAAGTGACGACGGTTTAGGTTGGGATGTAGAAGCCAATATTTAGAGTAGATGTGGTGGCTTAGGCAGGGAGGAGCTGACAGCAGTAAATGACAGATGTAACAGTCGCAGATGAGGTTACAGTAGAAATGCAGCAATGTTTTAGAAAGAAGCGTGCAATGAATACACGGACACTGGAAAACACATTCAACATTGAACAGCTACTTATTCTTTAGAAGTCATCCATTGCTAACGAAACATCCAATATCAGACGCAGCTCTTCTCCAGATCCTGAGCCGATATGGTTCTCAGAGAGGGAGAGGAGAGGAAGAGGGGAGGGAAGGGCATGGCAGAAGGAAGAGGGGACAGACTTGGGGGAACAGAAATGATAGATGGAGTGTCTGAGAGTGAGCCATAGCAAGCTTTTTTTACATCCATTGAACTGGAGGCAGCAGAGGCATGGAAAAACACAGGGGCGGGGTCCGTGCAGTCTGAGGTTACATCTGCAGAGAGATGTCAAGAAGTTCATCGTAAAAAGTTGGGCTTAATAGCACAATAATAGATATATTTAATCCACATTTATTTATCTAATACATTCTGAGTGATCCTTCTTTAGCCTACCAATCTAGTGCTTTTTCATTTATAAACAAAAATCATGCCTTTTATAATGTTGCTATAATAATTTTCTACTCTAAATGGAAATGAGTATTTACTGCAGAAGTAGTAGCATTTAAATTAGCACCTTTAGTTTCCCAAAGGTTTGATGTGTACGTGCAATCTTTTAAAAAGCTGTAAGTCAGTAACATTTAAGCACTACCTGGGTCGTCGTTAAGCTGAGTGTGCAGGTACTGCTGTTTGGTGTAGAACTTGCTGTAGATGCAGTACACTGCAGCCATCAGAGTGAAGGTCCCAACGGATGCAGCGATGAACAGACCTATTTTGGCATTATCTTTGTCTACGCGGGCGTCTGTGCAGGCACAACGCACACACAATAAGCACCATCACAACTGTCTGATATGAACAACGTGTAGGACTGCTTCAAATGTTTGCAGCTTTACTGAATATGAAGATTGGTTTATTAAACAAGACTCACATGTCCGTTTTGTACTCAAATGTGTGGTTTCTTCTTTTTTTAGAAGGTCTCGTATATGTTGAGGAGGAGGAGGTGCTGCTGGGGCCTTATGGGCGCTGATCTCCTGCTCAGACTGCAGGGTGCTCTGAGAGCTGCTCAGTGGGAGTATTAGCAGCAGGGACAGAGCTGCCATGAGAGTCATCCTCTTAAATAAAATGAGAAAAAGCACATTTATTCAAAAATGTATCTTATAGTTTATTAATCTCTGCTTCACTTATTTTCAAAGTTACCAAATGCCTACTTTGCCGTGACCTTTAAGCAAAATGCTGCTCTCTCTGCTCATACCTTTGTGATTTAACTGTGCTCATAATAGTTTAGCTGTTTTCCATCTCTCCTAGTTTAACATAAGAAATACCCCCCCCCCCCCCGCCCCAACCCATAAATGAGTTCCCTTATTCTTCAAACAGGCTTCCTACTTTACACACACGTTCTGCTTCACAGAGCAAAACCTGAACATTTTAAACAGATCACTTGCGTTTACCTGAGTTCCGAGCGAGGATGTCGTCGTTCTGTCGGGTGTTGTCCTCTCTGCCTCTCTGACTGACTGAAGTGAGACTGCATCCAAGACAACTGAACTCCCTTGACACACAATTATTTCTGAGGGGACACCTGTGAGTAGTCCTCCACGTAAGGAGACAGTGGTTTACAGGTGTTGCTTTTACTTGCACGACGACGTTCTTAAATGAAGATTCAGAGACTAGAGGCTTTCCTTCAACACATTCTGCTCTAGAGCAATGATTTTTATAACGCTGACATTAAGTTTACTGATTGAAAAAGATTTTAGTTACAATACATTTACATATGAATAAAGCAGCGGTACGAGAAAGATCCCTTTGAAACATGATAAATACTCTGACACGAGTGCAACAGAGCTCCCTGCTGACACACAAATGTACTGCTTCAATCTCATTCAGCTGCGGCTAAGTCCATTTAATATGATGCTGTTGGAAAAAATATAGTATTATGATATTTTAACCCTTGAAATACTTTGTGAACCCTGAAAGACTTGGTGAACTCTGAATGACTTCAGGACCAGGACTGTTTGTCATCAGTCGTGGTGAT
>JAOXYM010000023.1:15090377-15103619 GCA_028567055.1 Leptatherina wallacei
ATACATACATACATACATACATACATACATACATACATACATACATACATACATACATACATACATACATACATATACTGTACACATAAAACATACAGATACAAAAAAAATTGACTTAAAGGGGAAAGAGGGGGGGGGGGGGGATTCAGCAGTAAAAAAAACTTTTTGAAAACCTTTAAATAAATGAATTACAATGAGCTAAAGAATGTTTGATTATGAGATGACTTTGTTGTGGCATTGGTTTGATGTAAATGTATTTCCATCTAGAATTGGATAAAGTTTTTGCCAAGATCTTACATCAATGATGGGAAAGTTGGGCAACGGTATTAAGCAATTTCTGACAAAGCTGAAGCTTCTTGACATTGTCCTCTTGAAATATTCCTGTGCTATCAAGAAAAGACGTAAAAAGTTAGTTGACTTCATGTTTTGTCACCTAAACACGAAACAGAGTAACAACTTTACCAAAAATGTCTCTTGGGTGTTACTGCGTCAGTTAGGGTTGAATAACTAGTTTCCAGCTAAAACATTAATCACTGCAGTAACTATTTATCTACTACCAATTATCTCCTCACCTATTTTAAATCCAGGTAATTTTTGAGCCAGGCTGTGCTCTCCAGTGGGAGATATAAATGACCACAGAGGCAAAAAAATTTAAAAATTGAGTTGAAATTGATCAAAATCTGGCAAAAACATTGTACTTGTTCAAACCTGGCTGGGAGAGTGTTTGTCTGTGAAGTACTCCTGAAAATACAGGTCAAAAATCCTGAGTATGTGTCATGTCAAAATAATGGAAAGACCTAGTTGTAGTTCAGTCATGTTGTCAGGAACTACAGGTTGACTCTGTTTACACAGGAAAGTTTGCTGTGTGACAGTCTGACTGAGAGTTCAAACTCTCGATTAAGTACGGCATTTGTTTTATCTGCCTCTGGGTTTTTTTCAGCAGTATTTGTATGCAGGCATGAATTGTCGGCGCTGACTTCTCAAACATTTGGTTTGGATTTCTGCTGCATTCTTACACATGGAAACGAGACTTTGTTTTCCCCTGGCTGCTGTTTCAAATTACAGCAGATTTCTAAAAAAATACATTTTATTCAAAAACAGCAATAATTGAAAAGTAATCATATTTAAAGCACGATATGACATAGTATGTATTCAAATAATCACAGTTCATTAAATTTCATTACCTCACGTATAACATGAAGTGTTTTACTCATTTCCAAGATCACTTTCAGTAGTTCCAGACAAGTTATTTTGGGTTGTTTCAGCTGATGTCTGATAGATATGAATGATTCCTTTTTGAGAAAATCAAAGGATGAAACAAGTGTGTGTTTGAGTAAAAACACATAGTTGCATATGTCAGGGCCTGTTCATGTCACTTTCTGTTTTGTATGTTCGTATGTATGAGTTTACATCTTTATTTTGTTTGTATGTGCACCCATTTGGCTTTTGTGTTCATCTCTGGCCTTGATTGTTGTGCTCCTAAAGCAGAACAGGAAATAACTTCAGCTTCACTTTGTCAAACTCATCCATGTTTTTCAGTTTTTGTATATCAGAATTTCCGAGCGTTGATGTTTGGATTCTGGTTGTGTTTCAGATGGTGAAAACCACAGGGGGGCCAGCTTTCGGAGCCTCAGTATCCAGCCCTGCCTTGACCAACTCAGCTGTCACTCTGCTGCAGGACAACCTGAACGAGGAGGAGAAGCAGCTGTGGACGTCTCTGGGCCCCAACTGGACGCTCCCTCTGTTAGTACCAACAATCACCAACAACTGAAGCTTCGATAGATTCGAAAGATTCACAAGACTTTTGTTGCCAATTCGCTTTATAAAATTTAAAGAATAATAAGATCAAGATAAAAGTACAAGGGAAGGAATAAAATACTTTTCATACTATACAAGACAGTTTTACTCAGGTCATTCATAATATATTTGTAATTAAAATAGCAAAGTGTAATTAAGGTACATTTGTTCATCTCACTGGGTGAAACTTTAACATAGTTTTGGTTGCACTGCTGCAATCTCCAGCTCTGATGAGGAAAGAGGGAATGACTCTCTCCATGCTCTCAGCTCTCAGCTCAGAGGACCTGTAGCCCCATACACTCCTGTCTTCTTGGATGGCTGGAAGCCGGAAGCTGCGAGGGCGGACGGGCAGGTTTGGGAGGATCCGGTCGAGTCACAGCACAAATATGAAGTCCTCCAAGTAAAACAAGAGGTATGAAATACCTGCGTAAGACACGGCTTAGAGCTGGTTCCATTGAGTCAGAACAGGTGAACACTCAAAATCTGAATGGGTTTTTTTTTTTCCATTTGGTATGTGTCTATACTGAACTGACCTTTTGATTTACAACCATTCTACCAATGTAGCTCGCTCAGTGTGGTTTCCCTACTGTGTTCAAGGCTCTGAGTTTTCTTATTTAAGAGTTCTTCTGACAGCTCAATGAGTCCTCAATGCCCATTGTGAACAAAGAATATATTTCTTTTTATCAAACTATTAACTGCTCTTGTTCATGTTTTTTTTTTGTTCTCTTTACTCTTTGTATTCATCCAAAGCAGCAGCAGCCACCTCCCAGCTCTCCAGACACCCACACCAGTGATGAACCGTGAGTCCTCTTTAATACGGGAATCAGTCAGCTGCTTTCATTCACAAGGGATGGGCATGATTAATCGATCGCTAAGAAGTTCATCGATGACATTGTTTTTTTAATTGATCAAACTAATGCATCTTTAGACCGGTGCTGAAGTTGTATGTGAGCACATATTTTGCAGTGTAACCATTGAATGAATCCCATTTAACTGCCACAAGAGTCATTTGTCATGTGATAAAAATCTAAATGAGGAAACACAGTTCTTTCTACTTTCACTGCATTTTAGCATAACCTATAAATACTAAATTTTAATATAAAAACATTAATGATTAATCTGAAATCGATTGTTAATTTTCCTGATGATCGATTAAGACATTTTAATCAAATCCCTATCATTCACCTCCACTGCTTACACCTGATCATGTCCGTTTCCTGTCATTTCAGGGATGAACTCCCACCGCAGTCTGACAGACTCTACAGCTGCAGTTACGGCTTCATAGCCAGAAACAGTACTGAGCTGTCGGTGCAGCAAGGGGAGACTCTTGAGGTAACAAAATGAAATGAATTCATATGAAATTTTACAGTTAGACATGATAATGGTGCATCATCAATCCGTGCATTTCTGATCAATTTCAAGAAGTTATTTCTAATTGTTGATACACCTTGATGACAACCTGTGCAACAGGTGATTGAATCATCCAAGCGCTGGTGGAAGTGTCGTAATCGGTTCGACCAGATTGGCTTTGTGCCCTTCAACATCCTGGAACCCCTTGCTCACATAGACAGCCCCGTCACAAACAGACCTTCCAGTGTAAGACACAAAAATGCAGAAATCACCTAAAGAGGTTCTCACCTGTGCATTCCACACTGAATTCCAGCATTGTTTTCTTTCCTCTTTGCTCTGCAGGCTCCAGCCCCGCCGCCCCTCGCCAAGCCCTTTGTCGCAGTCCCTCCAAGCCCTCCTGCTCTGCCCCAAGCCCCCTCCCACTCCCCAAACCCTCACCCTCGTAGCTTACCAGCATATAGCCAACATGTGCCAGCTGCAGATGAAACAGACAAAGGTACCTAACTACATGTTTGTGTTTCAAATGGGTGCTACAATAACCCAAACCGTGCTGGTTTATCTTACTTTTCCTTTATTTTTTTTAAGAAGTCAAAATATCTTTAGTTGTTCAGTGTTCAAATAAATGTTTTCTACTCTTATCGTTGATAATCTTTCAGTCTCTCTAGTTATCTTAACTCGTAGATGCTCCAGCTGGCTTGTTTCTGACTCTCATGTCCATGTGAGACTGTGAGAATAAGATCTCAGTGAAAACATTTTCTTCAAGAAAAATTTCTCTCTTGAATGTAACCGTTCATAAACCCACACGTTACACAGCAGGTTTATTCAAGGAGGCAGAATTTCAGGTGTCTTCAATGTTTTTTTAACAATGGGCACGAGAATTTTTTGTCACAATTGTTTCTGTCTCTCAGCAACGATGGTGAATGATGAGCTGCTTCAGAGGCTGACCAACGGGAAAACCAATCTGCACAAACCTCTCGTCATCCCTCGTTCCTCAGAGACATCCATCCCACTGGACTACCACTCTGCTCCAGAGGAAGTAGAAGAGTGGCTCAGAGGGAAGGGCTTCAGTGAACCGTGAGCGACCCAGCATTTTGTTTACGTTCTGCTTTCTGTACACTCATTCATAAAGAGCATGAATTTTTCCTTTATCTGAAACTTGGCTTTGGAGTAATTTTTTCCTCTTTTTTTGTCTGCCAGAACGGTGAAATGTTTGGGTGTGCTCACAGGCGCACAGTTGTTCTCCCTCAACAAGGACGAGCTACGGACAGTCATTCCAGATGAGGGTGCCAGAGTGTACAGTCAGCTCACGGTGCAGAAAGCACTGCTCGAGGTAAACTAGACAATCAAAAGGGGCTGTTTTACAAAGTTATCATGGACTAAACTACTGAAAACCACAATTAGTTACAAGTGTAAAAATCTATTCTTGTACATTGGGGCACATATTGTTTTTGGATGTTTTATTTGCACTAGTCCCAGGTGAAGGCTACTCGTTCCCTGCCATAAATACACCTTGTTGATCGAGAAAACGTTGATAACATTAAGAAATCAACAATGTCAGAAATCTGAGGGGAAATGAGCAAACACTAAATGTTCTGCAGGCAAATTAGATTTTGTGAATTACCGCAACTGTTTACATCCTGTTTTTAACTAGCAGCTGTTTTTCATCTCATCATGCAACATTTTATTCAAGCGTCTCCTTCCTCTCTGCTTACTACAGGATGCCAGAAGGGCCACAGAGTTGGAAGCGGTTATGGAGAAGCAGAAAATGAAGGTTGATCTGAAGCTGGAGAGCAGCACATTATAAGCTGCATCATCTGCACCACAAAGAGTTTCAGATGATGGATTGTTCCTCTGGTACGAGCTGCCACTGGACTGTTGAATTAATTTAATGTACCGGAAAGCAAACAAGTGACTTGACGAATATTAAACCTATGAAGAGCATCATGACATCACAGGCTATCCCAATTGTCAATATAAAGTTTTTAATGTAAACAGGTGCTGTACAAATTAAATATTTTAATGCAAGTTTCTATTTGTTATTCTGTTCATTTTCATGGTTTTCTATATCTTGCTTTTTCTAGTTGAGGACTAAATGTATTTATCTTTGTCACAAACACTAATATTAAAATTTTGACTAACAAGCTTTGGAAGAAACTTGGCAGACACTTTTTTTTATTTTTTTTATTGAAATTTAAAAGAAAGATTTCCAGCAGAACATAAACATAACTCCACATTAGGTAAAGCAGTGCATCCATTAAAATATGTTTGCAGTTAATTATAAGTTTAGTCAAAAGTAATCTGTCCATGTGGGGGCCAAAATTTAGACTTGACTTTAGTCGTGCAGTTACAGCACTGAATTTCCAATGTCTCATTTTTAACCTACTGCTTCACCTGCCAACACCAATTCTGAAGATACCCTTTAATTTCATGTTAAATAAAAAGATATGAAGACTGAAACAACTTATAAAACAAACTTGCCACCAATACAATTCAAACCTTAACTGAAACTGGCCAAACTCACAACCTTCACTACCAGTAGCATGTAATAAAACATTTTATTAAAACAAGAAAAATAAAGGGGGGGGTAGGGGTGGAGATGCAAGTCAAATACTAATACTAGCAATTTTAAAACCTTTGTGGTTTCAATTTGAAACTTTAAGCGGGCTTTTAAGAACTAAAGTAATGGAGACATTTATATGGACAGACATTCAAGAAATGCAAGTTACCCATGACACAGCAACAGGAAAACTTCAGAGGGAGAGAGGGGGAAAATAACTACTGGATAGGGCAAGGCTTTTCAGAACATGACAATCTGTAGGCCCAAAACATATTTACAATTTATTCCAAAAGACCATCAGTTTATCGTGAATGAACATGAATCAGTTACATTTTATGCTCCAGTCCTGTAAACCACTGTTGGCATTTTCTATTACATGGTCTGATATAATAGTTTAATTCAGCACGGCTCTTCCATGCTTTGGTGTCTAGTACAGGCAGCATCATCTCAATGTAGGTGGGATTGGCTGGCTTTCATCACCGTCTGTATGAAGCTACAGCAACAGAGAAATGACATAACTTTGCAGTGTGTGTGTGTGTGTCTTATTACAATGATTAAGCAGATACTTTATCTAAAGTAACTTACAACTGAAGAGTACAGAGTACTCGCTACACTAAGCAGGCTTTAAGTTAAAGTATATCCATCCTCATGGTTAATGAACACATTCATGTATTCACTAGTAATAAACACAATATATGTGTGTGCAAAATGAGATATCCATAATATGTGTTGTGAATTGTCTTCCCAACTTTTAATGATCTTCTCTGACCAATCAGCACTCAGCAGTGTTTCAGTGCAACCGTATGTTATTGGCTTGGCTTGCTTGGAACCTCAGCTTAGGTAGTGCCAAATAAAGACAAAATAAAACTTGGATATTATCAGTTGCATGGTACCATCTGCAATGGAAAACCAAAACAAGTTAAATGAGCAGTGCCGTACCATACAGTGCCATGTAATAGAAAAAGTTCATTTCTGTCTGCGTTTCTCTATTTGACTTGTTTTATGGTTAAATTTATAACAAGACAAAGAGGGTGGATTGCATAAAGACAGCCACCAAATTACAGTAACTCTCCACTATTTATCAACAGGCTCTTGTATCCAGGAGCAACTTCTTATTTGGATGCTAGAAAAATGACTCCATATAATAGTTCTGTAATGTGGGTTGGCTACATTAACAAACAAAGCAAAAAATAAAAAGGGACAGGGGTAGGAGAACAGAAGAATCAAGGCAAGGACTGCATATAACATTAAGTTATAAGTGGACAGAGACAAGAGGAGGTGGTGTGTCATAGTGGATGGTGTTTGGTCTTCAGAAGTCACCCATGTCCCTGTCGTCTGCTCGGCGGGAGTCCGACCTGCCATTCATACCATCCCTCCTGTCTCGCTCCCGTGACCGGTCTCTTGATGAGCGCTCTCGATCCCTGGATGACCTGCAACATAAAACCACATTAGAAACTCACTTTGTAAATAGCTCCAGATAATATCACATCCTGCTACGCAGTTTGAGTTGCATTTACATTTAATAGCCCGCTGGAGTCGGTACAACTGGGGCTTGCAACATTCTTTCGGTCCGAGTTTGCTTGTGACGGCTTTGTAATGATGTACTGTTATCTTTTCTTTTAAGGTGGGGCCAAAAGAAGCGTTTCGAAATATTCAGGCAAGTTTTTCTACCAAGAACAAACAGTATGAATGAACCCTTAATAACATGTCAGCAGTTTGGTCAGAGATGCACTTGCTTATCAGGATTCTACATGTTGTGACTAGAATAATCCTCATACTAAAACAACTTTTAGTGTTTTTACTGGTCTAAAAGAACTGATACTCAACTCAGTCCCATGAGGGCTGCAATCCAGCAGGTTTTCCTTGTATCCCTGCATCAACACTCCGGAATCAAATTAATGAATCACTGTGCAGAACTTGATTGGCTTTAACATCCATTTAATTCGATGAAGGTGTGTTGAAGCAGGAATACATTGAAACATTACACGTCAGAGTGAAGTACAAGTTGTGTTTGTGTATTTTTACTTGTGTCTTGAGCTCTGCTCGTGGCTATGGCTGTGACGGTGTCCTCTGCTGCGTGAGCGGGACCGGCTGCGATGCCGCCTCCTTCTCTCCCTGGAGCGTGAACGAGAGCGGCGCCTGTCTCGTGATGAGGAACGAGAGCGCCTCCTTCTGCGGTCACGTGAACGGGACCTGAGAGCAGCAGACAAAACTTAACGTTTAGAATCAATCTCATAGCTTATTTGAGAAGAAACAAAAATGGTCTCAATGAAAACATTTTACCTTCTATGCTCTCTGCTGCGTGATCTGGTTCTATAAAAACGATAGAGGACAAATATGAGATTAAAACACACAAATGCACATTGAAACTCCATAAACGCTCTAAGGATTTGAAATGTCTGCACTCACCTTTTCTTCATCTTCTCCTCTTTCTCCCTCTCTTCTCGCCTCTTTAAGCGCTCCTGGTTCCTCTTCTCTTGCTTGTCAACCACAGTTTTCTGATTATTAAAAAGACAACAACATTTAGTGATGAAATCAACTTGATACAATCTTATAAAATACTCTGTCAAGTTTTTTCTGCTCTATGTGATGCAACTGAATTTACTGCAAACATAATGCTGCAAGCTTGTACATGCCTTTAGTTGGTCCAGTTTCTCTCTGATCTGGATGAATCCAAGATGAAGCTTCCCACCAAAGTGGTCAGCCAAACGACGGTCGTTGTCATGGAGACCTAGATAAGCAGAGCACACCTCACACACCCGGAGCTTCTGTTGCTGAAAGCTGGAAGCTGGCATGGAGTTTCTATATTCTTCCTGAAGGGGCACAAGAGGAGTTAGAATATTATATTTTTAAAAAAAGGCATTGAAAGATTAAAAAAGGTATTAACAGAAAGAACACGCCCCATTCTATTGCACTTGAAGTACCTTCAAAGCACTCCTTACTTACCTCTGCATCCTTCTTTCTGGTGCGGACTTTCTCCACTTCCTGTAGGACCTTCTGAGCCTCGTCTACGTTGCCTTCAGCTCCGAGTTGCTCAGCCTTGGCCAGGAGCTTTCCAATTTCCTCATTCAGTTCATGCACCTTCTCTGCCTAACATACATGGAAAAAAAAAAGTCAGCTTAGGTCAGGTGGTGTGTAGCCACAAAACACACTTAAATGCAAGGTACATTTTCATCTCTAAAGACATGGGCTTCACACAATCCGTAAATCTTGTGTCATTTACCTTTGCTGCAACCTCTGCACTGATCTCTTCTTGGGTCTCAGCCAGGCGCTTCTTGGCTAGTTCTGTCCTTCGGTCACAGTCAGCAATGAATGACTCCAGGTGATCCACCGCCTTTAGATTAGATATGAGAAAATTCATAAAACACAACAAGACTTGCATTTCTCACTAAGCAGATAAGTTTGAACACTGCAAACAGACATGTCATACATAGAAGTACCTGCCTTGTGATTTACTCTTCAAAACAATTTATGTCTTATTGAAGAACATTACTTACATCAAGCTCAAAGAAAAGATCTCTCTCCTTGGAAGCTATTTCATAGTCTGCCCGAAGTGCCAGGTCATGGATCTTTGTGCACTCCCCCAGGTCCATACGCTACCATAAAAACATACAGATATTACTCAAACAGCAGAAAATGCAACACAAATTAATTATACTTCACAGCTTGAGATGACATTTGGCCTTTCTCTTTTCCAATATCACAGTGATATCTTGTGAATGGTCAAATGAGTCATGGCTTTGAAGTTTACAGAAGTCAACACCATTAACCATTTTCAGTGGCCTACTTACAGTTCCAGACAGGATATCATGTGGACAGCAGTTGAGAAGATGACTTTTGCAGACTCGCTCATCGGTGAACTTGACCCTCTGTCGCGTCTCATCTCCTGAAACAATCCAGAAAACATCAGTGAGAAAGACCTCACATACTTGATAGCAGAGCGAGGTATCCAGTAGTTTCATAAACATTACTGTTATTGCAATGTATCTATTTGGCAAATATGTGTCACCATTATTGGATTCAATGATTTCATGACCATCTTAATAAACGAAAACCAATTCTGATATTACAAAGTTTTCATTCATTCTTAAAATAAAAGTGTCCTACTAAAACAAGAAACTGTGCTTCTAATGGACTTTTTACTTGTTCACTTCTGTGTCAATACCATTAAATGTAGATTTACATGTATATGGTATTTGCTTTTGTGCTTACCTTACCCAAGTCTCATTTAAAAAAAAAAAAAAACACCCCACAAAAAACATGGAGCTGTAAGAGCCTCGGCACAGTTTAACTTGTTAGAAGGCTCAACCTCCACTCTTTAATGTGGATCATCAATGGACTGTGCTAGTAGTGGTGCGGCACATTGTTAAAATGACAAGACTGGACTGTCAATTAACTAGTGTCCGAAGAGCTACCTTATTTCTGCTGAATTTTCACTACATTAAAATTGACAATACAGTAAAGACTGTTATTAAGACAATTGATAGAAAAGTAAGTTTCATACAAATGTTTCATCCAAACCATTTCTAATTATGAAACACTGAATGGACATAAAAAATAAAAAAAAAACAATAAATACAAAAATCCAAGGGGAAAAAAAAAAAAAAAAAGTTTATACACACTGCGATCTGCACCATATACTGTACCCTTCTGCATCTTCAAGATCTCAGCTGCAGAATTTTTAACCCGCTGTAGAAAAGTATAAATGGGAACAGTTTTCTTCCCCATACCTGTAGTAAGAAGTTGGGAGTCATACAAAAGTCAGATTGTAAATGATGTTGGCAAAGTTTTTGTGTGGACTGCAAAAGTCTGCCTTCTGAGAAACAGATGTATAAAGGACTGGAATACGTGTAATATTGCTCGTTGGGATGCAACGCGAGTAAACGTATTAGCTCAAGCTGTGTAACACTACTCCAAATTGTAATTCTAGTGCCACTGAAGAATTACCTACCAATGTATTTGTGTGCCACTGAGGAATTACCAACTTGTGTATCTGTATGATTTGAATATATATATATATAAATCTACAATAACTTCCGGAAGGCAAACAAATTGTTTGGATATTAATCATAACAGCTTTAAAAATTATGTGTGACTCACGGCTCGATGAACATGAGGCTTTTCTGCAACTCCTTTGCAGATTGATGTAGGCTGGCAATGATACACTGAACCTTAATGAATAAAATAAAGGGGCCACAATTGTTCAGTTTGTATGCAACAAATGTATGGGAAGAATTTTTATATCAATCTCATCACACATACACCCACAAACGCACATAAATTCACTCTTAATGCACAGACCGAATTAACAGCTTTTAAAAGATGATCCACGGGGCTGCGATTTTGTTCAACTACTGATAGACGGAAACTTTCAGAATACAAAAGGACAGCAAACTGCCTTTTTACAGGCAAGGCTTGAAAAAGACACTTCTATATTTATATATACAAAAATTGACAATATGACAATATCTGTAGCAACACAAAAAATAAATTAAATAAGTTTGCACAAATCAATACGGTAAAAAGATTAATAGTTTAAATTTGTTTTAAATAAGTTGTAACTAATATTATTGCAATTATTATTATCAAACGTTCTGTGCATGCTCTTAAATTTCTTTGTCACCAAATTTGTTAATTTTTTTATTACAAAATACTTAGGTGACCAATGTAAAACACAGGATCGGCTGAAGTTAAGGTATTATGCAATGTTAGGAAATTAACTATCCATTATCATTGTAATTATTATTATTGTTATCCGTGAGTACATAACGTAGCTACCCACACAGTAATAGTTATAAGAAATTTAACGGTAAAGGCTACTTAATTAATTTTAGTTAGTTAAGACGATTACATGTGTGCATTTAAAAAGAGACTGTATTGAATTTTTTTTTACATAAGTATATTGTTTAACTTAAAGATCAAATACTATACTACATAATGTTGTTACATAGTGTTAACTTGTTTATGAGCGTTCAGGTAATCAGGTTCAGGCCTATTACGAATTCAACCCAGCGGGTCTGTTCAGCTTACAGGCTTGGAAATGAGAAAGATAATAAAATGTTTGCAACTCATATTAATCTTACATATAATTTGGATACGGCCCAGCGTTTGGCTTTATGGTGCCTGACAGTTCCGTAACTTCACAATTAACATTTCACGATCAGAAGCTAACCTAGCTTAAATGCTAATATAATATATATAAATATCCAAACAAATATAAAACGACAAAAAATACATTCAGATTAAGAAATTGACGTAAAATTTTCATATCGGCCTTTAAACGTATCCCGATTCTAACATTACTGTATTTAATGCAGCCCTCTGCAGTACATCCATTCATGCAGGTCTGTCCATCACACGCCAACACAAGCCAGCCTCAGCAGAGCCTCCATCTTGGCTAGCTAGCTAGCTAGCTCAGTTAGCATGTTACGGCAACTCACCATCCCTCGCTGTTCCCATCAGCTGGTCGAGCAAAGCTCTCATTTGAGCTTGGGCAGACATTATCGGGGTGTTCCGTCGACCGTTCAATACAGTAGTCAAACAACTGACAACAGTCTCTCAGTTTGATAGCAGGGTTAATAGAATATTTTATTCATCCAATCATCACCCCTCGCAGCTTTCCTCTGTTTCATGAGCTCGCCAGTTTCCGTTTGATATTTGGGAAATGACGACAGAAGGAAGAAGGAAGTTCAATTTCGATAACGCTACACGTCTGAAATCAACCAATTGTAACGTTCAAAGATGAGTAACTCAACCAATCAGAGCACATTAAAAGTTATAAGTATTTTTCCCAAAATTTAGCCTTCCAGGCTGAAACATTTTACCGGCGATCGACCTCTAACTACCTTTTTTATTTTGAATTAGATTGGATTATATTGATTTAAATTTAATCCTTATGTATATGGTATGATGTTTTGTAGTTTTAACACTGTTTGAGTATATAAATTTCCAACCTAGGACTACCTGTCAGACAAATTGAGGGGTAAAATACGTTTATATAACGGGCTTCTCTCTGATTTGTTTATGCAACTCATGTTTGTTAGGCCTGCTGCTAGTAGTCTGCCACAACAGTGACCGCAAGAACAGCAGAGTTCAAGTAAGTAAAACTCATTTTGCCTTAATTATGTGTATTTTAACATAATTGCTGGATATTTTATCGCGGGAACGTATCCCAAAGCCCCGTTTTTGCGGGAGGAGGTTTTGTTCAACAAGTTAGCAAGTTAACATAAGTTTGCTAACTTGGCTACCCGTCAATGATCATATAGTTTTAAGGGAGTGAAGTAGTTTTTACTGTGGATTTGTATCCTATATCCAGGCGAGTAAGTTTATGGCGCTTATCTTGGCTATTTCTTTGTTTTAACACGAGTAATAAGCCCGTGGTCATAATGCAAACAACAACAGGGTGTGCCATCCTACGGAGCCCGGCAAGTGTCAGCGGTGAAAAAAAAAAAACCTGGTGGAAATCCGTGCACACGATTTGGTAAACTATGAGCACAGTTTAATATTCCGTGCACACGATTTGGTAAACTATGAGCACG
>JAOXYM010000023.1:15118702-15133000 GCA_028567055.1 Leptatherina wallacei
ATCCATCCATCCATCCATCCATCCATCCATCCATCCATCCATCCATCCATCCATCCATCCATCCATCCATCCATATTGTGGCATAGTTTTGAAGTGATGGGCATGCCATTTGTCACTAAACCTCTTAGCCATGAGCTGAAGAACACTGTGGATCCAGGGCCGTAACAGAATGGACAGATGTCCTCTCGTCCCACAGTGTTGTCTTGACTTCATTCGTGTCTCAAAATACAAAACTCTCATCCCAAGATTTATCCCTCATCACTACTCAGAGAACATAAGCATCTTATATTATATTAATTCAAGGATTTGCCTGCATGCAGATTTTTCTTTATTACAATGTGCACTTACAGTCTCTATAATGTGTGTCAGGCCACGTAAAAACTCACTTAGAAATGTGACAGCTTAGTCTAAGACAGTAGCTAAAACTGATTACGCTTGAACTTTTATCATCTTAGATTAATCTGTCATCATGGACTGATCAAAATTTCCCGTACACGTTAAATAGTGACAATAAAGAAATCTTGAATCAAAAAGGTTGAGAGATATCGAGATCTGAGCATTTTTCCTGATGGTAAATAATTCCTGAGTCTTTTACAGCAGGTGTCATTTCTATTAAATGTTGCATGTTGTTGTCATGGACATTATTACATGTCAAGCCAAGTGATATTAAGTTTACCACCATGCTGCTAATATTGTCCAATACAGAGTGCAAACACAACTTGTATTTTAAAAAAAAGCAACATTATTCATAAATAAAGCCAGGTAACATTTTCACCAAGTCAAAACCCCTGAGCTATGAAGAAAGAAACCCGTCCATTAAGTGTTTAAAAGGATACACCCACAAGGCATGATGGGAGCTTCATAGTCCATGCTGGCTTGTTCTTGTTTCTTAGAGCTTACTCTAAATAAGAAATGACACAACTATAAGTTAGCAAAAGCACTTTTCAAATTGTGAGATGAAATAGCTACAACTCATATTGTGCTTCAAACCTGTGGGAGTCTTTGTTGCTCTTGTTATCGCCGGGTGTCTGAAGGAAGTCAACAAAGAGGATCTCCTGGGCAAAGTCAAAGTGGCAATTGCCTGGTCCTTTTCTGATCAGGAATCCCTCCGTTGGAGAGATGGCAACGTCATCCATGTACAAATGCATGACTTTCACCTGAACCAAAAATAAAAGCAGCTTTATGTTTATATTTTGTATTCTGTGTGATTTTCTTCACATTAGTGACTAAATGATGCTGCTTTAACAAAAACCATGTCTGCGATGCTTCCAGTGAGGTTGCAAGCTTTGGGTATTCTGTACTGATGACTTCTAATCTATCTTGAACTAATTTGTAAGAAAAAACTGACCATTGTCACTTAAAAGGATTGACACTGATGTTAATAGTCATTAGTGTAAAGGTAACTCCATTCTCTTAACAGCTGCAGCATCAAAATAAATAAATCAGATTTGAGCCCAGCAGATAAGTGTCTCACCCCTCTGTATGAGTCCTCAGGCGACTTGTTATAGTTCCAGATACGGAGGCCAGCGATGGTCTGGACCTTGGTGAAGGTAATGTTCAAGATGTGGGGCTCTCCAAAGGAAAAAGGGATTAGCCACATGTGCTGGTCATCAGTGGTAACGTTGTGGCCATCAATGAGCCTGTGTGATCAAAATAAGCACTGAAGACTGCACTGATCTGATCTAAGTTGGGGTTTTGATTGACATTTCAAGGGTTGAAATATATTAATGCTCAGACATACTTGTCAATTGTGCGCAAGTCATGCCCGTACTCAGGTAGGTCGTTGAGGTCCTTCGGTGAGGCAGCCATCATACTAACATCTAAAGGTAAGCTCTCACCATCTTTCCCCACCACCTCCAGTCCAGTCAGGCCAATATAATGGGGGTCACCCCAAGTCACCATCAGCTCCAGTTTAAGACCTAGGATAGCAGAACACAATTACTGTAGTTTCCAAAAAATATCCAAAATACACAACAAGAAGGTTAGTAAACCTGTGAGAACACAATATTGCTGTACTTACTCTTTCCAGTGTACATCCCAGGAATGTGCTCCAAAGTATCCTCAGATTGGCTGATGTTGGGATTGAGTTGAAGTTTAAACTAAAACAAAATATGAGCACTTAAAAGTGTATCAAAGTGTGAATATTTATTAATATACTGTAAATGAAGCCAATACTTACTGTGAGATCTTCTTCTCTGAAACCAGCCTGTGTGAAAGGTCTTTCTTCACCCTCTCCATCTGCAGTGCGTGGTCTCTGGAGCTCCTCCTCATACACCAAGCTCTCAGGACTCTCACCTTCACTGAGGAAGGTTTCATCATAACGCGACATGGCCTCCAGGATCTCATCATCAGTGGTGAACAGGATAGTGTCCCCAAACTGGTCCAATCCTGATGTAGCAATTAAGTCGGGGGGGGGGGGGGGGGGGGGAAGCAAAGTTGGTAAAGTGTGACAACAAACAGTGTTTAAAGTTGCGAAGTTATAGTCGGATACCTCCGGAAAGTGTTCCAGAGGCCTTGGCAATTTCTCCTCTGAAGATGCACCTTCCATCCAGCAGCATCTCCACCTCTTTCACACCGCGGAATGAATGGATACGTGACTTGTTGTAGTTCCATATACGGATCATGGCAACTTGATACAAAGTTCCAAAGTCCAGGAAGATGGTGTGACTACGAGCAGGGGTGAATGGAGCTAGCCAAAGATGCATGTCATCTTGAGTGCGATTGATGCCATCAATCAAGTTGGTGACCACACGTGGATCCTTGCCGTATGCAGGGAGTATGTTGATGTCTGGAGGATCGGCATGGATGTGAGCAGGCCGAAGAGGCTCCCCACTAGAACTGAACACCTCCAGGCCATTGAGACCCACATAGTGGCGATCACCCCATGTGGACAAAATGTTGATAACCAACCTTTGGCCCTGTGGCAACACCGGGATCTCAAAGTCATCCTCCCTCTCCATGGATGGATCATCATCGGGGCCTTCACATGAAGGTCCATGGGTAGTCAGGGAAGACAACATATTCCTGGGTGCTGTGGAGGGGTTAAGTGGGACTGTGGGAGGACCACGTCCCTGACGCTGAAGGAACTCATCAAAGATGTCACCTTCAAATCCCATGTTGGAGATGCGCCCGCGCTGACATTGGTTGAACTTAGTGAGAGAGTCCCAGGACTCCATGAGGGTGTCATCCTGCTGGCTGTGCAGCTGAGCCCGAGAACTGCTCTGCCTCCTGCCAGTGCTCACCAAAGACATTGGCTCCTCTGGGGAATACACAAACATTAGACTCTTGAACAATAAGCAAATTAAAAGAAAATAAAAATCATTATGTGGCTAAAGTGTCTTACACTTATTACCAAACAAAGCGCACATATGAAAATAAGTCTAATATTTTCACTTCTTTAAAAAAAAAAACATACAAAAAAAGAGAACTGTTTGACAGTGAAGAAAATAAAAAAAAAGATATTTAGTGGATTTGTGGACAAAAAATAAATCCAAAAACCATTTTGTATGTCCTTGGGATTTAAAAAAATGTAACAAATACACTTCCTGCCTTGTAAAAGATGGGCATCAGTCATGTCAAGAGGTGTCTGAAGCCACATTATCCTGACAATATCTCAGTCAAATAAAAAAACAGCATAGAAAATTGAAGCTCATTGCAATATGGTTGAAAATTCTGATATTTTGAGGTTAATTAAAAACGGAAAACTAAGTGCACACACAAAATACCCTCTGCGGTCCAGTTTCATAACACCTGGAGGAGGTAACCTTGCATACCTGTGTTTGCCACTGCTGTAGCTCTGTGGTATTGCTCTTCTGCCTGTCTGGCAGTGACTGAGGGGGTTCTGAACGAACTCCTGCGTCCACTGATAGGTCTGTCTGACTTTAGATCCCCAAGCTCCTCCAGCAAGTCGGAGCTCAGATCTAAAGAATCTGCCTTCCACTGAATCCCATTCATTGTCCTATCCACCCCTCTGCACACCCGGCCTGGGTTACAAGGCAGCTCTGGGAGCATGGAGGAGGATGAGGCTGGTGGCTGTTTAAAGTCTGCTGAATGCTGAGGTACCAGCCACCGTGGCCTCTCCCTGTTGGCTTCACAGCCCTCTGGAGCACCTCTGTTCAGAGGCTGCAGCCATTGGGGGGCAACCCGAGATGAGGATGGCTGGGTGGTGACTGTTTGCTCCTTGGGTGCTGGCTGCTCCAACTGCTGCCTGGGGGAGTGGGGCTCATCTGAAGCTGACAGGTCAAAAGAGTTTCTTTGGGTGGAGGAGTGACGAGTGGAAGTTGAAACACCTGCTGAAGGAGTGATGGGTGGTAGCGGTGTATGTGATTTCTCCTGCATGTCTACCATAGTCTGGCTTGCTGAATCTGACGGGGCGTTTGAACTCTGATATCGCTGAGTGCTGCTGCCCTCTCCACCCTTCCTGTCGTCATAGCGATGGGGGCTCGCACCGCAAAGATTGTGTCCTGAAGACACAGGGCTGGAGAACAAAGAGTCCAAGACCTGGAAATCCTTGAGTTCGACCGTGGTGCTGTAGTCAAAGACTTGGTTTCCACAACCCTTCTCCAGTTCACCTTCAAACACCAACGTGCTGTTAAGATACAGCTTTATGTGGCGCGCACCAACATCAAGCTCCTGAAAAAGAAACAAAGCCTTGATTTACCAGCATCCTGAATTCACAGAATTGTCCAACAGCTTCCAAACAGTCTGACTTTTAGGGCCAGGTTATGCTGCAAAATGTTCAAACAAAGCAGATTAACATCTGAAAGCAACAAAAAGGCTTTAGGATTATGTTGAATCACATAAAATATTGAGAACTTCATGTTATGTCTTTGTAGAGGGCAAAACACTTACATTTGAATTCAAGCAAAGCAACACAAACGGAAAACCCCAGAGCAGATGCCCCATAAAGTATATCACTTGCCATATTTCATAATCAGCACACACTACTGATTAATTCATCTATTTCTGACAAGAGCTTTCCAGGCGAGCAGTAATTAGTGTGGTCACAAACAACAACTCAAATCGGTTCAATCCTCTAGGCAGTAAACCACTATAAACCCAGTTCAGTCAAGAATCTATGCTCTTCCGGGAGTTCCTTACCTTACACGATCAAGTTCCCAAATGTAAACACTGAATGGTTCTAGATGGCTGCGGTGAGAAACTAAAAAAAAAAAAATATGATGGGGTATTGCAGTGACGCTGAGAGGCAAAAGCCCATGCTTCACTAATCCTCTGGGGCTAATCTCTCAGTGTTCCACATTTGGACGCAGTGACTGGCAGCTCAGCCAACCACTGCTTAAAGAGAACCACACCCCTGATGTAATCGCACCAACACAATCACCCCCTACGATGAGGACACCCAAGCTGTAAGGATCCATCTGCTAGCGACAGACATCAAAATTAATCATCTCTGCACTCGACTGTGGGATCAATCAAAAGATGTGAGGGACAGATTGCACCTGCTCTGATCAGATTGTTAAAGAATTTCGTAAAACGTGCAACAGACGAGAAACAAAACTAAAATTCACTTACATTGAGGCTTCTGTTGTAGTTCCAGATCTTTATACAAGATATTCCGAAATTTGGGGAGTGCTCTGTGTTCCTGATGATGAAGTAGAGCTGGATTGGGGGGTGGAAGGGGCATGTCCACATGTGACGCTCTTTAGTGGTCTACCAATCCAATAGAATAGAGAAAAGAAGGAGAAAAACATCAGCAAAGATGACATCATTGGAAGTTAAAAAAAAAGAAAAGAAAGAAAAGCAATTCCCAAATGTCATGAACCACCTTAAGCTTGTTATTTTACTCTGCAGTCAGACATAAAAACAAGCATCAATTCGTAAAGCTGTTTGGTTCAGCTTCAGGATCCTGTTAATCTTTAATTAAATATGAAATTATCCATTAAAAATGAGCAAAAAACAAAGTGTTTTGTTAGTATTTTTTCATTTTATCTGTTCGTACATTTTGACTTGTCATACCATAAAGAGCACAGGTGTAGCTAGCAACATCGATTATGGCTCAGTCCCTGTCGGCCTTGACGGTAATCAAACACGCAGATTTATTCTGTGCAGCAGAAATCATTCCAACGGGATGCTGAGGCAGCAGGAACCCACCTTCACCCTTCCGTTGATAAGAGCCCCCAGGTTCCCCGGGTTGTCAGCGTTCCTGATGTCTAAGTCGTGAGGCGACACATACAACTTCTTATTTCTGAGGCAAAAGAACTGCAACTCAGTCAGCCCGACCTGCAGCGCGTTCCCCCAGTTTGACAAGATCTCCATGGTAACATACAACGCAGGGGTGACCTCTGCTGACGACTGCCCTCTCTGCAACAACAACGCAAAACCATTCACAAGTGTGACACCTGCTGATATCAGGATTATTCATTCTGATCTGTGAGACAGTGTTACTGGCTCACCAGCTGCCTGCTGGAGTCTGTTTGGATATTCTGAGGAATGTTGTGGCTGGGTATAGCATCAAGTTTCTCCAAGGCTTTCAGCAGTTTCTGTTGTTGCCTGAGCAGAATTATGACAGTCAGCTCATCTGCTTGGTCTGTTGTGCCTGACCTTCATGTTTGTAGTGAGCGATGGTTGAGCACCGTCAAATACATAATTCTTCAAGGTAGCTTGGTGCACACACTATTGGTTGTTATTGTCAGGTTAAAATGCAATTATACATCAATATTACCAGAAGCACCAGCCATCCTTCTCATGATACCAACTATGTAATATAGCGTTAAAGTGTCAATGGCTATCAAAAATACCCAGGGTCCATGAGTGTTATTCTCTGCATGGCCAGAGTGACATTGTTCTCATCCTTGTCATGTGTGTTGTGGTGCTTTAAGCCATTAATCTGATGTCCCCGGGCCTGGGAAAAAAGGGAACAAAATGATCACACATAAAGCATATGCAGCTCTACAGATGGACAGTGAAAAAAAGGTACCATGTTAAATGAATTAAAACTGAAACACCTGCTATCAGTAAAGTTTAAGTGTTGGATTAAGTTAAGTGAAGATGCCAGAAATATAGCAAAGATCAAACAGACCATGTTGCGACTGAAGAGCTCAGTGCTCTGCACAGGGGTATTTTCTCTCTGTATGGCTTGGCACACCCTGTATGCAACCTCCTCAGAGTCGCGCTCCTCAAAAGAAGTTTTTCTGGCTGCTGACAGGGGCCTATCCACCCGACTCCTTGTCCCTTAAGCAAAAATCATGCATTTATCCAACCAGTGTCAACCTACTTTTCAATTGATCTTAGTCAGATCTGGTTTTTAAACGTGACCACTAAACATTAAGCACAGCTTTCTAAAAAGGTAAAGAACTTACTCTGACCATCCCAGCTGTCTTTTGAAGGTGGCCTATCTAATGTTTTGCTCTTCACCAGTATAGGCTTGGTGGGTATGAAGGAATCAACGCTTTCTTTCCTTTTTGCAGAAAGAGAACGCTCAATCTTATGACCTGAGAAAAAAGGAGAAAATGACTTTAGAACAGGAACGGATGCCTCTATTCATCTGTATCTCACATGATGATGAACAAAACAAGACTCAGTAATAGCTAATGCACTTGCCACTTACTTCAATGCTGATGAAGCATAGAAGGGGGCAGAAAAAGAAATTTACATACAAGCCTACCTTTAGGGGAGGGTCCAAAGTCCAGGACAATTAGGTCTGTTGAGTCAAAATGGCTACGAGTCCCACTTTGCCGAGAGTTAGAGGA
Organism: Leptatherina wallacei; assembly: GCA_028567055.1. Lineage (NCBI taxonomy): Eukaryota > Metazoa > Chordata > Actinopteri > Atheriniformes > Atherinidae > Leptatherina > Leptatherina wallacei. The sequence goes on from JAOXYM010000023.1 coordinate 15,126,412, forward strand.
GGACTTGGAGGAGGAGAGTGGCAGTCCTAGTTCATCCAGACTCTCAGTGCTCTCCTCCCTTTCTATCTGTTCTTCTACCCACTCTTCATCTGACTCCTCCCCTGCTGAGCCACTGCTGGTCCTTCGCATGCTAACCTCCAGGCTCTGACGCAAAACCTAGTTTACAAACGGTCAGCATTTACGTATGCATCAATGCTCAAATTCAACACTTGAAGCTCTAACAGGCCCTAACATATACTGACAGTTTAAGTATTCCCATAACTTGTATGACAACCCCTGGAATCTGTCATAAATTAAAACCAAGGCATAAAAGAAATTTTGATAATACACTACATTTCAAGCCATCTTTAGAGCATGGAATTACAAAAAAAAAAAGTGGGCGCAATTTTCTGCTTACCTTCACTTCTTCAAGGTTGAGTAACACCTTTTCGCTATTTTCCTGGTTTGCTTGGACTCCCGGGTTTTCTGACCTGAAGCTGAAGGACTGTGAAACTTTGCAGGTGTCTCTCTGGTAGCACAGACTACGTGGCGAGCGGAGATTTGAGTTCTGTATAAAACCATGTTGATTGGATAAATGGGAAATGGCATAGATAGAGAGATGCTAAGCACAGACAGCTGCATCTGCACATAGCCCCTCCCCTAAAAATAAAAACACCCACACATACTGGCTTAGTAGGAATCTTCACTCTACCTCCATGTCTACACTTTCATAAGGCTCAAAATCATCCGCGTAGTGCTTTTCTGGAGATATGTGCAAACTCCGGCCATCCTCTGTTCGAATTCTAATAGAATCCTGCAAATGCCACAAAAGAGAAACATGCCATTGTCATAGCTTTTTTAAAATTGATGAAAAATTGCAGATTAATTATTTGGCGGGCTGTACCTGCATCCATTCCTTCCTCTGGGCCTTTTCTGGGGCGGTTTGGCTTCTCTTTTTGTTGGTCAGATCCAGATTACGACTATCTTCAGTTAGCTGGTGGGCGCTTCTACAGACATCTGCGCATGAGTCACAGCACAGAAAGGAGCATGAGCAGCGTGCAGCAGACTACTGCTTCAGAGAACAGGAGCACACAGGCACATATACAGATGGTCTACAGCGTATAAATGAAGAACCAAAAAAAGAAAAAGAAAAAAAGAAAAGAACTATGGCTGCCAGCTACAACTGTCACTATCGCTTATTCACAGAGTCTGGGAGGCTGAGTATGGAATCACACCATGCAAACTACAAACTGAGAAATGGTGGCCATCAGCTAGTGTTTTATTTGGTCTACAGATGACAAAAGTAACGAGAAGAGGGTTATATGTTACCTTTGACTTAAGTGTAAATTTATAAATTTCCACATACATTCTCCTCATGCACAAGAGGTAAAAACAGACCAGCAAAAGAAACAACGAGGGCTGATAAAACAAGATGTAGGTTTAAATTAGCCAAGTTGCATACCAGCTGTACGTGCAGGCCTCCAGGCAGGCAGGGAGGTGGCAGACTTGTTGTTGGGGTCCTTGATGTGCTTCCTACTGGATTCTGCATTGGCTCCATTGAGATAAATTGAAAAACCTTGCTCAAGCCGTTCCAGCTCAATCTCCCTGGGATTTTTTGCCCTGAGTCGTTTTAAGATCCTAAAGAGCAAAGATCACTGATAACCATCCATTAATATGATAAAAATGAACAAACTATAATAATGTTAGAACTCATACAGTCACTTATCCAAATTTTTTTCCTCCAGCTACTCCAATCTGCATGCTGATGGGTTTACTTTTCTCTCTCACACAAAGAAACCACACCAATCTGTGTTGCTATTGGGTACCACTGAATGTCACAGAGGAGTTGCAAATCTCCTCAGTGAAATTCAATCTGTCCATCTGCAGCAGCATGTGCTCACACTTCACCTGTTTTTGTGCTGGAGGGCGATTAAATATTCATCCAGAGTGTCATCTACAGCAGAGCCAAGCTTCTCCTGTTGGCACGTCTTACTCTCCTTCAAGAACACAAGCATCAATAAACACACAACAAAGAGTCAGAAATGCTTACAACTGCTGCTAGAGAAAGGTACACTCACAAATATTCACATTCAAGGCCAAAATCAACCTAATGCTGTGTGGCACAACACTCATATATTCAATGTGCTCATCCAGTGTGGAGCTACCCTTTATTTATAAGGATTAAGCACAACCATGGCTGCAAAATAACTTTTATTAATAACTTTTGCATCCTGTGCTAATATGGCTCTGCATAATAAATGGCTGCCACTTCACATGAAAACAATTAAATAAATGAGCAAATAGATAAACAACCAGCACTAACAGTATATGTCACAAATCTATTCTTTGAACAGCAACTAAAACTATAAAAAAAAATTGAGGGAGTAGCAGTTGAAAACTGGTGATATTAAGCGTCTCCAGTCCTGGCTTGCACAGTCACAATCATGAGATTTTTTATTCAAATAATTGCAATTAATGATTAATCGGCACAAACAAAATTAGTGGTATTAGGACCTTGTCCAGCACTTTCTTTTCTGCAAATCTGACAACCTGCTTGCTATAAATTATTGGGCTCTCCTTTGTGATTTGACTTAAAACCAAAAATGTGCCCAAAAGAGTGCTGTAGGATTTGGCTTTGTAACTTAATCCATGACATTAATAGCAAAATATGTTCATCAACATGCAGTCCATTTAATACCAGAGGTTAAGCACTTCAAGCTGAACACTTGGTGCATTTAATCTACAGCAGGCAAAGGGAAAAGTAGTGATGAAAACATGATGTTCCTGCTGGTACAATCAAAATTCTCTTCATATATCTGCATATAAAAACAAGTTCAACATACATGCACAATTATCATAGTAATCTCTTTTAACTACAATTAGAGGGTCGTGCCAGAAAGGCTTAATCTGTACATCGTGCTCTTGATTAAGACATGACTGGCCTAGACTAAAATGAAATTATTCCCCATTAAGGCACCAGATGCTGCCTTCTTTAAGTTAAAAAATGCTGGCTGCAATCTGTGACTCAACAGATTAAATAAAACAGCATGTTAGAAGAAAAATCAGTTGTCTGCAAAACAGTCACTTACAGCTCATGCCTTTTCCTTTTTTTATTTTTAATATATAACCATGCAAGACATATAAATAAATCACAAAGCTCTTACTTAGTTTCTACAAGTCAACTAGCATCAGTCAGTGTCAGGAGCAGAGGGGAGGCAAAAAAAAGTAAAAGAAAAATACTTGTTAGTGACAAAGAGACAAACAAAGTGACAGCTCGATACTGCTGCAAAAATAATGCATGCATTACTGCAATAGCTGCATGTTAATAATAGTGGGTATAGTAGAAAAGGAGTTGACGGATGATGTGAACTTGAAAATAATGTTACAGAGTAGAGAAGCTGTTACATAAAACCTGCCTTACCTTGTAATCCATTGTTTGCTGCAGATGATGTTCTCAAGTACTATCCCATATCCATAGGAGGGCAGATCATTTGAAACATATATATTTGAAATCTGTGCAGTTTTTCTTCACTGCAGGGGGACACAGATGAGAACCCCAAGGTTAGCCGTGACATAAAACCCACCTTACATGAATGCAGGTCGTTTCAAATGTCGCCACACCCGAAGTACAATTTAGCAGAGCAAATACCTAATGTCGATGAACCACTTTAAATGCGCTTATTTAAAAGCAGATCTTTGACAAAACCTATTTGAACTTCCCAAAATACCATTAACATAAAGAAACCATACAAAGGCTTACGTGTGGTAGCGGTTGTCATCTTTGAATGCTATTAATAGCAAACTAGCAAGTTAACGTTACAGGTAAGCCAACGCTTTTTGCCCATTTCTACCATAACTGCGGACACCTAGACGCATTAACTGATTCCTGTGATTAGAATCAGAGATAATGTTACCATGCAGCTCAGTTAGGCTATCGCTTATGCTAACAACAAACTGAAATGCTAATGCGCTAGCATGTAACTAGTTAACATGGAAATACATAAAAGTAAGTATTCCTCATATCTTCGTGCACGATTTACGCAGGCTCCGGAAAACATTTTAAACGTACTCACAGTCTAGTTAAAGTATAACTAGAGCAGCCATTAGCTTTGAAATTGCAGAGTTGTTTTTTTTTTGTTTTTCTGTTTTTTTTTTGCGTTTTTCTCATGTGCCCTGTGTGTTGTTGGTTGGTAACCAGGATAGCAGCCAACCAATGGGAAGAGGGGCATCCGTTTTAGCCACGCCCCCAGCATGTCCTCTTTGGCCTCGGTTTCAGCATCCTCACAAGCTCCGCCACTAAATCTTGTGTTGCCATACCACCAAGTTTAAAAGCAAAACGTATTTTCTGGTACATTAAATAAATGTAATCATCACATAAATATCATGGTCAAAACGTCAACACTGTTTTTATTTATTATAAATCAGTACATTTCTTATAAAAAAAAAAAAAAGAATAAATGGGGAGAATAAAACCATCATAGATCTAAACCAAAGAAATCAGGTAATGGCCACTATTATACTGAACCCTTATCAAAATCTTGATTCACCAGCAGGTCAAATTAACACTCATTCCAAAACATCCTAACATACACCAATTAAGAATTTGGAAAAAGGTTTCAAATGGTTATGTGGTTAACATCAATCTCTCTGCAGTGTTCTAAGTAAAGCAAAGTAGCATGCCACTGGTTTCTGTGCAATTTATTACAACCATTACCAGCAGAAGTCAACATTTTTTGTGAATTGCACACTTTTTTTCTTGTAGTTCAGCTCCTGCAATATAATACGACAATATAAGCTTTGTGAGGCACCCAGTCTAATGGTCCTGAATGTAATGCAGGTTTAGGCATTCACTGTCCAGGCTACCCAAGAAGTAGCCTTAGTTTATTTGTTGCAATAGAGAATTCCTGAAGTGACATCAAGAGGCAGCTAAGAAAAGCCAATGTCATTCAGTTGCATACACTTAACCGCCTATTGAAAGTAAGTGGACATCAATATGGTAGATGCTAGAGGTCCAAAAGGAGCACAGCAGCTGCTTCACCAAACTAAGCTGCTCACTGCACAAGTAGCACTCAAAAACACTCAAAAAGAAGGGGATGGGGGGGTTACCATGGAAATCAATTTGGGTTTAAAATGAGCATGAAACTAATTCAATGTGCAAATATGACTGTAATTTGCATACTCTGAAATATTAAATGCCCATACCAAATTATAAACTTCTGCTTCTGAAATGTAATTGTAGGCCAACAAATGTGAAGGTAACAAGTGTATCCAATTCATCCTCCCAGCACTCCAAGATATATCCATTCAATACAACTACATTAGTGCTATCCAAATCATTTCAGTTTTCAGCGTGTTAAATTTCCTGTTTTGTAGTAAGAAATTACTTGCAGGAGGGTTGCAAAAACTTCCCTTCTTCTTTATTAGAATATAATTTCTTGTACAAATTATAATCTGCTTATTCAAATAGTGTGTTGCCAGTTCTAAACTGTAAAATTGTGTGGAATTGTTCTTTTGTCCACCTTTAACACCATGCCTTTTATAAGTCAACTCTGCTGGATGATGGTAGGTTGGGACACATTAAAATGGACCACATGTCCAATTACTAAAAACAAGACTGGGTGAAAATGGTAAACAATAACTTAAATAGAAGTGCTTAAAATAGTCTTTAGAGCCCTTTCAAAAACAGCAAAAAAAAAAAATAATAAAAAAAAATAGCAGAAACCCAATCCCAACACAAAAGGAGAGCTTAAAGAACAGCTGAAATGGTAATACTAATCTTCATCCAATTTTTCACAGATGTACAATTCACTTATAGGTATCATTTTTGCCTCCCTTTCAAATATTTCTGGTCGCATCTGTGATCCTCAGCTTCCCTCTGTTTCAAGTCTCTCTGTTGTGGGAAAACACTCTGTTTCAGTACGCTTCCCCTCGTCCTCTTTTGCTATCAGTGCCTGTTCTCCCTCTTTTTTTCTGCGCTCCAACTCCCACTCTACAAAGGTGTCAAAGAGGCTGGGCCAGGCCTCATCCTCGCTGTAGTTGCTGAGGTCAGGCCCAATAGTCTGGGTGAAATTGAGGAACATGTTCCATGTGTCCCTTGAGATACCCCGAATGCTTGAGGGGTTCTCAGCTAGGAAGTCCAGCCAACGATCCAGGATGTCAGGTGTGTCCTGTGTGAAAACCAAACGCCAAAGGGCAATGGCGATTTCTCGTTGGAGTGAGCGCTGACCCTCCTCAGCGTCCAGGCCAAACTGAAAGGTGAAGCGGTAAAGGTCCTTGAAGTTCTCTTCCCCTTGGGCGTCCAACAGCATGCAGGGAAAACGTGAACAGATACCCTCGATACTGTCTGCCTGGATTGCCTTGCAGCCTTCAACAAACTCCTTCCTGATGACAAAGAAAACGAGACCAGATGTTAGAGTTTCTTGTAAGAACATATCAATAAGTATATAGTTTACTTCTCGTCAATATAGTTGGAAGTGGATGCATGTGCAGTTGGCACAGCAGACCACTGTAAAGTCACATGATATAATTCCTAAGCGGAGAGAGAGAGAGAGAGAGAGAGAGAGAGAGAGAGAGAGAGAGAGAGAGAGAGAGAGAGAGAGAGAGAGAGAGA
>JAOXYM010000023.1:15133100-15146494 GCA_028567055.1 Leptatherina wallacei
CTCCTCTCTGCAACTTCCACCACAGACTCCAGCTCCATCCCCACCACAGAGCCAGCACACCTGATCACTCTGTCCAGCACGTGATTCGCGCGTGTAAACTTGTACCCGCGAGTGAAAACTCACATCGCGAGGAAGTATGTCTGCACTGAGAGGGAACAATAGAGTATTTGTAAGCAGAGGATCATCCTGGTGAGAGCCCATCCATCCACTGTGTGCACACATGAGGCCCAATAACGTCACGCTGGTGACGAGCACGCTCTCAATTCTGTCACTGCCCGCTTCAAGATATTGTGTTGCATAACTGAATGGAGAGGAAACTTTAAACTTTTCAATATTAACAATTTGTGCATGTTTGTTGGTTTACAAAGAATATATTAGATTCCTTTCCTGGATTATTACCAGGTGAAACAGCTCATGGGATGTTCAGTGATAAAGATAATTAACTGCACTGATTATTCAAACTATGTTAAATAAAGATTTTCTATTTTGACTGCCACAGTTATCATTCTAATTCTTTAACATAATAATAAAAAATTTTGCCATACCGCCCAGCCCTACTTGGCAGTCTCATCCTGTGGAAGTCCAGTACCATCTCCTAGGTCTTAGAAGTGTTGATGTGCAGCTGGTTGTGAAGACACCACATCACAAAGTCTTTTATTAGATTCCTGTATTCCCCCTCCTGCTCCTCCCTAATGCAGCCAACAATCGCCGTGTCATCCATGAACTTCTGGACATGACACAGATGATCTTCTGATACTTATTTTAATACATGACATCCCATGGGGTGCAGTACTAAGTGACATTAATGGTTTCATGGGGTATACAACTAAGGATGCACTGATCCCAATAAGTTATCTTTTTTTTCTACTGTAAGATGTTATACTGACGGGATTTTACACTTTCTATTTTTAGATTCCCATCGTTGGATCAGATAATGTGGAAATATTCTTTATTCATAAAATAAAGGATTTTATAAAGATGGATCCATGCTGGATTTTACAACATGCGGAACCTTGTAGGAATAAATGTCTACATCAATAAGTTTGCTGAAACCTAAACCGCTGAAAGGTTTCTGCAGTTACCTGCAGAGGAAGGTGGAGCGGAGTTTATGAGCCATATTTGTGCCTTATGTCTGCACCACAGTTGCATCAACCACATGCACGCTACCATCGTGTGCAATATGGATGTGCGCATCAAAAGAAGGCAAGACATTTATACTGTCGTCATAAAAATCTATACTGTTTAATGAGAATAAAAACTATGTAGAGGTCCCAGCGCAGACCGCGTCTCTCCTCCTGCTGCCGCTTTGAACTTCATAAAATAAAACCGGTCGCTTTAGAACAAGATGGATTATTTTTACCCTGGTGAAACTCTTTTATTTGACTTTACAGATTAGTGGAAGGTAATTATTAACTGATCACTGATCGATCAGCTGCTGTGTGAAATCATTCCGCTATCAGAGACCTGAATACGGTGATAGCAGTACATTAGATTTCATAAATTTAATTTCCGTACGTGCACTCAGTAGAAACCTACAACAGAGACCCCAGTTAAAAGTTAGAACTAAAGGAAAGCGTTCATAGCGCTGACTTACGTGAGTTGATGAGGTATTGATATGTGGACATGTGGAAACTTTCGTTTCTCTGGTAGTTCTAGTAGTGTCAACCAGCCCCCGCCCCCCTCCCAGTGGCTGCACTCTGCATGCTGTGTTCATGTGCAGAGCCCATGTCTGACAGCAGAGCAGCCTACTACTACAGTGCTTCTGGAGGCGCGATGAAAATTCCAACAATGTCCTTGTGAAACTATTCAATTTTCGGCATTTTGAGGATAAGGCGCCCACGGCAACCGTCAGAATGTTGCTTGGTATCGGGTGTAGCATGAATGCTGAAAAAAGAAAAGAATGGATTGGAATGCTGGATCGGCATCCGATTTCCGATCCAGCTAATTAGGCAATATTGGAGCCGATATCCGATCCGGGTATCAGATTGGTGCATCTCTATATACAACTGTAGGCGTACAGCATTCCAAGCATCACAAGCAAAGTAAATCCAGCCTCTTGCAGTTCAAAGAATAGTGTTGTGGGCTGCGACTGAGGCCGATATACAACGCAACTGAACACCAACAACACTGTAGGCTTTTCAAAGTCAAATGTCATAAAGAGCTTCGGTAAGCATTACTTGACAATGAAGCATGTTGGGTACCAGAGTGTAGTATTGTCCAAAGCCTCTGGATAGAAAAATGCTGAGTTAAAAATCAGAGCAGGAGAGCGGGGACAAGTGACCCAGCCACAGTAGGCAGCGCTATTCATCTCTGACACTAAAGGCTGGTTTACACTCCCGCAGTTTCTGCGTCAGGTCGGGTCCACGTAGCTGAGCAGAGGCAGTGTGAGTTTATACTTGAGCGTAGGGTAGAAGCGCCGTGTGCCGGTTCCTTTCCGGATCTGTTGGTATCGGCCAGTAAACTCCACAGGGTGGAGTTTTTAATGGTTTAACAAAACAAGTTTACTATACACGAATGACATGTAGTGATCAGTCTTTATGGGGTGCTGTTAGTAGACAAAGCTGCAGCACAGCCCGCTAATTTTGCACGAGTCCTGGTTTGGCTTCTTCATGGATTTTGCACAACAAATCAACAATGTGGCTGCAGAATCAGTTTTGTAAACAGACATTGGATCTTGAAAAAAAACTATTTTATATCACTTTTGCCTGTGGTTTAAACATAGTCAAATATCTGGAAACAAGTAATCACAATCTGACCAATCAAAAGGGAGTACTTCCGCATTGCTGCGTTTGCGTAGCCGGTATGCACATTGGGTCTGAAGAGGTGTGCGTCGAGCCTCTGCAGACCTACGCAGAGCCTACGGTGGTGACGGCGTAACCAACCTGACGCAAACGACATGCGAGTATAAACCGGCCTAAACTGTAGGAGGGGAAGGGGGATTGGTTAGTCAGAGTATGATCCACTTCCTGTGTGCCCCCTACCTGACAACGGGTAACTGTGCGTTCATGTTTGGTTATCTTTTGTGTGGCCCAGTCTGCCACACCCACAGCCGTTTGTGGGCAAAAACTTGGTTTTAGGGTTAAAGAAAGATTGGCTACTGTTACATGATGTTTTTAATTGTGCGTCATGGCGACAGGACGAGGGAACGAGCATGCGCAGAACAACCGGTATTAAATTAATGCGGAATGAACGTATACACGATAGAGGAATTATTCCATTCGGATTAAAAATGGAGATAATCCAGCCACTTACTTCAGAATTGTCATTTTCATTTGGAATAAGGTGTTTACATTGTCATTTTTTATCTCTTTAAAGCGGATTTAAATTTTATTCCGAATCAAATGGGAATTAAAACTCTTATGTAAACATGGCCATTGAGAAGTGGTGAAATGGGTACAATGTGACAGTCAGTAACAATGGTTTAGGTCAGGCTGAAGGGTAGAGGAGGTCATTATATCAGTACAAATACATTTATGCAAGGTCATAATTGTGGTGCTATAAAGTTCTTAAGGGTGCATTCACACCAGGATAATCTGAGGCACTTGATTCAATTGGACGGGGAATTCTGAGAAATTTTGCATCTCCAATTGGGTTTCCTTTGCTTTCACACTGCACTTTATTCAAGCGGACCAAACTTTCTGGAAAAAGTCACGTAATTACAACTGCTCGCATGGGGACAATATTCCCTGAAACTACCACAATAAAAAAGAAGAAAATCCAGCTCATTGATTGGCCAGGACCGAAAAAAACTTGTTCACCACAAGTAAACAGTGGAGTAATACAAAGATTCTGCAGTTTTGGGGCTTCCGTTTTTATTTTGGTGTTGAAACCTAATGCAATTTTAACAAGAATCTGTCCAGTATGAGCAGCAGGAGAGGCGAGATATTTGACATGTTGCGCGACAAGGCACTTCCTTTCTTTGGTTTATTGGATGGTCTGTTTGCTTTCACACTGTCAACGCACCATACTAGACCTCATCTATTAGTGAACTGAGACCCCCAATTTCATGCAAACCAGAGTTCACTTCTTTGGTCAGCACCAGAGTCTGATTGCGGAATCACACTACCCCAAACAAACCTGACTACCCATGGAAGTGCACCAGGGTTCTTTTAAAGTGGACAAAATAGTGCCAGTGTGAACGCAGCTTAAAGGTCCATTTAAGCTCCCTTTACATACATATTAAAGCACATCCGTTTCAAACGTCAGTGCTGTAATACTTTCATGTGTCCCTTGCGATGGCATGGTTGTTAGCCAATTTATCCACCAAAGGGCAGAGCATAGTTCACAGTTCTTTTCCAAGTTCCAACGTCAGTTTCAGACAAGGAGGCAATTAAGGAGGGGATTATGATAATGTATATACTCAGAAAGAAACGTAAAAAGAGCCAGCCCAGTAGAGACCAGTGGTCGGTGCAGCCATGAATCATGGCTTCTTCCTTGTTCCTTTCATGGACTGCACATTAGCTATACTGCTCAACACTGTCCCAGATTCTGAGAGGTAGGTGAAATATTGATTAAATCGATTAGGGATTGACCGATAGTTGTTTTTTTTAAGTGCCGATACCGATTATTAGTAATTAAGGAAACCGATAACCGATATTTAGAACAGACATTCATTTGCAGCAAAAATGTACATTTTGGTGTCAAAATTGAAAATAATACACGGGATTAGACTGAATACAGAATACTGGTCGTTTGTTTTGTACACTGTGAAAATCTGTGATATAAAGACCTTAAACTGTTGGATAATAACACAAATTCTGATTAGTTTCTAGTCTTATGATATATGAATAACAGTTAATGATCTCTCAGGTACATCTAGTCTGATTAAGTGCAAACCAATAAAGAGAGTAGCAGGAACAGGAACCATGGCTCACTTCATTTATTGGTTGGTTTTGTAGTTATTTTTCATATACATATTAACATCAAATAGCATTATTAGTTTATAAATAGAAATAAAACTTTCACTGGTTAAAAGACTTTTGTATTAAAATAATTTGTAATTACATTAATTTATTAGTCATATATTTTCTGCAAAATTACTACTTTTACTCCAATGCCAAGTAAATCTAATTGATATTCTTCTATACTTTTTAATTGTAGGTCTTGATTTTGTACATGGTAATACAGATAGAGCTACAAGTAAATTATCTGTTCTGTATTAAAATGTGATGGCAGGAACATTCAACAGGTCATTTAAAACTAGGCACAATGCATTACTTGTAATTACTAACATAGGTGAAGATAGTGAACTATTAATTTGTTTACAAGGTTACACAACCAATGCAGCCCATTAGTGGAGGGATGGTTTTGATACCTACGTGAACACATCTGAGCAGCGTTGTCGTCTAATGCGCCACCAAACTCCAAAAAATGTGAACAAGATTAAACCACATTTAGTAAACACTATATTTCCCAGGGTGCTTTGGGAGAAGTTTTTGACCACAAACACAATTTTCTTCCTGGTTACAGGGGTTTGATTGGATGAAAACATGTGTCAATCATTCTGCATCACTGCTAATGATTGGTCATATTGTTAACAGGATGACTCAACATAATTCTGCTGTAACTTTGTCATTTTTCACTTCAGTTCTATGAAACTTTGCACAGATAATGTCAACATGCTGAGTCACGGTTTCCTGGAATTTTTTTTTATCTACCACAACAAGTTTTAAAAGCTTTTATATAATATGAAATGCAAAAAATATTTAGGCAAAGAGAAAATTCTTAAAATGTTTTCATATTCCATCTTCAGTTACTTTAACACAGCAGCATCTGTGGTGATGGTTTCACCTCTTAAAAAATCTCATGAGTGTTAGCTTTATTTTGATACCAAGATGGTTTATGTAGCATTTATAATCACAGAGAAATAATCAATTATATTTGTGTATGTCCATTTACAAGCTGAAACCCCAAAAAGACCCTTGGGGCTCAAGAGGTTAAAATCGATGCATCGCAACATTTACCCACTCAATTCAATATCGATTCGGCAAATCCTCTGAATCGATTCACCTCCAGACCAGTGAGGGGTGCTGTGCGTGTTATTCACGTTGTATGGACGGAGGATTCCTATGTAAATCCGGAACACAGGAAATAGACAAAAGTAAGGTCTTCTGTAAGCTTTGCCAGGCAGAATTAAGTACTACAGTAACATGACAAGCCTGCGCAACCCAAAGAATCGCAATCGAATCGAATCAAATCAAATCGTGAGGTTCCTAACAATACCCAGCCCCACAGTTTCCAGTAACACTACTTCATTTGCTCGGTAACGGTACGCATCTTGTCAAATTCCTCTCTTGCTATACTACAAGAACAGTGTTACTTTCTCCTTAGTGATTTTTTCTCTGCATTGCAATTCTTAATTTAAACAAGAGGTTTTTCTGAAGAACTATTGTCTATTTAGTGCAAAAGAAGCATCAGATCCTGTTTAAAATGCAATGACAAAATTCAGAATCTGTCATGGAATCCATTATTTTGGACAAAGGTTATTTCTTCCCAGTTTTTCCCGGGCTAGTTGTTACAAAGACAACCTAGCTGTGTTTAACTGTGTTGAAGAGATTTACATGCCACAGTTTCTTGGTTTCTATCGGATCATACAAAGTAGCAATTTCAAGTTCCTCAAAACTGGATGAAACCCATGTACAGGTTTCTGAAAGCAAAACAAAATGTTATCATCTTTAACCAGAAAGTACCCAAAATAAATCCTTTCATAACCAGGATACTAGCGTGCATTAAATGCAAGCATTTACAGCCTCTATGGTACATCAGCTCTGCAACAAATTATTTCAGTCTAGTTAATAAATTTCTGTCATCTATCCAAACATTTATAATCGGTTAGAAGCCTCATTAGAACAAACAAAAAACTGCTCTATTCTCTGTAAAATCCAGCTGAGCAGGAGTCTTTGTACGGATTTCAAGTCATGAGGAGATGCATCAACAGTCTGGAGTCATAACATGCAGTGTGTGTGTGTGTGTGTGTTTTGAGTCACAGTCGATGAGGCAAATAGTCTTTGAATAAAGATGAGTTTATCAACTGATTAATTTGTTACTGGAAGGTAGTTAAAAAAAACAATATTGAACCATCTCTTGCACTGGATTGGACAACGTCCTGGATTACATGTCACCTTGCACTCACTAAAGATGCAAAGAGGTATATATTGTCTTTCATCACATATTTAAAAAATGGACAATCAAGAAAAAAAAAGTTGTTTTCTGCATCTTAAAATATAATCTACCCTGAACATCACAGCCAAGCTAAAACCATTAAGTGAGCTTTGCCAGCATATTATTTTGTCATCTGCAGAGTAGCAGCCCATAGCACTCAAAGACCTTATTTTTGAGGGTGATGTTTAAGCAGTAATTATCAAAACCTATTAGTCTTATTAGTGTGTGCCAACCAGTTGTCATCTGGCCCTTTGCCCACACGAGCCAGTTCAACATATGAAAAGACTGAGGGAAGTATTTGAAAATAATATGGGTATGTGTTATATCCGTTAGCACAGTTATGTTAACACACTTCTTGAGAATGTACTCTGTACTTATGTCCAACCTTACAAAACCAGATAGTCAATCAGATCTATAATTAAGACAAGATTACTCAGCATCTTATCTCAAATAATTGGAGAAAATGGTGAAATTGCAAAATGTATTTTTGCAACTTTATGTAGATGCAAAAATAGAGATAAAATTGCAAATAACTACAAAATTGGCATACTACTACACAGTGCCTTTAGCATTTTTTATACTGAAGAAATTCATTTTGAATAAGGAGGTGCTTCCAAATGTTTAACTGGTATTTCATCTCTGAATCTGAGCTTGTCTTCCTATGCATCTACAGATGCTACATATATCAATTATGTAATTTGAGACAGGAATCATTTTTGGAGTTATCTTGAATAAGTAAATCAATAGCCATTGTAAAGAAAACAACATGACCTTAAGCTTCACTTTACCTTGTAAACTTGCACATCGTGGCGGCTTGAAACTTCCAGGCAAGAACAAGCACACGAAACTCTGCTGGATCCACACACAGATCATTACAAAAGCTCTCCATGCCTTCCTCCAAGATAGCATCCTCCTGTTCATCCTTGTAGCAGCAGAACAGCTCCTCAATGTGCAGCATTGACAGCCCATCTCCATCATGACAGTCCTTGTTAGGCTCCCCCATCACTGTTGAGATGATGGATGTCTCCACTGTGACATCTAGGGGCTTGGTGCCATTCGACAACTCACTATTGGCTTTGCTACATGGGGCACTAGGCTCTTCTTTGTGACCCCCACCACCAGCACTGACATTTTTCTTGTGGGACTTTGAACTGCCCTCCTTGTCGCCACTCTTACTGCCGAGTGAGGACGACGGATTCTTACACTTCGTGACACACTGGCCCATGTCTTCCTCCCTGGTCCCTCGTCTGTCTTTCCTCCTCACCTTCAGTCCCCGTCCAAACCACCTAGACACCTCTGCTCTGCCCTGGCAAGACGTCTCAACATACCCTCAAGCCTAAGGAGTAGAACAAACAAATGTTGTCACGGAGGGCAGCTTTCGAGTAAATCAATATTGCTCAGCAAAAAAGGTCAACGTAAATATTTGTCAAATAACTTTTAATAACCTTTAAGGACAGATAATTACAATACCTGTGCCAGATCTGTCGCTCTTCAATCGGCAAACTTAAAAACCCTAAAAAGTGAAGACCAGACAAGATAATCGTCTATATAAGTGCAAACAATTATAACATGCAGATTACCATAGAAACACTAACATCACTGGTAACCTACAGAAACCTGATAAGATGATATTAAAAAAGATTATGTTAAAAAATTTACTTCCTTTTGTGTGGGCAGAGGAGGGATTGAGGGAACATTTCATCTCAAGTATTACTTTGGGTTACCTAACTTTTCTTCCCCATTAAATCCGACGTCAATGTCAATTCAATTAAGCTTTAGTCATATAGTGGTTATTCAAACCAAAAGTCTTTTCAGAGCAGCAGTTTCATGAGGAAGTGTCTGCTGACCGATGTATTTGTAGTTTTCCACTGTCATTTGGACAAAAACCTGGCTTTATTAAAGCAAAATAACTGCCCAGAGGCATTTCTAAAATGGCTGCAAAAGTGCCAAAACAAGCTTAAAAAGGCAATCACTGTCTTTGAAATGTTCACTCTCACTCACTGTATACTGTCCACTACTGGACTCAATAGTGAAAAACACTAGAGGGATGGTGATGCATTTCGGACAATACTTGAATGCAGCAGTACTTCATAACTTTGTGCCGTATGTTCAGTTACACATCTTACAAGATATTTGGTAAAAGCATAAGGATTATTCAAAGTTCAAACAATTAAAGATTAAAAGCATGCACCCCAATAAAAGTTTTTTTTTTTTTATTGTACACACATACACACATACATACACAATAAAAAAGATCAACAGTGTATAGCTAGCTTGCACCTAACGTCACAGCATGGCAGATGAAAACCAGGGAGGAATTGACATCATCCTGAAAGGAGCCGTGTATTGAATTCCTCTGATACACTGTGTGGACTATGAATGCAGACAGTTACTGTTTATGCATGTTGTGCAAATTATGTGTGTCATGCCTCTGGTGTTGTAAAGACATTTTGTTTAATCCCTCAATTGATGTGGCGAAACAAGTTTTCTCTCGTGTGTTTGACTCATTTTTTCTGGTCATAGGAGATGTGATTGAGTAGTTTACAATTAGTGTTGTAATAAATTTGAGAATTTAGTTTGATGTATGAAACAATAACTTAATAAAGTCTGGACGAAGCATCCTAAACTTGTGCTTGTCTACAAATGTTGCAATTTAAGAGAAAGCTGTTCTAATTACATATTTTTGAGTGTTTTAAGAAGTTAGGCAGTTGAGGTGATCAGCTTTGTATCCACTAGTCACCACCAATTAAGTTTTTGGGGAAGGAAAATTGTGGTTTGGATAGCAATTTGACCCAAAAATATGGTAATAGGATTTTTCAGACTTATTGTCTTATTGTACTATATCTGAAAAAATATTTGGTTTCAAAACATCACAGTCAACACTGCAATGGTGAGTATGGTTTTAACTGGCTAGTGATAAAAAGACAAATGTATATGGGACAACACCATACACAGAACATGACATGCATCATAAACAGAGTAACTGATGAAAATGCTACTTACGGACACTCCTTCAGATGGCATTGTCTTTCACTTCTGTTCCATCATTGTGACCTTGACATCAGCAATGCTGAAAAGACACATTATCTTGTCATCATAAGCAGAAAGTGATAGCTCATCATTCCCAAACCTACAGGAACTATTTTCGTAAACATGCTTCGAGTATGTAATTTGAGCACATCTTAACTGTTTACCTTATTGCTGGTTCATTCAAGTACTGCTTTAAAATCTGTTTTATGTTTTGATATACATTATGCACTGTGGATTTTAGCAGGCTCTGAGGTTTCCTGTCCAACATCCTCAGTGAAGAATATCTCACAGAGCATAGATGCCTTGAGGGCTGCTGAAAAATCCAAAACTTCATGAAGTTATGAAATGAACATTGACTCTGTGTAATGATCAGTGATCATATAGAGCTATAAGTCTTACTCTTACAGTAATAAAGATCTTTTGAATCAGGGCAAATCAACAGTACTGATCAATGCACTGGGCATGTACAGGCACGTTTCTCATAGGCAGTTGGGCCAAGTTTCCCTCACTGACATCAAATAGACCTATGAGGGCCTTCATATCCAATATAAACTGGTAAGAGAGTTTAGTGAGCACCAAAAACATACCCAGCCAGTACTTTATACAGATTAACCAGTCTGCAAACCATCCGAGGTGAAGTAAAGTTAGAATAGAAATCAGTAACATCTGCAACACTGTTTCCAACGGACATTCTCAGTTGAATTTTAAACATCTATTTCTACTGTCAGGGTTTAGTTTTTCTGAACAAGTTATGTTTGTTGAAAAGAGACGAACATCTAAACAGGGTCAAGTAAGCTTAACAGCACATGTACAACACATACAAATTAAATGTAACTAGTGTTCTGATAATCATTTGAAACCGACAGTTTGAACTATAACACATTAATACAGGCGGTACTTGCTGGGCAATTATTGATCAATACATCTCTGTCAACGGGCCATTTAACAGCTACATCTGAACTGCCTGGCCCTGACGACGTCGCCATAGCTAGCTAGCATCAGTTTGGATCACTAAAAGTTAGCTCTTGGCTATGCTAGGTCTTTTTCGATTGATACGAGAAGTACAACAAACATCCGCTAAAAAAACTTACCTTTTTGGGAAAACATATTGTGTTGAATTTGGATGGACATCACTGCAGGAATGCCACTATAAATTAAGTATTTAAATAAGTTAGCTAAAACACGTCTAAAAACGAAGTGAGACCAACTCGTCGGGTTAACTCAGATTGCTAGCTTTCTAGCGGGTAGCTTACAAAAAAAAACTTCCACATCAATGTCGAATTCTATTCCGCCTTTACGAAATAAATGTGTAAAAAGCTAGCAGACACAGTTTGCTTCCGAGTCCATTTCAGTTGTGTTTCTTCTTTGAAATGAATGGAAAGACCGTCTCGGACTAAAGCACCCTATTTCTTTGTGCTTCCCCCTTTTAGTCATTGAGTGTAGCTACATTATGGGCATTTTCCTGCATCACTTGCTCCCTCCCTATAAGCAGCCAACAGCTGATCTTCATCTGAGCAACGGTGTATCATCAAATTCTGTGACCCATCAGACTTTGTTGCCTGAAAGTCCTAGTCCTAGAAAGTGGTTTTATGGGAATGTTTTTGGGCATTTTTATGTCGTTAGGAGTTTCAAACATGGCAGTAATATATTATTTAGAGAATCAAGATTTTTTTATTTTTGGAATTAATTGCCACATTACAAACTGTGACACTAATAAAAAATATGGACAAATGTTTACGAAGAATCTGATACAGTTTGTTTACCCAAATATAAAAAGTCAAGAAAATGCTTAGTAACACTGATGAATATAAAAGTAAATATGAGGTTTACAAGGTATAAAACTAAATATAGAAGATGATTTTTAAAAACTATTTGGGTCATTGATACATACTTTCACTAGAATAAAAACTATTTGTTTTTAATTACTAGTATTATTGTTGTCATCCAAAATACTACAGTGTGTTTTGTTGTTTCTATTTTTCAATCCCCTGAGTGAATAATATTAGAACATGTAAATGATTGAAAAGCCTATTATAACCCATGTGCATAAAGTCAAATTGGACTTTTGACGGGGAAACACGGATGTCTTCCTAGTACATAGGGGAACTGTTACAACTTTACAAGTTTATTTTTGTGTGCCTTGCAATAAAAAGTCCCATCACATTGGACAACATTATATAAACACCACTTTAGCCCTCATGGTGTGTATTTATGGAAGACCTAAAATAAATGCCAACTGTGCATATGACTGACAGTTGAGTTTATACTTACTGTAGCTATATAACTGGAGATGCTCAACTGAAAGCCATTTGAGGGTGACTTCAGATCAATCTAATGGACTGATATCGTTTATCAACAACGACCTAGACCGGGGATTCCCAAACTTTTTGAGGCACAACTCCCACATAACATATGTTGGTCTTTGTGACCCAAACTTGTTGTTTATGCATAAATAATAATTGATTAGATTTATATAGCACTTTTCAGGACACCCAAAGATGCTTTACAGTATATCCAGTTATTCATTCACAATTGTTGGTGGTAAGCTACATATGTAGCCACAGCTGCCCTGGGGCAGAATGACAGAAATTTGGCTGTACACATTCACACATCAGTGGTGCTGACACTGGAGGTAAGGAGGGTGAAGTGTCTTACCCAAGGACCCAATTACAGTTGACTGGGAGCAGGATTTGAACTGGCAAGCTTCTGGTTATTGGATGACCTGCTCAACCACCTAAGCCACTGCTGCCACATTTTTTAAAAATGTGTTAAAAATTAAGCTGCCTAATTTCACAGATTTATCTGAATTAAAGGTTTAATCTTGACAGCCCTGATAAAAATCCCAAATTCAGCTATGTATTATTATTTTTTTTTTACAATTATCTGGTGACCCGCTAAAATGATCTTGCAACCCCCATTGGGGTCCCGACCCCAGGTTTGAAAACCACTGATCTTGAAATTTTAAATGTATTCGATGGAAACCCCATTGAGATGCAACATCTCGTTTTCAAGGGGCCCATTATCACCTTGACAGTACTTACACATATTCCAACATATAAAGACACTGATGGGAACTTTTCATTCTAAAAGTGCAAGACTCTCCATTTTTAGACAATATTTGGTAAAAAAAAAACAAAACAAAAAAAACGATGTAGTTTGGTACAATTACAAAACATAATGAAAAACTATATTTAAAAAAACTG
>JAOXYM010000023.1:15146594-15168542 GCA_028567055.1 Leptatherina wallacei
AATCACCACAGTGACAATTATGTATCATAGGAGGAGTCAAAATATTGTACCAAAAAGGCATTTATATCAGTCTGATAAATAAGGCCTATCTCAAAATCTATTTTGAAACTTTATAAAAGCAGAAAATCACTACATTTTACACAAATTAACAACAATTGAACCCTCTTCGGTTCTGAGGAAAATGTATCCTCATAAGACCTGTTGTCACAGATTTTCAGACCAGTTACTTTGTAATTTGGCATACCTAAGCCTTTTCTCCCTATTTATGATAATGGCTTCTTGTCAGTGACCTTTCAAGACCATTTCAGAATAGGCTTCAGCAAACTACTGATGGATCACCTGAAGGACCAGATGCAAGTCTCAGTACCAGGGTCAGGTCTTTGCTGGTTTTTGTCTTATTTCTTAGGGACATCACTTTCAGATACTATTAATCTGTTGTAGATCCTTTTTAAACCTGCAACTTCTTTTGTATTTTGGGCTTTTTGTTTTCAGACAGACAGTAGACCATCCTGAGACATGCCAGGTTTTTGGCTAATAGATCTTTGACAATCACCTTGTCAGTGCAGATATACTTCTCTATAAGTTTTGTAGACACATCTAAAGAAATGACAACCAACTATGTGTCTTTACAACTGCCCACTAACAAAGTGCCCCAATATATCATTTCATTGACTGAAGCCAGAAATAATGGCTTAACTTGCCCAAATATACACTTGTGGATGTATGATTTTGCAACTAAACAATTAGATAGATAAATAAGGAAAAAAAAAGAAAGACTTTCATGTGAGATCCTTGTCATGAAAACTAAATAATACCAAACTGGGATTATCTGATTGTACAAAGTTTATTATGCACTGTTTCTTTAAGATTTTCTGTATTGGGTTTTAGATGTGACATCATCAACAGGCGACAACAGTGCTGCAGAATACCTTGGCAAGCTACTGCCACTTCTTCAAATACAACCGGTAGGTCACGTTTTGAGTCGTGTTTCAAATAAGTTACACTCAGCGATTTCAGGCCATTGATGTGAATATGAATCATATCGCTTTTATTTATTGATTTATTTCTTACTCAGTGTCTTACTTACTCGGTCTCTCAGAGATACCTTACTTTGTGTCTATGATATAACCCAGTTACTTCTGTTTGAGCAAAAACAAAGAGTCCAAATACAACAATGGAATAATTTCTGGATTTTCTTTTAACTAAACACATTTTGGAAAACATACTCAAGATATCTCAGTCATGTAACAGTTCAGTGATCAGACCAGCGGTGGTTTTAGTGGCATCTAGCGGTGACTGATGGGAACACTGGAAGTTGAACAGAAAGCAGCTGATCCAAGAGACACAGAGTTGAATGGATTTGTTTGTTTGTTTGTTTAGATGCAGATTTGTTTGGAAGCATAAAGTGAGCTTTCCAAAGTAGTTGAATCAAAAGTAAAGACAGAGTGGTGACGTGGTGGATATATAGATAATCAATTTAAGGGCTCTGATTCTCAACATATTATTTTAGAAAAGAGCATATTAACCTTCAATATCAAATAAATATGGATAAATATCATGAGAATGCACAAAGTGAATTTTAACATCCTGTGTTTTTCCTTCACACATCCACACCAATAGAGCGGCCATGGACAGTGTTGCTTTCGGGCGTAATCTAGTCAATGTCCAAGGACATTTCAGCATGTGTAGGGGTCAGAGATCAAACTGCCTGTCATGCAATTAGTGACCCACCTGCCATTCAGTTCACAGCCACTTGTTACAAGCTGAAAACCAATACTGAATGGCCATGATCTTTGGACTTATAGGTGGCAGTACATTAAAAACAAACATGGTTTCTAGTGGAAATTATTCCATCTGCACATTTCGAAAAACAACACCCACTAACATCAATTACAATACTACCAAGCAACACAACATGGAAGAAAAAAAAAAGTAGAAATAAGGTTTTTATCAGCTCCCAGTTTAAAAGTTGTGTTATTTTGGGTCCATAACATGATATTAAGGCAAGGTAAGTTTTATTTGTACAGCACATTTCAAGTAGAGGGCAATTCAAAGTGCTTCATATAAAACCAAAGCTTTACAACGTCACTACTTTACCAGCAAGTAGTGACGTTTGTTTGAATGGAGCAACATAGACATTCACTTCTTTTTCAGGGACGGTTTCATTTGTAACAGAACGACCATGTCAAAAGAAATCACGTTTTCTTCTCTCTCCTCCTTTATTGATGAGGCAGTAGAGAAAGTAAATAAGAAAATAATATGGCAAAAACTAAATTAGCAACATAACAGTAACGTTTTTTCAACATAAAACTCAACAACATGAATGTCTGGGTCGGCTATGCCAAAATACTACATTGACATTGGTAATCATAAGGAGTTATTTTATAAAACTTCAGTTTGAATATTGGATGTGTTGTGTTTGTTCCATTTTAAATAAATATTCCAGTTTAATTCTTCATAAATCATAGCATTTTATATGTAGAATTTACAGGATGTTATACATCATTAAAAGGCACCAAAAACCCTGCAGTATGTTGCCCTCTCCTTAATATGAATAATAGTAATGTGATGTCTCGCTGAAAGTTATTAAACTGGGGACCAGACGTATGATACTGAGTATGCAAGGACAGAACAGAAATGTATCATACAACGGGACTCAATTTCTCAAACTTGATTTCCCTTATTGTGCAGGTACCTGCTGTTTTCTCCGATTTTGAGCCCTGATGACGGCGTCTACTCGCAGTAAAGTGTTGTCTTTGTACATGCGTGTGTTTCGCATCGCCCGGACCTGGCAGGCACAGAGTGGTGTTAAAAGTGACACAGAGACTGAGAGAGAGTACATTGTGCAAGAGGCCTGCACTCTGTTCAGACACAACCAACAGGTACAAAGACTGATGCTTCGCTTACAGGTTTAAAATAACTGTTTATTGCAAGATTTAAGATTACAATTTTTCTCTTTGTGTTTTTTTTTTTCAGCTGGCAGATCAGGAATCAATAAAGAGGTGTATAGAAGAATGTGAAGCACGGATAGAAATAGGTATGAATGAAGAGATTCTGCAAGATTTCCATACAAGCAGTATTATTGTACCAATTTTTAATACATGCTGTAAGGTGCTGAAATAACACTTTTTAAAATAGAACCATGGATTGCTTTCCATATTGTTCCCTTTTTTAAGATACGTTCATTGTTTTTGTCTTGTTAAGCATTCAGTCTCTGATAAACACCTCCAGTTTTCTGTCAGACCAAAGTCAGTGAAACTTCCATCAGTTGCTAACTTGTTATGTCATGCAGGAAATGTGCACTTTCACTTAGTCTTTTAACATTCTGATTAGCTTAAAGATGCTTCTTTATCATATTTGTGCAACTCTCTGAAAGCTAAGCCCAGGTTAATCTTTGCTCCATAATGGCAGATTTAAATCTCACAGAGGGCTTGGCAGTCTTTTAAGTGTTTCAGTTTGAGTAAGTCTTTTTGTTTGTAAGTTTTTCATTGGTTTTAATTTTGCATCAATACACAGAAAACTTTCTTTTTTTTTACATTTTATTCCCCTAAATTCTGCAAACATTGTCAGATTTTTTCCTCCCCTAAACCAGGGATCTCAAACTCTTGTCCTCAAACGCCACTGTCCTGCAGGTTTTAAATTTTCCCTACTTCAAAATACCTGACTAAAATTAACGGGTCAGTGTACAGAACTTGACACCAACCATTTGGATCCATTTGATTTTAATCAGATGGGTTGGAGCAGAGAAGCATCCAAAACCTGCAGGAAAGTGGCCCTCGGGGGCTGGAGTTTGAGATCCTTGCCCTAAACCATCTATATGAAAACATTTTGTAGGACTGTGTGTGATAATTGTGTTAATACATCATAGATTTTACAATGAGCTATTGGCTTAATTTCAAGTCAAGTATTCCATTTTTGCTGAAGGGGGTTCGTGTGAAGTACACGCAACAGACAGAGCGCACTCACTTTGGATGATAAGAAATGAATCCTGAACAACTGAAACCCCAGAAATCTGAATAGCAACTTGAGCAGAGATTTAAAGATTTTTCTGTTGTCCCTTTTACATTAAATGGTTTTTTGCTTTACCAACGTCTGTTTCAACAAGGTCCGGGTTCCCATGTGGTAATGTGGACCACATCACCTGGACCCAGTTTGTGTTACTGTCTGTTGCACACAGTGACGCAGTGTAAAAATAATTGACAATGCAGCTCTCACTTGAACTGTTTTTTTCCTTTTCTCTCAGCCCCCTTTTAGCTTTTAGCTTAGCTTGCTCATCAGGAAACAATCTGATTCTCCAGACTGAGCTCTGAAGACTGTGGCAATAAGTGCTTCACACAACCAGACTTAAAAAAAATGTAATAGAAAAAAAAATCCTTTTAAGACTCAAAGAAAGAAAGCAGTGAAGTTGAAAAGTCCACATTATCACTGAAAAAAGCTTTTCCTTTTCTTTCTTTCTTTTTTTCTACCAGGTCTACATTACAGAAATCCATATCCGAGAGCCGTAAGTGATGACCAGATATTGTACGGGAGACGTTTTGTGTGTGTGAGCGATGATGTTGAGAAATCTGATCTAATTACCATCCTTTGCTTTCTCTCAATTTTCCTACAGACCTACCTACCACCGCTGGGACTGGCTACTCAGAAGGGCAGGAAGCTGCGAGCACAGCAGCGCCTCAGGAAGCAGGCCAAGCCAATTTACTTACAGTCACATGATGAGACCTGATGGCTGATATCCCTGATCCTCATCCAGAGTTCAGGTTACCAAGGACGGGAGAGTGGAGTTCAATCAGCTGGTGATATTGGAGGCTGAGTTTCTGCAAACACTCTCTGATGTCACCGTTAATGATAAAAGCCACTTTCATTCTAAGTTTTTGCTGTAAATATGTACTTTAGGTGTTCATGAAGCGCGTAATACTATGTTCAGCTCAGGAACGTTGCCACTGTGGAATGACCCATTTTCTATTTTATTTATCATTGTGTCTAAAACTACTTTGAGTGTTTTTATGTGAAAAATGAATAAACTGCTCTATATGTGAGTAACTCAAGAATTTAATAGTTATTTTTAATCAACAGGCAATGCAAAAATATGACTTCTCAAACAGGAAATGATAGCTACATTCAGGTTAGACTTTGTTTTCATACAGGTGACAGCTGGGTGGTGCTTCAGCTATGGTGCATGTTGCTGTTTTTCCTTTAAAGCTGCCATAAAGACAAGAAAACTATTATTATTTTCTTTATCTACATCACTGCTACAACAGTCATCTGTGAAAATGCAATAATAGCATTAAGCACCTGTTTGCTCTAAACAGTAGATATCAGTGAGGAGGTCGTCACTGCAATGACTGGAGTAGTTCTCATATCTTCAGCAGATGAGGTTTGACCTAGAATCGCAAAGTGTGGTAAAAATGCTTTAAACTCAAGGGGGAGGGAGGGAGAGGTGAAAAACCTGCTTTAATTAAGCCTTTTGAGAAAAATAATTCAGAGCTGTGTTGTTGTCCTTAAACATCTGAGACTACTTGCTTAGAACTGTTTGCACGAAAGCAGAAATGTCCTATCACATTCCTTTCTCCAGTTTTGACAACAGTGCATTCACTCACCGGCCACTTTATTAGGTACATCTTGCTAGTTCCAGATTGGACCCCTTTTTGCCTTCAGAACTGCCTTTATTCTTCATGGCATAGATTTAATAAGCTGTTGGAAACATTCCTCAGAGATTTTGCTCCAAACTGACATGATAGCATCACATAGTTGCTGCACATCCATGATGAGAATCTCATCCCAAAGGGGCTCTAATAGTTGAGATCGGATGATTGTGGAGTACATTGAACTCATGGTCATGTTCAAGAAACCAATTTAAGATAATTTGAGCTTTGTGACATGGTAAATTATCCTGCTGTAAGTAGCCATAAAGGGATGGACATGGTCAGCAACAATACTCAGGTACCCTGTGGTGTTTAAACAATACTTAGTTGGTACTAAGTGGCCCAAAGTGTGCCTAGAAAATGTTCCCCGCACCATAACACCACCAGCCTGAACTGTTTTTACAAGGCAGGATGGATCCATGGCTTCATGTTGTTTCCATCAAATTCTGACTCTACTATGTGAATGTTGCAGTTGAAATGGCGACTTGTTAGACCAAGCAATGTTTTTCCAATCTTCTATTGTGAGCCCGTGTGATTTGGTGCCTCAGTGTCCTTTTCCTAGCAGACATGAATGGCATGTGGTGTGGTCTTCTGCTGCTGTAGCCCATCTGCTTCAAGGTGTGTTCAAAGATGGTATTCTGCATATTCTCCAACCAGTCTGCCCATTCTCTTCTGACCTCTGACATCCACAAGCCATTTTCATCCAGACAGCTCATGGGACATTTTATCATTTTCAGATCATTCTCTGTAAACTCTAGAGATGGTTGTGTGTGGAAATCCCAGTAGATCAGCAGTTTCTGAAACACTCAGACCAGCCTGTTTGGTACCAACAACCATGTCACATTCAAAGTCGAGTAAATCCCATTTTTTCTCCATTCTGATCCTTGGTTTGAAATTCAGTAAGTTGTCTTTACCATGTCTACTTGCCTAAATGCATTGAGTTACTGCCATGTGATTGGCTGATGAGGTATTTGTGTTACACAATTGAATAGATGTAGCTAAAAAAGTGGCCAGTAAGTGTATGTATGATGTATGATTTTCTTTTTAAAATGTCACAATGAAACTATGTGCACACCCAAAAACCTGATTGCCTCTCCCATTTTTAGCCATGAATGGATGCAGACACTCCCTTAATGAATCATTTATCATGAAAGATGTTTTCTCCATAAATAGACATGATGATGATTGCAGAAGCAAAGAAGCAGCACAGTTTTAGAGTGCTTTTTAGAGAGTCATACACGCAACTAAATTCTTGGCAAATGACTTAGCAGAGGTTAAAAAAAGAAATAGGAAAAAGAAATGGATAACTGATGGGGCAAAAAAACCATCAGGGAGAACCAGGAACTCCTGCTTTATGTGTAACAGATGGAAAACTTTGCCTTTACAGTAAACGATCAAGAGGGAGACAAAAATGGAGGATGGTACGTTGGTTGTTTTTAATGTGCATGGTTTGGAAGCTTAAAGTAGAGCACAAATTAATCTTGTGCCAGAAAATCAAAACAATCTCATTCTCTTTTTAAAGACTCATTAGGAAGGCTTTACACAGGAATTACGCACAGTGACGCACAGCTGCAGTTATTTATAGCACTCACAATTAAATAAGAATATATTAGGAGAAATTGATCATTGTTCCTTTCCTTTTCACCATATCAGGGTTAAATTGTTCCTAGACCCTGTATACATATGGTCTGAAAAATCTATGAGGTGCACACATCCTCACTGCACTGTCTTCTTTAATGAATATAAATGCTTGTGTGTGTGGAGAAAGGATGTGCATGGGTTTCTGTGTATAAGTATCATTTATACATATGGCTCCTGGTCTATGGGGTTGGATGCTGTTTCTGTTTTAAGAAAAAAGTCATAAAGCAAACAGCTTTACTGTACTTTGCTGAAATTAGTAACAATATTTTAAATGCCTTGACATTATTAAACTAAAGAGTAATAAGCAAAGTTGTGAAGATCCAAATGAAAGTAGACTTTTTATAGCTCACAATTCCTCCATCCATTCACGTTATGTTTCATTTCTGTGCAGTTAGATTACATTGGATAGAGTAACAGACAGGAGTCAGAGGCAGCCCAATCTAACATCATCTTGTCATTTATTCACAAAACCAGATGCTGGGACAGAAGAGGGTAATGAAAGAATAATATATGTTGTTATTCAGCTCATCTGGATCCATGAACTTAGTATTGTTTTTGTTGCTGCCAAGACATTAGAACAAATAAAAAAAATAAATCTGCAAATCACTTTTTAGATGCTTAAAGATTACCACATTGTGCATGACTTCATTTCAAGGACAGAACTTTGTGTGCGTTCAGTCCCAAACAATTGTCATCATCACATTTTACAATAGGGGGCTAATATAATATTCAGCAAGTGTGTAACCACATTAAATCAGGTTTGCTTCGACATCTATTTTTGTCTACCTCCATTTTCCCCCCCCTATATTAATTCATGTAGGGTGAAAGAACAGCTCGGCTGGTACATTAGAAAACATTCACATACTGATAATAGCAACAGTGACCTGCAGTGAGGGGGGGGGGTACTTTTCAGTACGACTCGTGTTAAAATGGACAACCAACTATTTACTCGTGCTCCTATAACAAAGCGAATAGTTTCAAAATGTTCTGCTTTATTTTGAATCATTGGGATTCTTTTCACCGCAGGTCATTACATTTCATTTTGTGTGACATTCACTGAAAGCAAGCAGTGTCACATATATGACAACCAGGGAGAATGATGAGCAGTGTGTATATAGACTGAAAGGATATTGAATGCTGATGAAATGGTTCCCTTCTGCTCTAAAATATTCAACATGCACCTTTTTCTTTGCAGAAATGGCAGTAAAAAGTGCAATTATAAACAAGAGTGAGCTTGATTTGCTTATATTGTCTAAAATAGTGACAAAAGAGTACAAAATGATTAAAAGAAGGGTACCATAAAAAGCCAGGCACACATGCTAGGCTTCTTTCAGCAATGTGGTACATTTCAGGGAGGTGGCCACGACCCAAAAGTACTTGAAAAGCCCTCTGTAGCTGGTGTATTCAGTGGGGACTACAGTACATTTTATGTTCTGCTCCACTTCTAGCAGTAAGTGGAAATTAAGAAATGTGGCTCGTAAATGCAACCTCAGGTATGAATACATAGTTCTCTATTCATGCAGTTCAATGCCGTCTATCAGTGAGTTGTGACAGCCCTGACCTCATGATGGAGACTTTATTAGATCATTTTCAACTTCACACTCAAGACTGAGTCACCTTGACAAATACTTTGACACTTTGTGCTTTTTGAGGACATTTTCTTTGTATTTACCCTCCATTTAGCCACATGAAGGCGCCCACGGAATACCAAAGTTAAAGGAGTAAGGGGATGGGCTGTTTGGTGACGTCAGTACAGTGGCTGACACACAGAGGGTACCACCTAAGGCGTCTGGAGCGTATTGTCTTTAGGAGTGAACAGACTCCTGGTCATATCAAATGGTCCTTGGCTTAAATGTGGAGCTAATGTGTCCTACATAGACAGCGGTATCCTAACACTGCGGGGGACAGAGAGAGAGGTGGATATATGTTTCAGTGGCTGATTTACGGGACTGCTACAAAATCTGGGGAGTGACGCACACAGAATATAAGGCTTGTAATGAAATCCTCAAGGGAGACCGACTGTAAAGCAATCTGCTGGATGACAAGAGGTCGGACAAGGAAACAGTAGGAAGATGAGCCTGTAACAACATCAGATGGAGCTAAACATAGAAATCAAATTCAAGACACGCTTTCCTAATTCTATAAGACTTTGTTTAAAACTGAGAGCAGCTGCACTAAGAGGAGTCCCTCCCTTAAAGATAACTCAAACACTGGGTAACTCAAGATTTAACAGTTCTAAGGAAATGGTGAAATCAATCAGCCGACCTACTTTTCATCCACCAGGGGTCACACCACGCTCAGTGTTGAAGCCTTGTGCGGTTCAGTAAGTTCAGTGATAAGAGCCATGACTGAATTTGACCAGAGTGGATCACAGTCACAGCTGAGCTTTGATAAAAAACTTTCAGGTGATACAAGCCTGATGGTTAGATAAGAAAAAGCCACTTAAAAGAAGTCAAAACAATCTGTCACTGAGTCATAAACGCAACTTTGGAGAATGATTGGATTACAAATATGTACTCAAAGTTCTCTGGATGAAGTAATGAATCATCTGTTTGGTCCTCTGAGGTCTCTGATCCGCTCTCTCCTGCTACTGATGCAAAGAAAATTCAGTTTCGGTTGTTTTTGTTTCTCTCTGTTTTTCTCAGTATAAGCGACCACTGATGAGTAAGCAGAAGAGTAACAGTGGGTTCTCACTCCATGAGTTTATATATAACACAGCCTTCTTAGTCAGAGTCATTCTTGCTGGACTGGCATTAATCTAAACAGTTCATCTCTTTGCAGGGGCACAGGTTGTACATCTGAACACATCACAGTTCATTTCTTGTCTTCCAAATGAACCAAACATGAGAAATAAACAATTCTCCCACATCTGCTCTCAAGGCAACGTTCTGTTCATGAATATACAGAGAAAACACAAAACGTGATTGAAGTCCAGGAGGAGTTGTGAATGTGCACATCAAAAATGACGTGCTGTGACGTCATTTACACGTCCCCAGGTGCAGGGGTGCATTGCTATGTGTTAAAGTACCGGAGCGCACCCACTGGAATGCAGGCTCACATGTGCACCTAATATGCAAGTCATATGAGTACACATACATGGACGTGCATGCAATGATGATACATCGTCTAAAATGATGTAAACACTTGATATGTGGTGGCAAGTTTTGATATATGTTAATTAGTGTTTGCTGCCCACAACAGTAATACAGGCCAGCTGAGGATCAACAAGAGCCTTCAATGTCGTCTTCATTTGAGGAAATCATTTAGAGGGAGATTATTGCTTTCTGTGTCCGGACTACTCTTTCTGTGACATACCTCTAGTGATAACTAGATCTTTTAGTGTAGGGATACCCACCTACCAAGTTTTTGGGGAAAAATCCCAGTAAAATGAGCTGTTCTGCAATAATTCTGAATGCAGCATTTTGTACCCAATGATAGGAACTCCTGAGGTTGGTGTCACCTGCATCGCAGGTACATCAAGCTCTGTTGCTAACCAAGTAACCATGGAAAATGATCAACTCCTCATCAAATACTATTACGTTGGTAATGATTAATGAATGATTCCTTAATGATGAGTAAATATTTGGGAATCAATAGTACTTTCCTCTATCCTGGTGAGTGGTACAGATTCACCAGCTTGACAACAGCCCCAAATCAAAACAACTCCTTTTCACTGTTTGCTTAAACATCACTGACTATTGTTGACCAACAATAGTTCTGCTGTACTTCATTAATAAATTACCATTCAATAAGTTTTTGTGACCCCTGAAGTAAAGTGAAAACTCTTACTTAGTACTTAGTGAATTGTTAAGCATAAGGTAAGGGGAGAAGTCATACGGAATAATCTTACATTTGCCAGCATTAGTCCCTTAGGTTGTGGTCATTTTATGACTAACTGACCATTAAGTAATCATTAACTAATAATTAGCTAATTCATCAGGTTTCACAGGAACACAAGGATTAGGTAATCTTTTATGAACGATTAGGCCCTGATTTGTTCCTCATTAGGTCTATTTCAGTAGTTAGTAGTAGTAGTTCAGTAGTTTACAGTAGTTTAAAACTTTAGTAAAAACTTTATTTAGGCGTATAGCTGCATCTTTGAGATCATGAAGTTGACCCGAGGAGACAGCTTTGCAGCTGTAGAGAAAGTCTGACAGGTATATACCGATCTAGTCTTGCTGTGACATCATCAAAGATTGTGTACCCACTTTCCTCAAATAAATATGGCAAATAAGAAGCTAACTCCAGCGTTGTGCGCTCCTCCACGAGCTGAATGAAACTGTCTGACACAAACCCGTTGACAGCAAAATCAAATTAACATTTCTTTTTTGTTTTTTAATACTTACTTCTGAAAGGAAAATCCAATGACCAAAACACACACAGACCCAAACCACAGCAGTTAGCAACATGTTGTCAGTGGGACAGCTGGTCCACTGTGGAAAAAAGGTTGGAGACTAAAAGCCTTTAATACAGATGAATATCAGACAGATCATGATTTGATGATTGTGATGAAACAAGAGGCAGAGCGACACGGAGGCAGCACTACACTTATTTTTAATTTAATGTTGACATGAATAGAGTAAATTGAGTTTAACACACCTTTATAATGTAAGCCCAAAATTGAGTTTAGTCAAAAAAGCTGTGCAGCTTGGATTTCCTTTTTAACTAGCCAATATATTTTTACTTTAGTGGGGATCAAGATGGAGTTTTATTTATATTTTGGAATAGTTAGGCCAGAAAACATCAGTTTTTAATGTTTTGTGACATATATCATTATGTTTTTTTTTGTTTGTTGGGTCGAGAGAGAGAGAAAGAGAGAGAGGCAGAGAGAGGGAAAAGGAAGCCCCAAGTCTTGAACTACTAATACAAAGATAACATGGTCACTATATAAACATGATTTACACTCACAGGCCACTTTGCCAGGTACATCTATTCAACTGCTTGTTAACACAAATAGCTAATCAACTAATCAGCATTTAGGTTTGTAGACATGGTCAAGATGTCTTGATGTGGGACAAACCGAACATCAGAATGGGGAACGAAGGGGATTTGAATGACTTTGAACATGGCATGGTTGTTGGTCCTGGACAGGTTGGCCTGAGTATTTTAGAAACAGATGATAGGATTTTCACACATCCATGTCGAGGGGTTTACAGAGAATGGTCTGAAAAAGAGAAAAAAATAAAATCGGGGCAGTTGATGTCAGAGGTCAGATGAGAATGGCACACTTGGGGTGCCTGGGCATATGTGTAACTGAGCATGGTTTAAACACAATGGCCTGATTGTTGTTGACCATGTTCAACCCTTTTTGGCCACAGTGTGTCCATCTTCTGATGGATACTTCCATCAGAATAATGTCACAAAGCTCCAATCATCTCAAACTGGTTTCTTGAACACAACAATGAGTTCACTGTTCCCCAATGGCTTCCACAGTCAGATCTCAGACCAAGAGCCCCTTTGGGATGTGGTGGAACCGCAGATTCTCATCATGGAGGTACAGCTGGCAAATCTGCAGCAACTGTGTGATGCTATCATGTCAATGTGGAGCAAAATCTATTCTAACAATAATTCCACCATTTTTATAGTTTATTAAAAACTTATTTCTATACCAGAATTGTTATATGTTGTGGTTTTATATGTTATCTATTGTTCCATTTTGCTGCAATAAGCTAATTGTTTGATGAAGATAATCAAAGTTTTATTGGTTATGTAATCATTCAATAATCAATCGAATAAATCAATGAACATTAACCATTACTGTTTATTAAAAGTTGTAAGCTATCTATTATTGACTTGTATTTGCCTGAATTGTTCATTATCAAAATAATTAAAACTGGGAAGTAATGTGTTTTGCTACTAAAATAGTTGCTTTTTACAATTATTTCAGCCATTAGGAAAATGAGACATACACTCATTTCCAAAAGTTATTTAATGATCAAACAAATAATTTCAGTAGAGTTTAGTCTATCTAAACTATACATCTTGGCTTTTTCAACTTTAAAGAATATATTTACAATTATTATTGGCAATTTTTTCACTTTCTGTCAGCATGCAAATAAATAAATAAAAATCTGTGTGACCCATTTCTCCTGTGATGTCACACACAGGAAACTGGATCATAGAGGACAAAATAAGAAGTTCTTATTAAAAACCATCTGTTGTAAATATAGATATTTAGAGAGTCACCTGAGAGAAGTGTCGTTATAGAAATGATAAATAAGCTTCGGTAAGAATACAAAAGCTCCAGTAGGAGGAGAGTGATCCATCATACAGCCCCTTTAAGCCCTTCGCTCGGTTTGCATTATTTAGGGGTTTCAGAAAGACCCTGGGGGAAATATGGTGCAAGAAACAGTCAGAGTAGGAAAAAAAAAATAAAAAAAAGGAAACAGATAGGGTAAAGAATAATGCAGGAGCTGAACATCTAATGTTGTACTTAAGGAGCTGCAATAAGGTAATTAGATGCTTGTAATTGGGGACATCTGTCTCCTTGTCTTACTTGGTCAACCTGCAGCTTTGATGTAGGTCACCTTATCATCTGTCCTAACAACACTTGAACTGTCATTAAATAAATATTAAGCTTGTTTTCACTTTACAATGCAGTTAAAAGACAGATGATAAGGCAAATAAAAGAGCCACCGTGAAGGCAGGTCACCTCTAAATGGAGTTATTATGAAACAGACTCAACAGACGGACACTGATGAGAAGAACTTTATTTTTCTTTACGTAATACTGCAGCTGCAACTTCCATTGCTTTTCAAGCTTTCTAATGTTGAATGAACGAATTCAAACTTTTGATGAACTCTAGATTCAAACAGTTTTTACATGATGAGATTTTTTATAAACTATTGTTTATTACACAGTACTGTTAGTTATGTCTGTATAATTCCTTCAAAGAATTTTTATGGATAAAATGCACCTTGTGGTTATTTTGCAGGACATCTGCATTAGCTTCCATCCAATAACCTGCACAAGTCAAATGAGCAATGACTTTAAGCCATGAAGGAGTCATGCTTAAATTAAACAAAACGGCTGAAATGGTGTTGAGGGAAACTTTTTCTCATTTTACTGTTATCATAAAGCTTATTTATCAATGAAAAGAGTAAAACAGCTAAAGCAATCGCACGGCTCCCAAATATTCCCATTTAAAGTATATAAGTGGTGTGATATGACAAAAGGAAAGGAGAAAAAAGATAGGACGAGATGTTCTTTCATGACTAAGCTCTTAATTGCTCTTTCATGTTGCCACAGACTTTTGTCTCATCTCCAACTCTCTTGTTCACTCCCGTCCCACTCACTCTTTGTCTTCACTTGTCTTTTGTTTGGACTATATGTTTCACTTTGTCTCAGCTCATAGAGTAGCTACTCTGCGTTGCTCGAGCAGAGCAGCAAATCTTGCAGGATGCCTGCAGGTTGAAGAGTGCAGACGGCCGCATACGCATGCTTGGCTAAACAGTGTCTACTGGGATGCAGCATGGAAAGTGCGTGAATGGTACGCGGGTGTCCCATGGAGTCAAGGGGAGGTCAGGGGCGACTCGGTGATGATTAGCATATGATGAACATGACTGCAAATGTGATGTAGCCTATGGTGTTTTCTAGCTCTTACAATCATCCCTACAAAATTGAAAGAGAATGCTTAAGTTTGTTTGTATATGTTTCAGTCCAATCAGAACCCCTGTGACCATTGCTTCAAAGTAGAAAGCAGAACAAGCATGAACCAGACAGTGCTTCATATTCTTCATGTTAGCCAGTGCTGTGCAGAGGTGTTTAACATAGGTGCTGAGGTCCAACTTTAGTGTTAGGTCACAAGGTTCCTGAGTAACTTGAAGAAGCCATCAAATATTAAACTGGCCTCCTTTTCATGATCATGGTATGTAAACAAACATATTATCTGTGTGATTGACACACAATCTTTTTGCCAGGCATGCGAGTGAAAGCCTAGACAGCTCTATAGTGTTAAAAGGAGAAGAGGGTCACAGAAGAGGATTAATAATCAAATTGATTTCCGCTAGATTTTATTGGATTACTGGGAAGATTATGCATAGACTACAGGCACAGTTTGGTTTCTGTAAAGTCATTTCAACTAATAAATGTGAACATGAAGTCAGTTTTTTCTCTACTGAAGCATGGACCCTCATTTCTCTGGTCCAATGCTCAATTCTGACTCACTCATTGTGATGTTTGGTATAGGGAAGCACTTGATACTGGGATGTTGTACTATATGATACATTGAAAAGAATTAATTAAGATGATCAAACACTGTAACTGTTTCTTTTAATTGGGTAGATACTTAGAGGTGGATGGAAAACTCATTAAAGGGGGCATATGAATAATGGAAGAGGGCGTGTTGGTGTTGGACTAGCTTAGCTTACATCTTCACTCGCTGGATTGTTGTTGTGACTCCTCAGGTCTGGGAGGGAGTTTGTGCAGGTTTGGAGCAGACGAGGTGCTCAGCCACAATGCAAGGGGCAGGAGAAGCAAGCAAGCAGGGCAGAGAGCCAGGTTGTCTCAGCACTGAGCACTGAAAGTGAGGAGACAGCTTTGATGAAAGGCCCAGCCAGCACAAGCCTCATCAGGCAAAAATGGAAAAAAGTTTGGCCTGCCAGACCACAAGCAGCAGGGAAGCAACCATGATCACTGGCAGCC
The DNA here is from genome assembly GCA_028567055.1 of Leptatherina wallacei. Classification (NCBI taxonomy): domain Eukaryota; kingdom Metazoa; phylum Chordata; class Actinopteri; order Atheriniformes; family Atherinidae; genus Leptatherina; species Leptatherina wallacei. Next base: position 15,162,521 of record JAOXYM010000023.1, read on the forward strand.
ACAACAAGAAATATAACCTTCCTCATTCACAATGTAATTGGTGGAAAAGAACGTGGGTGGGAATTGCTTCAATTACAATACGATAGGGTACCTGATTATGCATGATTAATGCACATTTTGATTTGGTTACACGCTACACCATCGTAGTTTAGCTAACAGAGAGTTTGTTTAATTGCATTTAGGAGAATGAGAATTATCTCTGCTCTGATTCCTATTCTAAAAACTGTTTCTACTGTGAAATAGTAAACTAATGTTTGCAGTTCCATCTGATAACTTATTAAGAGCTTTCAGCAGTTAAACTGTGCTTTATACCCTGATAGAAATACATAAAGTTTCTAGAGTATTATATATATCTATGGTTGTATACGTATTACCACACTTAAGTGGGTCTAATTTTATGTTTATGTATAAGTTTTTCTGCGGATGTAATTCATATCAGTGTTTTCATGCCTGTGTGGATACTATGAGTGAGAATGGACATTTCTAATTTCATGCATAGGTTTATGCATACTATGAACATTGTTGTTATAAATCTGCAGAACTGCTACAGCCCTGCCAGCAATAGCCCAAGTTAGCAGTCTAGCTTTTCTTATTCTTTGCAGTCTTTTCTATTTACTTAGGAAAAATCCTCTAGAGCTTTTCGTCATCCACAAGTTTAATGTGATGGCTTCAATTTCAGAATTGTTTGTGTCTAAATCTATCCTCCTAAACAGTCTCACAAAAATGACATATTCTGATGTTGTTAATACAAATGACTCTTGCAACAAAAGGTTCTCTAGTGCACAGGCACTTAGTATTCCAGTAAGTATATGTGTTAAATATGAAAGTTTAGATGGAAGACACTTGTTGTTGTGATTGCAAACCATCAAATCTGAACTGGACTGAATTGGAATTGAATGTGGCTGGTAATGTGAACTCGACCCAAGTCCGCAGCTGTGCGGTGAAAGTGACAAATGATGCTGCTTGTAGGTGGCTGCAGGTGCTGGGTTTCAGGTGACCAGTGTTGCATGGTCTGTGTGGTAACCAGAGCCGGAATCTCCTTAGGAGTCCACATTGATGTGATCCGTATAGTGTAAAATAACAGGAAAATGCAAGATTGCTACAGACGTGAAAACAGTCATCTTAGACTACTGAATGCCTTCATTATAAGACACACACACGAACAGATGCAGAGCACGTGCTTCCTCCTCCAAGGTTCCAGGTAGTGCATGGAAGTGAAAATTAATAATCACAGGTCTTAAAGTGAGATGTTCTGCACATCCTTTACATATGGCTTGTTACGAGGGACAAAGCACTGATGTGCTCCTCTAAATTTAGAATATAACTAATGGCTGTGGGTAAATCATCTGTCACATGATCACTTTTGCAGAGTTAATTCAGACTTTATTGGGAGATATTTATAGGGGTTAGGAAGATGGCAAAAGATCAAACTGCAGCTCAAAACACAAAATTGTAATTTTGAAAACTTAAGAAAACAAGCTTCTCTTGAGAGTTGTTTTAGTGTGATGCATTATTATAGAAATGTAGATACATCTTAGCGTAACAGGAATGACAACATGTGCCATCATATTTTGTAAGTCTTGTCATATCATTGACAATATATCTCACTGGATCCAAGTATGGAGAAAATATTCATCATTCTCCTTAACAAAAGCATTAGCTATGTAGCTCATCAGCTTCATCTTTTGAGGCCTAAAATGCACAAAAGCCTTTTTATTCTGCTACTGTGTTGTTTTTGTGTCTACCAAGAAAAAGAAAATGGGACTCTCATGTGTTGTTTGTCACTCGTGGATTAACTCATTTTAAACTGAGAAGAGGGCAATGGGTGCAAACTCACTGCGGGCAGCTGAGATGAGGTTCAGCCTGGATTTGTTCTGTTGTAGCACCAGTGTCAGTGCAGCATGTAACCTGGTCAGAAAACAATGCTTTCAGAGTGGCAGATGATTCATTTCAAGTGTGATTGCAAAGCACTGAGAGAGCAGACAAAGAGAGCGTGGTTGAGAAAACACTCACCACGAGTAGGAAGACGAACAATTCACATTTACATCAGAATCAGATTCATCTTTACTGCACCCATGTTGTTATGTGTACATTAACATTCTTAACAGATTATTTATTTTTATACTTTTTTTTTTTTTTTTGCATTTTCTTGCAGCTTTTCATTTACTTTCTGTTATATTTTAGATAGATTTATCTCTCTCCTTTTTTGGGGGGTTACATTCGCTTCCTTTCTTTGTTTTACACCAGTTTTGTTTAGTTGTTCTGTTCCTGCCATCCACACCTGGTTGTAGTTGTAGTCATTTCTCATCATTTGTTTTTGTCTAATTAATTAATTTTACACATCACATTAATCAGCTCTGGAGTTTTCCATTTACCTCACCCTGGGGGTGTAACATATGGTCCTCAAGGGGGATGTATACTTAAGATAACATAGTCACAATAGGGATTGTATACTTTGAAGTAAGGGGCATGTATTGTATAAAGAGGGTTTGTTCTGACTGAAACTTTAGTTGAACTTCTGTCTCCTGGCAGAGTTGGGTTCCTTGCAAGTAAAAAAGCTTTTTGCCTTCTCACTGATCTGAGTGTCTGTCGTTCATCTGGAGTTTTTTCCTAGCAATGACAAACATCTTGATATAAAATATAGTTTAAAATAGTTTTGTTGCCTATACTTTATAAAATAGCTTCTGAAAATATGTTTTTGCTGTAGTTCTCCACCCCCCTCCAACCTACCAATAAAGACTGATGATGCCAATAATTTTGCTAAAGGGATAACCGATGACTTAACATATGATGCCAAGGGGATCCAGATGAAATTTCAGCTTGTGAGAGGTTAAGCAAATGTTATGATTTCAAAACAAAATTGTCCTCAGAGACGATAAAGATTATTGTCATAAGACAGTGAAATAAAGGCAGAGAGGACGCTTTTTACAGTCTTCAAGACAAAGACCAGGAAGCATTGGATAGGTTTTTTTTTAAGAGCCAGAAACGCATGTGAAATAGGGTGAATGAATAAAAAAAAAAAGAAGGTGAAATAGTCTTTTTGACTTTAACAGGCTGACAGAATTTCTTGTAGAAAAGTTTATGGACTGGATGTTTGCCCGTGTGGGCAGGTCAGTCCTGTCGCTTCACATCACTCTTAGACTGCCTCTTAGCTGTTTCAAAAGATGTGTCCTATTGAAGGTCAGTGTCGTGCTGAAAAGAGGGAAGATATCATTTGTGACCAAAATATGAAACAAATTCTTTAAAATCCGTTAAACCAACAAGTACAAATCGTAATTTTTTTTCATTAAATTTTTTTTTATTGAAACAGTTGATTTGAACATAATGACAAATATAAAAATAAAAATAGAAATAAAATGAGAAAACCAGAAATGAACACACGGAAGTTCAAAAGGAGTGTGGCATGAAGCATGAGCTTATCTGATCCCACCTCGATACTTAACATTTTTTGTCATTATACCATAATCATCATTATAGAACATTATAAAATACCATTATCATCATAATAAAACATTTGTTTTATCTTTAAACGTAGGTCGTAGGTTACAGATGCAGCATCGTCACAAAACCTTCTATAAACTGTTAATCTCTTGAATCATTAATTAGGTATATTGCTCAAGAACAGGAAGGGGTGAAACCTGCTTTTATCAGTATAAAATGTCACAGATTATCACTGAGCTTAGCTTCACAAATACATCCAGTGTGTACAGGTCAGATGGACACCAGGCTGACCTACAAACTAAAAATACCACCGGCTGCAGTTAATTAATAAAGTAATAAGATTAGATAGCTTGATTGGAGAGAAATAGACAGGAGATGGAGCAAAGGAAGACTAATCCTGCCTGTCAGCTGTGAGCCGAATCACAGATCCATACACATCTTTAATGGGGTGAATATTCATTCATCAGAAAGGAAAGAAAGTCGGCATGTTCAGTGAATCACTTGAACATATGAAGAGTATTTCAATACACCAGGCAAGGTAACAATATAAAGACCAAGCAGCTGTAAAGTCTGAGTGTTTTTACAAATTTTTTTGGATCAGATTCAGATTAAGGCGTCATTTTCAATGTGTCAGACAGAAACTGTCTGCAACAGCACTCAGCTTTACGTGCATTTTAATGAGATATCTGCTTGAAACTGTTTTTAGCTATTGGCTTAGGATTGCAGCATCAATAAAAATACATGTCAAAGAGGCAGGTGGGAAATGTTGGGGACATGCTATAAAAGGAAAATAAGAACAAACATGAGAAAGAACTGTGAATGTTTTCTGGTGCTTTAAAGCATGTTAATGCAGCTTAAAAGTCCCCTGTTCTGCCAGTCAGTCTTTGGTTATAACACTAAGATCAATTTTTTTTATGCTGAAATGAAGACTAGATGTGATTCAAATATATAACCCAATACTTGTCCAGTTTTGATTCATGGTAGGTGAAGAGAAAAGAACACCATACTGACCCTGCAAAATACAAAAAGTCCTGTTATACTTTGGGACTCTCACTTCTTTGACAGTGCTGTAGTTATTTTGCTAGACAGCTGCACGCTCAGCAGTGCTGAGGTCTATAAAAGCACAGAGCACTTTATCATTCCTCAGGGAGAATGCAAAAACAAACACAAAGTGACTCCCCATTTTGGTTTTCAAAAAACATGAAAGTGGGAATAAATTACATCCGTCTGACCCATTAAAGTGAAGTTGGTCAAGTGCCAAGCAGGCACACACAGCTAGGCAATAGCTGATTGTTACCAAACAAATTTTGAAGCTCCTTAAATACTTCATTGAAACATCAGCAGATGACTGCCATGCACTGCTCAACACATTTGAACAATTTGTCATAATCTTACTTTAGATGTAGATAGAGACACATAACACTCAGTATTATCTTCCCCAGAAGTATAAGTAGCATGAAAAACTCATGTTTAAAGAAATGCCTGACAGGACAGAACCCATTGTGAGAACTTATAGACCTTTCAAATTTGACAAAGATCACCAAGTCTGGATAATTATGAACTTTCTTAAAGGTTATGAAAAGAAAAAGTGAGAAAATGTACTGCATCTTATTAGAGGTCCTAATTCCCTGTGGACATGCCGCTCCCTATTGTGACCAAAAGTACCAATGGTGAAGTAATAATTGCTTTGGCAAGAGCACCACAGTTCACATTGAGTCTGTGTGATTAGAGCCGACGTCCTTACTCCTGCAGATCATCTTAACACAGCTCCAATTACTTAGGAGTTGATTAGATGTTCCCAGAGGAAAAGGCTGTGAGGAATACACAGGACCTAAAGAGACAAATGAACCATAAAAAATGTGCCTCTGATAATTATTAGTGCAAATAACTTCGCAAGAGTCTGAAAAGGTCTCCAATTGAGACAGGTTGCAATCAAAACACGTTTTATAACAGACTTTCATGACTATTTAATGCCTAAGGGTTTTTATACACCAAGTTGACAGGAAGCTGTCAGGGATGTTGAGTACATGAGTGAATGTCAGTGTCGCTTGGATTTTTGGTGTGTGATGTACCAATGGCAGTGCAACATGTTGAATTGGGGTCAGGTCGGTCAGAGAACGACATCACAGGCTGAAGATGTACACTAACTAGAATTAACATGACAGATCAAAAATGTTATGCTAGTAAGAAGAATCATCCTCGGTTTTCCAGGAAAAAAACCCCAAACTAAGTAGAATACAGACGGAGTAAAGACTGATTACAAAAAGCCCTGTTTATTTTTTTTAAATGCATAATGCTTAAATGTTTGGTAAACACAAATAGTACACAGTAATTTATGTGATGCTAATTTGGAATAAAACAGTTTTTTTTTATTGCATGTAAACATTAAAGCATGCCTTCCTGGGCAGAAACTATGAACTAACCTGATAGCTATATTTCTGAACACTTTAAAAAAAAATCTTTATGGTTTCCAGCTTCCTTTATGGAATAATGTCCAATTCAATTCATCCATCCATCCATCCATCCATTTTCTGTACCGCTTAATCCATGCAGGGTCGCGGGTGGGCTGGAGCCTATCCCA
>JAOXYM010000023.1:15168738-15188613 GCA_028567055.1 Leptatherina wallacei
TATCTATCTATCTATCTATCTATCTATCTATCTATCTATCTATCTATCTATCTATCTATCTATCTATCTATCTGGTGAGTTTTGGCATTGAATAAAATGGGAACAGTGTGTGACAAACATTTAACATTACAATCACTGTTTTGGCTCACATGAAATGTGGTATCCATTGCTAAGCAAGGTAGCATTAGCCATAGCACAACCTCTGTGCTACCATTTTTTAAGTTTAAAAGTTTAAATGTTTATAATGTTCAATTATCTGATAACTTGATCTATGATAAGACTTAATGATTCACTGAAGAGTTTCTGCCCCAATTAACCATCCATTATATTTTTTTTTACAGCCACTCCATTCTGTTAGCCTACATAAGCAGCCATAGGGTGGTTGGAAGTCCATCACAATGCTAACAGAGACAATGGAGACAACATGTATGTTTTTGATACAGTGTGAAGTGGCTAGAGTACCAGGAGAAAAAAAACACACAGGCACAGGGAGAACATGCAAACTCCACACAGAAAGGAACAAGGAACCTTCTTGCTGGGAGGCAACGATGGTAACCACTGTAGATCCACCTTCCTAGACCAATCAATCAACAATCTCATTCCTGGAGCTACAAAACTGGCATGGCTGATGAAAGATCACTCATATTTCTCTAAACTTATACTGACACTGCATTATTACATAATTTTACCATTACAAAAAGTGACACTCAAAGTCACTTTCTCGTGGTGAGTATATAGGAGCATCTGCCTGGAAAAGCAGTTTTCAACACAATTATAAGTGCAGAAGAAAGTCCATCACAGAGTTCTTTACGTAACCAGAACTACATACAAACCTCAAGGCACCAAGATGCAAAGCAATAAAAAGGCATTTTGTGTTCACTGAGGGGTGCTACTTTCAGCTTTTATCGCCTGAAAAATCACTTCAGTACATTTAATTGCTGTTTCTGCCTGCTATACCCATGTAAACTGCAGCTCATGTATTGAGTGCACACCTAGTCACTGATGGTTAGGGGTAGCAAATGTACAATAATATCAATGTAATGAGAGTCCACTCTTTGTGACCAAAAGGACATTGTAAATTTATCTAAAACAAACAAATGTGTAAAAAGAGATGCCAAATAGGAAGTAAATGACCACTCCTGAGATGCCCAGTGGAGAGAACAGTCCAGGGTGACTGTTAGGAAAGGTTGCATGTCCCGGGAGTGTCACCACTCTGCTGGTTCCCTGCCTTGGAGTCTCACTGTACGTGCCCTGACACTAAGTAAGACTGACAGCACCATACACTGTCGCCTCTCCTTCCTGTTCCTCCAAAAAGGCCCTGCCCCATAAACGGGTCAGTTCAAACATAAAGGCAGCACTGGGGAAACATGTCTAACAGATACTGGAACATAGTTTTTTTATGTCAGCAGGCTTTATCATTTAAACTTTTTTGTGAAGTTCAATCCATACAGATTATATAAGAACCAAAGGGCACCACATGTAGCATTGTTTGTATTGATCAATAGGTTGAATCTTTATATGGTTTGGTTTACAAGTCCTATAATCATCAATGACCAAATTAATCGAGGAACTCTAAATGCTACCATATGACAACAAAGAAACCCTACCTGTGGGGTCATCATGGTCAGGTGGGGGGGTGGGGTGTACAGTACAGACTGCTGAAACATAATCCAGCAGTATAGTGTGGTTGGAGGTGATAAAGCAGCTGAGGCGATGACGCTCAGAGGACAGTCAGAGGCCAGTGATCAGGGTGCCATCATGGCTCGTCCATGCCACCACACCCACATCTTCACCAGCCAATTACAGTAATTAGGGGATCATTTCCATTTGCTTGAAAGATTAGCTGCTTAATTTCCTGGCTGATAAGATTCTGTAGCTCTCCCTTGTTTCAGTGTCAGCTGGGAAAGTGAAATTGTCATGCAAGAAGCATTGAGCTCTTCATATCTCACATCATATGAAAATGTTTATAGAGGATTTGTACATTATGTTAGTCTGCGGCAAAGTCCTGAGAGATCACTGTTAGTAGATACTGTATGTACTTTAGAAAACGTGGGTTTCTGGCTTTTCATGATGCTCAACAAATAATAACAAGTTTCACTACTTCAGCAGTTTTTTCGTAAACTATCAGTTTGTTGAATTACTGTTAAATATAACAGAAAATTGATTAAACAAGCTGTTGAATAAATTGATTTGAGAGTGATTAATCACTGAATAAAGTGATTTGAGAACTAAATCACTAAACTAAACTACAGTGCATGAACCAAGTCAACATAATTTCATAAATTAAAATGACAAATGCCTCTCAGCAAAGCATGTTCTGTCTGTCATGCATTAATAGCCAGTGTGCTGAGGTTACTGTACAGTGCTAGTGGCACACCCACTTGAGCTCTTGTGTGTGGTGAATGAGCCAAAAATAAAGTAAGTCTCTCAAAATGAGAGCATGAAGCATCACCACTTGGGATCTTCCTGTCCTCTGCTGTTATTGCCTTGTAAAGCAATGCAGCACTGAATAATTCTGAAGCAGTAGGACACTTGCAATGTGGTCAGAGTGTGCTGCAGTAGCCGAAGGGATTCGGTTTTCTGGGTAAGATTTGGACAAAAAGGTTTCTAGTACTGAACAAGAGGAAAGACTATTACATTTAATTAAAATGAATAATGCTTTAGATTCTTTTTCACAGACATTCACAAATAACAAGAATCAACGCTAAAATGAAACATATGCAAAGACGAGCAAAGATATAAGTTAGGCAGTGGTTGTGTACCACTTTACTGACGTCTCCGCTGTAATCTATAAAAACAGCTGTGTTATTTGAAATACAGGACACTGTTTAGAACGGATGAGATGGAGTTACAGGTGAGACAAAACCTCACAGGGTGTTCTCTGTTTCTAATCTCTCTGACGTGTGCATTGTCAGGTTAATAAGGGCCTCTCTCCATCAGTGAAACAGAGAAGAGTGGTGACTAGCAGTTTGCACCTCTTCTGCCATGGTGGTGAGGGTCGAAGCCAAACGTTGACATGAGGGCTCACCCAGGAGGCCCATTGCGGTAATGAGAGCACCCCATCACAACGTCTCCTGAATTGGAGAATGCCATGAACATACAGCGTTAGGTTATAATGTCGCAAGATTAAATGTCCACGGACTTCATGTCACAAATATTTTCTTATAAATATAGTCTTTTAATTGCTTTAAAGTATGTTTTAATGCTGTTTTAAGGTCTCCAAATACCAGGTTAGTTTAAGGGCATCAAATTTGAAAACATTGTCAAAGATGAAAAAACTCCATATAGTCTGTGTGTTACTTAATAAAAACATGTGCATTCTCAATGCATTTCACTAGATTAACAAATCCACCCATGCATATGCTTTTATTTCTAAAACCTAGATAATCAGGAAATTTATCAAAAACGACTGTTTTAACTCTTTAAGTAGAAATCAGAGTAGAGTCACCTTTAATTAATCATTTGAAAATTAAATCACTGACGTCATCTTCTAATCAGAAGGTCCATGGTTTGATCTCCAGACCCTCAACGTGTCTGGGTGTGACACTGAACCTACATATTGCCCTGATTTGCTCATTGGTGTGGGATTGTATAGAAGAAAAAAAGCATAGGATATGTAAATATTTACTAAAAACACATTGAGCATGTTTTACAGAACATTATAAGTTGCTGGTATTCCAACCAGAACTGGAATTTTGAAAAAAACATATAAACCTTGTTAGTCTAACAGAAAGCCAATGAAATCAAAGCTCTCAGGTCTCTCATTTTGTCCTATCCTGATCATTTTATCCCATCTTACTTTTTTATTTATGAACTTTTTAATGTTTCTTTTACACTCTGCTGTAACGCTCTGTTTTATGTAAAGCATATTGAATTGTCTTGTACATGAAATGTGCTATACAAATAAACTTGCCTTGCCTTGCTTTGCCTCAGGTATGCATCCCTGCATCTTTGCTATCTGGTGTCATGATAGATTCCCCATGGTCATACTTGATTTTGGAAACACACTGAGGCAAGGAGAAGAGGCAGTTGGATAGTCCCCAGACTTCATCTATTTTTCAAGGCAGTGGTTTGTTTATTGCTTATTTTACATAACTTTGCCTTGTAGATCTCCCCCTGCCCTCCCCACCTTTTTTTTAAAGGCATCAAAATAAAGGATTAGGGTTTGACACAAAAACCACCTGGTTGATAAAAAAAAGAGAAAATAAAAGATTAACTTGGGATGTTGAAAAGATATCAACCAGTACCCAGCTCTTTGCAGTCTGTGTAAAAGGGTCCTTACAATATGATGTACAGAAAGTGAGCTGAAACTACTAATACATATCTAAATGTGTCATAATAAAAAATACTTAAATCATCAAGAAGTATTGTGCTCTCTCTGGTTTTTGATGAAGGACTGATATAAGCCCATGAACCATCTGCATTTGCAAAACATTATGTGATTTCCAAAAATAAAAGTGAGGGCTGACTTCAATAATCTCCCACAGCCTCAGCCTAATTCTCACTTCTTATCCACAGGCCCACAGTGAGGGCTGCTAAAAAAGGGAAAGCGACTAAATAAGCTCAATCTCACACAGAGACAAAGTTAATCCTACTGTCTTACCTTGGGTCAGTCACTCTAAAACACACACAGGCGCGTACACAGTTGAGAATCAATGATTTCCTGGAGACTCCCCCTATTCTTAAACCCTAACCCTGTTCTAACTCTGTCCTTCATGGATTTGCTTTTTGTCCTTATAAGGGAGACAAATCCCAATAATGTGACTCTGTAAACAGATTTAGAAACTAAAAGCTTGAGTAACACCTGGACCACATACACACACGTAGCTCCAGGTACATTTCTATCAGATTTTCACAAACAATTGGCATAATGTACTGGTAAATTTCCCCTTATGCATACGGTAGCAGTCCAAAAAAGTTGCTGAACATCCCCTTCACCCGGCCATCCCTTTAAATCCGGCCTCCCTCAAGGGAACAATGGCAGAAATGTTTGGCCTTTGGAGCCGGTGAGCGGGGCCATTGAGCGCCTTGCTGTGGGATCGGATGCAGTGAATTAGCGTAAAGCCTCAGCGGAGAATACAGCTGACGCAACGACACTGCTGTGGCCTAGCTATCAGCTCCTGCCATACAACACTGGGACCCAACATGAAAAGATCTAGCATTGGGAACAGCTGATACTACCAAACTCACCTTTACGGATAATATTGATGTGGATGCAAAATAAATGGTTGTTTTCTACTCAACCTTGAAGCTGTGCGAAATTTAATTTAAAAGTTTAATTGACAGTCAAGAAGAAAAAGAACATATCTGCAAAAACACAATACATCTGTCCCACGTTTAAGTCTCTAATAACATATACATGCCAACAAAATGCCAAATCACGTTTTAAGATTTTTAATAAATTTGTAACTTCTGACAAAGACGTTTTGCCCAGGGCTGGAAATAAAAAATTGGCTGGTTCCAGATTAACCTCTCATCTAATTTATGCATTTGTCTGATTAAGCCACACTATGTTAAGACACCCTCACACATTAGACACAGCATTTTGAATGTCTTCCACGCAGGTTTTTGTATTTTTTTCCCATTTAAATAAAAGAAAAAAAAACTAAAGCTAAATTTGACTAACTTATACTGGCTGGAGAGAGCTCAGAGAAGAGACAGAGTGCAACATGATGCAGAACTAGCCTTCGTTCGAAGCTGCCAAAATTTGGTACTGTTGCTTTGAACTTGGTAGCATTAACTGCACAGTCTACACAACATCCAGTCTTATTTGATTTCTTCCACACAGATGGTTGGGGTATACAAGGCTGCTTTGCATTTGTAAAAGACTTGAGTGTCCTTGACCACATCATTGATGTATCGATTGATTTTTGATTCATTTCACAAAACTGTTTGGGTGAAAACTAGTGGCTACCTTTTCATGTTCCAGCTGTTTCATCAATGCAAAACCACAGATATGGTCATCTAAATGAATACATTAAATGGTACAGGCTCAACCTCTTTATACCAGTTCTCATTTAAAGCTGAGCCTCTTGAAATATTCTTATGAATGGCATCTTGCTCCTTTCTCTAAAAAGCCTCAAGCTAAAGGGACAAGTGGTATTTCACCATATGCCTGCACAAAACCACCATATGTGCCACTGGTTAATTCATTTTTCCAAGGCACGAGGCCTATTTTTCTGCTTCTCAATATGCTGGTCATAGCACCACACACAGAAAGTCTTTATTAAATGTCAGTCATCAAATTATAACTCTGACTTGCAAAAGCTCCTTGCCATTTGGTACAAACCTGCTGTCTCTTGTATCTATTCTAGTGACAGTGCAGATGACTGTGTGTAGGTGTGAAAGTGACTGTGCCTTAGTGTGTGAAAGAGCATACAGAGAGTAAAGATAGGTCTTTATGAGTGTGTGTGGTGGTGGGAAAGAGGAAGAGACTAAAGCACAAAAAGTCAGTGAGAAATCAAGGAGAAAGCATCAGTGATGCAAGGCGATAACAGGGTCTATGATACCACTGAGAAAAAGGGTCAGCTGCTGGTAAATTTAGGGTAGAATTAGGGCTCGGCTGCGTGGATCCGACAGATGGAGGATGGGTTCCCAGGGAGCCAGACCTGCTACAAATAGCTGTGTGTGCACATACATGCAATCCTGAAAGAAGCTCAGAACAAGACGACAAGTTCGAACACAGATGTACACCCACCCACACAGACAAATTTGAAAACAACCACATGGAACATTTTTCATTTAAATGTTCCATTTCATTTTCTGACAACACAAAGGTTTAGCTAGCCTTTGTTTGACATTTAAAAATACAAAGACATTCAGTAAGAGAGCAGGATGAAGATGTTCATCCTGCATCCTACATCTTCATGAAGACATGAGGTCTGGTTTTTGGCCCTTTCTCTTCATTTTTTCTAAAATCTCACCGATGTAATTCAGTGTTTAGCCTTTTACTAACTATAAAGCATCTATAGAAACTGTCCAGTCACACTGCAGCTTCACCATCAAGGTTAGAAGAAGAGAAAAAAAGGGAACCCATATAATAACTCATTCCTTTTCTGTACCGCTTAGTCCAATGCAGGGTTGCGGGTGGGCTGGGGCCTATCCCAGCAATTATTGGGCGAGAGGCAGGGTACACCCTGGACAGGTCGCCAGTCCATCGCAGCATATAATAACTGATAAAGTCAAAATGTGACTGCTGACTTATAACTCTCCTTGTCTTCTTGGTCCTATTTAAAGAAAGCTGATTTTGAGGAAGTTTTTAAGGTTTAGGGATATCAAAACTTTGAAAAATACAAACCACTTTGATTGAGACTATGTGTCCTGGTCCTCACATCCATATGTAGCCTCCTCTTGAAAAATACACAAAACGGAGAGAACCAAGCAAAAGTGCATGAAACATAGAAAGAGAAAGGCAAATCTGTTTTAATGAACTTGCCAAGACAAAGTGTTTCATAGGAAAGAGGGACATCCATCATCACCATTTTTCTACAGAGACTCAGCTATAAAAGGAAAAGATGCTCTCACTATGATGGAATTGTTCAACTTTGTGTGCTTGTACATTGACATGCACTTTTAAATTGCATAACCGTGTTGCAAAATCAAGAGTGCAATATAAAAATTTGGCTCTATGACTACTTCCACTTCTGAATTAGAGACATATTAACTACAGTACCTTACAAACATCACAAATGGTGAGCTGCAGTAAATCTTATTTTTTCCCATCTTGAATTGGCAATGTAAAAAGGATGATTGCCTCTTATAGTGATAGCATTAGAGTTTACTTTTCAATATTTATATAAATACAGACTCTGGGTGTTTTTAAATGGGCACGTTTATAGTACTCAGATTAAATCCTAATATGAATGGATAAGGAAACAGTTGTGCTTTGCAAATGGAACCCATTCATATAGAGCATCGCTAGTTTTATCAACAACTCAAAGCCATTTTCACAATTTAAAGTAATTATTATAATTCTCATCATTTTGTCATATTTAGGAAATATAAATTAGAATTGATTTTATGTCTGAAGGGTCTAAATCTTGTTGATAGAGGTGAAATGGGTGCTTTGATTTGTAAGAAACAATAGAGTTTAGCATTCTTATAGCAACGTCTACATCTCCCCCCTCGTTGAAAATTCAGGATGTGATTTGTTTAACTTAAATAATAAGTTGAACTACCTGATACAAGATGTTTCAAGGTGTCACTGGAAGACAATACTCAATGTACAGAGTCAAAAAGTAAAAGTAAAAACTTGCACATGCGCTGGAGCATGTGAAAAAGAAACCCCAGGCTGTTGATTCTGAGTTGAGCTTTACTTGTACGAAGATGTCAAGATGGTAAGTTATTCAAATGAACACCCCTCAGTTTGTGTGTTTCAGTATCAGTCATGATTAAATAGAAATTGTGGTAGATGCCACACAGTTGAAAATTAAGAAACTTAAGAATGAATGTTACATAAATGGAAAAACAAATGGAGATCTTCCTCAGGTGACTGATATTGCTAATGCAGGATCTCATCAGCCAGAACAGTGTGTTGACAATTACACGGAGAGTATTATAGTAGGGCTGCAGTGCATAAACCCTCATTACAAAGATGAATGCACAAGTACACAAGTGGGTGAGATCATGTGTCGCACACACCAAAAGATACACCTGGCATACACCTGAATGCTGGACCCCTACAGTGAAGGGATCTGATGGCGAAATGCTCTGAGGGGGATTTTTCTGGCATTGCTTGAAGGAAATGTTCACTGTAAATCAACACACGGTTGCTCTAAGCGATCATTCTTGTAGGAAGGGTGCACCATATACCTTATACATTACAAAGGCCTCCACAGTGAGCATAGCCTGTGCACCACTATTATCAAAACTTCAAATTAAGAAATATCCACATGTAGAATCAGCATTAGGCAGTTCTGAAGGCAACACCTAATGAAAACACTTTGCTACTTTGTCCTTGACTTTGTCACTAGCATGTACAGTGCAGGCTTCACATTCAGCAAAGAGCCAAGTTCCAAACTTGCTGTGATATAAATCCTCCTCGCGTTTACATCACACCCTGCAGGGTGAAAATTGGGCAACTTTTCCCTTTCAGGGATAATACTCACCAAAACACATTTATGATTCTTCTGCAAAACCTCAATCAGCTGATTTACTAATATTCACAACTCTAGAATAAACTGTGCAATATCTTAAACTAAAATGCAGTGATAGAAATGTAAATAACCCCCCCAAAAAAACAATTGCCAATACTGAGGTGTTCTACAGTAGTAGGTAGTGTCTGGGTAAATATACTTCCACCAATGTTAAAAGCCTTTATGGCTCTGATCACCACAGTAATGATTTGTAGTTTGGGTAAAAGCAGAGGTCAGAGTCAGCAGGAGGAGGGGTGGCTGTGAGGATACTGGATCCTGAGCCGATTAATTTCTCACCCCCCGGGTATCGATGGAAAGGCAGACAAGAGCTTTTCTTCACGTGTTGCCAAGGTATAGACACAGTGAACCACAGACACTCAACTGACACCTGCCTCAGAATCTCCCCACACAGCGCATTAGATAATGAAAACGAGGACTCAAGATTCAAGGCAAAGGTGTACAGTCTATATGAAAATGTTTTGTCTCCTAGACATTTTATTAATAGGGTCCCATACATTTCAACAAAGAAACACAAAAGAACAAAACTATGGCATATAATGTACTACTAATTGTATTTTTACAAATACTTTGTGCCTGTGTTAGTGTCACAAATGTACTTGTTTCACTGATTACTACAGGACTCCACACTGGCATCAATGGAGTTTGAAAACTCTGATTCGATCTTCTATAATAAAGTGTAGCCTTTAAAAGGGACAACAAAAGTACTTACTTTTATGTGGTATTTTGGCTTAATGAGACTTGAGCTTTAAAAATATAATAAGATCATCAACAAGAGTACTTATATCTTCCCCAGTTAGCATTAGCAAGAGAAAGATAAAACAGATGCTAGGTAAGACGGAGTGACAATGAATTAGCAGTTCATTTACAGTCATTGATTAGCACACATTGTATGGATAATATTTCAGGACACACGGATCAACAAAACTGCTTCTAAGAAACAGAGTTAATATAGATATATATACCCACCAGCCATAACATTAAAACCACTGATAGGTATAGTGACCAATGCTGCTAATCTAATTTAGTTGCAGTGCAATGCTCTGCTGGAAAAACCTGCACCCTCATGTTGACATGGACATTTCTTTGACACTTACCACCTACCTAAATTTTTACAGAGCAGTCATACCACCCCCACCACCTCATATGACAACAGCAGACCCTTATAATAGCAGCCTTCTTCAGTAAAACTGCAGCAGGAACCACAAAAACAGCTTAGGAAGGTCTCAATTTCATGAATAAATTAGCAGAGAATGGCATATGACAAGAAATGTTTGCAGTAAAATAAAAACAGCTGGCTTCGTTGATGGCCGAGTTAAGAATGGCTGCTATGATCGGATGCATTTTAGCATAATTTGACAATTACCAATCAAACAGTTCACTGCTGCAGTTTGTGGTATCTTGATATACAATTTTAATAGATACCTACTAGTCAAGACAGTTTGCCTGTTAATCAGTGGTTATCTAAGCACATACATCTAAGCAGATTGGAAAATAGTAAATGTGGGTCACAATGGGTTAATCCTATAATGTAAAATGGACTAACTTCAATAAATATTGTTAAAATGTCGATCAGATCAAATCTACATTGTGGTGTATT
Organism: Leptatherina wallacei; assembly: GCA_028567055.1. NCBI lineage: Eukaryota > Metazoa > Chordata > Actinopteri > Atheriniformes > Atherinidae > Leptatherina > Leptatherina wallacei. The sequence goes on from JAOXYM010000023.1 coordinate 15,179,491, forward strand.
TCCTGGATTCAAAGCAGCACCAGCCGCCCACAGTGAGGGGTGGAGAAAGAAGGATGTTAACCACAGGTGTATGAATATAAAGCATTTATTCTCTCTCTCCTCATATGTAACCATGGCTCTTGTGACTGTGACAGTGTAGGTGTTGTGGAAGGCATTACTGCTTTCTTGGATTCATTTACTTTCTCTTTTTTAGAACAAATCTACTGGTGTCAAACCTGTTTAAAATGAGCTGTGGGTTTGGCTAATGAATATCAGGTGGGATTGAATTAAGCTGGAAGCTGCTATTGCTTGGTGGCAGGTGACAGCTAGCAGAGCAATTACTTTATGTAGCAGATTTAAGAAAAGCCTGTTCAACAAATAAGAAAAACTATATCATTTCTATGTTAAAGTGCACAATGGTGCCAAAACTCACAATAAAAGACTGAAAAAAAAAAACAAAAAAAAAACAAGAAGGCTTTATGCTCTCACACTTGGCATTTTAGTTATCTATTTTTCTAATGTGTAAAATATTACCACACAGTCCAGCACATACACACATAACAACTGCCCTGCTAAACAACAACCAGCTGGCCCATGAACAAGAAGGCCTTTTCACAACTGTTTCAGCCAGTACTACAGTAATATCACATTGCTAATCCCTGGTGACAAGAACTGAAGTTGCAAAACCAAAATGAACAGAAATGGCTGCAAAGCCTGAAATAGCTGCATCAGAAAGGAGTCTCAGAGAATAATGTAATTGGGGTGCTTAGTGACAGGCTGAACAAGAAGGCAGGGAGGGGGAGAGTTCATGGCTCTTCCAGGCATCCGCACAATAAAAAGATGCATTAGTGTGAGACAAATGATTGTTTAGATGAGAGGTAAAGAAGCAGAGGATTCTTTCGCAGCATGTAACTGTTGCTTTAAAGTATCTAAAACGTGTAGAATTCATTATCTTTAATAGCACTCCATAAGTGTGACATAAGAGCCTAATTATGAAGCAGATCTATCCCTAAGTGAGTCTGACCAAATTAGAATGAACCACACATGCCGATTTGATTAAACTTAAGTATTACCCATCACTACCAGCGCCAGTATTTCCTCTGTATATTCCCCTTTGTGTGTCAAAACCCTTAAGATGGCATTTCTTGATTATGATGGAGAGAGATCGAGCTGTCAGCAGCAATACGTCAACCGAGCTCCTGTGCAGTGACCGCCTTAGGCGAGTGTCATTGTAAAAAATGAAATGCCACAGTCACTATCACCAGAGAGATTATGAAAAGTTTATTCTTAGGGTCCTTCTGATTAATGCAAATTACACCTTGCTGCACACAACTAGAAGGAGAAGAGAGATCGCACTATGACAACTCCTCCTTTTCTCTACTTTCCCCCACCCAGTTGCTGTTTAACACTTGCCGGGCACTACTATTTTTATTTTCAGATCCACTTTAGTCTTTTTCTTTTTTTAAATAGATTGCAACAGTGGCTTTTTACCTATCAATGTCTTCTTGATCATTTTATTCAGTTAAATTGAACTATTTTCCATTAAATTCCAGAACTGGCCAAAAAAGAAGCTGCAGAAAATAGAGATACTTATGTCTACAGCAATAGTCTTGTCTTATCTTTCTGCTTCATTTCTGGCAGCTCTTATTGGTCTGAAAATAGTCATAAATGTGTTATACCTGTAGCCATGGAAGCAGCAGTGAATCCCACTTAGCCATCTCCCTGGGAGGCAAAGCCCTCTCATTTAGACACAGACGTGCAAAGGATATCTGAGCAGCCACCTGTGATTATGGTGCAGTTACATAACAAGGTTTGCAGTCTGGATGTGTGAACCTTGTGATCTACTGTTCTCCAAGCTTGCTGCACTATGCCGTCAAAGGCCTTTACATTATGCGAGTACCAGTACAGTACCTGTTGCCGACACACACCCAGAGATGCCTGAAAAGGAGGCTTTGAGCTCCATTAGTAGACAACCTTGACCAAACACAATAGCCTGGTGATGATCGCACACAGGCTATTGCAAATCACCCTCAAAACCCTGAAATCAGAGGCTGGGAGGGAGAAAGAACAGGAGCACACAGAGAAAAAGAGAAAAAAAGAGAGAGAGACAGAGGGTTCCTGCACTGATGAATCATTAGTGATAAAGCTGGGGCTAAGCCAGTATGGCTGTATTTAGAAACTTCTCACTCTTTAAACCCCCTCCCTTACTAATTGTCATCTCTTCTTGTGTTTGACTGATGACTGGTTCTCTGAGAAGCTGTGAGAAAAGAAGAAGCAGACACTCAGCTCTGAGGATAATGTCACACTAGAAGCTGTCAAGGGTAACAGTAAAGTACTCAATGGTGGCAGTCACTGAGAAAAAGCTGGAGCCTGCTCACAAAATCAACTAAAAGCAAGAATCAAAGACACTGGAGAATGTTGCAGACATACTGTTTGGAGTGAGAAGATAGCTGATCTTTCTTAGGAGATATCTATTATCCTGAGAAGCTTCATATATAAAACCATTGCTTTAAAAAAGAAGAGAGTTGACTAATAATGATTGACATCGTTCTAATAATTCAATTTCCTCTAACATAAGGGTTCCTGGCATGGGAGTCATAAAACACACATGAATACGAGCACACAAACACACACATGCATCCTCAGGTCAAATAGTGGTTGATTGATGACAAGTGTGAAAGGCATCAAATCTGTAATAAGACACATCACCCAGTAGCATGATATTTTGAACCCATACCATCTTTCATTTGAGTAACAGGTCACAAAGACAGATGAGGTTCTGGGCCGGTCAACACAGCAACAGTAAACACGCTTACCTACCGCTGCAAAGACCTGGGCTTTTTTCTTTTCTTTTTTTACCACTGACAAAGGAACCTAAATAAAGTTTCTAGAATGTTGGAAAATAGGATTTATCTCCAGAAAAGCATACTGTAGAAGTTGATTCAATCACTCAATTTAAAGATTTCTTCTGAGATTAAAGTAGGAAGTGCATCTGACTCCAGTTAACTGTCACATGACCCTCATCTGGCTATATATTTTTATTCTTTTTATAAAGAATTTTATGTCTTGTAAACAGGGATGATATTGCTAACATGATTTAAAATAACGGTTACTGAATGCAGCTTCTATGTTAACTTCATCCAAATGAAATTATGTTGGACAACCGAGCCTTTAGAGGTGCAAACGACATTTATATGGTGTCAAAGTCACATGAACATGAAAGTTAAATTCTTGAACTAAATTCTAATTTGCTCACTGTAATCTGAAGTGCACTGTCATTGGATTCGCCGCAGGGATCAGTAACTCAGTTGAATTCAGCTTATTTTTTATTGCACCAATTCCCAATTCCATACAGAGATATTACACTGCTCAATATAATCCAGTTATAATCTACATTCGATTCAATTATAATCCAATTAATTGATTCATTCCAATTCAACAGAATAAACAGTTTGAATAACAAACTCTTCATTTTGACAGCAAACATGTCATCACTCTTTAACCCTTTAATGTTCAGCTATTCTATTTGGTAAAGTAACATTTTTAGTGCTGTAATCTTATTAAAGATCTGTGGAAGTAAACCTGCCTCAGAAATTTCTCTTACTTGGTTTGAGTATGTAAAACCAAAAGTAGGTTTCTGTTTTGCCTGTGCTTTTTCAAGTTTTGGTTATTCAACTATTATCATATTATTAATTTGTTATAAAGGAGAGTTTGTTAACCAAATAACAGTTCGTTATTTGGTTTGTATTTCAAGTCTTCTTTAAGTTCAGTTCAGTATTCTGTTGTGTTTTTCCCTCTTCCCATTTTGCACCTGGTCATCTTGTTGATTGCCACACCTGTGCCTTGTTAAGTAATCTACTCCCTCTTTATATTTAACCCCCCCCCCCCTCCCTTTTTTCCCCAAGAACCTCTTATTTCTTGTCTATCCCATCTGTTCAAAAGAAAAAGAGTCAGAAAATGTCACTGCAGTTCTAAATATCTGTGATCAAATTGTAGAGGTTTGCGCTGTGAACCAACGTTTCTAAGACATGTTCTGTCATGAAATCAGGTCATGTGCAGCTTATTTGTTGTTAAAAACAATCTTGTTGAAGCCTTTACTGATTTTGTCGTTCAAATAAACAGAACAGTGGCAGTTTTATATTAAGATGAATATATCTTTTGTTTATCCTTAACACTGCAAACTAGTTATTATCTTGTTCCTTCTGTATACACAAAAAATGAATTAGTTTAATAAGAAAAGGATAACACAAAAACAGACAATTCTTTTCAAATTCAGGCAGCTAGTAAAATACTTACCAATATAAATGAGTGCACAATATACTGCATGTCTTGCTAACTGCATGTGATATACATAAACGTGCATCGTATGCGTTTGTAAAATTAGGCATTTGTTGGGAACTACACTGCAGAACAGTTTAGTGGGGGAAAGCAAGGCAAACACTTCTGTTCTTCATAAAGCTGCCTCTTTCCACTTCTGATTAAATATGATGCTGGTCACAGGCTGCTTGTGGTTTTTGAATGATGCGTCTGTGCATCAAGTTGTTGTCAACTGGTAGTGCCATGATGTGGGAGGGAGGGTGAGACAACAAGATAGGGAGAGAAATAGAGTAGAGGAGGAGAAAAAAGAGGGAGGGAGGGAGGGAGGCTGCAAATGGCAGCTTCTGTGACACCACACGAAGCAGGGGAGGGAGAGAGAGAGAGAGAGAGAGAGAGAGGGAGGGAGGGAGGGAGAGAGAGAGAGAGAGAGAGGAGAGAGAAAAGCAGTCCAACTGGATCAGATTGCAAAAGATTGATAGAGAGAGCTGGGGGACATTAGACATTAGATAGTTTTTTTTGTGAAGGATAGACTTGATACATTTTTTTTATCTGGTTTAGAAATTAAAGGATCGAAAAGTAAGAAGATCAGCTGAAGAAACTGCCTCAGAAGATGGAGATACAAAAACCTCAATTTCAAGCACTACACCTGTTTTTCAAGTCCAGCATTGAGTAGCGGCGACTTGGCCCGAGGTTCCAGTGTGATTCATCAGGGTCAGAACTCCATTTCATCTCCTCTGACAAAAGCTCCTGAAAACGAGGGGGAGACGAGAGCTTAAGGATGAAGAAATTCAAAGCTGGACTGTGTCTTGTGCTGAAGATGATGGAGTGTTTTTTTTGGGTACTCGAGTAGCACAAAGAAGGAGTAGCTGTAGAGGCAGATACCAAGAATGCATCAGTTTGGTTAACAGGGACACTGGGAGAGAAGATACCACGTTTAGTTCTGCAGCCTGGTGTAGGACAGGTAGACATAAAGGTAAGAAAAAGACAGAAAACTTTCTCTCAAACTTGTCAGTGTGACTGTCGCTTCAATGTTTGTCAGATGTCATTGGCAGTGGAAGAATATATCTTTTGTCAATCAATTTGTTATGGAGCACATCCACAGTCATCCTAGTGAAATCCAATCAGATGTCTAATGTTTTATAGATGATTTTTTAAAGGCCTGCTCTGAAACAATATATAAATATAAATCAGTTTCAGTTGGACTAAGCTGTCAGTGAGTGCAAAGGCTATAGAAGCTAAATTAAATATGACGCCTCTTTACAAGTCAACCTTGATCAAACTCTTGTCCATGTCGCTGAAAGAAAAACATTTAAATCCCTGATGATGATGTAAACTGTACAAATGGAAGCAGAGTAAATTCTGTCACCGTGCTATAATAAAGAGACAAAACAGCTTACCTGCATGACATGGTGTCGCTTGTCTGCATGCAATTTGATACAATAAACTAAATGATTTTCTTGTGCTTTTTTAAAGAGGCTGGTTATCGTTAAGTTTGACCTCCGACTGAAGGCCATTTAGGGCAACATCACAGCTTGATATTGACAAGCACAGAGATCTTAAAGGGTTAATCATTAACATGAGCTAGAAGGCAAACAAACTGACCAGACAATAAATGTTAAAGTTCAACCAATAAAATTTTAATCTACAATGTTTGGGGCATTTACTTCAGGAAAGCAGAGAAGGCAATAAAAAGATAATACACTGTGTGATAACATCTGTTATGTGATCATATAAATTCCTAATCAAAAATATTTATGATATTAATGATGAATGTAAAAAATGTCAAGAATTTTTTCTAATCTCTACGATTTGTGAATAATACCATTATTATTCCAGCAGTATTAGACATTCACTGTCTGGTATATCTGGGGACCTACAATGAATACTTTCAATTACATTTTACAGTTGATAGGATAACTTATGACAGAATAAATGTATTTGTTTTTAAAGTAATTATGTATGCTATGCGCTTAGGACAATATAACAAAGGAAATCAAAAGATCTATAAATCTCTAAAAAGTATTCTAAACAAACACAATCTACACTGCATGTTCCCAGTTCCAACCTAAAAACACAACTAATGTTCTGGGAGTGGAAAACAGATTCTGGGTGCAGGGGTTCATAGATACATGTGGTGCCTCTGGTACTCTGCACTTTTCTGTCTGCATAAAAGAAATCATTAATATGCAGGTACAAAAAGGACACAGGATGAAGATTGTGCCATATTGAATGAGAGGTCAGTGACCTCATTCTGTCATCATTTCAGTTTGATTCATCAGCGATCGAAAAGAGACATTAACTTGTAGTAGCTCGTCTGCTTTGGCTAGACAGTTTACATGAAATTTGAAATCGCCGGGTGCAGATGTAATATCGGTGATTCTTTGTGAATGGGTACAAATAATGAGAAACATATTTTAAAAATCCACAAACATGAAAGTTGAAAAGAAAATCAATGAGGCACCCAACACATGAGGCAATAATCAGTCAATAGGAACCAACCTGCAGGGTTGTTTGGTTCTAAGTTAGACTATTACTGTTGTTTTTATCTAACTATTAAAAACTATGAAATATCACACACTGGTTATTGCATTACATCTAAATGCAACCAAAAAAAAGGACTTAACTTTGCAAAAGGAGCTTTTAATCAGATGACGCCCCTGCAGTCTTGAAGCAGTGTTACGTTCTATAGGAAAATACCTGTAGGTCACTCGAGACCAGGTGAGTTCCGTGTGGTATGTAATAGGAAAATACAGTGACACCTGAGACTCTGCTCTTCCTTCACAATGGCCTTGGGAGGTGGGCCCAGATCGGAGTTCCTTGGTGGCTCAGTTTCCTGTGTCCCTGTCTTGAGATGAAGTACTCTCTCCCACTAGACTTCATTGTTCGTCCAATCCCTTCCATTATTTTGCTCATCCAATTATTCCTCCTAATCAGCAGCAAGCTTATCGTCTCTCCTTTAGCTGCTCCTCTCAACTCGTTTAAGAACACACACAGCACACTAGGTCATAAAAGGTTATTCAAGAAATGATTAAGTAAGGAGCAAATCATCCTCTTTGGGGTTATGTTGATTTATTTATTTTTTAGTTATTTATGAATTTCACATAATCTGGAACAATTTGTGGTGCTGCACAATTCAGTTTATATCTGTTTTTTGTTTAAATAAACAGAATGTTCTATTCTGGGTTTTCAATAATGGGTATATTTTAGTTCATTTCCATTGATTAAAATAAAAGACAACTCTAAAGCAGCTCTTGATTTAGCCCAAAATGCCTTTTTTTTAAGTTTAATATAAAAATATGCTTTGTAAGTTAGATCCAAAGAAATGCAGACTGACACTTTGCCAATATAAGAACAAAGACACTTAGGATTTATAGTTATTTAGTCATCAAGTCTATTAGACAGGGATTCATCTCTTGTTCAAACTTATTGGTTTGTTAAAAAGTGCTGTCAAGAAAAAGATTTGTCCTTAAGATGTAACTGAATGCATCATAAATGCACAACCTCTCTGAGGGACAATCTGATTTGAAGAGCTTGCTATGTATCTACAGAAAAAGGCTTTCTGCCTGGTTTGAGATTCTAAAGCACTTATCTAATGACTCCAATGATGCTGCAAAGGTTTTTACTTTCATTTGATCAATTGAATGGACACCTGACACTGCATGACTACAGTATGATAAGGAGACTGTGCACCGTGTTCAGCTGCTCTGGACATGCCCATAGTGTGGAGACTGAGATGTATAATGTGACATGCAGAAACAATGTCGGCAACCAAGATTAATTTCTATTACATAACACAGTCAGTGTAGTTACTTGGTGGGTTTTGTTATCTCTAACATAATCAAGCCCTTCTGCCTCATGGGGGATCCAAGGACAGTGAAGACAATCTCTTTGTCTGTGTAAAAGTCAAACATTTTATACAATTAAAGTGGGAATTGCAACTTCGTTTCACATTTTTCACACGTTTGAAAGGAGTGATAGGATAACTATTTTTAGTATCAACAGCTGTGCCCTTTTGGGAGTGCAGTGTTATATTATCATGGGCCAAAAAAAGGGCCTTTGCAAGTATAAAAATAGCAGATTTAGCTACAGTACGTTTTCCTGATACAGGTCCGCGTGTGACCCTGAGGGACACTTTTAAGATCTGGCCCCAGATCGGCAGAACTTCCACCTGAAAGGGTGCGAGTGAGAGGGGATTTAGTGTGTGGCAGACGGTAGGGCACGTGGGATTTGGTAGCGCACATGAGTGAGCCGCCGGGTCTTCAGGGTCCAAATCAGACAGGCAGACACACAACGGATGTGGCCAGGCGATAAGAGCTGTAGCTCCCAAGAGTAAAACTCCTTGACCACAGGGCTCAGCAGTGAAGACCACTGGTCAGGTTATCTCATGCCTGGCAGAGGCAGTGATCTGAAGGATGTCCTAATGTAATCAACAATCACTTCATTTCAAACTCTCGTCCTGGCACACATATTCTTAATTATTTGTCATTTCTGGTAACATTTCTGAGAGCTATAAAGTTCCAGTGTGTAACCACAAATATTGTAGGGCATTATAGAAGGGATAACAACTATTTCCAAGCACTAAGTAAAGAGAGCATAAATTTCCTACATCCTCACAGCATGATTAATGACACCACACATTTTACAGAATGGGGTCAAATAAATAGAACCCATCTTTCTCCATTTTTGTATGCAGCATCTGGAAATGATGTCCAATGAATCAGTGGCACACACAATAGTCGCTTGGGAGTTTAAATTCACACACACACACACACACACACACACACACACACACACACACACACACACACACACACACACACACACACA
>JAOXYM010000023.1:15188713-15199680 GCA_028567055.1 Leptatherina wallacei
ACACACACACACACACACACACACACACACACACACACACACACACACACACACACACACACACACACACGACTCCCTCTTCTCCCCCTAATATAAATACAGCAATGAGAGGACAATGACAAACTTGGGCCACAAGAGAACATGTAAAGGAGTACAACTTGTCTGTTGTAGGTGTGATGACTGCATAGCATGCTGCTGACAGTGTGTTACCGATATGTAATGGAAATTATAAAAAAATATGGAAGATTTTCTCACTGATGTCAAGAATTTCATATATTAATACTAAGCATGTGGTAAAGGAGGATTTAGTCTTCATTGCCAACCTTCTTATTTGAATGAAAAGAGCTCAGGAAAGACCATTCAACACAAGTGGATGTGATGTGAGGCCAGCTCTTCACTTGACTTACCTGACATCAAAAGACAGGAGGACCCTTCAGTGAGGGCCACTTGGATTTTGAGTCGTGATGATTAAAGTGGGCATGATGGTGAGTAGAGAGAGTGGAAAGTAGCTAAAGCAACTGGAGCTATAGATACTAAAATGCAGACCTTTTACTAAGAATTGGAACTGGAAAATGAAGTTCTTACTGCAATGTTGAAAACACCCTCAATTTATACTGTTACAAATCTGCTTCCATCTATTAGTTAGTTAAAAGATGGGTTTGAGTTATACTTTAAAAAAATATATAACTGCTGTAGTTAATAGGTAAGCTCATGCAAAATATTAACTTACATAGGGTCAAATTGATGTAAAATATTAATCAATTTAAAAAGTAATAACTATTTGCAATTACTAGCCGATGTGTTACAAAAACCTGACCAGTGTTTTGCTTCCTGGGAAATATTTAATATGATGTGGCCACCACATGGAGTTGCTTTTAATCACTGTATATAGTGCATAATTAAAGAGCAATTCATGTACCAACATTTTAATGGAATGATGCTGCAGCAGCTGACTGCAACATTAAGTCATCCTGATTTTTTTCTCTTTTTTGAGAATTGTTTCCATTTCTCGCAAGGTTTTGAGAGAATAACATAATAAGGATCTAATGTTTAAAACAAAATCTTAAAATAAGGAAAACATTTAGCAATGGCAGTCATGTGCACTGTAACACATGGACATATCAATGCGTCTTTTTCAGCTTCCATGATTAGTTGTTTAACAATTTTCAAGAAATGTATGGTGTGATTTGGCTGTCATGTTGCTTATACATGTTCTCTCCTGACACTCTCTACAGGGATTGGATTCACACACAAAGCTCCAATCCTGCTCCCTAAATGACTCACTAAAATGCAGCGTAGCCAGTGATCAAGCTGTGAGGGGCCCTGATCACGCACTTGGACTCCAGGCCTGCCCTTCTGCTCTAACTCTGCAGCTGGAGGCGCTTTCAGGAGCATGAGTGTGGGAAGGATCAATCGCTACAGTATTGTTTCATCTGAGGAAGAGGGCCTCCGCCTCAATACCATGCATGGCATGAACGGCTTCGGCAATGGCAAGATTCACACACGCCGCAAGTGCCGCAACCGCTTTGTGAAAAAGAATGGCCAGTGCAACGTGCAGTTTGCCAATATGGACGACAAGTCGCTGCGCTACATGGCCGACATCTTCACTACATGTGTTGATATTCGCTGGCGATGGATGCTGGTTGTCTTCACACTTGTGTTTGTTGTCTCCTGGCTGGCCTTCGGCCTTGCCTTTTGGGTCATTGCATTGTTGCACGGAGATTTGGATAACCCAGCTGGAGATGACAACTTCACTCCTTGCGTACTGCAGGTCAATGGATTTGTGGCTGCCTTTCTATTCTCCATTGAAACACAGTCTACCATAGGTTATGGCTACCGCTGTGTGACCGAGGAGTGTCCAGTGGCTGTCTTCATGGTGGTCTTCCAGTCAATAGTTGGTTGCATCATTGACTGCTTCATGATAGGCGCCATCATGGCTAAAATGGCGAGGCCTAAGAAGCGGGCACAAACACTTTTGTTTAGCCACAATGCTGTCATTGCCATGCGGGACGGAAAGCTGTGCCTCATGTGGAGGGTAGGGAATCTTCGCAAGAGCCACATTGTAGAGGCCCATGTCAGAGCACAGCTCATCAAACCTCGGATAACTGATGAGGGGGAATATATTCCTTTAGATCAGATAGACATTGATGTGGGTTTCGACAAAGGCTTGGACAGAATTTTCCTAGTTTCACCCATCACTATTCTACATGAGATAGATGAGGAAAGTCCTCTTTTTGGGATCAGCAAACAGGACTTGGAGACGGCAGACTTTGAGATTGTCGTCATCCTGGAGGGGATGGTTGAAGCAACTGCCATGACCACGCAAGCTCGAAGCTCATACCTGGCTTCTGAGGTCCTTTGGGGTCACAGATTTGAGCCAGTCTTGTTCGAGGAGAAGAACCTGTACAAGGTGGATTATTCACACTTTCACAAAACCTACGAGGTGCCGTCCACCCCACGCTGCAGTGCCAAGGACATGGTGGAGAACAAGTTCCTAGTCCCCAGCTCTAACACCTTCTGCTATGAAAATGAGCTGGCCTTCTTAAGTCGTGAGGATGATGAGGAGGAGGAAGATGTAGGTGGTGGGAGCAGGGCACTTGCAAATCTCAGTCCAGGCCGGAACAGCCGACATGAGTTTGAACGCTTACAAGCCACCAGGGGGCTGGATCAAAGGTCCTATCGTAGAGAGTCAGAGATATGACCCCTACCCACTGACCAAGAGTCAGACTTCAATAACTTAATCCAAGCGTAAAAATGCAGAACAATGCAAAGTGCCATAGGAAGAGCTGACTACTGTGAAAGAGTGGGAAAGAAATATAACAGTAAAAGGGACATAGCTGGAAGGAATGGGGAAAAGTGAGATTGCACAGCTCAGAAAAATGTGGTAAGGAATGTCTACAATCAAGGAAAAGGCTAAAGAAAGACCTTCTTCCTACACAGAAACTTGAATCTTTTTTTCACATGGTCCTTTTGATTTAAGAGTGCTTAATGCTAGTACATTGACAACTGTTATGACAGAACCTTAAACAAATCTAAGGTGTAAATACATTTCTTAGGTAAGCTATGTTTTGTGTGCAGTATCATCTTCTAAAAACACCTCTGAGAAGTAGTTGTCATTCCAACTGGTTCTTGGACACAAATCATATTGTTATGAGGCTTCTCTTAAACTCAGCTTGCATTCCTGTAATTTACTGAACCAGCACTTAGCAGCACATTGAAAATTCACGCACAGCAGTATTTAGATACAATGAGCCAGGGTAAAACATGTGACCGCGAGCAGCTGAGAACAACATAATTAAACAGCTTCATTTCAGTAATGATAAGGTCCCTAAATCTAAACCCAACATGAGAGAGCAGGAAAAATGAAGTGCTCTTTAAAATAAAAGAATGTATTGAATGACTCTTGCCCCAGGTTAAATCAATATCATGGCTTGGCTGTTGACACATATCATATGTGCAAAGAATACAAAGAAACCAAAAGCATAAATGGTGGACAAATAACTTGAATAAACATTCAGTCAGAATGTGGCAAGTTCTGATATCCAGGTTTGTACTGATGAAGTAAATAAACAAATAGCAGCAATTTTTGATCTCCCAAAGAAATGCACCTTAAAGTGTACCTTGACTTTTGCAAGGTATATAATAAACCCAGTTCAGCTAAAGCCTGTATCCTGGCAGGCACAAACTACAGTCATTTCATTCCGTACTGAAATGATGAAAAACTGACACAAGCTGATCACACTTATATTTATTTGTTCTTTTCACAAATGAATCTATGCATAATAACCATATCAGGGGACAGATATCTCATTCAGTTTTGTTTAAGATAAAATCCTGTAATTGCATTGCTTTAATCACTATTCAGAGCTTATAAACACACAGAAAAAATTGTAGGACTAGTTGTTTTATCAAAACTCTTATTTTATACACAGGAGAATTGCAAGAATGAAAGTTTAGTTTTGCAATCAAAGTCAATTGGAAATTGACTATCCTATCAAAAACACTGATTTCAAATGCTGCACAAAACTCTTTTTGGATAGGCTAAATGACATAGAAAATTTACATAAATTCACCCTATATTTTGATTAATTACTCACCAACACAGGTCAAATTTACCAGCTTGATCTATTGCTATTAAGAGAGACATTCTCTCGATGAACAGCTGCTAGGGTGCAGACTGATTAGATGTAAAATATTATTTAATTATAGTCATTAGAAATATACCTTACTACCAACTAAGAACACAGCAGCAGCAAAAGATAAAAAGAAAATCTGCATCAATATAGCCTTTGATTCTTGCAACTACCACTCCTACTTCTAGAATAATTCATTTGAAGCTTTAGCCAACAAATAAAAGTATAAAGGAGAACATTTTCAGTGTCTTTTCTGACCAACTCAGTTGTATTTAGAAAATATAAACAAGTCTGTAGTTCGATACCAGCAACACACTCAAAAAAACATATATACAAGATAAAGCTTTAATAATTTGGTAATTAATAATATTAATACTGTCTGCTCAGCCGTCTGTGGTTGTCGTTTTCTGGTTCTCTTCTTCATGATTCACCACATATTATCAATAGGAGATGGATCTTTGACTGCTGGCAGGCCAGTAAAGCACACACACACTGTGTGTATGAAGCCATGCTGTTGTAGGTCATGCAGAATGAGGTCTGGCATTGTCCCACTGAAATACCTCCATTGGTCTCCTGGGAAAAGATGTCACCTTGATGGTAACATATGTCTTTCTAAAATCTCAATATACTATCCTGCATCAATGATACTTTCATACATATGAAGTTAGCCCATGTTGTGGTTACTGATGCACCCCTGTGCCGTCACAGACAGTGGCTTTGGCACCTTGAAAAGACTAATTTGGTGGATGCTCTTTTTCCTTTTTCTTTTTACCCAGTCCTCACACCTTGACTTCAGCTGTCATCTCTATTCCAACTTTTTAATGTGTTGCTGCCATCAAATCTTAGTTTTATGTTTATAAAACAGAATGGTCAATGAAGGCATCGATGATATATACCCTTCATACTTATGTTTGTTTGGCAAAGGTTCAGAGGAATTTACAAATTACAAATGAAAGTTTTTGTTACATTTAAGAAGATTTCCTGACTTTTCTGGAGAAGGGGTTTCAACAAACATCATGCACTATAGACATTTTAGCAATATGCTATTATAAAGAGTTGAATCACTGGAGTGAAATCTGAATGGAAGCAATAAACACTGAAGTACATACTTTTTTCAGTCCATCTTGACAAGTAAATGCTTAACAATTCCCTTTGTTATGGATTAAACATACATAATCAGAAATACTAAGAGATTTGAGAAGACCCGAAGAGAATGACCATGTTTTGTTTAAATCTATTTTTTGTTGTTCTTTTTAGTTTTCATTGTACTTGTATGCATATGATTTATCATATTTGATACCAAAGTAATGAAGAGTAGCTCAGACTTAAGTTTCAAAGTGGTTATTCCAATAATTATCTTCCAAAACCAGATGGCGAGTCATATTTTATTTGAGTCTCCAATTTGAGAAAAGACGCTTTAGAGATTTAAATCATTACTTATATACGTCATTTATCAAATCAAACCCCTGAAGTCTAAAAGACAGAATTAATCAAGTCAAATTCAATTTATAGTTACATTTATTTAATCTATATATAGTAATTTAACAAAAAATTATTATGCATGACAACTGTGGCATGGACAATAGATCTTAATGATCCCTTACTTTAGATGCCTGTTCAGAATTTCTGATTCATTCCTCAACATGTTTATGCTGTGTCACAAAATACCATTCACCATTTCCAGTTTATCTATTACCTCACTAAAATATGGATGTCATGATGTTCCTGTGAGACAATTTAGTTTTACTTTCGCACATACAGGATTACATATGTGTAAAGAAGGAAACTAATAGAATATGTTGAAACATGAAACTAAGAGGAGAACCATAAAATGGTTGTTTTGTTGGTCACAATGACTAATATTTTCCTAATAGTCATTTAACTCTAGTGTTATGTTTGAGTCTATGATAGCTCTTGGTAATATGTTGTCCTTTTAGAAAAGGGTGTAGGATGTAGTGCAATAAACATAGGTTGTTTTCTTTTGGCTGATAAGTGAACAATTATTTGCCCAACCCTAAACAGTTATTATGCTCATTACCTTCTGGGAAGGTTGTGTACACTGAAGTGTGAACCTTTGCACCTACTTACATATTTCAGTGGTATTAAAGGCGAAAAGTCAACAGATGCATCACTGAAATGCACAGTTCAATCATTTCTACAGATTTTTTTTTCAAATATTGTTTTAGCTTTGATGTTGCCCACCTGAGCCCTTAAAAATACACAAAATATTTAGCAAAATATAAAGGTTTATAGTGTAAAAATCATTGTTGTGTTAAAAAGAAATATCAATGGAGCAGCCAGGCTGAACAAACCTGCTTATTTTTATACAAGGTTCTTTTTGATAGAATACAGCAATCAATATTAATCTGTTTTTACCAGAGTCCTAAAATGAAATCAGTACTGAGACTATTGAAAGACAAAAAATATTATTCTTATCTATTGTTTAATTTCTGCTGTTTCCTTTCTGCACAGAAGCTCATGATCAAATAGGTATTTCTCTTCAAGTGATAACTGGGGATAAAAACCTTTGACCTCTGTAGAAGTCTTCCTATGTCCAGTGAAGTGTCTACTGGGCATTTGATTTTCATTCAAAGTCATTTAAATTATTCAATTAAAAAAACTTACTGCAAAAAAAAAAAGACTACTGTTTTTAATTTTCTTTTTTTGTTGTTGAAAATGGTCCTCCAGTCTGCACTGTTGTGCAGCATGGGATCCACTTCAACCCATGAAGTTCATCAAGTGTGGCCAGGTATGAACAAAGTGGTAGCTGAGGAAAAATCTCAACATAAAGGGCATTCGAACTTTCTACCACCGCAGTCTCAGGCCATTCATTCAAGAGGGCTCATCAATTAATCACCACGAACAGCGGAGCCAGGGGCCTTTTGGCCTATAGATCTATTAAAGAAGCCTTCAGCTGAATTTGTCAAAGCAATTACATAATAACACAAGGGAGATCATTACTGATGTAATGCTTCAGAGAGGAGGAAAACTTGCTGTTTTGAACAACGTCTAGCCTGGAGGTCGCTGTACAACGATCAAGTCATTTCCATTATGATTATTTTACCGGTTGCTAAGCATGGCATTTTCATTAATGAGGCTGTATGGTACTACAACTAAAATGGGTGCAATTTTTTTTACAATACTTTATCATTAAATTTGGAATTGTTGCAACTGAATATTATTTAGAAAAAAATGCAACAACATCAGTATCACTGGCTTATTTACACTGTTTTTCTTTTTTTCTATAGAAAGTCAAAAAGTCTGCTGAAGAAAAAGGTCTGGTTAACAGCTCACCATAACCAGACAATAACTCTATCTAGCCTGTTTGAAAAATAAGTTAGAAAATTGTTTCTCAGTCTATACTCTTCCAGTACAGAGCCTTGCTGTTGTAATACATGTACAGTGGATTTAAGCATTGTCTTGCTGAATGAAACAAGGCCTCCCTGTAAAGACATTAAGTAAGCAGTGACATATTTTTTTACTGATGCTTTCGCTGATGTGCAAGATTCTGTGTTCACCAACGCATTCCCGTATCATCATGCTAGATGCTGCCTGTCCTCTTTAGTGATAATAATAATGATACTATATTTTATTTGGATGCGCCTTTCAAGGCCCTCAAGAGCACTTTACCACAGCAACAGAAAATATGAAAAAACACTAATGTAGTATGAGGCACTGGATTTTTATTCATCAAACAGGATAGTTTTTCTCTTCACCTCAATTCAAACAATAAGAAAAACTGAGTGTGATGGGAGCCTAAACTCTTTATTGCATCCAACTCAGATCTGAATGACAATCATGATCATGTAGAAGTCAAGCTATGACAGAAAAACATACCTGAATGTAGAGAAGAATGGGTGCTTGCTCACTACAGGGCATTTTGTTCTGTTTGTGAAATATGGTAATTTACTCCTCCATGAAAGATCCATCCATCCATCCATCCATCCATTTTCTGTACCGCTTAATCCAATTCCCAGCAATTATCAGGTGAGAGGGTCAGGTTGCCAGTCCATCACAGGGCCAACACAGAGAAACAGACCAGCATTCACACACACACACACTCGTAGGGAGAATTTAAATTGACCAATTAACCTAACACGCATGTCTTTGGACAGTGGGAGGAAGCCAGAGTACCACGCATACACAGGGAGAAGATGCAAATTCCACACAGAAAGGCCATTGTTTCAAACCCCAGCCCAAACCAGCAACCCCCTCTGGCTCAAGCTCTGCCCAGGGCTTGAACCAGTGACCTTCTTGCTGTGAGGCTGCGCTGCTAACCACCACACCACCGTGCAGCCCCTGAAAGATCCAGTCTCAGCGAATTGCTCTTTTTTTATTTAATAACCCTTATCAGCACTGAGATATTCAACCAGGTGTGTTGATGTTTTTTAGTTTTTTTTTTCAATAATCATTACTTTCCCATTCTTTTGTTCCTACTTGTTCAAACGGTTGTTGGCATCAAATTCAAAATCCATTGGCTCTTGGAGGGAAAAAAGACATTTCAAATACCATTTCTTAAACATTTTAAAATAGATACATGATTTGGAAGTTCTTGCGTATTCTTTTTACATTTTACACGTCCCAAAATTTTCTGGATTGAAGTTATAAGTGCAATGACTCATTTATGAATAAACTTCATTAATGTTGCCACCTGATGACAACTGGATCGTGTGATGATGTCACTGTAGCATTCTGGTTACTAATTCTGCAGGCCAATCAGCGCCATGCTAGCATTCTATAATGTTAATATTGGTCATTATTCATAAATCATAATATGATCAGGGATAGGAACAATGCTATTAACAATATTTACAACTACATATTAAGATTTGCTAAATAAGATTTATGCTATTTATTTAGTAACATTTGATTTTATAATAGAAATGGTCATTTTTATGATGAATCACAAAAAACAACCAGGTACTGATGGTCCTGATTCATTTAGAAAATGAATTGAAAATGTGAATTATCTGGTGTCATGCCAACTTTGGCACCCCTGAACAAATGTCTGACAAGTAATGAATAACCCCGATTATGTGATCTGTGGTCATGAACTCTTTCTAAATAATTCAGGTTGGTGTGACTCAGTCACCCACTGTGAGTGACAGATGTAGGATTAACATGCTGGCCACTGGTTGTGCTGAGCTCAGGCATTGGGTCTCAGCACTAACTGACACTGGGATCACAAAGGCTATGCTGGAGGCTTTTGCCAAGTTTGATTATGTAACATAGACTGAGCTGTGTGCATCGGGCTTTGTGTGGCTTAGTATCACACACACAGAGTAAAAGTGAAGCTTTCAGGATTTAGTACTGGACAGTGTTAATGAATGTGTAATGCATGAAAGCATATTAGTTTTTTTCCCCTGATAGTTTGGCTGTGGAACTCAAAATTTGGATGCCTCTGAAAATAGGTTGTCTTGTGATGGCTGTGATGGTAAACTAGTGTATTGTATAGTGGGATTAGACACAAAGAGTTTGTGGATAATTACGGGAATGTGAAAATAAACTGCCTTCCACATGAGAGGCTGCTTTAATCCCAAACATGTCCCAAACATACATATGGGATGAATTCAGCCTTTTGGGACGGGTAGACTACGACTTCAGTTATTTTAATTAAATACAATCCCAATTAATTCTTCTTAAGCCATGTATTGTAGGGCTATTGTTAGTCATAAGCTAACACTCAGGTGAGGACTTGAATGTAAAGCTACTCTGTGGTTTTTTCTTTTTTGCTCTTTTTTCTTTTTTTGCTTGTATAATGAACAAAAACATACAGAAGAAATGTCTGAAAATGACCATTTTAAAACTCTGTCCCCAAGGCAGAAAACAAAAAAATAAAACTTCATACTTATGGTCTCTGGGTAAAATGTATTAATTACCATGTGGAGACTGTTGGCATGTAACCCACTGGTCAAGACAGAAAAAAATCTTTTGGAAAAATAAGCTTGCAGGTGTGGAATAATTCAGACACGATTCCAGCAGACCAAAACACAACAATACGTAGAGACAGACAGACAGAAAGATGTGAGGATAACATTAAGGTAGTGTGTCTAAATTACGCAACAGCTCATTTAAAAACCTGGATCCCTTGGGAATGTCCCTTCTGTGAGTCCCAGGGAGCAGTTGATCGAGCCAGCTGAGGTCTGAAGTCACGCATTTGCTCACACGATGATGAGCAAAAAAAAAAAAAAAATTACTATAAAAGTTTATGGCATCAATTAAAAGATATGACATGATGCAAGAAAGTGACCTGCTCAGGCTTTTTCTGAGCCAGCCTACATAGATTCATTATAATTACTGCTGGAAGAAACTCCCTGTAGTCTGAATGTTGATGACAGTAAAATGAGGGGAGATTGTGTTGAAGGAGCTATATAAAGCTCTTTGGCATCAAACAACATGTGGCTCTTATTCACCACTAGATGTACTGCTGCTTAGTTCCAGTTATAGTAGCATTCAATCAAAGATACTCAGTAGGGGTTTCAGATCTACGTTAAAATAACTATGCCTGGCTTGAGAATGTTACTATAAGGAATTCATATCCTCCTTACTTTAGCTCATCCAATAACTGCACACGTGGGTAGTTTAGTCTGAATCTAATTTACATCAAATTTAATGTCACTTTCATACTTTTCAAGTGGAAAAGTCTATATTTTGAAAGGCCACTAAATGAAGATAAAAATGTATGTTATACAAGGCGGTATAAGGGAATGGAAGTCTTAACTGGACAAACACAGTTAGATGAAAAGGAAAGTAGCCTGTTTTCATTGGTTAAGCTTTAAGTCTCAGGACATATAAATGGGGGGGGGGGGGGGGGGGGGTTTTTTTTGTGGGGGG
>JAOXYM010000023.1:15200687-15219903 GCA_028567055.1 Leptatherina wallacei
TATCTATCTATCTATCCATCTATCTATCTATCTATCTATCTATCTATCTATCTATCTATCTATCTATCTATCTATCTTGAAATGAAATGAAATGATATCATAAAAAGTATAAGAATAAAAGTAGAATAAGAATAAAAGTACACTCAATAAATTATTACTTTATAATTTTTCAATAATGTTTGCATTTTGGATTGATATTGATCAATATTGATCATATGATTGATATATTGATGTAGATTGATGAATCTTTAGGATATCCCCCTGGACTGCAGACAAAATTGAAAGCTCCAGCCGAACCCTAGAAGGAGACGGTACCAGGTACGGACAAGCTAGGGTTAAAAAAAACATACATTTAAAAAAGGAAAAAAAAGAAGAAAAAAAAAGAACAACAATTATACACCGGCAGCACATGCTGCAAAGTCTGACTTCATCCGAGCTGCCTGATTATATCACACCTTAGAAGTTGCTTGCCTCAGAACAGAATTTCAGAGTTGAACGAGCCAAGTAACAAGCTGAAAAGGATGGAGCACCTTTGCAATAATTCTGAAGAATTTTGAATATTATAACATAAATACTACCGAGCTCTTTTATTCTGTGACAAGTCAATAACTTTACACTTAGGTGGCACAGTCACACAGAGGAATAAGAGTCAGCAAAATTGGGTTGGTGACAACAGTGAAGTCATGAGAACCGACACTGAGCTGCAGCAACAGTCTCTCTGGTCTCCCCTGGGGCAGACTCGGATATGTCAGCACTCTTTCTTAATGCAGCTCTCAGTGGAAGGTAAAATGGATAAGATCCTTCTCTACCAAATACACCTCAACAAAACACTCACACACGCCTCACAACCTCATCACCCATCCAACACATGCCTACCTAAACCAATACGCATCATTTCTTGCAAGCTTGCATCACTTCTGTCCCTGGACACAGACCTCGCTCCAGCCAGGATGCCGTCTCCAGTATCAAGCAGAATGAGGGTCTTTGTTGTCGTAGGCTCAGTACAGGATCTTCACTGTGTTTTTTGGGTGATCTTGATACAGAGAACAGTGTCCCTTTTAGCCTGAAGAAGAAAGGATGCCAAAATGAAAAGGATACAGAAAAACTCAGCAGATCATGCTTGAGTGAAAAATGTTTTAAATTAAAAATGCTCTCACAACTGATTATAATCTAAATGTGGTTGATGGTGACAATGTTATGAGTATCTTTTTAAGGACCTGTTCTGTTTTGCACCTATAACCTGTGACATAATTGGCAAAACCCTGCTGAAAAGGACTGAACTGACTCAGAATAAATGAAGAAGTTACATAAGACAACAAGGCATTCAACTGGATTCAATAGACAAGAGAAGTGGTTCTTTTTCCCCCCTTTTTTTCTCTTTTTAAACATTGAGCTTGTGATAGAAAATAGGTTGCTGACTGTTCTCAAAAATCAAAGAAAATTACAAATGCAAAAAAACAGACATATTAGGCTTACTTTAGTTTCATGGTTCCACCGGTTGGCAATATAAACAAATACATAAACTTTCTCAAGGATCCTTCCCACAAATTCACTGAGTAACGCATAAAAACCCATGGGCATTGTTACAACAGACACCCTGAGAGTCAGAATAATCTATAATAATTTGTTAATTTAGTAAATGTTACGTGTTGTGCTCAGTATGACTTCAGTTGTTTGTTTACCTTCCTCCCTGACTTTACTCACTACTTATTTGGCTCTGTTACTTTGTATATAGCGACCTCTTGTGCCGAACAGCAGAAATTACTCTGCATTTAACCGGTGACCGTCCAGACTTGTCTTCGACCAATCATCGAAAAGAATACACTGACGCCGAAGATTAACCAATCATCGTGTTCGTCTTTTATAAACAACAATGGCGTCCTTTGCAATCTACAGTGCAAAGCATCAATAAACGCCATATAGTCCATGATAAACATACACATTTTACGCCTGGAAAAAAGTAATTAAGACAGGTATGCGTTTAATTTATTCTAATGTCATTTGTTAATTAGAACCTCTTGTGAATATATATGGTATGTTCTAGTACACAAGACAACTTTGTTTTATCTAAAACGGATAATGAATGGTACCGCTAGCTAACGGCTAACATGCTAATGAATAGGATAAAGTTAGCTTGATTGAGCCTAAAGGTTTTCATAAAACAGACCGTTTTTCCTTGCTCTGTCTTGAAAACGTAGTATTATTTCCACATGTGTGTTCGTATATAACAGGATGAAGGTGGTGAATTTGAAGCAAGCCATTCTGCAGGCCTGGAAAGAACGATGGAGTGACTATCAATGGGCCATAAACATTAAAAAAAACTTTCCAAAGGGGGCATCATGGGACTACCTCAATCTTGCAGGTTTGTGATGATATTTTGACATTTCATCGATAATCTTTACTTTTTCTGTTCTAAATACTTTCTGTGTATCACAGAGGCTCTGATGGAGCAGGCAATGATTGGTCCTTCTCCCAACCCACTCATATTGTCTTATCTCAAATATGCCATAAGTTCACAGGTAAGAAAAGAAGCATTGTAATTAAAATCTTGTGTAACTGAACAGTATAAAATGTCAATTATATCCTTTCTTGTCTTTAGATGGTGTCTTATTCCAGTGTGCTTACAGCAGTCAGCAAGGTACAGTATTTTAATGCTTCATAACTATTATTATATTAAAAGACTTTCAGGATTTCACAGATATTTCTCTCTTCAAATAGTTTGATGATTTTTCACGAGAACTGTGTGTCAAGTCACTGTTGGAGATACTGGACATGTTCTGCCATCGTCTCAGGTATGTTTACCAATGCACCCATATCAAGGTATCTATATGTAATCAGCATTTTTATAGTTTTATTAACTACATCTAAAGTTGCAATAGGTATGAAAACGTTTTTTTTCCCCAAAGAATTTTAATAAAACAAACTAATAATAAATTCAGAGTTGAGCTTATTACCCATCTCCATCATCTGTAGAGAATTGTGTTAAGCATCTAGGATAGGGTAGGATTCAATTTAGGCCATGACAACGCTTTGAGAGCAAGACACAACGTTTGTGTTGCGATCTGGCCTCTCTTGCACACGACAACGCAACGTTTTGAGGACGGGCTGGAATTTTCTCGCGACGCGGGGTGGCACGGAGCCGTGTATACCCAAAGTGGAAGCTCTTGAATAGGACGAGGTCACTGCCTGCTGTGCACTCTGCCTCACCTGAACAAACTAACAACAACAACAATGGCGGATCCCCGTGTTCTTCTTGTGCTGCTACATCTTTCAAGTTATTTGGTCTCTTAAAATAAAACTTACTCATCATTCAGCATGTATGTCGCCAGCAAAGATGTTGTCTTCCAGTTTTATGAGGATGTAGTAGGAACTAGTGTAAAAATGCAGTGTATCGTTGCAACTTAGTTTCACTGCCATCTAAAGACCTGGCATTCGTACTACACTGTAGTCACTGAATTTGCAGAGTCGTGTCAACGGCGATCGGATTAATTCCGTCGTTGTATAAATGCAGTTTTTTTCAATCCCGCAAAGGAGAAAAAAAAAAGCAAATTTGGTAGCAGCGTTGTGTAAACTAGGCCATATTGTCATTACACATCTACAGGTACAAGGTAACGAAAAGTAGTTTGGCATCCAATCCAGAAGTGCATTATGCAACATTAAATATAGCATATACATACAAGTATAAACAAAAAAATATAAGTGGGTAAGACATGGCTATAGAAAAATATAAACTAATATACAGATATGTACATGACATGAGTGCTATGAATATATAGACTATTAAAATGAATATACAGACTATGAATATACATGTACAAAAGTGAATATGCAGTGATATACATTATATGAATATGATTTAGAATATATAGGCTAATGTACAGAAATGTTGACCAGAAGTATATGCACAACATCGAATTGTTGAGCAAATAGAGTCAGCATGAGGAGGAAGAGTGTGGTCTGCGGTGTTTGAGTTCTGGGAAAGAAGCCGTTGCTGGGTCTGTTTGCTTTGGCTCTGAGGCATCTGAACCATCTGCCTGATGGCAGGAGGTTAAACAGTGCATGGGCTGGGTGAGAGGAGTCCTTGAGGATGTTGTGTGAACGTCGCAGGTAACGTTCTCTGTCACTGTCCTCAATAGCTGGTTTTGGGGTTGTGATGATTTTCTGGGCGCTTTTCACCACCTGCCGTTGTGCCTTGCGGTCCGCCACAGTGCGATTCCCGTACCAGACAGTCACACAGCTGGTAAGGATGCTTTCTATTGCGCAGTGGTAGAGGTTCTTGAGAATCACTGAGTACAGCTGTTGCCTCCTCAGTGTCCTCAATATGAGGCGATGGTGAGCCTTCTTGACCAGGCTGGAGGAGTTGTTAGACCAAGAGAGATCTTCAGAAATGTGGATCCCTGGATTTTGATGTTGGATACATGTTCTACAGACATCTCCTTCATGTGGATTGGACTGTGCTGTCATGTGGGTGAAGAGGGAGTAGAGGAATGTGCTCAGCACACAGCCTTGTGACACACCTGAGTGTGATGGAGGAGCAGGTATGACCTGACTTAACAGGCTGACGCCTGTTGGTCAGAAAGTCCATTGTCCAGTGACAGAGGGTGTCTGTGATGCTTGAGTTTGGCAACTAATTTGGAGGGAATGACAGTATTGAATGTTGAGCTGAAATGAGCACAATATTCTGTTATTTGTGTTGTTGTTGTCCAGATGTGAGTACAGAATGAAATGTAATGCTATACATCTATACATGCTTCTCACTGATTAGTTCCAAAACAAAAATGCTAAATAGGCTAAAAGGCTTTCAAATGAATAACACAATAATAATGTCATGATAATGTGAAAATATCCAAAGTTGAAGCTCGTTTGCCGTTAAGCTTCTTTTGTCTTTTGCTTCATCTGTTTCTCACACAGCTGTCACGGAAAAGCAGAGGAATGCATTGGGCTCTGTCGGGCCCTGCTGGCAGTGCTAGTTTGGCTGTTGCAGGGCTGTGCGTGGTATTGTGAGAGACTGCGAGAACTGGGTCCATCGGCGAGCTTAGAAGCCAGTCTCAAAGCCTGCCAGGAAAGGCTGCATAACCTGATGAAGAGCACCAAGAACAGAGCTCTGGTCCACATTGCCAGACTGGAAGATCAAGGTGTTAAACATGTTTCCATGTTGATACTTCCTGTTATCAGTCTGCATTTTCTTAGTCTGTAATAGATTTGTATTTTTGTAATTTGGTCAAACATAAATTGCTGAAATTTCTCTGCTTTTTAATTAATAACTTACTATTTGGGGGAAAACCTTTGGAATGAAATTTTAATTTTCTTTTAAAATGAAAATCAAAAGTATTGGAGATTAGCAGATGTAAAGAAGATAGCATGCCACCTATGATGAAGAAAATAATATATACAACAAATCTTTTTTCTACATATTTGTACTGAGCTGGAGATCTTACATTTGCTCCTCCCCTTTCCCAGGTTCGTGGAGCAATGTAGACCAAGCAGTGCTCAAAGTCACAGATGCCCTCGGCAATGTGCCCAACCAGACACTGAGGACAAAATTAGAGGACTCTGTGTCTCTGGTAAAAAGGTGAAGGCTCCTTTGTAAGACAGAGTTGTTGAACTCTCACATGACAATGATAAAACTAAAAGACAATCACAATCCATAATACCTGGACTGACTCTTTATCTCTTCCCCCCCCCCAGTATTCCCATAATGCTCTCCGTGCAGTGTGACCTTCCAGTCCATGCCTCCTTCCCATCAGTCCATGCTTTCATCATGCTAGAAGGGACAATGAATTTGACGGGAGAAACACAACCTCTGGTGGAGCAGCTAATGATGATTAAGAGAATGCAGGTGAGCATTTAAATAGTTGAAAATTGTAATATTGCATCTGTTTCAGACAATTTCTCAAAATGAAAGATAAAACTTATTAATTTCAAAATGGTAAACATGGTGAAAGATGAATATACAAATTATAGTCATTTTTGTCATGGGGGCCAATTATAAGTGTTTGGAATGGAAAAAGAACTACTAATATTCTCTTTTTTACTAATAAAGGCAATTGTGTCTTTTTCTGTTGAACAAAACAGTTTAGCTTACACATGTTGTCTAGTGAACTGCAAAGTCATCCAGTGGATAACAGCTTCTAAACCGGTTAGCTAGTAAGTAGGTAAGCCAGCAAGCTAGACCTGAGTGACATCATACATAAAGTACCTCGAAATGCCTGTTTTCAATATTTCCTATAAAATAATCTGTCTGGGCAAGATTTTTATTTTACATCATAAAAGAGAAGAGTGTAAATAAGACTTTATAACAAAAGTTACCAACAATATACTATAAACAGATTTCTCCAACATTTTTAGATGTCAACAAAGCATCTTTGAATCAGTTACTTTTCACCACCACAACTATAGATGTTTATGCGAAGGAGTTTCGTGGTCATTCAATTTTGGTTTTAAAATATACTTTTAATCTACACTGAGTGATTAGCAATTTAATTATCTTCCACTTCATTTTATCCCACAATGATGATAGTTTATTAACACACATTAACTTTATAAAGAAATAGTGAGATGCTGAATCCTTTCTTTAGTTGGATTTAGTAAATAAAAGGAACTTTATTTGATGAATGTGACACACATATGAGTACCGCCAGCTGTATGCATTTAGTGTTTTTTTGTTGTTGTTTTTTTTAACCCCTCTTAAGCAGCATTTAACTTAAATTGTTTGTCTGTTTTAGCGAATTCCTGCTCCTCTTTTCATCCTGGAGATATGGAAGGCTTGTTTCACTGGCCTCATCGAGTCACCAGAGGGCACAGAAGAGCTGAAATGGACTGCTTTCACTTTCCTCAAGGTAATATGTGCTTCAGAGAAGAAGACCTGCACTTCTTCTCTTCTTTTCATCTACGTTTTTAACTTTCTTCAATGTTAGTGCTGATTATATTTTATTTTAGACTGTGAAGTAATTTTTTGATTCAGTGCTGGATAGCTAGTGTGTAGATTGTTAAATGAATATATCCAGTTTTGCACAGTTGGTTGTATTGTAAAGCAAAAATTGTAACTAAGTACTTATTTCTGACTCTGGTTTTAGTTTACTGCTTGAGTGTAGAACCATGAATATTTTACTGTAGGTATTAGAATAAAGTCAGTTCATTAGTAAGTATTCTTTCTGTAAGTTTTAGACATCAATGATCACTTTAGGATGATATTATTACCATATTTATTTGCAAAAGAAGCATCTACATTAAAATCCTTCTTGCTTTTCATAGATCCCACAAGTTCTACTCCGTCTAAAGAAATATCCCCAGGCTGATAAAGGACAGGTAAAACAGCTGACCCACTGATTTTTATATAGCAAATAGCTATGATATGTAGAGAATTATGGGCATTTAGTATTTTAAATGTAGTTTGAAGAACCTCGGCTGTCCCTTGTAAAGATGGCATTTGTGTTTATCCAGGATTTCATGGAGGACGTGAATGTTGCATTTCAATACTTGCTTAAACTGACGCCACTGTTGGACAAAGCAGATCAGAGATGCAAGTGAGTGCTCAAGTTACAGCCAAATATGTTGCTGTTAAGCTCATGGTTAGACATTGTAGACAAAAACACTGTACAAATACATGGAAAGCCAACACCAAGATAAAAATCTTTCCTTGCTGTTTCTCTTGTCATTCTTTACATAGCTGTGACTGCCTCGGCATGCTGTTACAAGAGTGTAACAAGCTTGGACTCTTGTCAGATTCAAACACGGACAGCCTCACATCAAAACGGTACGAGTTTGTTTGATAACAGCAAACCTGTCATGGGCTCCAGAAACTACAACTGCAGGAACAGCTTGAAGCAACAGATGCCCCCCCCCCCTCTCCTTTTTGCTGTTTCTTTATTTTCTAAAGTTTTGTTAGAAATGAGAATGGAGTTTTAGGACACCACATTAACACAGTACACCCCAACACCCTCCCACCCTACCCCACCCCCACCCCCATCTCTTCTCTGCCCCCTCCCTTCCTGTCCTTCTCCCCATGCACTTTTGATTCAGGGCCGAGGACAGGGAGTTCGCCCCAAGGCTAAAGACAGCAGAAAATGCTAACATCCAGCCGAACCCAGGCCTCATCCTGAGAGCAGAGCCCACTGTAACCAATATTCTGAAGGTAGAGCACCAATGCATGATGTGCAGCAAAGTTCATTCATTCATTCGAAGAAATTAACAAATGCTTCCTTTCTTGTTAAATAGACAGTAGATGCAGACCACTCGAAGTCCCCTGAGGGCCTTCTCGGGGTCCTTGGACACATGCTGTCGGGGAAGAGCCTGGATCTGCTCCTGGCTGCAGCAGCAGCTACGGGCAAACTCAAATCCTTTGCCAGAAAATTCATAAAGTGAGTAACTTTACGGCTGAGAACAAGTGGTAGAATTGCGTTGGCTGCAGTTTTCGCACAGCTGGATTTATCAAAGTAATCTTTCAAATCCCTTGTTTTCTTTTTTCTTTGTTTAGGCTTAACGAGTTTCCCAAGCATATCAGTGGGGAAGGATGTAAGTGTAAATGCAAGATTGACAAGTTCCCATTTGGGAATTTCTGTCCTCGCTGGCATGCTCTTTGTTTTAAAAGTTATTCACATTGGGGATGTTTCCCTCCTTTCCCATAGCCAAGTCTGCATCTGTACGGGCCCTACTGTTTGACATTTCCTTCCTGATGCTCTGCCATGTAGTACAAACATATGGTTCTGAGGTATGTTGAGGATATTTGGCACAATATGACGTGTGGATTTTACAGTAATTTAAGCTTAAAGTATAAGGATATAAAATGTGCATAGGTGATATAACATAACCTGCTGCATCTCTCAGATTGCTGAACAGAAGAATACAGTTTTATCAGAAAATGTGTCCTTTGTTCCACTCCAGGTGATCTTGTCTGACCCCAGTCCTTCAGGGGAAACACCCTTTTTTGAAACTTGGCTGCAGACATGTATGCCTGAAGAGGGAAAAACTCTGAACCCAGATCATCCTTGCTTCAGGCCAGAGCCTGGAAAGGTGGAGAGTCTGGTGACCCTGTTAAACAACTCTTCAGAGATGAAACTAGTGTAAGTTGTAGGGTTAACATAAGGTCAACATAAGTGCAGCTTATTACTGCAGTAGTGTTTGAAGTTTTTGAAAACAGTTTATTGTTGTGTTAGAGAATAAACACTTGGATGGAAATTTTTGTCAAATTGTTTAATTGGGACCATTTCTTGTGGAAAGGTGTGCTTAAATGTGGATTTTCTTTTTATCTCTTACAGTCAGGTGAAATGGCATGAAATTTGCCTCAGCATACCAGCAGCCATATTGGAAGTTCTCAATGCGTGGGAGAATGGTGTGCTCTCTGTGGAGGCAGTGCAGGTCCGTCATCATTTAACTGTTTCTTTTTTTTGCCTCTACGTCATTGGAAAATGATGTGGAATTTCTCAAGACTTCATCGTTCATATGATGGTCAGACATTACAAAACTACACTTAACACTAAAGAAGAAATCTGCTTTGTTTCTCTTTTATTTTGACTCATTACTGAGCTGAGCATGACATATTCTGTGGAAAGTGACAAATAGAAACTTGCAACAGCAGGATGTTGTGCAGATTCACCGGACTTCCTGTTTAGTTGCTGTTCCATTGAAGATGTTTGGATATCGTAATGCGGAAAGTCGATTTTAGTCGGATCCTCTCATCTTTTCCATATTGTGCATCTTTCTAAATATATCTTTCCTTCTTCTTTTCTTGGTATGGTGGTCATCCTTTCTTGAGTGTAGAAGATCACTGACAACATCAAGGGGAAAGTGTGCAGCATGGCTATTTGCGCAGTGGCATGGCTGGTGGCCCACGTAAGGATGCTGGGGAGAGACGAAAGAGAGAAGCCCCAGACTATGATCCGACAGCTTGTAACCCCACTGTATGCAGAGAACACCCTGCAGTTTTATAATGAACGGTAAAAACAAACTAAATCTGTACAACATTTAGAATATTCCTTCACCAGATCAGAGGCTGATGAATCCCCAACTACCATACCTCCTGAAATTTCCCCAGGGTGATCATTATGAGTTCCATCATGGAGCACATGTGTGCCGACGTCTTTCTACAAACTGGTGCCAATCTCCGTCCCCCTGTGGAGGGCCAGGAGCCGATCCCTTACCGCAACCTGCTGCCTGCTAAGGAGCCCATCCATAAGGCCCTCAGCAACCAGTTCCAGGCAGTGCTGCGCAAAGGCTGGGTAGACAGTCGAGCTCTGCATCTGTTTGAGAGTCTTCTCAACATGGGAGGGGTCTTCTGGTTCACTAACAATTTGGTCAAGGTGAGAGGGCAGAGATGAAGCGCTGATGGCTGAAGCACAGCACTGTTCTGTATTTAAAGATTGCAAATAACATTTAGCAAGAGTAAGGTCAACAGTCTGATCACCTAGTTTTTTTTTATGTTCCTCCGTGTCACATTGCAGGAGCTACTGAAGGAAACACGACAGGAGTGGGCCAATCGCGCGGTTGAATTACTCTACAGCATCTTCTGTTTGGACACACAGCAGATCACCCTGACACTGCTGGGTACCATATTGCCCAACCTGCTCACAGACTCCGCCCACTGGCGCAGCCTGTCAGACCCTCCTGGAAAGGCTTTGGCTAAGTAAAACAAGGCTTATGTCTTTATGTGAATGGCAGCAGTGGTCAAGGTGTTTTTGCGACTTGTCTTAACTTCACTCTCCCAATGACACCTCAGGTTGTCAGTGTGGTGTGCACTCAGCTCATACTCCTCCCACCACAAAGGCCTGTCCTCAGCTCGTCAGCGAAAAAGGCAGAGAGAAGATATTGAGGTAAAATTGCAAATAAGAACTTATATGAAATGTCTTTTTAAAAAAACTATTTTAAGTGCATGAAAAAACTCTATACTCTGGACATTGGCACTAGAAAAAATTGCTTGTCTTTTTTGTGTGTATATTATTGGCCACAGGACTACAACAGCCTTTTCCCCTTGGATGACACTCAACCATCCAAACTTATGAGGCTGCTGAGCTCCAACGAGGATGAGCCTGTAGCTCTTTCTAGTCCAGGTGGGTTTATTTACATCTAGATTTTAATGCAGGATTCCAAGCCCTCTAAACATTATTTTCAGTCTGAGCAGAGGATTATGCAAATACCAGGTGATTTTCGAAACTACAGAGACTTTCAAAGATCCTGTTTCTAGCAGGTTACTTCATGTAAACACTTTAACTGAATCAAAAAGGGATAGGCTCGGTTCTATTAACTCTTCTGGCTGCATTAATTATTTGGCAAGTGTCTTGCCTGTCAGCAGGTTCTAACTTGAGCACTTCAGTCTACTGTGAAGTTTTTCTTTGAACGGTTCAGTACTAAGCAGCAATGCTAAGATTAATATGGAAAGCAAAAGCAGCATTGTATCGTTCCCTCGCAGTA
The DNA here is from genome assembly GCA_028567055.1 of Leptatherina wallacei. NCBI lineage: Eukaryota > Metazoa > Chordata > Actinopteri > Atheriniformes > Atherinidae > Leptatherina > Leptatherina wallacei. The sequence goes on from JAOXYM010000023.1 coordinate 15,212,094, forward strand.
TTTGTGTCGCCCTATGCACATGACTGATGTAATGAGCTTTCAGACTACCAGCTATGGAAATTTAAATTTTTTTATTTTGGCTGCAAGTTCAGGGAGAAATCCCCAGACAAGATGTCAGAGATCACCGTGTTGTGTATGAGCTACTTGTGTATGCTTCAGATTGTCAACATTGAAAGTTAAAGTTTTTTGTTAGCCTTTTTTTTTTTTTATCTAAGTGACACGTATTATATAGCTGGTTTTAATGTTGCGGCTGATTAACGTTCATTGTGGTCACTTAAACTAATTTTAAACATGATAAAAATATATCTAATTTTGGTCTTGAATAATTTAGATAAACAGTTCTTGTCATAGGGTTATTTTCATTCTGGACACAGATGGCAGGGCAGTATTGGGCTTTAAGTGCTTATTTCTTTTATTTTGATAAGAAATCCATCCATATTATGATAAGGTTGATGTTATCGCTTTTTTAAGGCCATTGAAAAGTAATGTTTATAAAGCATGTACTACTTTATTCATTTTACATCCAGCTTTTTGTGTTTTTTGGCCATTGTCCTGTGAGAACAGCCAGCTCTGTCCAGGTTTCAACTGTCTAGCTTGTTTGAGGGACAATGTTTTCTGAGGTAGATCTCCATTGTTAGCTCCATTTTCTGCAATCTTTCAGGTTACCTTGTGTTCAGCTACAAACTTCAGTCAAGTTGGAAAGTTTTGATTTCGGTTCTGGAATTCTTTCTTGGACAGCAGCTCGTCATTCCAAAGAAATGTAGAAGTTGCTTGACTGTAGACAATTACACCGATGTCCCTGCAGCTTCAATTCCATTGCACTATTGAACCTTGTTGTTTCATCCCAAACCAGTTTGCTCTCAGATAAGGGAGACGGTTTGGGTGTTATTCCTGAGGATGACAAAATGGCTACACCTTTCAATGACATTTACACTTGTTTGAACTAATGAACTAGATTTAGAAGTAGCTCCAAGAGACATTACTGTCTTCCTCTTTCTCATAACTGCATTAAGCTCCTTGGACTTTGACATTGTGCTGTGTAGAGGTCAACCCGTTCAGTGCTAACACAACTTTGTTGTTGCTGTTACAGAGACTCAACCAAATGTAATAAATCATGTCCACTGACAACAAAGATGTTTTTGAACTTTCAGGAGTTTCTGAAATCGCCTACATGATTAAATCATGTAGGCGATTTAATTAAATTCTAGATATGTTAATAAATAAACTTGAGCACCAAACACTCATTGCCGTGGATGCGCTTTGTCCTTCTGCCTCAGAGAATCAAAGAAATGTCATGTCATGATGATATCTGCATAACAATGTTTGTAGTGAAATTGAAATCTGTCTGATAAGGTTGTTTTAGGAACTAAATATTATGTAAGACAGCAGTGGAAGGAAAAACTGAAGTCTTGCAACCTTTTGTAAAAAAAGAAAGAAAATGCAAATATGTATGACCAGTGAAGCACGAGTAAATTTCAGCTTCCCTATTTTCTTTATGAATGTCTCCAGTGGCTGTAAACTTATAATTTCATCAGCTGTTTGTCATGTTACTGCGTAGGAGACCGATCTATGAGCAGTTCCCTGTCTGCCTCCCAGCTCCACACTGTCAACATGAGGGACCCTCTCAACAGAGTCCTGGGTGAGATTTTACTTTGTGTATCTGGATGCACACTGTTCTTTTAAAAAGAAATAAACCAACTGTCTTCTCTACCTTCATGAATAAATTAGACTTAGACCTATTCCACTTATTTGCTGTCAGCCTTAGAGCTAGCAGGTCCCACAGTTTTTATTTAAACAGAGACATAACTATGGCTTGCTTCACCTCCATGTGAGATGGCATAATTAAAACACACATCGAGGAGAAATGTCTCAGTTTTACTTCCTCCATGCAGGGGTTTTTCAGACTTGTAGTCTGTGCCATAGAGCACTGGTTGTGTTTGAGTGGCTGCAGTAGGCTACCACCATGTAAACACTTGTTTTTTCATGTTTGTTCTTGGGTTGTTGTTTTTTTTTTTTTTATCCTACTAAAGATGAAAATGTGATTGTTACAAAAATCAACCGAAAGGAAAACCAAGCAGCACACATCCATAAATAAATATGAAAATAAGGTTTTAAGTAATTTTAAAAGAAGTAATGAATGATCAAGAATTTAGATGAAATGGACATTTCTAAAAGATTCTGATAGTAAAGGTGACTGAAAAACTCATCATCTCCTCTAATTTACCTCGAAATGGAAGGAGACAAATGATATGTAAAACAGCTTTGATGATACTTGTTTTCTTCTCCCCAGCCAATCTTTTCCTGCTTATTTCCTCCATCTTGGGTTCCAAGATGGCCGGACCTCACACCCAGTTTGTGCAGAGTTTTATGGAGGAGTGCGTCGAATGCCTGGAGCAGGGAAGCCGTGGGAGCATTCTGCAATTCATGCCTTTCACAATGGTGAGATATGCACTGGGAGGAGAAGAAATGATATGTAGGGATGATGGAGTGGAGGCTGGACAGGTGGGGAGGGAGAGGAGTGAGCTTTGCATCAGACTTTACTGGAAAGGGTTTGGATTTTATCATTAAATGTGATCTGTTGGGATGACTGTAAATACGTTTTTACAGATGAGCTATTTAGTAAGTATTGCTAAATCTAAGACTGATGTTTTATCTGGAACTTGTAACACTGACTCTTCAAAGTGCTTTCAAAAAGGAGCCATAAGATTTAAAATGGGTTTGCTTTTTTTCATGGCATTTAAATAAATTACAGTTCCCAAAAAAACGGAGCAAGGTCAACAACCTAGCTTGAGCAACCGTTAGACATCGGATTGTTTCGTCAGACTCATGAAAACAATGGCTTGTCTTGTCTTGTTTTCTCTCGTGCATTCAGGTTTCAGAGTTGGTGAAGCTGCCTGCTTTGGCCAAACCTAAAGTTGTCCTGGCAATCACTGACTTGTCTCTGCCACTGGGGAGGAGAGTTGCTGCAAAAGCTATCTCTGCTCTGTGAACCCTGGGTCCCAGACTACTTCAGTCCAAACTAACACATTAGATGCATTTATCCTGATTGTGAGTAAAGCACAACAAAGAGGTAAAATATTTTGAAGCTGGAACCTCCTTCTAATACATTTTGATAGAAAATAGTTTGTATGCATGTTTCTCGAAACACAGGTATTTTTTTTTCTGACTTCTTTTTTTGTATGGTACTTTTCACACTTTTAAGAATTGTGTTAATATGTTTTGAAGTATAATAAAAATCTTATAATGAAGATTCTCTGTCCGTTGGCAAGTGTTAACTTTTTTCCAAGTGTGGTTAATCACCAGATCACATTGTTAATACGTATTTTGGAAAGTGGAACGATCCAACATCTGACTGCTGTAATCGCAGTCCCTGTGACACTGAGGGGGAAATGATCACATGCTGGTAAGACCGTCACATGGTGTGACATACAAGGGAATCATCCTCAGAATGACACAGCTGGTCATTCACTGCTTGCGACACTCCCCGCAAGGAAATCTGTCTGGTGGAGTGTCAGAGTGGAGGAACTCTGACCTCAAAACCTGTTTCACTTTTCGTTGTATCTGTATTAAAAGATGCATCACACTGACATTCATACACATATAAATCTATGGGGCAGTGTGTGTTGTCAAATGCCTGTTGGGTCGCTGCATGGTCATTGTCAAGAAGAAACTGTTTTTTTGTTTTTGTTTTTTATTTAGGATGAGAAAATGCACGTACTGGAATTTAATGAGTCATATAAAAATGAATTCATATGTTAAACAAAGTTATAAAAATAAACTCCCTAAATAAATAGTTTACCTCCCAATTTCATAAATAAATATATAAATACAAAAAGAAGCAAATAAATAATCTTTCAACATTTGAATAAATAAATATGATAAAACATGGCAAACATATTCCAAAAGTCAGATATGACACCTATTAATCAGCTCTCTGTCTCTTCATTGGTTTGAACTAAACTCCGAAGGCAGCGGTCCACATCATCCCCGAAGGCCTGGAGCTGCACCAGAGTCAGGTGTGCTGCCACCTGGACCTCATAATCCCCTGGTAGACGCAGGTCCACTGGAGTTGGGGTCTGTTGCGCTACAACATCCTTTTGGACTATTTTAAGCATCTGCAAAGCACAATAAAAGAAAGGGACATTATCAAGGTGCTAAGATGTCATTTATTTTTCTCAGAATAGACAACAATTCAGAAGGAGTCTCCTACCTTCCTGATCTGAATTCCCAGATCTCTGATGTCAGCTTTTAGATCATTCACTTTATCTTTTACTTCCAGCTTTGGAGAGATTGAGTCCAGTAAGGCCTGGTGCAGCTGCAGACCCTCATATATTCGCATCAGGCTGGTCTCCTAATGGGAGGAAGCAGAGAAAACTCAGAATTTCTGTTCTCTCTCTTCTTTTTTTTAATCCTCAATATATTATAGGTTTTGTCCCCCTTTTGAAGGAAGGTGCTTACCAGAGTGAAGTTTTCTGAAAGCACTTTGAGTACAGGAGCAGAGGGGATGCCAATAGTGGAGGCCATTGTTTGAAGCTTGGAATTTTCAGAAGAATTAAGCTGCAGAGTCTGTAGTGGAGTGAAAACATGTAGATGTAAAAGACTGCAGCTTGACATGCAAACGAGACTACGTTAATGTGCTCTTGAAGGCTTTTTTGTTAGCAAAATGTCATATAGTCACATAGTAAGTGCAGATTTTAAGTACAAGTTATAATACCACAATGTAGATTTACTGCAGTACAAATGCAAGCCATGAATTTTCAGAGGAAGTAATTCAAGCCCCAAAAGCAAAGACATTGTATTACTCCATGTTATAGTACTGGGCCATTTCCTCTCTGTTTTAAGAATCATTATATAACTATTCTTCTTCATGACATGCATCATAGTTTCTTAACCCTTTGAGCCCTGTGCCAATTTTTTAAGCCTCTGCTAGAAATTTGCATGCCCATAATGAAATGAGTATATCTCTGTGGAGTAAATCTCCACAAGATTTATTTATATACTTTTGGAGTCATAGAAGGAACACTTCTGAGGTTTGCAAAGTTTTGTAAATAACAGAATATGTGTAAATGAAGATAGCACACAGCACAAATTAATTGAAGTTCAGGTTGGCCATTTAGGCGAGGTCTCCTAAATGGCCATTTTGGCTCCGTTTGACCAATCTTTTCTCAATACCCCCCATTTGGGAGACCTCAGGTAAAAGTTAAAGTTAGTGCAACACTATGTCTCTGATTACTTTAAATGCTTAATTCAATGTTGGTAATACAGCTGTAAGTGATTAATCAAAGTATATATATATAAAGCATAAACTCTTCCATATATATATATATGGAAGTTGACTTGTTTCATCTCAGATATGGGACTATGTCCAGAACAGCCATATTGCAGACGAATAACGATTCAATAATAACAGAGTTTGAGATATAAATAAAAGAAAGCAGCAGCCAATGATGAATATATCACAGCCCTAGTAGGGCCACGGTGATTCCACACTGACTGCGTGGGTCCTCATCCTGTAGGCGCCTTTCAATTCATAATAATGACGCAGCAGATCTGCTTTCAACACATTTCGGTCAAAACGAAAACTGTGTTTCCAGTATAGCTACGCGTCTCTCACCTTGATATGGATGCAGGATTTGTGCGTGTCCGGTATTGAGTGCAGCGTCTTCTCTGTCAAGCTGCGGCTTCTCTGCAGATCATCCTGAAATTGCGGATCGTCAACAAGTGTGTTGCTCCCCAGCAGAGGTGCGCTGCGGGCTGCGGTGGCCATGTAGCAGACGAAGACTGCGGGAGAAAAATAAAAGGGGAAAAAAACGTCAGCACCGAGGCATCACCAACAATCCTCCTCATTCACCCAGCACAATGTGTGTATGTGTGCATGTGGAGGATAAAAGGCTGAACAAAGCTCTTCTCAGCAGCTCCCAGTGCGCAGCAGAACTGGGCACGTCCCCCCTCCTCAGGGTCTACACTGAAGCTGCATGAGTTTAGTCTCTGTAATCTGAAGCCCAAGCCAAAAGTAACTGCAGCGGTTCAATTTAGAACATGTGAGGAGATTTAAATAAAACACTACTATCTATCTAGCAGTACCAGTTTCTTAGTGCTGATTGACAGTCCTGATGCTGATCCTCAGCCACACTTCAGTACTGACTTGCAACGTCCCATGAAATGTCTGAGTTTGATCAGAAAAGGGGAAAGAGCAGCATTTTACAACCATTACCTCACTACTCACCAATCAGGGCTTGCATGCTCTCAGTTGGAAAATGTCTCAGAAGTATTGACCTCAAGCAAGCACCACTTATGGTTTATATAACACTTATGACATTTATATATAGTCCTCCCGTAAAGGAATTTCCAATGTTCTGTAATAAGGTCATCCTGTTGCACACAAGTTTCCTAGAAATCTACATTTTAGTTGACACTGCTGGACTGTGGACACGGGCTCCCCCTAAAAGGATAGGCTCCATGACTGCCACAACCCTGCATTGGATTAAGCAGGTGTAAAAAATTGAATGGGTGGATTTAAACATGTTGATTGAATCTGAAGAGGAAAGTTTGAGTTGGCAGTGAATATGAATTTAGCCTGAGCATAATATTGATTTATAACTAAGAGGATCCACAATAGAAGGTAGTTTAACTGAATGTCAAAGGTAAAGATGATTTGTTTTAAGTAAAAATCTGACATGAAGTAGGTTTTTTAAAAATTAAATAACATTAAAAAAAAGAGAAACATGTAAGTTATCATGATCGCAAAGTAGTTTACTTGTGTCAGATTAAATTCCTTATTACTGCTTTCCAGAATTGATGCAACACAGCCAGAAATTTATGAATGAGTAGCACAAAGTGATGTAGTGTCATATATAGAGAGAGAACTAGAGAAACAAGTCTTTTTTCTGACGACAGACAAGGGAAATTGAAAGTGCTTAAACCCATTTATGTCACAGTTCTCTCTGAAATATAGGATTTTTTAGAGGAACTTTCTCTTTGACCTGCTTCATAATGAGGATGTAATTTTTGTGTGTGTGTGTGTGTGTGGTGGGGGGTGGGGGGGGATTCAATATATGGAGAGTTGCTGGTATTTTTGGTTTTTATTTTTTGGCCATAAATGGACTAGAACATATGCATAGGCATGTACAGTACATAGGCTTAAGTGTCTTAAGTGGTCATGTGTTTCTGAGGCAAGCACATACAGCTGCATTTCCTGGGCTGCAAAGATTCATGATTTTTTTTCCAAATTGTGACTCATGTTGCAGCAGATAAGATGTCTCAGTTTATCTGTCTTGATCCACTCTGGTGCTCACTGAGTTCAAAAAGTCTTGGATATAAATGTAAAGGAAATACAAGGGTATAAGAGTGCCCTCTGGTGGAATCCCTTATATTACAAGTTAAACCTCACATTCTGCAAAACGTTGAAGACTAAGAGAAATTTCTTCATAATCTTTCAGTTAATTGTTGAACTAAAGAAGTCTTGACAATACAAAAGATGCTTTCATTTGTTTTCTTTGTTAGAGTTAACTGAAAAAATAAAAGTAAGCCTGGTCAAGGTCATTAAGAAAGCATAAACTCTGTTTGCGTGAGTAAGTACTGAAAATCGGGATAAGCAGGGAGTCTAGTTCTGTCTTACCCCAGGTTCATTAATTATCACAACATGTCAGCCTGCTGCCAATTCCAAAGAAAAACCAGATAAAGAGAGGTAAAACCACATTATTTTTTTTTTAGACTTTTTTAACGATTTTTAGTAATAGGCAAGGCAAGTTTATTTGTATAGCACATTTTCAGGTTCAAGACAATTCAAAGTGCTTTACATAAAACATTA
>JAOXYM010000023.1:15220003-15238513 GCA_028567055.1 Leptatherina wallacei
ATTTAGCTGGTTGAATACCACTTTCTCAATGATCTTGGATATAAAAGAGAGGTTAGAGACAGGTCTATAGTTGTTCATTATAGAGGCATCTGGAATCCTTTTCTTTAGGAATGGCTTAATGGCAGCTATCTTTAGGGAACTGGGAAAAATGCCTGATGCCAGTGAGCTGTTTACAATAAGTAGGAGGTAATAATTGCACTTTTGTACCCCCCATTACAGTCATTATAAAGACATGTTGGCTCATGATTTAATAGATTCAGTACATTGTGTCTGAACACTGTAGTGTAAGTATAAGGCTCAGCACATGTCATCATGACTGGTTCTTTAACTGGGCTTTTAGTAGAGGACCCATGGGTAAATCAAGAAGAACTGCAAAGAGGTGATTTTACACTGGTATGTCACTGGAAATAGGAGGAAGTTTCTCTTTTATCTCTCACCTTTTGAATCGTAAGATTGTCTTTCTCATGGATTTACCATGGAGCTAATAAGCAAGGAAAGAGGTTTAAGAATACATTTGGGTGCAGAAAAAACTTGTGGAAAACTTTTTCTGGCTTTAACAAATATACACATAATGCCAATCTATCATGCTTACGCATGCTAAACATTTGTGCTAAAAGGAAATGGGATTAATTTAGCACAAATGTGGGGGCAGACAGGAGGCTGTGAGCCATGATTCATATTGCACGTTTTTAAATTTGCTTTATCATTGTTGCGTCATAAGTGATAAAGTCACTCTTATCCCTTATGAGTAATGAAGCAAATATCATTCGTATTTTATAACCCCGTTGAAGCAAATATTCATACTTTCCTTAGATTTACATGTTTTTCACCACAGGGGGAGTTGCATAACACAAAATGAAGGCATAACTTTGGAATTTTTTTTTTTACTTGGACAGCTCTTGTTTGTTGTCTCCAAATCAGTCCCTTGGGTATACCAAAAATCTGTCAAACAGCTCTGTACTTTGACATTCAAATCCAGGTTGTTGTTTCTTTTTGTCACCAGTTTGTTATTTCTTATTTTTTTTAGCAGATGGATGGTCCAGTGGGAGCGACCCCCAGTTCTCTTATCAACCAACCAAACACACAGGGATGGCATTTTCATCATTTTGTTAACAAGAGGGTGGCATAAATCTAATTGTTTGTCTCTCAGCTCAGATAAAGCATCCATGTCACTTACCATTTTGCCCAAAAGAGGAAATTGACAGGCGCCTCCTCAGTCCCTCACTGGGAGACTCCATACGATCTCTAAGCCTGGAAACATTTTCACCTGCAACCCAACCCCTAACAGGATTGTGCTCTGTGGGATTGGATGCGATACCTTATCCCCCACTTTGTGTCCCCTTACCTTGCAGTTGTAATGCTCACACCAGTGTAACTTGTCCTAGGTCGCAGGCGGGGCAAGCTGAGCTGGGCTGAAATTTAAATTAACCTCAGCGACATCTATGTATGCTGGGGAACAGAGGAGTTGGATTACCAGTACCCTCACTCCCATCATGCACACACACCTGTCGTACATACTGATAAACAAAAGAATGAACAGACTTGAGAAATACTGACACATGCCTGCTACTAGTTTTATGTCTATCTCTTCTAGTGATGAGAGTTCCTTAATAGTGGCTGGTTTCAAAGCCACCATGAGAGTCTGTTATCACAGAAAGACAGGAGGAGAGAGCTTTGTGTGTGTGTGTGTATGTGTGGCAGGAAATGTCAGAGAAAGGCTTACCATCTATTTTTTAGTACTGTTGAACCTCCTGACATCACAGGAGGCTGTCCTTGAGCTTCCTTGAGATCAATATCATTGTTTTCTGTAAAACAAACGCTAGAAACTCTGGAGAGCTAAAGCAGGTCGAGCAGGTGTGGCTAACAAAGAACATTACACATGCACCATAACAAACTACAGTATATAATTTAATTAATAAAATGTTCATGTTCTGTCTCACTGTTCTGAAAGAAATTGTTCAAACTAAATAAAAATGATTTTAATGTCTGGTTGAGCTAGTGACAACTTATCTTAATTTAGCTAAAACAGCTAAAGCCAGTGAACTATTTGCTTAGTTAAGCTTAGCTTAGTTTATAGAATTGGAAGAGTTCAACTTTACTTATCAATTTCTTGATGTATATTCAAGTTACATACTAATCTACAACACAAGACGAATAGCTAGTAGTTTTTGCTTGTCCAGATTAGAAATGTGAGCAATGGCACTAGTTTCCCCTCTCCTTGCCTGGCTAAGCTAACTGAAAGTTCCAGCTATATTATCCTGAGTGATATTTCTTATCTTGTTGTGTAACTCTCAGGAAGAAAGTGTATTTCTTAAATTTTCTTTCACTCCCTTTTCAACAAAGTGCTTCGAGTGGGGAAAAAATACCCTGGAACTATGAAAAGATGTTTAAATAAATGCCAAGTAATTTGTCTTTCATTCATTTACTATACCCCCTTTATCCTTTTCAGGCTTCACATAATGGCTTCCTTGTCCCAATGACTCATGTTACACAAGTCCGAAAGGGCTGCTCACACTTTCCAAGTTTAGTTTGATCAAAACAAATCCTGGTACAATTATTTTTTTTGATGGGACAATAAATGTAAACACTGTCATCTAAACCATGGTTGAGAACAAACAGCCGATCGAGAGCCCCTTAAAAAGTGGGCCTTGGTCTGCTTTTAAAGGAACCCTGGAGAAGTTCCACTAAAATATGAATGCAAGATATAGGCTGACAGACATATAAACATACAGTAATTGATTTATGTTTGAAGCTTGCTTCTTTCTTCTGAACATAATTGCTCATTACAGTGTCATCATTTAGTGGCCTTATTCTTTGTTTTTGCAACACAGATGCTGTTTTGACACTTTTCTAAGTTTCAAGTACTTTTTCATGTCAGCTACATGGTATAAATAACTAAATAAACACCCGCCCTATGTACAGAAGCTGACGATCCTCCCCACAACCAAACAAGACTTGAGTATTTAATGTATGTATTTATATTTTCCTTACATCCAGATAAAATGATTAATACATTCATCTGAAGGGTATTCACTTTAACAATAAATGACTGGAATAAATCATTGGGTCCTGTATTTGAATGTCTACAGCACATCAGATGTTCCCTAGGACAACTTTGGGGTTTTCTTATGGTAAAGGCTGCAAAACATTGAGATACATTTGTTTGTTGGGGGTCTATATTCTTGGGGTGGGAATTAGGTACCTAAAAAATAAAAGCATTTTAAAATATAATTCATGTCATAGCAAGCTGTCTAATTTAATCTTTTTCTAAACCTAGCCAAGTTTCTGTGTGTCAATCTAAAGAAGTTGTTGCCTTCGTCTTAAAAAAAAAAAGAGCAGCAAATAAAAACATTGTGAAAGTCCGACAAGAAATAGAATAAAAGAAATAAGACATGACAATGAAAAACTAAGCAGCAACTGAAAATATTACACCAAAAAATACAACACCCTTTTTTAAGGTCTATTCTCTAAATTAAACTTGAGTTGTTTCAAGTCATATTTCCATTTTGATAAGATGTGCCATTAGCCCTGACCACTTTAACACCATATAATGACACACAAGAAGTTGAAATTGTATAGACATGATTATTGAAATGTGATTGAATTTCAATTTCATGGTAATAGAAAGAGGCAGTTTTGAAGCATAAGGTGGCACAGACTGCCAGTCCACTGCAAGTCCTCTGAGTCCTCCACAGGCAGCCCAAGGGCAATTGGAAAGTGCCTTACCCTCGCAAGTGTAATTCAGGCAGCAGAGAGGGGGGCACATGATCCCCTGTGGCATTTTCCCTTAATTTCTCCTTAAGAACTAGGTCACACAAAGATGATGGGTGCAGTCCCGGACTTTCTGCACAAGTGTTTTTTTTATGGATATCATGAATAACTTATTGGTCTCCCTCTGCTAGAGGCATCGGTTTGTCAGACACAGGGAAGCCCTTGTTGACAAACCCTTTCCCACATTTCAAACATTGAATTTCATTATTCAGCACAGCATCAGGCTTTTCTGTGAAAGAGACAGGAGTACATCTTGGAGCAAAGTTTGATATAGATTCAATTATGTCTCCACTCAGACATTTCCCCTTTCGAGGTCTTGGTATTGGTGTATTGATGATTTCATCAGTAGAGACAGAAAAGCATTTTGCTCTTGACTATACACTCCGGTGAAAGATTCACATTCCTTTAAATAGACTAGCCGGTCATGAACTTTTCAATTTTATTAGAAAAACCCATAGGAGTGGTCGCATCAGAGGCACCCTGAGTGTTTATTAAAGATTTGAAAGGGTATGAAAAACAACACAGAGACAGATGCACGGTCAACATAACCAGCTTTAGAATAATGAAGAATTCCTTTCTGGTTCTTTAAATACTCTAAAAGGCAAGAGCCATGTTCTTTTTTAAACCTGAAGATGAAAAACATGTTGTTTACACATTTGTTCATGTGTTACCCTCCCTCCCTTCCTACTTCATCATTTGGCATGTATTAATCATCAATTCTTTGACTCTCCAACTAACCTTTTTCTGACATGTGGATAACATTACGTTGTGCTACTGTCTTTCAACTCGTTGGGTATGCTACTTGCATACTATGTTTCTTGTATTGGGTATTGGTGAGGACAGAAATGTACAAATTGTATTCCCACAGACAAAGAACAATTCTGTTAATGTGCAATTACAACACATGATATACCCGAAGGAGCTATATGATTTAGAACATATTAGGATGCTCTTGTCATTACGGTGGATTCTGTTAGCTCTAACTTTACAGAAAAGCTGATAAATCAGCGGAGTTAAAATATCTCTTTTTGTGTGTATTTTTCCTTGTTAATAAGACATTTAGCTGAATTATCTAAGAAAAATAAAACGATACAGCAATTTAAATGGAAAACATTTTACTTGTATAATACTTGTGTATACCATAAAGGATTTTAATGAAAAACCGTTTACATGGAGTTTCTTGTTCATGGATTGCCTTGTCCCGCTGTTCATATTGCTGTGTGACGTTGCCTCCTGAACTGCCAAGTGAGCAGAGCACATTAAGGTACATGCACCACTGAATAAATCCCATTTGTATCCCATATTTGTAGATCCCCAAAACATGCCACTGCTTTTACTCCCTTAGCACACAGAGTAGGCCATCAACTCAGCCAACAAAAAGTCCTAATGGTCTGCTGAATGATGAATTATTCAGCTGAGCTTAGCTGAATCTGCCTGGGTTTCTTGTGCAGGCACATGTTTTATTTCCCAACTTGGCTTCATGACCACACCTGGGCAAAACTGACAGTGATTGTTGTTGCACGTTATACTCCAAGCCTGTTCATTTTTAGCTACCATGTGTAGCTCCATTAGCCCTATACCACAGTGCTAATAGTGGAAGACTCCTCAGATTTGCCCTGCCTGCTGGGCAATGACTTGAGATACTCCAGGTGTCTACGGGCGTCCTCCTGATTAGCCCTGACATAGTAGACCAGGTAGGAGATGACCATGGTGAACCAACCAAACATAACAACCAGCATGGCCACATCTGTAGTCCTCTTCATCACCACGCACAGGTCTATCTCTGGTTTCAACAGGAAAGCAAGTCCTTGAACATCTATTTCCTCTGGATCAGAAGTCTGGCACAAAATACCTGTCAGTGATGCAGGCTCCAAGTCCACACGAGGCAAAGCCATCTGTAAATTGCAGTCACAATGCCATGGATTGTTTGTTAGGTTAGCACGAGCTCGCAGACCCTCAAAGGCATCAGGGTTAAAGTTAACTAACTTGTTAGAAGACAGATCCAGGAACTGTAGCGAGGAGCCCAGGCCACTGAAAGCACCAGGATCTAGATGACTTAATTCATTGTGTGATAGGTCCAGTTCAACTAGGTCGGTTAAGCCTGCAAACGCATTTGCTGGAACTGTGGTGAATAGGTTGAAGTCCAGGTAGACATGTCGTGTGTCATTGGGGATGTCCTGCGGGATTTCTGTGAGCTGCAGATTGCTGCAGCGCACCGTCTTACCGCCGCTCTCGCTCTCAGAGCAGTAGCACCTCTTGGAGCAGGTGGTGGCAGCGTGATGGAAGCAGAAGGTCATTAAGACCAAACTGTGCAGCAGCAAACACATGACCACCGAGTGGCGCAGTAGCCAGTCTGCAAGCAGTGGCATCGTGGGATACGGGCATGCTCCAGGGAGTACCTCCTGGACTCTGGGCTGAAGTCCACATCAACCTCTCCAATTGTTGATGAACCTATGGCATAAAGAAACAGAAAGTCACAAAAGCAAAGAAAAGACTGCTTTTAACAAAAAGAAGAGCAGATTAAAAGGTCAAATACAGCAAAATATGAGTGATTAACAATCTTTTTTTGAGGCAGTAGTGTTATTTATGGTGGGTGCAGCAGTTTTTATAATTGCAGTGTGGAGGCAGCAGGAAAGTTGGATGCTTATCTTAGCATGATGGTGGTCAGAAAAAATGTGCACTTTGTTGTATCTCCAGAAAAGTCCAAGGATCAAACATCCCCTTCAACCCGACACAATAAACAAGCAAAGAAAATACTTTGGTGTCACAGTGACTCTTTTATAATTGACATCCCTGCAGTGCAAGGCTATTTCAGTACACAGACACTGGCATTAACATAGAGATGTGACACCATGTGGAACAAAATGTTCCAGGCAAAACTTTGGCGAAATCTGACAAGATTTTTAACTGAGTTTGCACGTTTCTACTTTATTTATCATTAAAATTTCCTAGCCTAGTATCTGTCAATCAAATAAGTAGTTCATGAGGTCATTTAGTCAGAAGTGCAAGTAACACAGAGCTTGTCTGTCTGTCCTCTAAATTACACTTTTTATTTTGTAGCTCGGCTATTGAAAATAGCAGGTGTACCCACCCTAACACACTTCATTAATAGCTGATCAGGGCTAACTCCTATCCTATTACTAATCCTCTTTAGAAAAAAAAACTCCCTCAGTCAGTGTAACATCAGCTTTGGCCACCCAATCCTTTTGTTGAGGTAAATGCTAACAGCATAAACAGCAACAAGGCCAACAAAACCCACAATGTGGTGGACTGTCTTGTTTCAAACTGAAAGAAAGAAGGAATTCAACCAGACTTCTTCATTTCTTCCAAATGGGCAAGAGATGGGCAAGATCCGCTTACCAAGACTACAAAATGAAATGGACCTCAAAGTACTTCCAAGTATCGCATGACACTTGGGGGTTGAGGACAGTGTGTTGTGGCACTGGTTCTGCGTAGTGTGTAGGAGGCCAAGGAGGGGGGTACTATTTGTTGAAAAACAGCTGTTAACATTCACTGTACTGGTTTGGGGGTGCCTATACTTGACAGCCCCAATAACAAACCACTGGAGGAGATTAGACTGATGCAAAGCCCACGTGAAGCTTGTGCTATTAAGCTTTGCTTGATGGTGTTTGCCTCTTTCAGACATGAGCTAGTTATCCTTATATCTTCATCAAGACCACGCAAGGTAACTTTCAGATTATTTTCCTGTGAACAGTGTCAGACGGAGCGCAACAGCATGGCAGAAGCAACTATACACCCAAGCATAAGGTCTGGCATGCTCCTATAAAGGCTGTAGTTTTCCCATCACGTTACATGTCAGCCTGGTATTTTGCTGAGAGATAATGGGTGAGCAGAAGAGTAATGACGGAGGAGAAAGCATGTGGGCAAGAAGTGAAATTGGACACGTGCACGGGGTTGTGAGAGAAGAACGATATCAAGGGGATTTAAGGAGAGGGGTAACATTACAATGACAACACAGGGAACATTGCATGACACTAATGAGATATCGAAGAAAAGGGAAAATGGTAGGAAGGAAGTTGAGGAGGAGAGAAGGCAGGGGAAAAGTAAGGGGGAGAGGAAAGAAGCAAGTTGCCTGTGGATGAGATAAACACACAAGAAAGGGTGTAAACCAGATGAGTTACAGGGTGGGGCAATAGTATAAAGACCACACACACAAGTAATTTTTATAAATCGTCTGTACTCTTAGCTCTCACAGCCATAAACAGGGAATGCATTAAGTTAGATGCTGGCTCTGTCAGTGATCCTAAATTCATGGACTTTTTTCTATCATAAATAACCACCGTGCTTTTAATTTGTACCGTAAACGCAGCACTCTGAAATAAATACGACACTCCTGCAGCCACAGGTCAGGCTACCACTTCATAAATTCAATGCTGTCTGTGCTGCAATGACGAGCCTCTGGCACCATTTGTATGAGAAGCAATAATATGAACTCAAAACCAAACATCAGAGGTACTGAAATGCAGCATAAATTGGGCATGTAAATATATTCTGTGATGCAATGCTTTCTTATGTATGGATCTGACCTCTTTATGGCAATCTTTTGCAGCCATAAAGATCATCTGGTTGTGAAATAGGCTGCTTGTTTTCATCAAAGTTGGGGAGGGGACAGGAATTAGGAAAACAAGGGTAACATTGTCATCTTTAACTTGAAACTGCAACTGCAATATCTCAGAGTCAAAAGGTCCATGCAGGTTTTGTTCCTAGAGCATACATTCTACAAGGCACACTCTCAGTGTACCATAATTATAATCTCTATTTTAAAAAAGCTTTACTTTAATACAGTCAATGCAGAGCAGTCAGAGTGCCCGAGATAAGAGAAAGTGTTCTCTGACTGTCTATTCATATGTTCAGGATGAAGTTACTGCTTCAGATACTTAAAAACTTTACATTAATAAAAACACACGCCTATTTACTTTAAAGGTACTTAAGTTTATATTTTACTCATCCAAGCATCTTTTTTTAACAATTAACTTAACATAAATATGATGCCCTGTGGAAACTGATACCCTTTTTAAGTAACCTTTCATCCTTAGTCAGCACCATCCACCTCTTAAATCTTACACTATGCGCATTTCTAAAGTCCCAGTTGTTAAACTGAGCAACCACCTCTCTATAGTGGATGAAAATGTGTAAGAAGGCCAATAAAATCTTAAATATAAAGCATGCGTATTGATTAAAATTATACTACACATAGCCTACTCACATCTTTGCCGCTTTTCCTTTCCCTCCCATGATGTGTTCGCTGAAAAAGCGCTCTAACAACAATGCCGTCCAGCAGATCGATGCGCTCCCCTGTTCGCGGCTCGGTCAATATTATTGGTTCGTTCCCGTCAAGTCCACCCGCTCGTTGTTAAACTTGCGCTGAGAGCCGCTCTGATGGCAGTCGCGACGCGTCGCTGCTGCTTATCTGCACTTCGGGGTTCGCTCGCCGAATGCAGCCTTTTAGTTTCCACGCAACCAGAAAACTAGGCAACATTGCCCAAGTCAGCGCAAACTGGTGATCGCTCGGCGGCGCACGGGCTATAAACTGTGATCAATGAGGATGAGGGGAGAGAGAAACAAAAGAGTGTAAATTAATCATATGAATGCACAGAACAGTATCACAGGCGCAGGACGCACGGTGCATTTACGCACAGAGGAAGGCCGTGGAGGAGATATCCGGGCTAGTTTGGTTATATCCATGTATAATGTGCAATGGTCTGACTGAATGCATCCACATACACATGCTTCTGCTGATTGCCGTGAGTGAAGTGGATTTCATGTCCATCATGCATCGAGTGCCTGTAAATGAGTACCCCTCCCACTCACACAAACACAGAACGGAACTCATGCACAGTGCAATGCTCACTCGTGGAGCAGCCCGCACTAATCATGTTTGATCTGATGCTTGTTGTTTAAAACATGAAGCCTGGCTGCCAGGACTGTGGATCTTTGGCCGTCTCTTTTCCTGCCTGCTGCCAGCCGATAAGGAAGCCCCAATCAAATTCACTATGAAATCAGACGTATAGCAGTCTGGGAGAGTCAGCCAAGCAGTCAGTTGCAAGGTATTAAAGGAATTAAAATCAATAAAGTGGGACACTCCACCCAAACTTTCTGACTGGTGCACCATGACAGAATATTTATGATGAACTGCTTTACTTCTTTTTGCTTTCTTTCTTTCTTATTGTGAATGTTTAATATGTCAGTGTGAGACATGCTGAGTTGCTAATAGAAATAAATGATAGAGTGTTTTGCAGGCTACAAATTACAGAAATAAAAAGAAAAACTGTCTTTGATGGATTTTAATTTAAGAAATTTAATGGATAATCATATTTCAGTGCTCATTGATAGTATCAGAGAAGAATGTACTCTTTTTCAACATATCCTTTTGTTATTCTTACTGCAAGAATGTTCTTTCTCAGAATAATGTCTAAGGCAAACAGGCAAATGTTATCTTTTAATGTTTGAGTTGACTGTGTAAGATCTTAATATTTTCATGTTAGTTTTGTCTGGGTGTTTGACATGTATCAAAGCCACCATAATGCACATGTTTGGGTCACATGAAACATTGTTGCTGATTCTTTTACAGACCTGTGGTTTTGAGGCTGCTCTTGTCAATTAAGAAGATCAGATAGGTGGAAAAGCATATGACAGGGAAACAGCAGAAAATAGGATTACTTTTCTCATCGACAGAGAAGAGTGCACTGGCAGTCAGTCTTCCCCAGCTTTATCAGATTACCACAAAAGCACTACTGTGGTTGGCAGCTCTGGACTCTATAAAACCAAGCATTAGTCCTGATAGATTTCTCCTTGGAGCAGTTTCTTTTTCTCTGATTTGTTAACTTTTTTTCTTCCTGCTTATCAAGTGTGTCAATGAAGGTTTTAGGCATATTATGATACCTGTGCAGCTGGTTTGCCTGCAAGCTAACATTTAACCATGAAGTCAAAGTGCTGAGTGAGAATTTGACAGAGAAATACTTGTACAAAGTTTCAACAATGTCACCTCTGTGTGCCCTGAGTTGCAGTGGAGCAAAAGGACTCATATTAATAAGATTTCTTCATTTAATTCCAATTTTTTTTTATCCTGCTTTCTCCAGCTTGCTCAGACAAGCTCACATACATGCACACCAGTACGCACTACATAGCACACACGGACACGTACACATTCTGCTCTTGGCTTCCAGCTTACACCTCATCCCTGAGCAAGATCAAAGTGCTGCCTTGTCTTTGTGAATATGACATTAACCTGCTTTATTTATTTATTTCCTTGCCTGTCTTGAACCTTTTAATCAAAAGCTGCAAGAACAGTGTGTTAAAAGGATTTTCCTTCTGCAAGTTTCAGGCAGGTCACCTCACCTCAGCCTGCCTGTGAAGAGTCTTCCCTTTGAAGTCGGATATCATTGACATTAAGGAAACAATAGAGTTCCAATATGAAAGTGCTGTAGATATTCATTTGAGTCTTGCTGAATTCTCTACTGACTGAGCTGTGGATGGCTGAATCTAGTCAAAAGCATTCAACCACAAGGTTTGAAGTCTTGGTTTTCTGGCAAAAACATAATTTATGTTCAACTGGCAGTTTCCAAGAGGTTGATCTTTATAATTCCCAATTAAAGGAAGGTGTTCAGATTTAATACAAAAACCTGACACTAAGTCTTAAAGAGCCTATATTAAGCTCAATGTAGTCCAATTCTAATCCAACTAAAACAAATCCATAATTCACATTAGTCCATTTTATAATCACTGTGTTCATATGAGCCAATCCATAAAAAATAATTCCCCACTTAAGAAAACCAACAGATTTAATCAAATATTCTCTTCAATTAAAGTTTCCATTCTGAGCATACAGGGGAAAGCAGGCAACAGTGAAAAGTGGAAAAAACTCCCTTTAAATAGGAAGGAAAACCTCTAAAAGAAACAGACTCAGGAAGGGCGTCCATCTGCATTAACCGGCTGGGGTTGGTGTTTTAATGTTAGTTTGAACTAACATTAAGATACTAAGGCAAACCGAGATGGCAATTCTAACAGCAATTCCATTGTTAGGCTAAGTAAAAATACCTTTTTTTTCTGTTTGCTTGTGCCCCTATTTTGTTATAGAGCATCAGTTTCTGAATTGAAATACAGTACATTCTTACATCCTTTTATCAACAGGAAACAATGAAGTCTGCAGAAGGGGAACTTAAGTGGAGAAGTATGAGGAGCTGCAGTTGAACCCAACTGCTCTAATGTACCTCACAATGCTTAGTCATGAAATGTTGGATATTTGAGTGGTGGTTTCCTCTTCCAAACCTGTGGGTCACAAACCCTCGAGAGGCCTTTAGATGAATCTAAAAGCTTTAACGCTAGTTGCTTCATCCTTCTGGTAAAGCAGTCGCATATCTGAAAAACATTTAAGTCTTCACTAAAGCAGAAAACCAAAATTTGACGGAAAAAATTGTGTTTCATGTCTCATGGCGACATATTGAAGTTATTGCTTCTTGGACAAAACTAGAAGTCTTTGCTATGCTTTGAGTTCAATGCTATAATCACTTATCAGTAGTGGGCATAATAATGCTAACGTCAATGATCTGCATAAATGTTTACTGTTTGGTGCATGATTAAAAGGAATTGTCAGAACACAGCATGAAGAAAAACCTATGTCAGCTAAGGATTGACATTGGCTTAGTGGTACTTAGCTTGCTTTGACTGGTAGTTTTCATGCCATTACAGGAAGAAAAGACTAAAACTATCTTTTAGAAACACTTTGCGGTAATATTTCCTATTGTAAATGCAAGTGACGTCAAAGACTTAAGACTAATGTACTGCTTCTTAAATGCTAAGCGGTTATATTCACCTCTAGTTGCCTGCCAAGTATAGAGGTAGCTGAAGCTGTTTCCGCTGCCCTTTTGAAGTAATTAATGATTCTCAGTCCCTCATTGTGCTTCTCAGACATATTCACAATGACAGCTAGGGAGGGGTATTCACCTTAAAGGTCATGTTATGGACATCCAAGGACACAGCTGGAAACTTGACGGTAAAAACACGAGCCAAAAGTAAGCCGAGGGAGTATCCTGTATTTCAATGTTGTAAATGTTAGCTCTGCCACTGATATTGATTTACTACCCGAAACATGGTTTGAATTTCTTTGAGGTTACAGGATATTCAAAGATTAAATATTCATATGTGACATTCTAAAGGATATATGATGTCATTCTCACCCCTAACAACAAAAACTGATATCCAAACTGGAAAAAAAACAAGTCAAAAGAAATTAAACTCAATTTCATTTATCTCTCATCCTCATTTCCTTACATCTGGGTATTTAGTATGCACATTGTGCTCATCATGCCCTACTTCCTGTTGGTCATCTAACACCCACAGGGAAACAAGGGTGTAGACTTTGCAAGGAAGTAATTATTCTGAAAAACTTTGTTAAAGTCAGGCAAAATGTCTTAAACCAATTCTGTAGAAAAATACACATTGCACTGTTTAACACGGACTTTGCTCAAAGAGCATCTTTTAAGACAGGCCAATGAAGCAGGGATACAGGTAGTAAAGAACTACAACATTCAGCCAGTTAGCTTAGCTCAACACAGAAACTGCCTGCAGATTGAATCTATTTTACGGAATTTGTACAACAACCAGAATACAGATTGTCAGCTCTCATGTGATATATCTTTCATGCATCCAAGTTTTCCGACATATTGTCAAATGTTTTGTTGACACACTCGTTTACCCATCAAACTAATGTACATAAAGCTGCATGCCTCATGCATGTCAAGGCCCATCAAGCCAAAGCAAACGCCACCTTCAGACATCTATCAACAGATCTATGTCACTTCAAGTTTCGCACTTTTCCGGCAGTCAAGCTTCATCAAGTAAAAGAAAACACACAGCCATCAATAAATAATCAGGAAAGCAGGTGGTGCTGCAAACACATCCATCTACTTTGCTGGGTGACTATTTTTGGATGCAAAGTACTTAGTATTCCCAGTTTCAAACTGCCCACTTGTACTTGATAAGAGGAGGTTTGTGCAAGTGTGTTACAGGGTTAGAATAGTAATAGCTTAGTAGCAAGTCATAAAATACGCAGCTGAATTAAAGTTTATCTGACAATTATACATTCTGGAAATAGATGAACTTCAAAATGTTGTATTTTGATAGTAACCTGTGTTTTTCCTCACTGCCAAACACTTTCCAAGCTGTAATGCTTATGCTGAATTATCTTTTTTATTATCATTACAATAGAACAACAGAAACTTTTTCCAACATTTAAGCACCAACAGTTTTTGCTATCGCCCATTCAGTCTTCATCCCAGTGGTTGCTACTGTGTAGTGTGATGTTATTAGAAATAATAACATCACAATGCATGTAAAGAACAGCAGGAATCAAGGAACAAATCTTCTAATTGAGAGAAAAAGTATTTCTCTGAGCTGGAGTTGTGAGGTCAATGAAGAAGTGTTTCAAAATACATAGAGAATATAAACAGGTTGATGTAGCTAAATTAAATACAGTTCAATGTAATCAGTGTCACTGGCTCAAATGTAGCTTCCATTAAAAGAAATTCTGTGACATAGCCTCTTCATTCCTGCTAATAAGCTTGCGTTAATTTAGAAATAACTAAAGATCAATGATAGGTCTTTCTGTCCAATCACATAATAATTCCTCTCCAATTGCACCCACTTTTATTTCTGACCGTATAGACTTGTCCATATGATGATTGTGATAGTCAAATACGAAACTCGAGACCTTAAGATCTTCTGTTCTCAGACCAGTGGGCTACGCTGCAGTGACCCTGTCATGGTCTGTGGATTTTCTGGGTTCAGTGTTAAACTTTTGCTTCTTTAGTTTTTTCTTCTCATGTTATTCGAGTCATTGAAGTTTAGTCAGCTCATTGTTTTCTTCCTGTGAGGTGTTGGTTTAGATTTCACCAAGTTTTCATGCTCTGTGTAATCAGATTATCTAACTTCCTTCTTTATTCTGTTTATTTCAGTTAGTTTTGATTCCTGCCAAGCTAAGTTTGTGTTTCATCAGTCAGTCAATCGTGTTTTTTTCTTTTTTCAAGTATATTTGTTTGTGATCCTGACTTGACATAAAGTCTTAATTTTTCCTCATCCCCTTGCCTCCTGCCTTTTAGTCCTGCATCTGGTTCCTACACCTCCTAAAACTTTGGATTGTGATTGCTCCATTAACTTCTTATAAACTGTTGGTAAACCACTGATTGACCAAAAAACCTAAGTTGCAAGACTTTTTTAATGCAGACTCCCTGATTTGACTCCTGTGTAATATCACTGACCATTTTTATTTTATTTCTTTTTGGTCATCAATTTTTAATCCCATCTAACAACACTGGGATTTTCTTGCAATTAAACCCTCACTGTTGTTCCCCAACCCTGACAGGCTTGCAAAACACTATGTTCCTGTTTGGCAAGAGCTTGACGATGCCGTTTTATTCTTAATTAATCTTTATTTAATCAGGAAAAATTCTATTAAGATTAAAAACCTTTTTTGGAAGGAAGTTTCTGGCCAAGATAGCAGTGAGCCAACATGATCTCATGACAAACTGTAAAATGCCTATGTTGCTCCATGGGGAAAATTCCTTGTTTCACAGCAAAATGACATATTCAAGTGTTTAGGTTCAGAGGGTGATGACATTAACCATTTCCCCTCTTAACATGACAGAAAATGCTCTGTGATAAAAGAGGTTTGGGGACACTGGGCCCCTGACCTCCAATCAAGACATTGCTGGTTTCAGTCTTGTCCTTGAGAAGTCTTTCCTCCATCTGCTTTTTTTTTTTTTTTGTCTTCCACCATGACTTACTTTTCTATTTCACTCGCAATGCTTATTGCTATGAGTTAATAATGATAATAAGAATTCATGTTTGTGGTTAGGTTTAGAGATTCAAAAATACATAGGGTTAGAAAAATATACATTTTCATGGAAAACAAAGTTGTTGTTTTTTCACTTACTGCCACATGAATGCCATCAAAGAATTTCCTAAAGTGGGCTGAGTTAACACAATACAACCACATAGATTGAAAATATGGATAAGAAGGAAGCACTCAAAAAAAGCCTTGTTGTTCAGATCAGGCTAATGAACAAGTACAAACTGACCACTTTCCGTGAGATAAATAAGTCAGATGAATATCAGGCAGTCAAGCAATGAATACGTCAGATTCGCTGCTTGCTTGTCACATGCTGTTATACATAATGGTAATGGTCAAAATGCTCAACTCTAAGCTTCAAAAGCAGCAGTCCACAAACCAAAGGCTGACAACAAGTTGTCTGTTTCCATCTTTTATATGAGGCTTGAAAAGGTGAATGTAACGGGTGTTCATTCCTATGAAAAAGTTAAAATGACTGTAGTTATTGTTAGAATTACCATCACAACTATTATTTGTTGCCATTGTGAGGTTGTTAGACAAGTGATGCAAAAACCATTATAAAACCACAAATTCTTGGCGGTGTGGTGGTTTGCACCGCAGCCTCACAGCAAGAAGGTTGCTGGTTCAGGCCTCGGCTGGGGACGGGTTGCAAAAAGTGGCCTTTCTGTGCAGTGTGCATGTTCTCCCTGTGTATGTCTGTTCTCTCTGGGTAATCCAGCCTCCTCCTGCAGTTCAAAGACATACATGATAGGTTAATTGGTTACTCTTAAATTCCCCCTAGGAGTGAGTGTGAGTGGTTGTTTGCCTCTCTGTGTTGGCCCTGTGATAGACTGGTGATGTCCAGGGTGTACCCTCAACTGCTAATTGCTGGGATAGGCTCCAGCCCCCCGTGACCCTGAATTGGACTCAGCAGTACAGAAAATGAATGAATGAATATTTCATATCATTGGTTTTAATGTGAATTTGACAAATTAATTATTGTGTTTAATAGTAGCTTTTAAATTTCCTGGATTTTAGATTCTTTGATCCAAACTATTGCCTGTGTCTTTTGTTGAGACTATTAGTCCTGAGCTTAACTGTCTTCTCATCATAGCTTCATATTTAATGAGCAGTACTTAAGAGAGAGTGGTACTGATCTTCTTAGAAAGTCTGTCACAAAGCAAAGATGTGCATGATCTGCAAATCTAAAACTAAATGAATTGTTTTTTATGTGGTTGGAAAAAGTAGTTGAAATATCAAACATTGATGTACGTATGCTTGCACCTTCATTCATATGTACAGTTGTTGGTGTATCTGTTTTCATAGACTATCTGCTGGTCTACAGCTGTTCAAGTCAAACTGCTCCATCCTATTATTAGGCCAAGGTCAGATGAGTGGGCAACATAGCAGAGGAAAACAGATAAGAGTGGTAGATCAGTACGATAAATCCGGTTGTTGCTTCAGGTTCCTTTGAACCAAAGTCACTGGGGCAGAAACACAAAGACCTATGTTTGCTTGTTGAATAAAATGCAACTTTTTTTTCAAATCTGCGTTGCTTCCTTTAAAATACTTCCGAATATTTTTAGCCCAGCAGAACACAGCAGTATAACACGCAAAGCTCTTTGTGATGTGTAGCTGAAAAATAAATTAGCTAAAGGCTATCATGAAAACATAATAGCACACCTCTGGGGAAATAAACCCATTCACCACTGAACTTCCGGCCGATATGTGTGTAATAACAGTGTGTATTAGTGATGTGTCATGCACAAAAGATGTGGCTATGAGAGCCGATGCTTTGTAGTGAATCAGAAGAGCCGGCTCACAGCAAGTGAGTGCTGGCTCCCACTTTTTTGACTAAGAGAGCCAAATCTATAGAAGGGGCGGGACTTTATTTTGATGGGTACACCATGCATTCAGTTATATCCAGGGAGTGTAGTTCAGACCAGGTACACAGAGAGAGTTGGAAGCCAGATTTGAATTACAAGTGTGTCAGAAAAAACTGAGAATCTAATGAATTTAAAATGTCAGACTTTCGCCTTTATTTACTTGATCTGCTTGGTGTGGTTCTGTGTCCAGTTGTTCATTTAAAACATGGGTGTCCAGCTCCCTGATTCATAGGACTATAATGATGAATTGAGCTTAATTTTAAAAGGGGAACATGGCAAGGAGAACACTATCTGGAAATTTAGATTTTTGCACCTTAGCAGATAATTAAATCTATGGGAGTATTCTCATAAAATTTTAATGTTCAGGTCGCTATGTGACCAAAC
Organism: Leptatherina wallacei; assembly: GCA_028567055.1. NCBI lineage: Eukaryota > Metazoa > Chordata > Actinopteri > Atheriniformes > Atherinidae > Leptatherina > Leptatherina wallacei. Next base: position 15,237,890 of record JAOXYM010000023.1, read on the forward strand.
ATTTTGGAAATGTGTTTAAGAATTGTCTGACCCTGCAGATGTGGTAGGCCTATAAATCCAAGACAAAATGTTAAAAAAAAAAGAAAAGAAAAAAAGGAGGGTTCTGAAGTTTATTTCAGGTCTATAATTATTTGTAAATAGATAATGAGTCAACACTTTATTTCACAGTTTCTCTGATAGGTTTCTCTGAAGCCTTATGGCATATGCCACAGCAACAATATGGTAAGCTTGAAAGAAATGACACAAGAAAGGTCTTTGGTGAGCTTGGTAATACAAAGTTTTGACGTGGAACCAAAAATTTAATTAACAGACCTGGGGACAGACAATAACCTGCATGGTCTAAGGCTTAATGTAATGTATATATATACAGTCATTGAGTATATGGCTGTATATTTTCCCTTTTGACCTATACTATTTGCTATTCTTGACCAAAAGTGTTTATTTGTATATTCTGTTATTCAGTGTATCTATGCTGCGTTCGTTTTGTACTCGGAGGCCGGAAATTCCGACTTGGAAAGTCGGAGCAGACCTAGCCTAGGCAGACCTAGGGTGTGTCTCATTTAAGGGTCTGCGCACTACGAAGTGCGCAGCCTACGAAGGCTACGAGTGTGCTCCGTAGGCTGC
>JAOXYM010000023.1:15238613-15254791 GCA_028567055.1 Leptatherina wallacei
TTCGGAGGCTCCTTCGAAGGCTGGTGAATCGGGACAGTACTTCGCGCGCCGCTGTGACGTATGCACCCTCCGAATCCGCAATTCGTAGTGCGCAGACCCTTAAATGAGACACACCCATAGACGTAGACGCCGCATCAGGGGGTGAGAGACGTGCCGAAAGAGCGGCCATCTTGGTACAGGGCGAGTGAGTTACAGTGAAGGCTCCGATTGAAGGAAGTGGTATTACATGATATTAATTACTCCTAGTTCATTGAATTTCCAGCCGATTTACAAGAAAACAAATTGAACGAACTCTTCACCCTTTTAAACATTATACGGGGCTATTTGGGCAAATTGAATTCAGTTTAACTATAAATACAATGAACTAACGAATAAAGTTGCATTGGAAATCAGTCAGTTCAAGTAGTTTTGGTTCTAAAAAAAAAGTCAACATATATATAATTCACATAATGGTCATTATACAATGTGTTTGGGTCGTTAAGACTTTAAGTAGAAGTTCTAGTTTTAACAACACAATGCAGTTTAGCCACGTTAGTGCCCATTATTGTGCACAGTTGTCCAGATTCAACTCTTTTATTATGGTAAATGGGCTGTACTTGTACAGGGTTTTCTAGTCATGTTGACCACTAAAAGAGCTTTAACACTACATGTCTCATTCACACACACACACACACATTATATATATATATATATATATATATATATGTATCGTTATAACTACTTAGATTTAATTTTAATTTTTAATCATATGGAAAAATATATATATATGTGTGTGTGCTTTTTATCTTTGACTTTTCTTCCATATGATTAAAATCAAATCTAAGTAGTTATAAAGATACTATATTTAGCCCTCTGTTTAATAATCTTTAAATAATAAGTTGACTGTTGAATAATTTTTAAAAATTAAACCAGTTTAGACGTGTCGTTCCTGATAATTGTAATAAATGGGCGAGTAGCCCTGTACCAAGATGGCCGCCACATTGGCACGTCTCTCTAGCGGCCAGCAGCGTTGGATGCAGCATCTAGTTTTCAGTATTCCGACTTTGAAAACGTGAAAGCTCTCAAGTGGGTTATGACGTCATTCCCAGTTCCGACTTCCGACCTCCGAGTCAAACTGAACGCACCATTAGCATTTTAAAGCATCCTTTCCGATCTTGGGAAGCAGATGGCCGTGAAACTCCCAGTAGGCGTGTTTATCTTACTTCCGCTGTCAACTATTGGCTGTTTACTTGAAATGGACAGCTATGCGTCCTTCATTGGACAGATGTATCAAGAGGTCTATCGTCTGATTGGTCAAAAACCTGGCGGGAGACAGTTAAACTAAATTTCGAATGTTCAAACTGGGATCTTGATTTCCTCGTCGAAAAAAAAGTTTTGAGGTCTACAGTTATTGTGAGGGCTTGCAGGGACGTGTTTATCTGCTTTTGCACGTAGTTTTTGCAGATATTTCAAGCAGTAAATATAAAGAAGAATGGCTGACCCGCTGAAGGTAACTCGGTTGTTGCTTGGTTATTTGCTGCTGTTAGCCTTCTTCACTTTGTAAAACGTTGTATCAACGGTTATCGTTAGCTAGCTGACATGCTTTAGCTATATTGAAAATGATCCTGAACAATATGTGATACGTTTTGCCGTGCGATTTTCTTCGAGTTACAAATGTATTATGCAAAATGTAATGGCCAAAACCGCATCTTTCTTTATTGTACTTCTTTCGGTAACATCATACATAGCTTCCGAGACCCAAGCACTTTTCCAAACGTGATTCTCCTTTGTGTCTTTTCAAGGCTCTGATCAATGCTCTGTTCTAAAACATTAACCATGCATTGTCATAACGCTGCATCTCTCCCCATGCCAAATAAAATGATCCAACTTATATTTTGTATTCTTGTCTGGCTAAATTTAATTTAGTATTTTATGTCGATAGGTTTTAAGGAAACACGTTGAGCTTCCTTTGATATGTGACAAAAACAAACGTCCTGGCTCAGCAGTGTGGAAGCCAGGAGCTTAAGTTTCAAAGCCATGAAATGTAACATCTCATTGGGGAAGAAATAAAAAAAGTAAAAGTACATTCGTCTTGTATAAACAGATAAATGAATAAAAATGTACAATGGCCCAAGCATTTAGTGCTTCTGAAACTAAATTAAATTAAGAATCATGTTTTAGCCCCAGATTGGAAATTGCAATGTTGTGGTAGATTTTTGTTGTTGTTTATTTTTATAGAAGAGCAAGATTTATTGTTAATCATTAAATGGATGTAAACCATGTCAGCCTGCTGTTTAAAGCACAACATAACCTTGTGTTATTGCCACTAGGCCTTTTTAGAAAATAAGCCACTGGGAAAAGTGAAGAAAGTGAAGAAAGATCCAAAGCGGCTGTCGGTGGAGAGGATCTATCAGAAGAAGACACAGTTGGAGCACATTTTGCTCAGACCTGATTCCTACATTGGCTCTGTAGAGCCTGTCACTCAAGTAAGATATCTTTAGCCTTTTTTTATGAACAACAAACAAGGATGTGCAGTATAAACATGTTTGTAATCATCAGCTGATTTCTTCTTTCAGCAAATGTGGGTGTATGATGAGGATGTTGGATTGAACTGCCGTGATGTGACATTTGTGCCTGGGCTTTACAAGATTTTTGATGAGATCCTCGGTGAGTAAATGGCTTTCATAACTTTAAATGATGTATAATCTATTCTCTGCTATCTTACTGCACATGCTCTTTACTGAAACTATTTGTTTAATTGCCCCAATAGTAAATGCAGCCGACAATAAGCAGAGAGACAAGAGCATGTCCTCCATCAAAGTCAATATTGATGTGTGAGTATCATCTCTCTACCTGATCTTAAAATATCTTAAATTCTACTACATTGTTGTTTTGCTTTTACAGCCCCCACATGCTAGATATCTATTATAAAGTGTCTCATGGTGAAATGTGTGTATTTTCTTAGTGAAAACAACACCATCAGCATTTGGAATAATGGGAAGGGGATTCCTGTGGTGGAGCACAAGGTGGAAAAGGTCTTTGTGCCTGCTCTCATCTTTGGACAGCTCCTTACCTCCAGTAACTATGACGATGATGAGAAGAAAGTTACTGGTGAGACCTATGTTTTTACATTGCTCCAAATATTGGTGTATTTTTTAAATTTTAGGTATCTTGGCCATCAAGTGTGATTACATTTATCTCATAAATTAAATGTTTGATACCTGATATGCTTCCAAGTCACACTTGTGAAAAAGACCAAACATATGGGCAATATTTGCAATTAAACAATTGTTCATCTTTCTGTTTTAATCATTTCTGATAACTGAATTAATAATTAAATAGAATAATTCTTAGGTGAAATGAAGCCCCTGTTAAATGTAATTCCACACATTGCATTGTCTTAACTAACAGCAGCCAAATGACTTCCATACTTTTTATTTAGGTGGGCGTAATGGGTATGGTGCCAAGCTTTGCAACATCTTCAGTACAAAGTTCACCGTAGAGACTGCCTGTAAAGAGTCAAAAAAGGTTTTCAAGCAGGTATGAAAGCAGGATGATTCACGCTTGCTCTTTTTGTTATTAGCAGAAAATGCCATTTTTACAGTGCTTCCATGTTTTCCTCAGACTTGGTATGATAACATGGGCAGAACAGGAGATTCCAACATCAAACCTTTTGATGGGGAGGAGTACACTTGCATCACCTTCAGGCCTGATCTGCCCAAGTTTAAGATGAGCAGCCTGGACAAAGACACAGTAGCTTTGATGACCAGGAGGGCCTATGACATTGCTGGATCCAGCAAGGGTGTCAAGGTTTTCTTCAATGGCAAGAGACTGCCAGTGAGTTTCTTTACTCTGAATTTTTTGTCTTGAAGTTTATTTTCAGCCAGCTGTCTGAAAACTATTTAAGTTATAAATGTTTCTATCTATTATTCATTTAATATTTGAAATGTTCAAAGCTTAGCAACTAGAGAATTTCTTTTACTATTATTTATATTTAAAGCTAAAATGTTGAACTGTTGAACTCTTTGAGGTGAGAAAGGTTTAACTACTGACAGAGTGCATCCATGGCTCTTTAATTTAACTAACATATGCTACTCTGTGTTTAGAGTCTCAGAATGAGGCTTTTGTAATTGATCACACTGTGATGTACATATTTTCCTAGAAAAAATATATTAACCTAGTATTCTTGGTTTTTTCCATGACTATCACCACGTTTAAACTTTAATGGAGTGTTTTTATCTCCTTCTTTGTCTAACAACCAATACTTTCCAAGAAGCAAACTGTGTATAACTTTATTAAACATTACTGTTGCTAGTAGGTGCCACTCTCATTTGGAATAAGAAATGCTGTCTAAGGCATAAATCTTGCTTTTGCACTCCAGGTTTCAGGTTTTCGTAGCTATGTGGACATGTACGTGAAGGACAAGGTGGATGAGCTGGGTGGTCCCCTCACTGTGGTTTATGAGGCGGTCAATGAGCGCTGGGAGGTGTGCCTCACCATGAGTGAGAAAGGTTTCCAGCAAGTCAGCTTTGTCAACAGCATCGCCACTACGAAGGTAATGCCTTATTGTATTACACTCTTTGTAGCGGATGTATTGTGTAACAGAATGATTTATAAAATAGTCATAGGTTTGACCTCTATGTCCAATGATCAGTTTAAGATTTGAAGTAGTTTGTTTGAATACTTTGCCAGTCCTAACTTTCTTGTTTTGTCAGCCATTTTTTAATTTACATCTGAAAGCATCGATAAAGCATTTTGAGGCTTTCTTTTTGTTAAGTACAAGTTTGGCTGCTCTCCAAGACACTTTGTGTCTATGTGATTAAGATTTATAACATTTATTCTGCAAATGGGATTGTATGTGTGTGTGTTATGGATCTTAGGGAGGCAGGCACATCGACTATGTGGCTGACCAGGTGGTTGGCAAGCTCATTGAAGTGGTAAAGAAGAGGAACAAAGCTGGTGTAGCTGTCAAGCCCTTCCAGGTAGAGTTACTATTGCCTCTTCTGTTAGAGTCAAACACATTCAGTTCAAACTCAGGTTTGTGTTTACTGATTTCTACTCCATCTCCCTTTAGGTGAAGAACCACATGTGGCTGTTTGTTAATTGCCTGGTTGAAAACCCCACCTTTGACTCTCAGACCAAAGAGAACATGACACTGCAGCAGAAGAACTTTGGGTCCACTTGTTCCCTCAGTGACAAGTTCATTAAGCAGGTACTGATGAAAAGCAGTGCCATTTTATCATTTGGATGTGGACTCATTCGGCTTTCTCTAATTGCCCATCATCTTCTGGTTTTTGCAGGCCACAGCTTGCGGGATTGTGGAAAGCATTATGAACTGGGTGAAGTTCAAGGCTCAGTCTCAGCTCAACAAGAAATGCTCTGCTGTTAAGCACACAAAAATCAAAGGTGTGCCAAAACTGGATGATGCTAACGATGCAGGTAATGTATACCTTACTACTGTTTCATTTTGATACACTTTAGTGTTCATAAAGATTCCAATAAGCAGCAGTTTTCCAGTGATGACCATGTTTTCTGGCAGGTGGCAAGAACTCCAATGGCTGCACACTGATCCTTACTGAAGGAGACTCAGCCAAGACACTTGCTGTGTCTGGGCTGGGAGTGGTTGGAAGGGATCGGTATGGTGTGTTCCCTCTCAGAGGAAAAATGCTCAACGTCCGGGAGGCCTCCCACAAACAGGTCAGGCTTCACATCAGGTTTTTTTCTTTCCGCAGTGTAGTCCGATGACAGCTTAGTAGTGAAACGGTTATGAATGGAGTGCTCCACACAGCTATATGTATAAATAATCATGAAATGAACGAACTGAAACATAGTTTAAGTCACTGTTTGGTTAGAGAAAAAAAACTGTGTTCATCATCTGTCCGTAATGTCAGCAGCATTTAGGATAAATGGTGCTCTTCCTTTGCAGATTATGGAAAACGCTGAAATCAACAACATCATCAAGATCCTCGGTCTACAGTATAAGAAGAACTACAGCGACCCAGAATCGCTCAAAAGTCTGCGTTATGGCAAGATCATGATCATGACAGATCAGGTGATTTATTTCATTCGCAGCCATAATAATAATAAAAAAAAAACAATCTGGATAAATGTGACACAAATCTTATTCCAGTGTTTTGCAAGGCACATGGGAAGTAAGAGTAAATGAAGGGCTCTGAAAGGCTGTTTAAAGCGAGGTTTAGTATTATTTCTCATTTATTCCCGGAACAAGCCTCTAAATTTATCCACCGCTTTTCTCTGCATAGATTTTATCTGGTGGAAAAGTTTCAGGACTTGCATGATGGTTCTACTACCAGTAATAAAGATCTATGTTATTCTCAGTTAGACACTGTTACATCAGTTTTAAGAAAATTACAGAAATGTTGTTACACAATTTTCTATTTATTTGAAGCTCTGTAAGTTTTCGTATTTGTCTTGATCTAATGTTAATGTGTTGTTTGTTTGTTTGTTTTTGTGACAGGATCAAGATGGCTCCCACATTAAGGGTTTGCTGATCAACTTCATCCACCACAACTGGCCATCGTTGCTCCGCCATAACTTCCTGGAAGAGTTCATCACCCCCATCATTAAGGTACTTGGATTCAGTAGAAGTCTTGCTCCTGCTTTAGAGATTTTAACTTGGCTGTTTGCCAGTTTGGGCTGTGTGCCAGCCAACCACAAAATTACATTATTTGATAGCTGACTTGTATAATAATATAAGTAATAATGTGAAACAAATGTGGTTTTGTGTCCCAGAAGATGTACATATTGATTTTTCCAAGCAGGCTGCCTACATTTATAACAATACTGCCATCTAGTGTCAAAACCGGATTATTTTCTACTGAATGAAGGTTCAAGAATGCTGCATTAGAATTTTTTAATGATTATTACTATTTTTCTTGTTTACAAGAAATAGTTTTCTATTTTCTCTCCATTTCTATTTGATGAATTTCAAAGTGATGTTGGGTTGGTGACTACTACTATGACAAAACATTAACACACAATGTGCCATTTTGTTTCCCTTTCTTTAGGCGTCTTTGAAGAAAACACAGCTGTCTTTCTACAGTATCCCTGAGTTCAACGCATGGAAGGATAGCCAGCCCAACCACAAATCTTGGAAAGTCAAATACTACAAAGGTTTGTTCTGAACCCCTGTGTGGTAGTAAAACCAGACAAGTAAGCAACTCATCATACCAAGTTAGTGTCTTGGATGTAACTGTGAATGTGTTTTTAATATCATGGTAACTTTTCCGTCTTTGTCCATCCAGGTTTGGGAACCAGCACATCTCAGGAAGCCAAGGAATACTTCTCTGATATGCAGAGACACCGTATCCCATTCAAGTACTCAGGACCTGAAGATGATGAAGCTATCACCCTTGTAAGATGTTTCCCACCTGTTTTGTGGAAATCTCTGACTTTTTGGCTGGAATGTAACTATTCATTTTAGTGTTCTGTTCTTGTCTTTGATCTTAATCTTGTTTTTTTTTTTCTTTCGTTCAGGCCTTTAGCAAGAAGAAAGTGGAAGAGCGAAAAGAGTGGCTCACTAATTTCATGGTCAACAGGCGCCAGCGCAGGGAGCACAACCTTCCTGAGGTAATGTCCTGAACAGTTTATTAGCTTAATAGGTTTTATTACTGTTCTCAATTAAGTTTTAATGCTTATTTTGGTTTAATGCTCTGTTTCTTTACAGGACTACCTTTATGGTCAATCGACCAAGTCGCTTTCCTACAATGACTTTGTCAACAAGGAGCTTGTACTTTTCTCCAACTCTGACAATGAGAGGTCCATTCCCTGCTTGGTGGATGGTGCGTGAAAGGATGATGATCTCAGAGAACTAACGTCCTTTATTCTTACATGTATTGTTGGATAAAATAGTTCAAACAATTTTCTTATTCTGTATGTCTTAGGTTTGAAACCAGGTCAGAGGAAGGTGCTGTTCTGTTGCTTCAAAAGGAATGACAAGCGGGAGGTGAAGGTGGCCCAGCTGGCCGGTTCAGTGGCTGAGATGTCGGCCTACCACCATGGAGAGGTGAGAGAGCCTAAATGAACCGATGTCAGTGAGTTCCCACTGCTGATGACTTGACTAAAAACTGACCCTGTTCATGAACAAACAACGATTATTATTTGGACCATGCAATAAAAATTAGCCATAAATTGAAAAAAATGTTTATTGTTTAACACTCACCAGCCTTTTTATTTGTCAGCTCTTAAATATACGCAACTCTTTGATATAACAAGTGCTGGCACTATTCAGTAGAATTCTGATGATTTTAATCGTTTTATTTTTCAGGTCTCCCTGATGATGACAATCATTGGTTTAGCCCAGAACTTTGTGGGAAGCAACAACATGAACCTTCTTCAACCTCTTGGGCAGTTTGGAACCAGACTGCACGGTGGCAAGGACTCGGCCAGTCCTCGATACATCTTCACCATGCTCAGGTGGAAAACAAGCACTTCACAAAACACTTGCCTCAGGCCTCCTGTGCACTGTTTTTAGTCAGGAGTGAGAGCGGAGGTATGTTTTCTGGTTTATGTTGTCACTTACTGACTTTGAATTCTCCCAACTTCCAGCCCCCTGGCTCGTCTTGTTTTCCCACCAGTGGATGACAACTTACTGAAGTACAACTTTGATGACAACCAGCGTGTGGAGCCAGAATGGTACATTCCCATCATCCCCACTGTGCTGGTGAACGGTTCCGAAGGTATCGGCACGGGCTGGGCCAGCAAGATTCCTAACTTTAACATACGTGAGATCATCAGCAACATCCACCGTATGCTCAACGGCGAGGAGCCGCTGCCTATGGTGAGGACAGGGCATCAATTTCTGAAATCTACCATCTTGTACTTTCTTGCATACAAACAGGCTGGTAAGACCTTGTCTTTTTTTTCTCTTGTAGCTTCCAAACTACAAACGCTTCAGAGGCACCATTGAACAGGTGATGGACAACCAGTACATGAATAATGGAGAAGTGGCCATCATCGATTCCACCACCATTGAGATCTCTGAATTGCCTGTCAAATCCTGGACACAAGTAAGTCATTGAAACCTTGTCCTTCTTTCAAAGTGTCCATGAAAGACATAAAAAATGTCTTATCGCGAACTCAACTCTGATCCCAATTAATTCATTGTTCATTTTAAGGTATTTCTAGTTAATAATTCTTTGTTGTCTTGCATTATTTTCCGTGGTTTAGGCCTACAAGGAGAACGTGCTGGAGCCGATGTTGAATGGCACAGAGAAGGTTCCTCCTCTGATCACTGACTACAAGGACTATCACACTGACATGACCGTCCGCTTCGTGGTCAAGATGACAGAAGAGAAGCTGAGGGAGGCGGAGGCTGCTGGCCTACATAAAGTTTTCAAGCTCCAGAGCCCTCTCACCTGTAATTCTATGGTAACTGCTGCCACATAAGTCCAAAACAAGGAATAAATCTCCTTACTGGATCAAATGAAATAAACTGTGGAGAGCACAGTTTCTTTTCAAACCATCACCAACACAACTATTTTCTTTTTCTTGTTTTCAGGTTCTGTTTGACCATGTGGGCAGCTTGAAAAAGTATGAATCTGTGCAGGATATCTTAAAGGACTTCTTTGAGTTGAGGATGAAGTACTATTTGCTGAGAAAAGACTGGCTGACTGGCATGCTGGGGGCAGAGAGTGCTAAACTCTCAAACCAGGCCCGTTTCATCCTGGAAAAAATTCAGGGCACCTTGGTCATTGGTTAGTAGCTAGTTTTAAAACACTTTTGACAGTGCGATTGCTATAGTAACTTGGTCACAACTTTGCCAATCCAGGGTTAGTTTTTTTGTTTGTTTGTTTTTTTTATTAATACCGTCTATCTGCTTGTAGAAAACAAGCCCAAAAAGGAACTTATTCGCATGCTGCAACAGATGGGCTATGACTCAGACCCAGTCAAAGCTTGGAAACAGGCCCAAGAGAAGGTGGGTTTTTTTTGTTTTTTTTTTGGACCAAATGGCAGTCTGTTTTAAATGTGAGACTATGAACCAATTTTACATTTGAACCTTGTACTTAATCTCTTAGAATGAGGAAGAAATGGAAGATGAAGAGGAGAACGAGGAGAAAACGGACAAAGATGACAACGGGCCCGACTACAACTACCTGCTTAGCATGCCTATGTGGTTCTTGACCAAAGAGAAGAAGGAGGAGCTGTGCAAACAGAGGGATGCTAAGGTGAGTCTCATCTACTATATGTTGCCATCCTACTTTTAAAAAAATGTATCATTAAAAAGTTAAAAAAATCAAACAAACAAAGGAATTGTCTGGGTGTTTTTGTTAAAGATTTATTTTTTTACATTTTTGACCCAATTGTTGTAGATGACAGAGCTGAACACTCTGAAGAAGAAGTCTCCAGAAGACCTTTGGAGGGAAGACCTTGCTGCTTTCTCTGAAGAACTGGAGGTATCTTCTCTTTCTGTCCCCTGTTTCTCTTTTTAGAGTTGCATTCAAAGCTTTTCGTCTGAATCTTTTCTTATCTTGTTTCTTGTCCCATGTAGCGCTTGGAGGCTAAAGAAAAGGAGGATGCCTCTGTTCCTGTGAAGGCAGCCGGGAAAGGGAAAGGGAAAGCGATGAAGGTGAAGCAGGAGACTTTGCCCACCCCTCAGGGCCGCCGTGTTATTCCACGCATCACCAGCACGATGAAGGCTGAAGCTAACAGGAAGGCTGATCTTAAGAAAGGAGAAGGCAAAAGAGGGAAGAAAGTCAAGGTATGCATGCCCATTTGTGGTTAAACACAAGGTGTCGTTAATTTTGATTATCAAAACTGTCTGATGATTAACTTATTTGTTGTTCCTCAATGCAGAGTGAAGATGTTGTGATGAAAATGGAGTTTGGGGAGGATGCAGAGAATATTGAGCCAGTTGAGGAAACTGGTTTGGCTGCACGACTGGGCAAGAAAACTAAAACCCAGTCCAAAGAGAAAGGTGAGAATGAGTCCTTAGTGACTAAAAGCCTGTGCCTGCAAGACTTTCTGCATAAAGAATGTTCAATGTAAATATGGCATACTTTTGACATTATGCAGGGCACTTTTAATTTTATGCTAAAAGTTAGAAAGCTTGACTAGGCTATACCGTTAACCTAGTTCTTGCTTCACTGTAATACTTAACTGTTTGATGAATGATTTTGCAGGTAATTGTGGCAGACTCCAGTTGCTGAATTTAACATCTATTCAACAGCATAATTACAAATAGACTCAATGTTGTGCATCTCAACTTCAGCGGGTAAAAGAATGTAAAGCTTATGTGCCAACCAAGATACACAGACTCCCTCTGAATGTCAGATTAGTTGCAAAGATCAGTCTTCTGGAACTGATTGTATCATTGACCACATTGGTCACCTAATAACCCCACAGCTAAAAGATAATTGGGCTGCAGAAAAATCCCGTTGAGTTATTGTCATTAAACTGGCTCTATTTTTGGAATGGGGGGGGGTGAGGGCAAGTTTGTAGATGTCTGAAGCTTTCAGTAGAAAATTTTCTGTTCATATGGTCTGAAATGAATGAGGTCGCAATATTAGATTCTATTCTAAAATAATCCATTCTGATCAAGTGTTGATTTTTTTTTTTTCTTTCAAAAATGATTAATGCAGAAGCTTCAAGGACTGGCAAGCAGACCACTCTTCAGTTCAAGCCTGTCGCCAAGAAGCCGAAGAAAAACCCGTGGTCAGATGAAGAGTCTGACAAGTCTGAGTCTGATGGCGAAATGGAAGTACAGGAAGTTGTTGCCCCCAGGGAGAAAAAAGAACGCAAAACAAAAGGTGAATCTCCATGACGATCCACACTTCTCCAATAGTTGGGTGCTCATGCAGATGAAAAACACTTTCCACATCAGATTCTAGTGTTTTCTGTTTTAGATTGAGACATGCTGTAAACATCCCAGACATGCTTCCTGACTGGCTAGCTCTGTTTAGACTACAACAGCTGTTTGGTTTCTCCTTCAGCATGATGAAATCAGTGTGTCATCTTTGTTTGAAATACTTATTTAAAATGACTATCGCTAAATCTGCCCTTTTTTTGTTGATATTTTCTTCTTTTTTTTAAAGCTCCTGTGAAGTACAGTTTGTCTGACAGCGAAGACGAATTTGATGACTGGGGGAAGAAGAGCGCTCTTAAACGGAAGGCTGTGGTCAGTGATGCTGATACAAGTTTTGCCACAGAGCCCAGTTCCATATCAGACAGCGATGTGAACTCTCCAGCCCCATCTCTCAAAGCTCCACAGCCAAAAAAAGTTGCTAAGAGCAAAACAACCGTCAAGGAAACCAAAACCAAGTCCAGTTGTAAGTTTTGTTATGAGTGAACCCTGTTTTATAAGATGGAAAAAATGTTGGGCCAAAGGTCTGTGAGGTTAATTATTTGCTTGCGGTGGAATTTTACAGCAACGTCTGATGATCAGGGGCCTGCATCCAAGGCTCCAGCTCAAAGTAAAACCAAAGAAGCTGCATCTAAGAAAGCTGCTCCTGCAAAGAAAGTAGCTGCGTCCAAGAAGAAGGCAACAGGTACTACCTGGAGAAGGCTCATTATGGTTTATATGAAATATCCTATTAGTTACTGAAGTCAGGATGTAGCCCCTCTAAGTTACAAACTAGACAATATAAGTCAAAACAATATATTTTGGAAGCACACACTCTGTTGTATGATTGTAAAAGAAATGGTCTTTTCTTGATATTCATGTGTTTTGTGTTTCTTCCAGATACAAAGCAGCCTTCCATCTTGGACGCACTTTCTAAACCCAAGCCTTCATCCAACACCGCTGCCAAAAAGGTCCCCTCGTTTGACTCCAGTGACTCGGAGGCTGAGACGAAAGCTCCAACTGCAAAGGCAAAAGCTCTTCTGAAACGGAAACAGACCGTGATCGATGACTCTGACAGCAGCTCAGACAATCTCATGTCACGCCTCAAGGCTAAAACCAATGCTGTCACCAAGGTCAGTTTTATACACCAAACTTGAGGAAGACTTGCATTCATATGGATGTTATGTCACCATTAACACATTAACAACAAAAAATTTTCTTGTAGAAAACCAAGAAGTGGGATGAGGATGAAAGCTTCCAGGTTTCAGACCAAGAAGCATCGGTTCCCGCTGCTGTGGCACCACGAGAGAAACCCTCGCGTGCTCGGAAACCTGTTGCCTACAAGTTGGACTCAGATTCCGATGAAGATTTTTAGATTTTTGTCTGAGTGCATATTTTTTCTTTAAGGATTTAGCTTAAAAGGCAGTTTAAGTACAGCTGCATTTGCACTCCTTTAAGTTGACCTTTTAAAAAAAAAAAAAAAAAGAACAAGAATAAACTGGTTTCAATGTCAGAAAATAAAATCGCTTATCTTGTCAAAGAATTTGAAAAAATGTTTCATTAATGACATTTTAGAAGTTGTAGTTCAATATTCACTTGTCTAAGTTCGTTACTCAACTTTCTTTTCTTTTTTTTTTTATCCCTTTTGTTTGTATTTTGTCTTGTAAATATTTCTATGGTTCATTTTTAATGTTTTTACCAATAAAGTTTATGTTGATCTTGCAGTGTGTTGACAGTTGTGTGAACAGCTAGCCTCTGGGCTAAAATCAGGTTCAGGGAGAGGGAGGAATCTCTGCTACAGATAAATACTCTGCAGCTATGACAGAAACTGGCTGCTAGAAAATTTGGACATGTAAGTAATGCTTTCCCCTCTGATGAGTAAAGACCAGTTTATATAATTTATTATTATACTTATTTACTTATACATTGAATTGGTTCAAAAATTAAAAACAACTAAGTCAGAACATTAAACCTCAAACTATAAAACTTGTGATTAACAAAGATGTCTGATTGCCGGCTGCAGCTACTAATTTCATTTATGCGTCATCATGTTCTCATGCTATCTCTTGTGACCAGGAAAGCTGGTGGTACAACCTAAAACAGATCCTTCCTGCCATTTAGGAAGCTCTTTGAAATGCTCATCAAGAGTTTGCCTTTCTTGGGTAAACATCGCCTCTGTCTGGGACCCTGTGGATGCAGATTAGGACGTAGAAGGAATTTCCTAAACTGTTGCCGCCCTCTCAATTATAAAGCCACGACGAGCCTCAATCACATGCCATTTGGAGAGAGCGTGAAAGGAATTAACTTCAAGATCTTTTGGACGTAAAAATCGTGCTTTTGCTGCTCTTTTTTTTTTGTTTTTTTCTACGTTTCTTTACATTTTTCTATTTATCTCAGAGCACCATCAAAGTGGATCTTTCACGTCTACATGAGGTAGATAAAATGCATCAGGTTGAACCTGTTTTCTCAACCACTGGCTTGTATGAGTTGCTGTGTCTAAATTGATCTGTCTGTTCCAGAGGCAAACATACCTGTTCATTCGAGTAGTGGCTTGTAGGTGGTAAAGAATGTTGGTGCTTGAATTGCAGATTTATGTGTTATTTTTGCTTTCAGGACAATCAACATGAGGGGAATGAACCCTGAATCAGCCTTTGACCTCAAGATTACTTTAGTCCCATTATGAGTCATGAACTGGATATAAGGATGTACATTTTAGTTTCTTTTTTACCCAGTGACGGTTTTTGCTCCGAGAGGATCAGGTGAAGCAACCTTCAGATTTTTTGTCCGTTTCTGTGATTTGCTGCTGCAGCCATGGGTGAATGGGGCTTCCTCGGTGGGCTCTTTGATAACCTCCAGGCCCACTCGCCGATGCTTGGCCGCTTCTGGCTCTTACTCATGCTTGTGTTTCGGATCCTGATCCTGGGAACCGTAGCCAGTGACCTGTTTGAGGACGAGCAAGAGGAGTTTACCTGCAACACCCTCCAGCCCGGCTGTAAACAGGTGTGTTATGACGAGGCTTTTCCCATCTCGCAGTACAGATTCTGGGTGTTCCATATTGTCCTCATTGCTACACCTTCCCTGCTGTTTCTCATGTATGCCACACATCATCATAATAAGAAGAGCACACGCTTCAAATGCTCTCAGAGCAGCAGCCAGGACTACAGAGAAGACATCCGTTTAAGAAGGCTCTACATTATAAATGTGATTTTCCGCATCGTGGCCGAAATAGGCTTCATAGTGGGCCAGTATTGGCTGTATGGCTTTGAGGTGAAACCTCAGTTCCCCTGCAGCCGTTTTCCTTGTCCTTACACCGTGGACTGCTTCACCTCCCGCCCTGCAGAGAAAACCATCTTCCTCTGCTTTTACTTTGCTGTAGGGGTGATATCAGCTATTTCCAGCTGTGCAGAGCTTCTCTACAGCTCTGTAAAGTGGTTCTGCACCAAGCAAGAACCGATCACCTCCGAGCACTCCAGCACCTCTCAGAATCTCCACAACTTCACGCATGAGGAGTCAGAGGAGCAACCAGGGTTAAAGACGGCACCTGTGAGTTTGGCCAGTAGCGTGAGGCAGAAGGGAGGTTCACTGAGAAGCAGCATCGGCAGGAAGAACTCCAGCAAGCACCGGAGCAGCAAATTAGTGAGCAACAGGACACTCGTGGTGTGAGTCTTTCCTGATATCTGCATGGCATTTACTTGAAATGATTTCCCTGTTAATGACTGACATAGTTTTACTGATGGGAGACACGAGGAAAGGCCCGAAGAAGCAATTACAAGACGAGGAAATGAGCCAAGACCAAACTTAAGATAAGACGGATACATACGAAGCCTTGTTGACTTGTTGGTCTGATAATCACATAAACAGAGAAGAAGATGAAAATTCTCAGGAAAACACTTGATGTGTTTACTAACTGTGCCACTCCCTTGTTCACGGAAACATCCACCTGAAAAGGAACATTTCAAATTTCTTTGGTGTTTGTGGACAATTAAGATGATTGGACAAATGCCCCTCACTGTATTAGCTGAAAAACATTTCTTGGTTATGTACCGTAGGTAAATTAACAATTTCAGGAGTTTTACTTGCTTTTTTGTTGTTGTTTTTTTTTCACAGTGAATTATCTTACCATGGTCAATAAGGATTTGTCATTTTTTTCCCACAGTAACCAATTTTGTATTTAAATTTTTCATGTTTGTCCTTAAGAAATGTAGTTTGAATACCTTGCTCAAGGCAACACACGCGTACACCACTAGCAAGCTAAGGAACGTCCTCACTTCTGTATTTGACCACTGTGTTGGTTTTCGGGATTTTATCTCTTCTTTCTCTGTTTCTCCTGCTGCTAATGTTTCTCTGGTCTCGGCTTTGGGTTTTGTTTTTGGCGCGGTCTGGAGTCGCACTAATGAGT
>JAOXYM010000023.1:15261340-15275997 GCA_028567055.1 Leptatherina wallacei
GTGTGTGTGTGTGTGTGTGTGTGTGTGTGTGTGTGTGTGTGTGTGTGTGTGTGTGTGTGTGTGTGTGTGTGTGCGAGTGTGTGTGTGTATGTGGCTAAGTACGCGTGCACAGAGCAGAGCTGTCCAGAGTGGTGTGCTCAGCAGTTGTGCTTGGTTGCACACTAACTCGATGTGACAGGGTAGACATACCAGTACCGACTGCGCTCTCGCCCACCCACCGTCACACACACCATCTCCACCCGCAACAACCACCGCCATAACCAACCCCTCCCCCATCCCTCCATCTCCCAGTCCCTTCCCACTCCATCACATCCACACCCCATTGGCTGTCTACTTCCGTCACTCCATGTCTTCTGCTTGGAGACAGAACCATAAGCCCACCATGTGCTTCCTTCCCCTTCATTTCACACACTCACCCACACCGCCCCAACCCCACCCTTGCCATGCCACCCCTTAAAAGAATGTTGTCCCTGTTTTTCTGCCCATAAGCAGCATTATATGGGGCCCTAATGTAATATCAGAGAGCGATGTGATATAAAATGGGACATGTTACGCAATGTCCCATTACGCAACGCCATATCTTAGTATGTTCATCTGCCCACCCTGTTGAGATGCTTTCCTTCCTCCACTTCAACATCTCCTTTTTTCTTTTAATATCTTCCTCCTGCTTGGTTGGCTTCCTAAACGATGAGCCAAGGTGACAGCCACAGTAGGGAACATGTCATTTGACATTTGCAGTTGTCACAGTTTGAACCCTGACCTCTGTTCCTTTGCAGCTGGCGGGCTCAAACTGATAGGACAAGGAGAAATTTAAATACCACACCATCTTCTCATCCTAACATCCTGGTGTAGGAGAACAAGGAGACACCTTTCTTTTAACCTCCAGCTACAGTATCTGGGGAGAGCTGATTTATCATGCAGCACCTTGCTTCATATTTAGACCATTACACATTTTCACGCCTGGATGCTGCTGCATAAAAGGCCAATCTTTGGCCACTGAGCAGCTCCACTAGAGCATTTCAGTTTCCAGTGCCTTGCTCAAGGACATTTTCTCTTCACTTGTTGATTCAGGAGCTTTCAAAATGAAAAATACATGATGATAATAGCTTATGTGACGGTTATACTATTTAATATGACTGGATCTGTACTTTTGAGCATCTAATCTTTAACCTTTAAAGTTACAAGCTTGTGTATTTTTTCTATAAACTTGTGTTTGTATGTAAAAAACAATTTTATGCACAGTTAGTAACTTTCACTGAGTGTGTGTGAAGATTTAGAAGTATCATAAGTATTCATATTACAGTAAGATATTGAAATATGTCACTCAAAGCTTAGAAAAAGTATTTAAGTATGGTCTTCATCGATTGGCAATTCATTTGTTGATTAATTTTATCTAAAAAAAATCTTCCATTTGGAACCTCCTCTTTCAGGTGTCATTCTTATCTTTTTAACTGTTGGAGACTCAAGTTTAATAATTTATTCAATAGAAATACACTCAGTTTCTTTAAATGATGAATATATCTTCCAATTAATCATGGCATGAGTCCTATATATTTTTCTGACCCTTTGTTAGGATCTCTCGTTACAAGCATCTGCATCTACAAAGTAAAAACTAGTTGAAAGGAGTGCTGCAGCGGCAGTGTTGATTCCTGTCTTGATCATTTTAATGGCTTTTTGTGTATGGGGATACATCACTTGCATGGTATGTGACATTTTTATGCGGATGCATGGATGCTGGATGCAAGGATGCAAGAATTTCCCTAGTTTTCTGAACTAAAAAAATGAAACAAGCTGATGTCAGATTTTTTTTATCACTGAATTTTCTTTTTAATGTCAGGGAAATAATAAAATACACATAAAGTTATAACAATAGTAACTGGGAACAGTTTTTAAGTGTTTCATCCCTTTAACACACAGAATTAACAAAAATTATTTCATACAAATGTACATTTTACAAAAGTATGGATTTGTGTCAAGAAAAAAGGACTCTTTAGCCTTTTAATCCACTACAAGCTCAAAGATTTTTCTGTGAACACATTGGCTGATAAATATTTTGGGAAAAATGCAAATGCAAATTAAATGTAAATACATTTTTAAGATTTCAGTGCAAAGTCAATTTATCCCAACCACAACACACCAGATACATACCAACCTCTGCCATTGGTTGATTTTATTTGCCCTTCACACTGATTGGAGACAACAAACCCAGTCATGGTAACAAATGTATGAGAAATCTTTTTTTATTTTTTCATTTTTTTATTAAACATTTTCAGAATTATGTCAAGCACAGTACATACAGATAATATGAAATTGTAGCAAATCCGGAATATATCCACAGCAGTGGTCTGACAAATCCTTATTAAGTCTATATTGTTGAACAGTTGAAGTCTGAGTTACTCCATCACTTTGCCAAAACCTTGATAAGAAAAGGTCCTTCTGATCATTAATACCAAATCTTACCCTGCGTTCACACCGGGTGGGACTAAAATTATTTAGTTAGTTAGTTAGTTAAATTACATGTTAAGTCAATGTACAGACGCGAATTGATGCCTGTTTGCATGGGGCGGCGCTTTTGTGGTGAATTTGCAGCGCGAAAAGCCCTGTGGGGCAACTTATTCCCGCGAATGACGTAACTCCTGGATTATATGATGAAATTCACCAGGCTCTCAGTGCCTCTGGAGTATCTGGAGGACCAAAACACACCGACGTCTTCGATTTCCCGACTTCCAAAGCAGGTAAAAGGCCACAACTCTCACAAATAACACAAAATAACCAGGCTGTCATGTTCGTTGTTGACGAAAGTGACTGACGCTAAAACAAACAACCCTTCCCGCTTCAGAAAGTTTAACTTGATGTACGAATGAAGCATTGTATTCACGCAAATAAAATGCTCCATTCGCGAATAAAATGCTCCATTCGTGAGAATAAAATGCCCAAATCAAGCGAGTAAACATCCACCATCTGGGCATTGAAATGTAAGCGTGAATGGAAGCGCCCGGTGTGAACGCAGGGTTATGGTACGTTCAGACCAAAAGCGATTTCCGCGTCAAAAACACTCTTGACACTCAAAGTTGGACGCTTGACACTGGTAAATCAGACGCTTGACATCCAGCATCAAAAACGTTATTGATGCCGAGACGCGCGTCTACTGGACCCAGATATTTTCCTTTGCAGAAAATGCGTCTCTAACCCATGACGCTGAGTTGCTCTGATTGGTTGACGCCTCGCATCAAGCGGCAAAAGTTCTGATTTTCCAATTCTGGCGTCCGCCGCCTTGGCGCCTTGCTCAAAATCTCAAAACGCGCAGTGCCTGCCGCTTAAAAGGTGTGAACAAAGTGAATAGGCTTAAAACGCTCGATTCTAGAGAAAAAACCCGCTCAATTCGCACAAATAGGACACTCCATTTGCACGAATAAGATGCTTGATTGGGGCTTTTCGCGCCGCAAATTTGCCGCAAACATGCCGCCCCATGCAAACTGACGTCAATTCGCGTCTGTACATTGACTCAACATGTGACAATTTTACTCGCGCCCGGTGTGAACGCAGGGTTTCTCAGGCAAGGTACAGGATTCTGGCTCTTTTTCGTTGGTTAGCTCTGGCTCTGTTTCCTCGTCAGTGTTAGCTAGCATTCTGCTAGCCGTCGCCTTGTTGTTCTTTTTCCCTCGATTTTCTTTCTTCTTAGGCATGTTGAAAAAGTTTTCCAGTGACATGCCCCACGTCTATGTATGTCTGGTGTTAGCTTGACCACAGTTTAAGCAACGGGCAGACGGATAGATATTATTTAGTTAAATCCAGAGAGAAGACCGACGAAGAAACGTCTATCTTCCTCGGCGCATCACCCCCCTTCAAAATTAGTCCACTATCCAATGGATATTTTTTTACCTACAATCTGGTTTTGCTATGTGACTTAAATGTTGTGAAGCCAAAACCATCTTCTTTTCCTAACCTTCACCACTTCATTTAATCCCTTAACATGAGCATGTAATCGTAATACCCAAACCTAATCAAACAGAAAGTGAAAATTGAACTTGAAAAATGACAGATCAAATCCTAGTCTTCTAACCAAAATCTCAGGACTTCTTGTCACCACAGCTCTGAAATGACGGGATTTGTGTTGCTTTTGGAAGAAGCCGTTCTTTCATAGGAGTGCGTATTGATTGTCGTTCAGGGTTTGGATGTATAGATGAGCTGGACCCATAAGAAGATCCACAAAATCCCAGCAAGAATATAAAATAACACGTATTTCAATGAAACTTACAAGAAACTCAGTGCACTGCAGGAACTGGCAGTGAATTTGAAAGTGTAAACCTAAACCAAAATTACATAAAGAGGTGACACCAAAGGAAACTGGAAGTTCATACTGTACTACTTGGTTTCCTACAGAGGTAACAGACAAATTAACAAAAGAGCAAAGGTGGAAGAAACTTATTAAAAACCCAGTGAGAGAACTAAACCAAGAAATAAAATTGAAATGATGCTCATGAAAGATTTCAGATACCAAAAGACACACACTCCAAACATACCTTTTACCTCTACGTCGATTTAGATTGGAGATCCTGCCCTTCATGCCTTCATGGGTGAGACATGAAGCAGAACAGATTGCTTTTGGACCTCCACATCTACAAGATGATAAAACGGTGCTCACAAACATTTGACGGCAGATTTCTGCAAACCTGCCTGTCAGAATAAGGTGAGGTTTCTAGAGAAGTGGGACCCATATCAGAGAGGGGCTGAATTAAAGGGAATAACAGGAAATTTTTGATGAATAATGCTTGTTTTTGTTTTGTTTTTTTCTTGTTTTACTATGAGTCATGGAAATCTTCTATAATGAAGTCTAAGAGTAAAAATATTGAGCTGGAAATGAGGATAATGTCTCACTTAATGGCTACAGAGGGATCCTCTTGCGGATTGCTACACAATAATCTATATTAAGACTGATCACCTGTCTATATTTTCTCTTTACACCTATTTCCCTACTCTTCCTCTCTCTGTGGGCTTGTGTGCACTACCCCCCCCCCCTCTTCTACCTCTTACCATCTTGTGTATTTCTCTATCCTCAGGGAGACAGCTGCATGCAGAAGCATTGTGGATCACTGAGCTTTAAGTCAGCGTCTCTAAAAATTGCTCCATTTTTCTGCAGAGCCTTTTTCCAGAGCTCTGAGTGGTACAGGCAGCTTGATATGATGGCGCTTTTCCCATCCTGGAATTGAGCTTATGAATTTATGTTTCATGCTTTATTGATATAATATTATTTCTTTGTCCTTGTCACAGTTTATTAAGTCATATTCGGGTTTTAAATAAATTTAAAATGGGCCGTTCTGGGTCTTAATATCATGTGTTGTGAATGTTTCGAAGCATAAATCACTTGTAATGTGTAATAATCAAGCACTGATGGATGCAGAGCTGCTCTCCTCCAGATTTAATCCACGTTAGTGTAAGTTTCACAGCAGTACAGCCCCTGAGGCATCCATCTTGGATCTTCTCCAGTCCAAGGGAGGTGTAGTCAGGGGGAGAGTGGTGGAGACTACATCTTGGCTCTCTTCCAGTCCAGTGGGCATGAAGCAAGCCTCAGAGGCTCTCAGGATTTCCCTTTACACCAACCAGCTCTGCTCTCCATTAACCAATTAGGGGAGAGACTGGCTTAACTGGACACATAAAAGATGGCGCACTGACTGTGGGAAACGGGCGTAAATCAGGAGCAAAGGGAGTCACAAAGGAACACCACAGGAGAAGAGATGATGGAGGGAAGAGAGACAGAGAGGAAGAGTGTGTGTAAACTGTGGAGCTCTTATATAAAATATCTCGGCGTGCCCCCCCCCCCCCTCAGCTCCACTGCGTCTGATTCATCTGTCGCACATTCCACACTCAGATGCCTGTGATAGATGTTTATGAGCTAATGTCAATTTTCTTCAGTGAATTTACTGTCAGTAGATGATGAATGCACTCAATATCACTGGTTATTCATCTCATACATTCCCCTACAACAGCTCCCACTGCACAAGAAGGTCTCACAGTCACCAATAGGTGTCCTCATTGCCCAGCTTGTTCCCAGGTCACTGAGGAGCTCAAGCCTCCTTTCTCAAAGCTGTAGGCACAGTGAGGTTACCATAACTCTGCAAGTAAGTGCAGCAAAGTCAGGAGTGGGTTTGCATAGATTCCTGTGTTTTTTTATGTCAAATATTTATGAACAAACAAATGCTTCCTTTGGAGGGCTGCTCCTTCACTACTGCAGATACAATCAGGTGACAGGTAAAGAGGACTGCATGTGCACACAAAGTCAACTCATCTTCATAGGTCCCCTTTATGTGTGCTTGCTTGTATGTCTCTACTTGTCCTTGTCTTGCTCATGTAAGTGACCTACATCAATTCGGCCTCTGCCCCTTTCTCAGTGCTGCTTGAGAAATGTGATGTGACATGAGGGATGAGTAAGACGGAGCGAGGGGAAGGAGGACGGAGAAGGATAGGTGAGGCTGTTGAAGGTAGAGTCCAGGGGACATTTCAAAGCGCAAGTTTCAGAGATGCACGAAATCGGGCTGTCAAATGGGAGGCACGGAAAGACGGACTTAAGTTGAAACACACAAAGAAAAAAAAGGTTCTGTTTAAAGAAAAATTCAGCCGAAAGGCAAGAACTGTTTGGACCATTTATATTGTCCGTTTTTTTATGATATAAGAAGTCTGAACACTTCTTTCTACATTGTAATTTGCTGCATTGGATTGGCTGAAACTGAAAATTGCTGGATGGTTTTTAGGTGTGAAACAGGAACCATGCTAAGATTTTCAAGAAGTGTTTTATTCTTTTGTTCTGTTTTTTCAAGCTCAGCAATTCAAACTGAATTCACAGCCATGCCAATAAGGCTTCACACATAACAACACCTACCAAATCACCCAGTGGTTGATTCTATGCGTAATCATCCATTGACTGCAGTGGATCACTTGCCACCCCTAAAATTTGACTTGACATGTGCCACACCAAGAATACATGATCAAATTCTAACAAATACTTAGTGTAACCTGATCTTTATTTTAGTAAACCTCAGATGCCCATGTGCAAGTGAATGCAGAATGTAATGTACTTCTGAATGTTTTTCTATGTCAACACTACTATACAGTGTAGGATCAAACTAAGTAAGCAACTGTAGATTATAGACATATATGTGTAATAGACCCTAGACCCACCCCTTTTATGATTATTAGCTATACTTTGCATTCAGTGCTAAGTAGCAAACATTAGCATGTTAATATGCTAAACTAAGAGGGTGAACATGGTAAACTGATTTGTGTTTTCTACTGTGTACACAATTATTGGGCAAATATGAATGAAAAGGAAAAAATACTTCATTGATCCCAGAGGGAAATATGTTTACTGACCTGATTAATATCTTTAGGCTCAATTTTTCAAATTCAAAACCAGATCAGGTTGACAGCTTACTGATTGAATTATTTTCAGGTGATCAGTGTTATAGGGGAAGATGTGGCCTAAAAGTTATTACACTTCATATGATCATCATCATGTGGTAGCATTGTGATGTCAGGTAAAATAAACCAGAAGACTTGCACTAAAAAGACAGCATGGTCTTCTTAAAGGACAACAATAATAGCTACATTTATCCAAAACCAAAACCAAAAATTAAGAAATTGTGAGATTTTAATGTTTTACGTTCCATTATATTTGATAAGCCATCATTCATATGATGTGATGGCAAACCCCTACAATGTTATGTATTCATTATTCATTAAACCGATAACCAGTCAAAGAAGTAGTTTAATGTAGTTCATGACTCAACCTCATGTCCGCTGAGTGACAGTCCACAGATTAACACCATCAGCCACCACTAGTGTTTTCCTACAATGATTTTGTCTGTTTAGCTGAGGTTTCATTAGGTTTTAGGTTTTAAATTAGGATTATTTGAACACCAAAGGAAAAACAGAAACCCCAAGACACAAGACTGCATAAACTTAGTATTGTTACTTTGTTTACTTGCAGTGAACGAGCCAATTGATGAGTCGAGTTTTCTTCTTCCTGCTGCTTTTTCCCCTCCTTGGTCAGTGGTTGTACTTTTAAAAAAAAGCAGTTGTAGTAACCGCGTGGTGTTGTCCAAGCGGTTTAGTCTGCTTGAGTGAAAGCACACCAACCCAAAAGAAGGTGCAACATTTCTCAGCATTTCCTCGAGTCCCTTGGACTATCTTGGTGTGAAGCCACCTTTATGCTTTTGGAGTTGTCATACTGAAACTGCTTCATTTTCAGCTGTGGACAAAAACATCCATTATGTTTTCTGGAGTGAGACTACATTGTTTAAAAACTATCCATAGTATTCAGTAAGGGCATAAAAGCAAGACAACAGGCCATCACATCCATCTATCCAATGGCAGGATACTCAATTGTCCCCCTTCATCCCCCAACTTATATCCTACTGAGAACCTGTGTGTCCATCTCATAACATTGACTCAGAAATACAACCTTCCCAACTCGTGCAGCTGGTATTAACCATCCACAGCAGCATGTTCACAACAACTAGCTTTTGCATTGTAACACCGGAGGGAGGCAGCACCTAGTCTGCTGGTTGCCTTTTCTGCGCCACAGAGCAGCAGTTTCTGAGATATGTGAACGTAATTTTTTAAAGAAATTTTAGAAATCTTCACCCCTGATGAAGGAAAAGAAAAGAGAAGCAAATCCAGATACAACAGATGCCTTTGTCTGCACTGGCCAGCAGATGAGGAAAAAGGAAATGACAGAGAGAAAATGAAAGAAGGTGAAATCTATTAGTTTGACAGGTCTCCTATAAAGCTGGAGACCTCTAGGGACACACTCCAAGTGCTTAGTGCTAAAATAAAAGACACCGGGAGGCTGGCTGGGAGACATACAAGGTGACACAAGTGACTACATCTATAGGAAGTAGAAGAAAGCAAAATGTCAGACATGTGCACATATGCAAACTATTGCGTCGCCGAGGTCTTTAGAACTTATCTACATCCTGAAAAGTGAATTAACTGTGTGTCGGCATGTGTGTTTAGATTGATGGCTCTGGATGTACATGCATTTGAATCTATGTATGGGTGTGTGCATGTTCTCCCCTCCTCCTTTCTTTTGAGAGCTACCAGGATGAGTGTGTTCCAGATGTATGTCAGCTCTGATCACTCAGTGGAAACAGGGAGGGGGAGGCTGCCGTCTCTGCCGACATCACAGACTGATGTCAATGGAGACTGTGCATCTTTCAGACTATATGAGAAACACAATGGTTCCTCTGTTTTTGGGAGGAGGTGATAGATGATAGTAGACGATGGTGTTCTTCAGGGAGGGAGGGATGGATGGAAATAATATTCTTTCAGCAGTTTCGAATTCTCACAAGAGTTATAGCTTTACTGTAAACGTCCCTTCCTTCTTCCATTTACTTTCTTTCTCCCTTTCTTTCCCTCCTCCCCATATTTCTTCCCCAGTGATTCTTTCTTCCTGCCACACCCATGTGTACTTTGACACCCAACTCCTGCTCAGCGTGGCACAGGGGCTGGCCCCCAGCCTTCAGTGTCCTAGACCTCAGTCATGTGACACTGACCTGATATGTTTTACAAGGCTGCAGTGCAGCGAGGGGGGGCCTCTGAGGAAAAGGGTTGCGTTCAACAGCGGCAGGAAACAAAGCAAAACTCGGAGGGGAGAAAGGGAGTGTGTG
Source organism: Leptatherina wallacei (assembly GCA_028567055.1). Lineage (NCBI taxonomy): Eukaryota > Metazoa > Chordata > Actinopteri > Atheriniformes > Atherinidae > Leptatherina > Leptatherina wallacei. Next base: position 15,271,006 of record JAOXYM010000023.1, read on the forward strand.
TGTGTGTGTGTGTGTGTGTGTGTGTGTGTGTGTGTGTGTGTGTGTGTGTGTGTGTGTGTGTGTGTGTACTGTGTGGGTGGGGGATCAGGAAGCAGTATTTCAAGGGATGGAACTCCTCCATAAAAAGTTTGACATCAAGCAGTATGTAGTTTTCAAGCGAAGCCCCGTTTGAGCACGTTGCATTGTTGTCTGCCTGAGAATTTGGATTTATTTATCTCTTTCTCTCTTTTTTTTCCCCACCTGCCTGATGTGGATTTTTCAACTCTTATTGACATGCTTGGATGCGCTCAAGCTTAATCTCCTTCACCTTCTACCTCCCCTTCTATTTCACTGCATTAAATCTCATGCATCTAAAGTCCCCCCCCCCACACACACACACACACTCCAACTCTGGTTTATTCCCAAATGAGTTGACCTTCACTATCGCTCAGCTCTGTAGAGCCATAAGTCTGCTCTCGCTTGCTTCGCTGCCTTAATCTATGGCCGTAGACGCTGACGTATCCTGTTGCTCTCCTGGCCTCCTACGCGCAAGCACACACTTGCACATATATGCACACAAAAGACTTCACATACGTACATGAAGGATGACCACAGATAGTTACAGGCAAGTGTGGACTCATTCACAGACACACACACACATATCTGTGTCATTCCTGGGAGATTTTCGTCCATTAAATGAGAGCAGCCCGGTCCAGTCTCTCAGATCGCCGCCATTCCCCCCTCTTTGTTCCCCAAATCAGGAACAGCTGTGCTCCTCCACAGTTGTAAGTCACTCACTCAGTGGAAATTTAAAAGCCATTAACCGAGCTCCTCATTGCTTCTCCACCCCTTTGTGTGTGTGTGTGTGTGTGTCTTTCTCTCTCTCTCTTTCTGACTTGCTTATCTAAATCTACACACAGGAACAGAGACACATTTATACGCACACTTGCGTGTACATGTTGAAAGTCAAAATTCCCCCCTCAGCCCCACACAGAACATTTGAGACAGCATTTCTTAAAGTGGCCTCTCTTGTTGAATCACAAGGTTTTTAAGTAAAACATTTCGGAGCAAAGTGGAGGCTCACGTGAGGCAGATCCGCTTACCGTGATCTGCCACCCGCACCTTGAACACGTCACTGTGTGTTTCAGCTGTGTAGTAGCTTTGGAGGTGGGGAGGTGTGTGTGGGAAGGGGGGGGGGGGGCACATGAGGTCATGTTGTTTTTTGAGTGTGGAACAATAAAAACAAGGCCCCGCTGAAATAGTTCGCCGCTTGTCCACTTTCTTGGCTTAGCCGGCGAATTACTGTGCCAGGAAAGAACAACAAGCCCGGAGCCTTTCATAAGGCGAGCTTGCATGGACGCAGGCACAGCTGCATGCTCCAGCACCAGCGGCAAGCAGATGTTCAGGGAGACAGAAAGATGGAGCGACAAAGGAAGGAGGAGATCATGCAAAGAGAGGGACCATGACATGAGGAGTAGACATTCGGATGTCAAGAGTCAAATCTATGGTTCTCTTTCTGCTGTTTTTCTTTTGTCTCCCCCTCCTTCTTTTCCCCTCTCCTTTATCTCCTGTGGAGATCTCTCATTTCCTGCAGGCCCAATGTTGATTTCATACTGGAGCTCAGGGCTTAGAGTGGGAGTCTGTGAGATGGGGGGGGGGACATGGGGGAGGTAAGTGTGGGGGTGTTTGGGTTCAGGCCAAACACAACATTCACCTCCACCTCTCTCAACTACTCTGGGTGGATTTTTAAAAATGTGAGCATGCCAGTAGTTTTTTTTTTTTCCGTTTTCTTTTTCTTTTTTTCATGAGGAAACTCTAGTCCAGCTACACTTATCTTAGTACAAGTCTGGCAAGGGGCAATCAGAATGCAAAAAGTCATGTGGGTTCAAGATCACGACCTTTGTGGGTACAGATGACACCCCGCCTGGAAGCAGAAGTAATCTAGAAGGTGTAACTTCTCTAGCTGAGGCTGGTTAAAATGTCAGCATACAGCATACAAGTTGCATAACCTATTCTTCTCGAGGTTTCTACTTCCGAGCATGTTTTCATTGTGTTTGTCTTACCAGTGGTAACAAGGAAGAGGCAAGAAAAAAAAAAGTATGAAGAACGGAAGTTTGACTCTTGTGTCTTGCTGGCACGGACACCTATGATACACAGTTTGACTCACATGTGTGATAGATTGTAACACTCAGATAGCTGCAGCACATGGGCAATTTCTGCTCTTCACTTCCTTTCTGTCATTGTTAGCATAGATGGGACCTTCTAGACATGAACAGCTGCAACCTTTAGCTTTCACTTCCCCTTCTATGAAACCACACATGTATCTGTTACCACAACAAGTTCCCCAAATGTGGCCTCTCATGCCCTCTGTATCTCCCTCGTGCCAACACATACGCACATTCGCCTGCAGGCCCGCTTATTCATATGTGTGCATGTATATATAATTAGAAAACTGCTGCTACTGTGGTTGAAATGCAGACAGTCCAGGAGGTGGGTTTATCTGTGAGGTTGTCTCTTGTGTTCATTGTTGTGTATTAATGATTTTTCCAGACATGTAAGCGGCGCTGAGAGGAACGTTTTTTGTTTTTAACTTTATTTTGAGCCTAACTTCCTGTATGCAGGCCTCTCAATGTCAGATATCCACCTTTGTAAGCAGAAATTCTCCCCACTCTCTGACCACAACATGCAATCTCATTTGGCATACTAATGACAGCGAACATACACACATACATAGCTAGCCACACATAGCGGCATTGCGTGACTGAAGCTTCACACCTCTCTTTCTCTCTTTCACTCAACGAAAGCATGAAAAAAACTCTCACGCACAGTAATGTGAGACGTATCTGTGTGTGTGTGTGTGTGAGAGAGCAACAGTGCGAGTGTGGCACTGACTGTGTATGCCCTTGTTTGGCCTCTGCCTTTGTCATTTACACACCTACTATATATGCGCACATTCAGAAATAGACTGAGCTCATGCGCCCTCTCACACACTGACTCCAGGTCTGTTCGGGTAAAGCTACCCTGTCAAACACACACCAGAAAAATCACCTCACGTGCTTATGAGAATTTTTTTTTCCTTTTTTGTATGTTTGTAGTTTAACAGCTCTGTTTGTGTGGCGTCTAAACACACACACACACACACACACACACACGACTCCACATTTACACTAGAGCTTCAACACTCTTACAGCAATTTGTGAATGAACTCCATGACACAGCAGCTCAACCTTTTCATTGTCTTCTGTCGTCTACTCTTGGGATTTTGGTTAAATCAATGCAATGTGGAGGTGTGGGCTGCAGCGGTGAACAATAGCTCTCAGACCATTTCATTCCTTCTACCAGTTATTTCTGTCCTGGAGACATTTTATGGATGATTAGGGAGAGGGGGGGAAAAGAAGCTTATATCCAGTGCTGAGGGAGATGTTTCCTTTAGCTTGTATGTGCCATTTGCTGCCAAAACAACCTCCCATCCTTTTGATCCACTGCACAACTGCCCACAGACTGAAAGACTCAGTTTTGTGATGGCTAGGCTGTGGCCAGGTGGCTAATTGAGCTGTTCCCAGGGCAGCCTGTGACAGCGTGCCACCCTGTGCCAAGGTGTTGGCGTTTCCCAGGGCTCAGTAATAGATGCTTTCAGCCCATGTAAAGTGTGTCTAATTGCCCTGCCCCCTGCCTCGGAGCAAGCTCACAGTACTGGACACTGAGGACCAAGCAGTCACACTCAAACGGTGGAAAAATGTCAGGTCAAGCGAGCCTGTTGGTAATGTGTGGGATGCAGATTCGAGCTCCTGAATATCAGATTGTGTTTTTGTAAATACTAAGCCTGCTTGAATCTGATCCCATATGTTTTCCTGAGCTTGTTCATATGATTCCCTCTGATGGTGTCTTGACTTGACTAACAGAAGACAAGTCTGTGCTAATTTTACCCCAACCACATTTCTAGATTGTTTTGTTTCAAAGTTTCCAGTCCTTGGTGAATCAAATCTGAAGTGATATTTGTGAAAGCTGAAAAAGAGAAAATGTGATTCACACTTGTTTCCATTGACTGGTTTGAGGTGAGCAAAGTAGGCTGTAGTGTCACCAGGAGTTGCTGGTATAGGCCACAGCGCTTTGGAGTTGGTTATTTAGTAGAAGTACCCATTGCAATTGTTGAAGAAGTTTATTCCATCACGTCTTACTCTAAATAGTATACAGTGCCTTCAGTTATTCTTGGGAAGGAGGGGACGTGAAAGGCCTACCTGCCCCATCGCCAAGGTTTTTCACTAACATGATGTATCACTATTGAGACAAAGAGGCGTGCAGTGTTTCACGTTCTTTCACCATCATGAGTAGACAGTCACGGAACTTGAGACACTTAATGCAATAGGTAGTTGATGTTCTTGTTCTCAAAAAGTACTTTTTATATTTGTACTGGGCATTTTCAGAGGCACACTCATTTTGAATGCTTCATTCTTAGACATGTAAGTTTGATAGAATGAGTTTGTGTCTTTGATTAAATTCTCCACATTTATCGAGATGCAGCGTTGATAATCTTTGCACCTCCCCTGGATTCTACTCATTTTTACTAAATATTTTTAAAAGCAACATTTTAAGAAACTGCAGCTCAATGATAATAAACAATGATAATAAAGGTGATTCAGATTCTTCTGATTCTGGAAGCTGCAGTGCAGGAGCATGTCCACATATCACAACTCTAATTTCCTGCCTGGTTCTTTCAGTGCACGAGATTTGTTCGGTTTTTTGGAGGGGTGGTGTAGAGGGGTGTGTAGAGGGGGTAGAGCTGGAGGGAGATTCTCCGGCTGCGAGGGATCAGTTTCATGATTGTAAACACCCCCCCACCCCCCCCACCCCTCCTCCTCCATACAACACCAACGTCCCAAGCCCAAATCTCAGCTCTGAAAAGTGGCTCTTTTGAAATGCTTTAGCTTACGGGTGGGTGACCCCCCCCCCCCCCCCCCCCCCCCCCCCCCCCCCCCCCCCCCCCCCCCCCCCCCCCCCCCCCCCCCCCCCCCC
>JAOXYM010000023.1:15283507-15297988 GCA_028567055.1 Leptatherina wallacei
CTATCTATCTATCTATCTATCTATCTATCTATCTATCTATCTATCTATCTATCTATCTATCTATCTATCTATGTGGTCTAAAATGAATGTACAGTATGTGCAAAAGTCTTGAGCCACTTCTTTTCTTTATTTATTGTGGAAAATGTGAAATAGCTGCAGCCATTAATTGAAACGTATAAATGGAAAATCGATATTTGGTTGTCTTCTTTTCCTTTTCGGCTGTTCCCTTCAAGTGTCACAATAGCAAATCATCTGCCTCCATCTAACCCCATCCTCTGCATTACCTTCTCTTTCACCAACTAAATTCATGTCCTCTTTCTCTACATCCATAAATCTCCTCTTTGGTCTTCCTCTAGGCCTCTAGACTGGTGGTTCCTACCTCAGCATTCTACTCCCAATTCATTCATTCTACTGTACGTGTCCAAACCATCTCATGTCTGGCCTCTCTGACTTTGTCTTTGACTTCTTTTGCTTTCTACTTGTCCAGTTTCCTTGAAATTTTATTGAATTTTTAAGAGAAAACTTTACATCATACAGAGATAGGCCAAGTTTTCAGTTAAGAGCTCTTTGGGAATCACCTTGTTGGTGCAAAAGTAGTCAACCACTTCTTTCTGTCAAACTGTTGAAAAGCAGCTGAAGACTTTTTTTTTTTTTTTTTAAATAATGACAAGTATTTAGGTTGAGAGAAGTTATAGACGTTAATAGAAAATTGCATCTTTTTTTTAACTAAGTAATCCTCATCTGAAAATAAACATTAATTTTGTGAGCCAGATGGCAGTATAAAAAGGGGCAGTCTGTGATGAGAGTGGCAAAATTGAAAAAAAAAATTAATGAGATTAAAGGAGAGCATCTGTAACTATTCATGATCAAAAGGTATGGATGTTTGACCTGCATGACCCATTTTCATAATCTTCTACCAAACCTGATATATCATTGCTTATTTTATATGTTGTAAAGTTGGCCTGCCGAAAGGATGGGTCTCCATGTGGAGGGACAACAGCTTCGTGTTGATATCTGCCAGCCCACCTATGGCTTTGCGATGTCTGTCACTGCCACCCCATCATGTAGTTCCTGGCGCTAATCCAACCAGGACAACGCGACCTTAATCTCTTCATCTCTTTCCAAGCTCCTAATACATCTGGCCATCTCCAGATGCAACAATCCATGCCTGCTACTCCTGATCCTGCATGCGCTGTGGTGGGCGTGATAATCCTGCACAGTTTTTACAGCCTCCTCCCTACATCACTACAGGTCTGCCCTTATTAAACGGCACTCCCTAATCAGCTCTGGTATTATTAGTGGCTCAGACATGCTGTGGATTACAAGGAAACCACATTTTCCAGACTCATTAGACACTAACCTTCTGCCTATCCATCTATCTCACAATCAGTCTGAATATTGCTGTTAATACTGCTCGCTGTCATGTCCTGCAATTTTTTGTGCTTCAAATACAATAAACTCAAGTAACCAATCATATGCAGTATGTTGATGAGAATTTATTTGTGCAAATGTGTTTTTCTTTTTTTGGTTTTGTAATGGTCCACATACAGTAAATGAAACTAGACAAGTAGCATAAAATATAGCCAGCACTGGAGAAAAACACGAGAAGCTACACTTCCTCTTCCCTCCACCCCTGGGAGACGCAGACAAACCACACTGTCGGTGGCAGAGACAACAGGAAATAGCAAAGTTGGTGTTTTTGTGAATCAACTCAGAGGGTTATTGTAGTAGCAATGTGCCAGAACATGTGAAAAATACTTTCAAAAATAGGTAAAATCATAATATGTTAAGGAAAAATGAGCGCGTTTTTGTTTGTTGCTTTTATATCTAAGTGATATTTGCATTTAATATGTACCACATTTTGTGGGAATTCATAGTCCAAAATATTAGTCCTGATGTTACCTGGCACTGGATCAAAAATGAAGTCTGTGATATAACTCATCCCTGTTGAGTTTAAACATCTGTCCTTTGAGCTCGACCCATCGCTGTCCAAGATTACCATCGCACTGCTGTGCTTCTCAAGCTGCCTCTTTGTGTGTATGTGTGTATGCTTCCAGAGAGATCAAGAGAAGGAGTTCCCCTTCTCCGCTTCATTTGGATCAGACCATCAGCAGGTTCGCTGTGGATCACAGGGGGACATTTGAGGATTACAGTCACTCCTCGCTGGCTGTTTCTGTCAGTCTCTGTGCAGTCGCTTTTGTATTTGTAGCCCTGGGAAATGCAGCAGAAGTCACAGATGAGCAACATCTGATCCTGAGGAATCATTATATGTGGGTATCATTTCCCATTTGCGTGCCTTTGTATGATGACTCAGAGACGCTGAGTCAGAGTGGCAATATAGAGACTGAAAAGCATGACTGAATTGACTACATGTGTGCATTAATCTAATTATCTTAACATAAAGATGTAAAAATTAATAAAAAACCTAAGTTAAACAACCAATATTTGACATTAATGATCACTTATATGGAATCCTTTGACAGATTGATGTTTTCATTTAGTCAAATTTCAACTGGAGGCTTCAAAATGGCATAGGAGAATCTACATAGTAGCTCCTTTTGATCTCAAGAGCACAAACCTACAAAGTCTTTAACCCTGCTCGTCAGAAACGTGTTTAATATGAAGAAATCCGTTCAATTAAACACTGTTTGGTTGTAAATCTATATGACTACTTGTGTACACAGTCCTCAAGGGCACAAGATGGTGACTTACACAGGAAACCCCAAAAAGATTGAGCAGAAGATTCGGGTGGTGAAAGAGCCTCTCAACCTCAAACTTCCGTCACCAAGCTCATGTTGCTTTCTCTTTCTCACTGATGTACTCGATGCTTAGATTAACAACCAAAGTTGATGTTAGCGAACACCTCTTTCTCTTTGTCCATAATAAACAAGAAAAGTCTTGTGCGGAGGGTGTGGTTTATAGAAAATCTCTTTTATTTACTCTCCTGTAGAGTCCACTATCCTCACCCCCTCTGAGACAGTTTCGTGCTCGACCATGCGTTATATCCCTCAGTTTTCATCACTTCCAGGTTTTTCCTCTGTTGTTTCCTCTCTGTTTGTCACAGCGGGACATGCTAATCAATAAGCAATTAAAACAGGCAGGAGGACTTGGCTTAGTTAGAATATATCTTTTCCTGCTCAGTGTGCAGAAATCAGGTTTGTTTGGGTAATGCAACAATCAAGGGGAAAAAATAATCGGTATAAAAGCTTCTTTATCTGCAGTTACAGTTAAAAGATATAACAGATTGCATTGATGCTGCAACTGTATTAGCTGCTCTCTTGGTATTTCAATAGGCTGATTGTGTATGTTCCACGAATAACATTCAAAGCCCTGGGTTATGATGAGTCTTAAAGGAGGGGAAGACGCACAAGCTCAAGGTCAGGCGATCCCCAGCAGTCATCTTAACCAGGAAGAGGTGTTGAAACCACCCATCCTGTGAGAAGGAATAGCTGCTGCTGGTTTACAAGAAATTCACACGCAGCAGTCGCACAGTTTTCCAGCCTCTGATATTCCATTGTCACTCAGCACTGCAGCACCCAAAGCCATTTACAACATTATCCAACTGACATCACCAGTCACCTGCAGCCTCACTTGTCCTGAAACACACACACACACACACACACACACACACACACACACACACACACACACACACACACACAAAAACTGAAGAGCATATCAAATATGTCACATGACAGTTTAGACTGTTCTGTCTGCTGAGGTAGTGGGAGTGAGATGTGTTTATGAAAAGCTTCCAGCATCTAGTCTTGTTTATGGTTTTGAGTGTGTGTGGCCTTTTTTGTAACATTGCTGACGCCTCATTTTGTGGTCTTCTGACCCTGACAGACAAGCAGCTGTGGCAGATGTCTCCCATCAACTCTGTGCAACCCCCCCACCCTACCATCTTTGATATGACAAACCTGCTGGCAGGCCTCCCTGGATGACTGCTTGAAAAGGCTTCAGAGAGAGTTGGTTGGTATGAAGTAAATGATGAAAGTAGCTTCAAGTTTTCAAGGATGCGTTTCCTCTTAAGGAGCCCTCTTAAGATTCATTTTCAGGTTCAAGATATTCATTTGGGGATCCACTTGAACCATTTGTATTCACATGATGTCACATGAAATGGTGGTCATCGGAGCTATCGAACGGAGCAGACATGTGTGGCAAATCCGTTCTTGATTCCTGGAAAATGCCTTACGTTTGCATTATTTTTGGCCGTTCCAATCACTCAATGGGAAACCGATGGAGGTTACGTTCAGGGTTACTGGTGAAGTAATAAAAAAAGGGAAGAGCCAAGGATTTTACAAAAAGACGATGAGAAAAATGGCTGGCGAACCTAAACCTAAAGCTTGCCAGAGTTTGCAGCGATCACTTCATTAAAGGTTTGTAAATCACTGGAGTTGATTAGGCTCTCTCTCTGTTTGTTTCTGCTATGTTGTGGTTAGATTTAAGCACATGGGGAAATAAAAGCTGTGCCTGCTTTCTTGTTTTATACCATGTGAGATGAGCTAATGTTTTTGCTTCATTCCCCAGGATATCCAAGCAGTCTTTATAATAAAGATGACTTAGAATGGGCAACTATGATATATGATAGAGTGAAACAGCTAGTTATGGCCTGTTTACAGCAAACATATGTAGCAACAACGCTATACACCGAAATGTATACTTGCAGGAGCAGAAAAAATGAAGGATAAATCCTTTTAATTCGTATAGATACAAGCAAGATTTTCTGACATATGGTTAGGTAAGTTTGCGATGTATGTGTGACCTCAGTGACTCTATGTTCAAATGTTCTATTAAAAGCTTTTAAAAGCAATTTCCGACTAAGTAGTTAAAACTGAAAAAATTAAACTGAAGCCTAATGTTTTCAAGAACCAAGAAATGATGTCTTTTCATTTTCTAATGATTATTCTGTGTTTATCATGGCCTGGAGGAAGGAGCATCCACACCAACGTTTAACAAAGTTCAGATATATGTACTGATATAACCAGAGCCTCGTCGGCTTTCTCAGCACACTGTAAAACAAAAAGGCAGTGATTTCCTCAGTCATTTCTCCATTATTTTCTGGCTCCTGTTTGCTCTGGACAGACATTTCCAGCTGTGAGAGCACATCTTCAGTCTCCTGCTGTGAAGCACATGTGTGAACAGCAGCTGCAGAAGAAGTCCAGACCGAACGGTCCACACGCTTTTCTTTAAAATGTCCACTCTTCATGTGTGAAGACAGCTGGAGAAAAATTGGGAGCACAAGTGAGGCATTTCAAGCATGTTTCTGTTCACTAGTTGAAGCAAACTTTTGACAAACTGGCCCACCTAATGTGCACGAAGTCTTTTTTCTGCAGGCAAAAAAGCCAAAACTTTTTTATTTTCACCATTTGCATTCACTTCCTCTTATTCACATCATCTAAATGTGACTGATGAATAGCAACAGAGACTCAGCTAATAACTTCAATAATTGGCAAATGTGTACATATATAAGTAAACTATATAACTAAACACCATAATATCTCCTGTAAATTCAGAGCATGCGTGTGTTTTGTGTGTGTGTGTGTGTGTGTGTGTGTGTGTGTGTGTGTGTGTGTGTGTGTGTGTGTGTGTGTGTGTGTGTGTGTTACAAGCTTTGATGTATAAGCATGGTTTGTTCTGATTTAATCCAAGACATGGAAAAAGAAGAAGGAAAAAAAACATGCTCTTTTTAAAGTCCAAAAACGTCTTTCCTCCTCTCCTCTTTTTCTCCGACACTTTGTTTTTTACAGGCTGCCATTTCCACAAAATTAGTGCCCAGGGTTTTAATTGCAGTTTATGAAGCTCATTTATTGGCGTGAGAGTCTGAGAGTTTGTGTAATGTGGCATCCAGTGAGGCGGGCAAGTATCCAAGCCTCCCTGTGGTTTTGTGCTTCTATTTTTTTCCCCTCCTCTGTTGTTTTCTTTCTCCCTCTTCTTTTCTTTTTTAACACCAGAATGTTGCTGGGCTTAACCGTACATGCTGCTGTTTTTATAGAGAATTAGCGCTTCTCCATCCAGCTTTGGCTGTGTGGCTCCGCACTGAAGTGTTGCCTTTAAATCTGTCCTCCCCTTTAAAACCGCCCAGGCACGTGCCAAGAGCCACGTATTTAGCATACAGAAGCTTAGATCTCTTATGATTTTAATCAAAGCGCTGAGAATATAATAAAAATTATGATTTTAGATGCTGCACGTTAAGGATTGCCAGACATGTAAGATATGACAAGTGAACCTTACAGAGTGAGCACATGTCGTTTTCTTGACCCATGATCTTCTTTCTCTAAATCCCAGTTTCACTTTCCCTTTCTCTTCCTTTCTTCCTCCACATCGTCCCCTCCGTGGCATTCCAGTGACACCCTGGAGGCTAATTAAGCCTTAATTACATTTGTTGGAATTGATTTGTGATTTCGTCTTTCCTCTGTTGTTCCAGTTCATTGGCCCCCATAGAAATGTCATTAATGCACCATTATTTTCACGGGCGGTCTAATTAAAGAGACATACTCTCTGGGTTTCCTCTGATGAGATGCTGGGAAGGGGAACATGTTGGCAACTGGCGTCCTGACGATCCAAAATGGAGGACGCAGCAGGAGGGGATGTAAAACAACCTTGTGTATGAGGATAACGATGCAGACAGAAGTTGGCAGGTGGTTTGTTTGGGAGCAATGTCACATTCATGGTGTTTGACATGACATGATGATTATACGCGTGGCTCGGTAGCGTATAAAACTGCAGTTTTATTACAGAGCTGCCATCATCATCGTATAATATTCACTTGTTCAGATGAGGGCCAGATTGACGTTCTGCTGGTGTGTTTTGAAGGTGAATTTGTTTGAAAGCACAAAGTATGAAAACAATTTTAAGGTACCAACACAACACCAACAGCTTCTTACTTAGTAATAAGTGTGCACAGGGCTATTGTAAATATCATCTCTGTCATCTTATGTTAGACATGGGGGAAAAAAGCTGCTGCCTATTCTAGAAAAAATACTTCCTGATGGTTGCTTGAAAGCCTTTCAGTGTTGACCTGCTTTATGTGGGTGTTATATGTGGTGCTTCTGAGGACCTCAGAGTTCAGCAAAATGAGCCGTGGTACTGACGGACTTTGACCCTGAGCCCCTGAAAAAACCCTTCCACATCTGCTCTCATATGGCTATGAGGCATGATGTAGCCATACTGGTAACATAACAGAATGAGTCAAAGCCAAGTCAACTTTATTTATAAAGCACTTTACAACAGTAAGCACTGAACAAAGTGCTGAACATAAAAGAATGAAAACATTAAAAGACATATCAGATAAAAAGAAAGAAGCTGTCCAATAGACTGATCTTCTTTACCCCGTGGATTATTCACTTCAGAACTTGTTATCATTTTGGTTGTTTATGTATAAACAAGAGGAGGGAATATTGAAGTTGATTTTATTTTCCGCTCATACAATGTGTTTTACTTAGATAGGATGTGAATAATAACATTTTCAACTCTGTTCATATTCAATGCATAATTTCTTCCACACAGAGAACTTTGATGCCGATGAGCACAAGACCATATTTTTTTCCATGTCTATTTAGCAGAGAGGGTGGAGCTCGGCAGCCATTAAGTAAGTGTCTGTTTCATTTCAACCGATGATGTTTTTCTTACTTTAACCATTTGTTTGAAACCCTTTACTATGTTGTTTTTAATGCCTAACCTTAGTCAAGTAGTTTCTCATGAGTAAAACAGCAACAAAAAAAGAAAAAGTGAAAGCACAAGGGAACATCGACAGAGTGCAAAAATTTCATTTTCAAAAATGAGCGTTTCATGTTTTGGGATGAGTCTCGCGAAGTACGCTGTGAACGTTCGCTTACCTGCCAAGTATGCCGACAAAACACAGTTCTCTGAATTCAAAGTGGGCACTAGGAAGAATGACTTTGCCTCTGTTGTGCCTGCTGTTGTCTTTGTGTCCATTAGGGCTCACACGAGTGACTTTTGTAACACTGAGGTTAGCAAGGCTTCCCCCTGACTCCAGTCCTTGTTCTTATCTAAATCTACCACGATTTCGGATTTTAAATTCAACACACAAAGTGACATTGAAATGTAGCTTTCGTTTTTAAAGCTGGTTGATATTTGGCCTGAAAATACATTGGCAACATTAACATCACTTGTTTAGTTGATGGTTGAATGAGAAACAATAATAATTGAGTTAAATAGCATTACTTTGATGTCAGGTTGCACTACTGAGTAAAGTTTGGTCTAGACAAAAAAGTAATAGTTGAGCATTAAATGTTTAATAAAATGTCAAATTAGCTGTGTGATGGCATCGAGAATCTTCTTGGACATTATTAATGGAGGTATTTGCACACGTTGATATAGGTGAAATGTCTTCAAATGTAAGCAATAAATGGGGTTGGAGTTGATACTAAAAATTGCTGTTTAGTTCAGTTTGTTAGGATGCAAAAGTGCGACTTGGGTTGCCTGTACATTTACTACACCAAACATTTTTCCATACTGAAATAATAGTGCACAATCAATCATTGTCCTCAATTATGGGGCAGAAAAACCTTTGATTTATGAGCCAACTTTTCCCATCTTTTCACACACAACACAACACAGCTGTTTTTAAGGTTTAGAAAACCAATAACTAAGATTGCACTTTCAGTTTTCTCTCTAGAATCACCACTTTAAAGTAAGAATGATTTCATCTCTCATGCATGACAAGAAGAAAAAGATAGGAATGAAAGATGTAGAATATGGCCCTATCACACGTTTAGCCTTTTCCATCTTAGTTATAATCTGTTGCCCTTTTCTGTTTTAACAGAGCATCAGTGAGGCTAAGAAGCAAAAATCACATCTGGATATCCTGCAGAAACAGTAGAGCAAAATTAGGAGTTGGCACTTGTTTGTGATTCTTTTATAACACTGGTCTTTCCTTGAGGAGGCTTGTGGGAAGGAGGCAGAGGAGGGAGATGGGGGTTCTGTGATGCATTAACATGTGGAAGCCCAAAGCGGCAGCAGCAACAGTCTTTCCCAGCCTTGCTCTGCTCTCATATGGTGAGCGTTTCTTTTTCCTCTCTCTGACTCTCCTTTTTGCTTTGCTCACCAACTTGCAGCTGGAGTGACCTCCTGCCTCTCTCCTCTGCCCTCAATTTTGGTGCAATTCTATCAGTTGTCTGTGTGTACCCTTTCTGTCTGTTATGATTGCGTATAATGGGACTCGATCCAATATGCTGGCTGACAGGCTGACGGGCGTGTTGGACAACTGCATCACAGTTGGCTAGCCTAGTAACAGGGAGGGGGAAGTACAGAGGGATAGAGGGGAGGGAAAGAATGAGAGAAAAGGGTGGAGGGAGGGAACATCAGAGCTGGAGATAGAGCGGGAGAACAGGGACCGGGGTCACTTGAGTTTGTTGCTCATAGGATATCAAGCTGCTCGTTCTCTCCACCCTGTTTAGTAGTCTGGCTCCTCTACCTCCCTCCTTCCAATCAAAACCGCCATCTTTGGGAGTGTTACTACAACAACAATGTCCCTCATAAGACATCATAAGACGCCCTGTTTTGAGTCCAAGTTCAATCCTGTCATGTAAACAATTCTCAATAAAGTGCAAGTAAAGCATTGAGTAAGTGTGAGTCTTGTGGTTCATTTATGTCAAAGCTTAGCATAATATATGAAGTAACAGGAACAAGCTTAGCTTGGTTGCAACTATTTAAGAAGCAATCTGCTCTATTGCAAGTTCTTGAAGCCTGTTTAGCAATGCATTCAGGAGTGAACTGAGTGGAGTCTGAATTGTCGCTTATAAGGTGTTATTCTTTGTTTTTTCCTTTTTTTGTCAGACTCCTGTGATTGCTGAGTCATCTGGAAAAAGCGGCAATCTCGCATTCTTTATTCTTGGGTAATGCAGCATAAGAGAACTTCCATTTTTAGCTTCATGGCAAATTATGTTAACCCACAGTTCAGTGAGCCCTAATGCTTTGAAAGTAACAAAAATTGACAGAAAGGGATAAAAGTTTTGTGATACTGCTCAGGCTGTTTCCCTGCAAAGGTCTCCTTTACGTTTCATCCCTGCTGCCGAGCAGGATAAGAATGGGTTAAACCTGTCTGCGGCCCACATCTGGGAATCATTTGAAACATTCCACAAGGCTTACCACATGTTTTCAGATGGACTAAATCCTGCGAAAGGCTCGGCTGTCAGGTTTAAAAAAAAAAAAAAAAATATATATATATATATATATATATATATATATATATTTATATTTTTTTTGCCAAGAGGGAAAAAGTGAGAAAGAGAAAATTAAACTGAATAATAGAGTTTTGCTTTTTGCAGGTGATCTTAGGTAATGATGTGGGTGGGTTTGTAGGAATGTTTCTGTGTTTCGATGCAACAGTGACAGTGTGTGTGCAGAGATGGCCATCCCTGAGTCCTCCGGCGTGTCAGTGGCATGTTATTTGAACACGCTCTGAATGAAAGCTGTTTCTTTACAGCCATTTGCAAGTTCAAAAGAGGCTTTGAGGCTCGACTAACTGTTTCCATGAGGCTGATACTATCTCATTTGCACTCTCATTCTTCCTCTTGCACATTTCTCCTTTATTTTTCACAGTCTAGCACCACAAGGTGAGCGAAATGAGAAAGTCGTATAGCCTTTTAGCACACCTTTCCAAACACACAGACACGAGAGGCACACTTAGCTTCTGGTAGAGTAGCTGCTTTTGACCAAGCAATTGATATCTTAATCTAATCCAGTGATATATCCAGTAAGACTCTTTTATTAAGCCCAATCAAGCATCCTTAAGCCATGCCCTAAAGCAGTCTGTATGGGGGCTGCTTGACAGCTTCACCATAACTCTACTTTGCATGACAAGCTAATAAACGGGGAGTCACAAAGTGATTAATGGCTAGCTGCTTGGAGCTCCAAACAAGTATTTGGATTTAAGAAGCTAACAAGCGGCTGGACAAATGCAAAATAAAAAAGGACTCAAAGGATGATGATTGACCACCAAATCTTGGCACCTTGATGGCTCTCGAGCCTCTTACACCATTTACCGGATTATGTCCAAATGTATACTCAAAAAAGGCTGGCAGACTACTGCTAGTTTTGACGTCAGGCTCTTGGCTCCCAGATTGCACCAGTATATTAGACACTGTAATTACCCACAGACATTTGTGGAACTGGAAATATCTCTCTTGGGTGTGAGTGATACCCTGCATGATTGGGGGGTCTCTGACACCTTGTCCTTCTCTCTGTGAACCAGGACATGACATGTGGTATGTGGCCCCATGCTGGGGGGGTGAAAGCATTGATCAGGCTGGCTAATGTTACCTTGCTTTGGAAATAGCCCTGGACTTTCACCCTGGACGGTAAACAGGCACCCGGCGTTCAGAGGTGGAAACTGAGCACCTGCTAAGGGGCTCACCAGGTGCCTTGTAAAGAGAAACACGAGTACACCGTACGGCGTATTTAGCTAACAATAGCCATCTACTGGGACCATTTCCCTTTTTGTCTCAGGAGGCAGGATTAAGAAAGCTCTTTAGGAGCATCTTGGAGGGTGTTGGAAATTAATACTTTTCATGGTTAACTGAGTGGAATACCTCATAATTACCTTGTTGAAATAGTTGGTAAATGCACCTGTATGTCTGTAGTTCTTGTTAATAGTTAAATCAGACATTTGATACCACTCACAATGTCTGAAGTTGTTTCAATGGTGCCAAGTGAAACATTGTGGATTGAACATTGTTATTTATGATGAATAAGAGGCCAGATAATCTTCCATGTTTTTAACATGAAGACTAGAAACAGGTAGGCCAGTTTGCCCACCAGCAGAAACTGCTAACTGATCACAAATAAGAGAAATAACCTCAGATACTTTTTTGTAAGGATTAAACAAGCACAATATAACATGCTAATTAGATTAGCAGTTACTTCATTTTACAGGGTATACTGGTGGTGGATTCTGTTACAGCTGAATTGACCCAAAGTGTCTTTTAGTGTGTTTCCACTTTGCATGCCAAGCTAACTGGTTCCTTGCTGAGGCTAGCTTAATAAAGAAGTTTTCTTTCTTTACTATTTCAAGTGCTGGATATTTTTATTTGCCTCCCTGTTCTGTGAATATCTTGGAACCCCTGGCTTCTCTAAACCTCTTGGAGCCACATGAAATAATGGACTGAGCTTTCCCTGAAACACCACTGGTCTGTAGCAAACGCTCTTCTAACCAAAAGCATAAACATGCTGTATGCATAATGTGCCTAATCCTTTCAGCTTTTGTCAGGCTTGTCTGCTACTCTTTGCAACTCTTTGAAAACAGTGAAAGCAGCATTAGAAATCTTGGATCTTCGAAGCGTGTCCACATTCTAATTTCCTGTATCCATGCAGTAGCCAGACACAAAGTTAATACATGTGCCTTACAAGCTACTGTCTCAAGCCACATAGACTAAGGGTTTGCAAGTATACATGGAGGCTGTGTAAAACATTACATGGGGCATACGTCACATTGCTTCATGATGCTTGACATGTCTGTATTGCTATACAGTACATATTCCAATTCAGTCTATATATGTGCTACAGAGCAGGGGTTAGCTGCACTAAACTGCAGAGATGCTAAGATTCAGACCCAGTAACTTTCAGCATAAACCTGGCTACAAGCAGAGGATGCAGCTGGGCTAAGGAAACCCACGAGGCCCCACTATGCAACCAAGAGACATGCAGAGGAAACACAATGCTTCACAAGACAAATCCTTACACTGCAGCTGGGTGAACGAGGGTGAGTCTATATGGTCTACATGAACACATGCTATACACATGCATGCCAGGTCCCAGCTCCACCTGTCAAAAGGCAGTGAAATGAGACAGCTCCATCTTTTCAACATTCTGTTATGACAGCAGCCACTTCCACCAGTGCATTCTTTTAGCATTTGACGACTCCCTCAGTCCACGGTTGCTCGCATGCCTCCGTGTCCCATGTCACAACCAGCCCCCTCAGTGCCGCATTCCTTACTTGTGTGGTGATGTGTGACAACTGACACAGTTTAATGTCACTCATGGCTTTTGTATAAGAAAGCCTTGAAGGCAGCAGGGGAAACAAGGAGGATACTGATGCTCACACGGTCTCTGTGGCTGCGTTAGTGCTCTCTGGAAAAGATGAGAAAGTAACCGTTCAGGCAAAATATGTCACTTGCTGCCTTTTGGCCTTTGGTCCCATCATCTGGGAAGAGGAGAGTCATATACACCACCTGTCATGAAACTTAACTTTTTTCCAGTTAAAAGTTCAACTGAATGCTTCCGTCATATAGGAGGAACAGAATAAGACACATCACACTCTTATACTCTCAACACAAACACCCATTAGAATTACAAGTTCCATGAAAAATTTACTAAAGCATATAAAAACAAAGACCAGGAAAAAGAGAGCTCCATTTGTCCATTATAATACTGTTCACTTTTTATTTGATTACTATTGATTACTGTTCACTATTTATTTTTATTTGTTCAAAATGTTAAGAATAAATTCAGAAAATGGAGAACAGACTGTTTTGTTTGATCTCGTCAAAGTTTTTGCAACACTGTGATAAGTGTTAGATATTACTGTGTGAAACAGGAAATCGTTTTCTTGTCACTAAAACAGATTCTGAAGCATAATTTTCCTGTTTTATCAACAGAAGGCGTTTAGTAAATGGATAAAGGATGGAATAATACTGTCGTCTTTACTCTTCAAATGCATTGGCCCAAATGACATTTAAAAAACAGATAAATCAAAATACATAAATGACTAAAAAGTCCATTAATCAAAATCAATAAAAGATTAATTTGATAAAACATCTCTCTGTGATATCGACTGTTTCAAAATGAAAAGTAAGACCAAAATCGTCTTCTATCTTGTAATTTTTTTCTTTAATGCTTCCCAAAATGACTACATTGAATCACGGTATACACACACCCACAAACACAAACACACTAAACACACTAAACAAACACATTCATAAATCATATTGTATTCATCACATATAACAGTCACTGTTTCTTTTGTGAGCTGAAAAAACAGCTCAAATCTCTTTAAATTTTTAACAGGATGTGTCACCACTTTTTTTTCAGAGCACATGCTGTGAGGGCTTATTCTTTGAACTAAAAGGCTGGAGATTTTAGAGTTTACAGCTGCAGACAAAAGCCCATATAAAAATGTAATGATTTTTTTTAATAAGCAGAGTTTAATATAAATGTGAACTATTTTTTTGCACTCTTGATAGAGTAACAGCAAGATGAAAGCTCATGTTCAACAAGGACACACACACAAAAATAGGTCACATTTATGTGACTTACACACCATGCATACATTTTACATAAGTCTTAAGGTGTAGCTGACAATAAAGATTAATGTAATGACCATTTAGATGACTGCATAATTTATGCCTAGCTTTACTGCTGCTCACAGTGCTGTTATCAGATTGTTTCTCTATGGAGAGAAAATAGACTCAATATCATTGTGTGTGCGTAATACATGGTTTGTAAACCGTATAAACTAAT
>JAOXYM010000023.1:15298088-15320662 GCA_028567055.1 Leptatherina wallacei
AATGACCATTTAGATGACTGCATAATTTATGCCTAGCTTTACTGCTGCTCACAGTGCTGTTATCAGATTGTTTCTCTGAGTGGTTTATTTAAGCAGCAGGGGCAGCTCGCTGTCAGAATGCAGAGCGACAAAAGGATACAGGACAAGGATAAATCCTGGAAATATATTTTTGAGGATATAATGGTGGTTACAGCAGGACAGAGAAGCACAG
Source organism: Leptatherina wallacei (assembly GCA_028567055.1). Classification (NCBI taxonomy): domain Eukaryota; kingdom Metazoa; phylum Chordata; class Actinopteri; order Atheriniformes; family Atherinidae; genus Leptatherina; species Leptatherina wallacei. Next base: position 15,298,300 of record JAOXYM010000023.1, read on the forward strand.
TCACGCAATGGAGGAGGAGCCATATTGTTCAAAATTTCATGCAAAGGGTACATATTTGAACAAATTTAGAAACTCTAAATGTTCTCTGCTCGCTTATTGTGACATGAAATTAAATTACTCTGTTATTGAAACATGGTTTAACAATGAAGCTGTTTTTACTGAATATAAAAATTTTGCATCTCATGCCCAGACATTTATTTCATTGGCTGTGGAATAAAGACCTTCTGTTTCTTATATCTGAAAAAATAACCTTTCTCTCTTTTTGCAACATGGCAATGCTTTGCCAAAACTCCTCCCATTTTAAGGCTTGTGTTAATGTTGCATTGCTTGCCAAACCGTGTGTTGCAACTTTGTGTTTGCTTGCATTAGTTTAAAAATATGACAAGTTGCATAATCACATATCCACTGGAGAAACTGCTGTCTTTAACTTCACGTTTAAAGCTAAGTTTGTTCTTTTGCGACACCTGAAAGGCTCAGCAGCCAGACCGCAAACGCGCATTTCAGTGAAGCATAAAAAACATTAAAAATGTAACTTAACAAATGGAGCGCTACTCTGCCAGCCTGGCTCTAATTCAGCAGAGCACCAGAGAGAGCACATCTGGAGAGAGCAGGACGTCCACAACTGAGGACCGGCCTCCATAAAAGGAAAGGGGCGTGGCCAGCACTGGTTGGATTTCACAGCCGGAGAACGTGACTGCAATGGTTGCCTTTGCGAAAGCAGTGCCAAACTTGCCTGCTCTCTGAAAGCGGCTCGCCGCCTCTTCTACGGTTTGTTCAGCGGGTAATTTCGCCCGGCGCTCGTGTGAGTCGCTGTTTGGACAACTGAAAGTCGGCAGAAAACTTTGAAAAAAAAAAAACAAAATAAGACTACCACGGTGGAGAAATACAGCTGCGAGACTGAACTTCCACCAGCAAGTCCGAGGGGAGCGAGGAGGAGGAGTCAACAGGTCCCAGGTATTACCATACACTTGCCATTGACGGCTTGTCAACATTTGACAGCACGTTTCAGGCTCTCGTCAAGGTGAGCCGGGTGCTTTGCTATTGTAGCCTTTTCACCTGGAGGGTTTTGAGTGCGTCGTGCGTGGTCACGGTTAAAATGAGCACGGGTATGACAGTTTTTTTGTTGTTGGTTTTTTTCCTCCTTTTTACGCTTTTTGTTTTCACATATGCACTGAATAACCAGAGAACATAACTCCTGTCTAGCTGGTAATCCGTGCTCTCTTAAACATCCGGCTGCACTTACTGAAAGAAACTATAATAGTGTTATTTTACATTATAGTGAATGGATTCAGCGTCTGTTTCGCTGAAAGGTGAGCTAGCATGGAAAGCTAGCGCTTCTTTGCTTCTCTGTTGTAAAGACATTGTGACATATGAATAGCCTGTATTTCAGCGATGACAGTTCCCTCGAACCAACTAGCAGAACCTCCTCCGTAACCATACAGCTTGGCACGTCAAAAAAAGTGCCGATACGAGGAGTAACAACCATGTAATATGTCTGTAAATGCGTCTGTACCTCATCCGCTGTCATATCTTGACAACCATGTTTCACGTTTGCATTGTCAGCAAATATTTTCTGCATGTGGGCATCTTTAGGCTTGAAGTAAACTTTGCTCGAGTGCATCATGATGAATACCGATCATTTCAGCAGCAGCTTCCTCGGTGGGCTTTGGAGTACTGCTTCAGGAGGGGAAGCCACTGCTTGCCTCCTTTTCATAAGCTGGAAACTTTATGACCCGAGACAAACATATGCTGTCTTCTGTCACTAAAACCAGCCCCCCAAAAAGAAAAGAAGCCTTAAGGTACCGTGGCAAATTGGCAGATATCTCCCCCAATTTGTTAACACCCCTGATTATGCCCTGTCAGGATAATGTGGCGATTTGAGGTGTCTGCATCTCCTCTAATTAAATGTCAGGATTGTTACAACATTTGAGTTACATACCCTGCAGCGTGGAAACCTGCAGTGTTATCTTGTAAAGTGTTGTGTCTTGTAAAAGCCACAGATTACAGTGCTCATTACCCTCCATTTAAAGCTTCACTTTCTGCTTTCTGCTGATTTAATTTGGCACAGTACGATTATTATTTTTTGATTTCACAGATTATACCACTACACCTAACATCCTCTTACTTGCTGCACAGGAATTTTTAAAAACATTTTTTTAAGTACATTTTTGGGGGGGGGTAACAAGTTGGAGGTAAAAGACACTTGACCTTTTCTTTGACAATCTGTGACATTCAGAGCAAGATACATTAGTCGAAGAGTCACTCAGCAGGAAATCTGGGGTGGCAGAGGGTTTTCCCACCCTGTCACCTCTTTTCCAAGTGTGATTCACAGTTAAATGTTGTGCCCTTGTCATAACTAAGATGGATTTGGTTGAATACAAGACTTGCATAGAAAACTGTCACATGATGCAAAATTTGATTATAATCTTAAAGCATCTATGTGAAAACGTTGTTATCTGCTATCTAACTCTTTTATAATACCTTATCTCACATATATATACTGATAAATTCAGTGTTTTCTAAATTTGGAAACAACCTTCCTTTAGGGGTAATTTTTTTTAACCCATTCAGACACGTGTTAACTTTTATGTATTTCAAAAGGTTAATAATGTCAAACCTTTCCTGACAGGCGTGTTCAAGTTGGTTCTCTTGTTATGCGAACAGTGCCAGTTAAAGGCCTCGCATGCTGCAGTTTCATATGAAATACTAAATGCATCATCAAAGCGTAGACTGTGGCACTCTCACATTAACACCTCGCCACCTCCACCATCTCAACGTGTCCCTCTCCCTCCTCTACAGATTGTGTAGTTGAGTGTGAAAACACTGGAAAGGATTTCTGTTGTCTTTGCACAGCAGTGAGTCAGTGGCTCCTGCTCAAGATGTTTGACTTTTATTTGTGATAAATGATGACAGTTTTTCTCATCACCTGTGGAACAAGTGATGAGGGTGATAAGTTGTTTGGATGGTTCCTTTTTCTGAGATGTTCAGGATTTTGTGTTGTTGGTTTTTTTTATATATATATATATATAGCGCAGATATTTCCCTACATTATATATTTACTTTAATGGTATAAAACCAAATCCTCTTTGTCTGTTGGAGAGTGAAATTTTGAGTGACCTATTTTTAGGACGTTTTTCCCCTTCTGTGAATGATATTATCTGCACAGCACAGTAGATATAAAAGATTTCAGTTAGTGCTGCCCATTAGAAGTGAGCAAGACTCATTTCAAGACAAGATTTCAGAGATACACCTTGGGCTAAATTTGGACCTAGTTTTCTGTGAAAAGTGTGTCAGGTGGTTTGGTCTGTATTGGTCTGTTGCCACACAACAGCCTGCTGCCCTGATGTTGATGAGCAGGGGCTGACTCACAAGGCTGTGGCCGTGCAGTACAAACTCATCAGGTGCTGACAGATGAGACATGTACCTCACAATGGCAGTGCACCCAGGAGATGCCATCCAGTGCTTACTTAACGGTAAACACCTCTACCCAGTCCCGCCCACACACTGTCACATTCTGACTGCTAGCAGCTCTGTTTTGGGGTGAGGAAATGCGTAAAGTGAAAGCCACACTGCAGAATTAGTTTCTCTCACTGTAAATAGGAAAAACCAGTGGGGGTGTGTTATTTTTCTCTCTTTCTTTTAGAAAAAAAAATCTATGTATAATTTGTTTTGATTTGCAAGTGTTTACTTGAGAATAATTCAGTTTGTCAGCAAAAATGAAGAAAAATACAAAAGCAAAACTGGGAAACAGTAACTTATGCACATGGAGACCAGTGGAGTGCAGTGGATTTTTACACTGATAAAACCAGCCTTGACCCAAATTAAAGAGGCCCACAGTCTGTCAAAATGAGTAGAAATAAATTGGGATATTACAGTGGTTTTGCTGTGGTGCCCAATGACGTAGTCTTTGCCCTAGGGACTGGGGCGAGTGTGGGAAAAGTGGGAAATTGAAAGGGTGGGAGCCAATATCAGGAGAGCGTAGCTGAAGGCAAGCGGGATTTTTTTTTTGTAAATTTTTTTATAAGGGCGAAGAGTGTAGATGCTGGGATGTGGGAGCTCCACTTAACTTTGGCCAGTAGCAGTTAGACAGGCCTGCTTTGGCATACTGATTCCCTTTCTATTGCTTTCCATATAGCAAAATGCTTGGCCCTTCCGGTCACGTTAGGGTTAACATTCCCTCCCCTTCATACCGCCTTCCTTTATTCCTCTTTCATAGCTTTGATGGTATTAAATAATCTTTACGTGTCAGAGCGTACAGCTCCCAGTGTTCATGTTAGGAGAGGGAGAGAGCAATTGGGTCAGAGTGGTAGGAAACTTGGTTTAATCCAAGCCTTAAAGCGGCAGGGTACCTCACTTCAGCTCCCTCTTTATATTCACCTAAAACATTCAGAGTGTGATTTCAAAGAGGTCCAAGGCCAGTGGGGTTATCAAAGCACTAAGAGAATAGATTTTTTTTTACCTCTCTGTTGTGGACTCTCATAATAAAATGTCCCAGAACTGATCATCATTTGTGATATTTTAAGTTCCTCACTACGTTAATTTGCCTGAAGAATCAGGCCACATTTGTTTCCTTTTTTTTTTCCTAATGAGGCTGAGCTAAAGACCCATATAACCCATTATCCTGATTATTTATTTGGAATGTGATTCAAGCTGCAGATAGTTTTGTTAGACCTTCTAATTATTGACAAGCTTGCACAGCTGTTCCTACTGCCTTTTTTAATAGCAAATGGATAAAAACAAGCAAAAATTAACTGAAAGTCTTATTTTCTTTTTATTCTTTTCGACATGGTCTCACATGATCTGTGTTGTTAATTTTCCCACAGTCAGCTGTCCCATATTTCAGTTTTGCATATATTTTTTTTTCTTTTTCTTTTTCAGTTTGCATTTCTAACTACTTGCATGCAAATGCTCTGGTCCATGTCAGTTTTTCATTGCCTGAGTCGTCACAGAATTTCATACCATTTTCCACACGTTTTGTACCTTGGCTTTTTACAAAAGTGTCTCTGCCCAGTCGGACAGTCCCCTGGCGTGACGGCTGACATTTCCAGTGAAAGAGCCCTATTGTTGGTTCTTAATCCCCCTCCACCCTCCTCTTCATAAAACAATGGTATCAATTGCTTCCACTGAGTACATCCACAGCTCTGTGAGAGAGACAGTCTGGCTCAGCCTGTTGGTTAGCCTGCCAGTCGTCCTACTAGTCAGCCAGGACGACCTCTTCATCCTCGGTGGTAGCTCTGTTCTTGAGCCCACAGATTCATCTTCAAACATCTGCACTAATATAATCTCTGTTGAAAATAAACCTTTTGATTGTTGCTCTGCTGCCACCTTGTAAATGCACAAATGATAGCTTGTGTATATATTTAGTTTACCAGAGAGACAGTGGCACACCTCCACCCCACCCCTTCTTAATGAATGGTCTTTATTCCATTTTGCTTTGTTTTCCCCAAGACATTACCATTAACGTTGACAGATGATATGTCCTTTCAGCTGATCCTGCACACACTGTCACTGGAAATTGGATTTGTACGCCCACCCCCTTTGCTCCTTTCCCTTTTTCAGTTTCTCCTTTTCTCTCCATCTTCCTTATTCCTGTCGGCCCCGCTCACTCTGCACCGAGGGACGTGCTGTTAATATTCCTTTTAAAGCTGCACTGTACTGCCGAGCTGCCAAGTTAACCCTCTGTTGCCATGAGTCAGACAGCCAGCCAATAGCAGGTGTCACTTACACAAATGTCTGACATGCCAATCTGTCCTTAAGCGCTCCTAGATGATAGTAGTAGTTCTCTAAGTCAAGTGTGTGTCTTCATTGAGTTATAGTGTAATAGTGCCCCCTCCTAAGTAGGACGCTTGACAGCTTCTGGGACATTCCCAGTCAGCTATAGGGAATGAAATGTGAGTCTGCTGAGCAATGGCCATGTCCAATTTCAAAACTCCAACACAAACCATAGCATCTTAACACTGACTTCAGTGGAACAAATCCTCTGTTTTGTCCCTTCTGTGTGGGCGTATATGGCATTTGACAGTGTATTAGCCAGCTGCTGTGATTGCAGCTGCTCGCACATTAGCTCTAGTCACTAGGCCACATTTATCAGTGTGAAGAAAGCACCTCGGTGGCAAGATAAAACTACTGAACAAAGATGATACAACCCTTGCTCTTGCTAGCAAAGCGACCGACTCGCTGTAAGTGGCTCAGCACAGAGCATCGTTATCTTAAGACTGCTGCCTTGGCTTGTGCCCGCCAAGTCAATGTAGCTTGTGAGCCGCTGCTTCTTATTCTGTCCCCATGGGCTGTCATCACAGAGCAGCCAGTTTCAGTGAAGCGCCATCGCACCAAATCATTGTCATGCTGAAAGACTGTAATGCAGAGCCTGTTGGATGACTAGATTTCTGTGTTTACAGCTGGAGAAGTGAACGTGAAGCCAGATATTCCCAAAATAAAGGGAAGCAAGAAATGATAAGACTAGTAAATGAATTAATCTTCCAAGTCTTGCTCATATAAAGGCTATCTCATTCATAAATGAACTGGATGTATAGCACGTGTGAGGGGAAGTATGTCAGCTATGCACCCAGCCCAGGAAAACTCAGCCTCAGCCTGCAAATTTTTGTCAGCGAGATAGCATAACCTGCGGTTGTAAATGATCTGCATTCTCTCAGCGAGACTGTGAAACACTATCAATAATAGCCGATCGTTTGATTGGTTTTGTACCTCATTTCATGTCACCATAATTTCCATTTTTCTTGGGTTTTTGTGTCGCAGTAATAATTTTGTAATATGGTGCACCAGGCAGCATATGGCTGCCATTTATGATCAACAGCCTCTGTAAAGAGGTGACTGGAATATGCAAATGTCTGCATGCTAATGGAATAGTAATGTAATGAAGTACGTTGTATATGGGCAATAATGAGCTCTGGTTATTGAGTGTTGATGGCTTCTTCTCAGCCAGCCATTGTTGTTTCACAAGCTTCATCTTTTTTCTTGCTTGTTCTTTTTGGCACACATACACACACCATCACCCAAAAAGCATGTGCACATAAAGACTCTTGCACATTCGCAAACACACATGCTTGGACACATGAAAATTGCATTCTCATTGATTCATGGCATTGGGTAAAAAGCATATTGATGTATACCTGAAGTTCCTGCCCATTGAAATGGTGAAACTAAATTGGGCAGAACTGAGACAGATGCAGCGCAGTAAATTAAACAAGCGATCTTCCCTGTTGGGTGACAGCACAATGGTGATTAGGGTTTCATGTGAGCTGCCCTACATTATTTATGGCTGTGCTGCGGGCCGCCTGCAGTTGAATAGACCCACAGTCCATTGACTGGGCATATTATTGGAGGCCAACTTGTAGTGAGAATGGGGTTAAAAATGGCTTTATTTCCTCTTGAGGAGGTCCATTTTCATCTAAATGAAGGTGGAAGTCCCAAGCGTGTTGTTTCCAGGCCCTGCATGTGTGAAATGTGTCGAAGTCTGGGACACTTCTCTGCACTGCTCTGCTTCGTGTTTCCAGATGATTTCTGCTGGACCTCACATTCATACACATCAGCTATGCCTACTTGTCTTTGTCACTGCCTTCTCTAGTTTGTACCATCGACCAATTTACACACTGGCTGTTTTCAAATTATTTAGTCATATAATATGTAATGTCATGTAATATTTTGTTATCTTATGGACTCTATTTTTTTTTTTTATTTCTATCATATGAAACAAAAGTAAGTGAATGTCTTTCTGCAAAAAGGTTTGGAAACTATTTAGATATTTACTGTTTACCCACAGTATGGGATGCTGTGGTTCATGTAGTTTTCAGCAAACTGGCTTTAAAATTGAAGCAAAAAACCTTTGTTTTAATAACCCACATTAAGGATCTCCTGACTCATTGTAAATGGAATCAGGCTCCCGATCAAGGCTTTATTACAATTTTTTGTTCATCTATGTTTTGTTTTTTCAATGATCCTTGATCAATGCAGCGCAACTCCCAATTTCTATTGTTTTATGTCAGTCTACAGCCTTTTTTGCTTTGTAGCGGTTAGCACATGGTTAGCATATCAAAACAGAGGCACATTACTGAAACCATTTCTCATCATGTCCTTTGACAAAGAAAAAGATTAATAAAAGTTCTTTTATCTTCAGTGTGGTAACTGTAGTCAACAAATTACGGCAGCTGGTAGCTGTTAGAATACGGGCTGCATGTATAGTAGATGGCTGACTGTAGCTGAGTTTCCATCACACCTAAAACTGTGCAAAACCTAAATATCGCAATAAAAATCTGGTAATGGAAACACCTACATTTCACAAAACCTCTCGTATCGCTAAAAAGTTTTTACGCTCTCATGAGGTGGTTTTTCAGACGTATCGGTATTTCACAAAAGTGTAATGGAAACACATTTCCCCTTCACCGTATGTGACGTAGGGGGGTCACATGACCAGTTTGTTTAAAGTAAAGATAGTGCGGAATGTATGAATGGAGGAGGAGACAGGAATCTTTTTACAAATAATTATACAGAAAACTTTCATCCTCGATAACAAACAACAGTGAAATGCTCCAAAACATAAAACCTTTTGTATTTCCATCTTTCTTAAAGTGACGAATGGGATGAGATTTTACGAGAAGTACGACTTATGCACTAAACACCATTCAATGGAAACACTGGCAAATCGCAATTGTACTTTGTCGACGTTTTAGAAATATCGCTTTTATTTTGCGAAAAATTGTAATGGAAGCGCAACTTGTGTTTCTGTGTCTAATAACCCTGAGAGTCTTACTGCTGAGTGTATTTGTACAATGATTAACATTTGTATTGTAGTGTATTTTGTATGTACTGAACCCTATGTTTTTATTGGTATTTGTATTGGTGAGACCAAAGACAAATTTCCTGCCTTGGTAGGGCAATAGAGTACTTCTAATGTTATAATATACACACTGCACTTATTTTAAAGCTGCAGCATCTCACTATATCACTGAATCACAGTCACAGCTGTGTACAAAATCCTTCAACTACTTTGTTGTACTTGCAAAATGCAAATATGAGACTGAAACGGGGTATTTACTGATATTCAATATTAAAAGACTCAGATTGATATCGGGGACAAAAGAAATTTTGATTGGGACATCCTGATCACACAGGGGTTTTCCTTAATGTTGTGCTCACATTGCTTTGTGGTTTACAATGCCATTATGTGTGTTGCAGGGCTGGATGACATAAAATAGTCTAACTAGCCACTGCCTGTTACTGCAAATTATATTAAAGAAAACATACTTGATGTAAACAAGGAGTACAAAATCACCTCCTTGGGATTATTCTTGTTTTAATCAGGATGAAGCCACCGAGCTATAAGACCAAAAGAAAGTAATAACCCAAGTGGTTGCAAAAGAGTTTAATAGTCTCGCATGAAGGACACCTCCACTTGCAGCCTTGTGAAGAAGTCAGTAGGGATAACTTTTGCAACAGGGGGACAAATCTCATGTATAAAGTGTAAGAGCAAGAAGCACAGTGCTGAAGCGCTACCATGGAGCAGTGAGTTATTCTTTTCTTAACAGTGTTCAGGTTAATTATTAACCAAGTTGAATTCTTAAGGATGAGCAAATGGGAAATAAGACAAAATGACAAAAATAAGCTAAACTAAACAGGAAAAGGGTGAAAAAATCACATATTTGTCAAACAACCCATAACTGATGTGTTGATGTATACTTTCCAGTAAATACAATGGATTATGATTAACAAATGATTGGAAAGGATCACAAAGAGAGAGAGAGCTTTACATAATCCATAAAAAATGCTCTGTTGGCCTCAATCCTCATCTTGCAGATCCCCCTGGGACGCACCTACACTGGTTTCAGATTCCTGCAACCACAAACTGTAGTCTGTCTGCACAGCCTGTTCAAGGTAAGTCAGAACGTTGTTATTGTGCTTCACTACCCTGTATATTGGGTATGGAGTATTAAAGGTGGTGGGGGTTGTGCCTTTGGGCTTTGAGCCTGCAACGTAGTTAGTCACAGAGCCGACTGGACATCTGAGTGAAAAGAAGAGCCTTCAGGGCGGAACATACAGATACTGCTATCACTAACAGTGAGTTTTACTGTGAATAAGTAAAAACAGGCAGCAGCTTTATAATGCAACTTCTATATATGAAAAAGGCTCATGGCAGTGGAACTGCAAAAGAACTCAAGGATGCTTGTGTAGCCATGTGATGAATTTCTAGTTTACAATATAAATTCCTGAGGCAAATACAAACTTCTTATGTAAACAGGGAGATTTTTGACACACTGAAGGACTCCAAGCATGAGATGGCTCAACAATTGTGTTGTTCTGCCTCATAAACATCCATGTTAAATAAGTATTTTCTCTTGGAGGCAATATACAAGCTCATTCCATTATGGCTTTAACCACTATCTCATATTTAGATCAAATGGCTGCATTTTACTTTGTTGCACCAGTTCCACGGTCATGACATATGCCGGGCTGTCTGGTAAACCCTTTAGGACATTGAAATTGAAGTTAATGTTATTAGAGATTGTTGGGGTTGTAAGTGTTGGCTGTGTTAAAAAAGGAAGGTTTCTATCACTGATGGAAGTGACTGCTGAGGTGTGAATAAGTAAATAAGAATGTGAAAAATGAAGAGAGAGTTATCCGCAGAGCTTTTGGAGCTCTGCCCATTGTCACACCTGTGCACGGATAAATAAAGTTATTGAAAGTGTTTTGGTTTAGCCCTTTTTCCCCAACATTGATAAGTTGCCTGAAGCAAATAATCATTTTTAGCTCAATGTTTGGCTCAATGCTTGAACAACTGGATTAGTAGCAATGACAGAGATGGTCTTTTTCCATCTATTGGTGGCTGTGCAAGTCACGTGTTCTTATATTCATAAAGTGAAGACGCATGTCTTCATGTAGAAGGGTGCAATTGTTATACATATGTTTAAAGATATGTTATAAAAAAACAATTCATTTTCAATAATTGTAAACAAATTGTACATTTTGAGACATTTTCAGGATTATGTGTTATTAGATATGAAACGATTTCCTTCATGGACATGGTTCAACATGTATTAGCTTCAGGATTTTTCATTACTCTCCAACATCTTGTGTTGAGTGCTATGCTGGTGAGAAAGCATCTCTAAAGCTGCTAAAGATTGTTTTTTAGAGTTGCATAAATTGGACAAAAATTGTCTAATGGCTAAATGATAGTTTATTTACTTAATTTACACAAGCTGCATGAAGATGTATACTTCGAATTATTCGGCAAAAATGTCCAACTGACATTAAATGTGAGTGACCAACTCAGAACTATTGGATATTTTCTGTGCGTTGGAGGTGTGGGTTATCAGTTGTAATCTGTGATAAGTGTTTAGTTTGTGAATTTCTCATTGTAGATGATCCGCCCACACACAAGTTACAAAATGGCTAACAAGAAGGCTTTGTTTTAGTTCTGAAATTAGTTGTCAACTCCATGTGATGGATATGTGTTGCGTGAGTATGAGGTAATTGTCTTCCTGCACAACAGCATGTTTTCATCTCTGTTGGCCCCTGGCCCAGGATACCCACTAGGACTTTATTCCACTTGTCCAGCATGCCAAAACAATACCCATCTGCCTGTGCTCCTTCAGAGAGCTACTATCGGACATACTAGCCGGGTGTTTTTCAGTCTTCAATTGCTGCTTTGTCAGTGCAGCTGTGTTCAAATACCTTGAGTGGCCTCCATCATGTCCCAGACAATGCTGCTTACTCAACCACAAGACTTTCATCCTACAGCCATTGTTGCCTGATCAAATGAAACTTATTTTTAAGCTTCCCATCTGAAGCATGAAATACAACCTTTTTTATTGGCATCGGTGGGTATTTAAACTTCTGATTTGATCCAGGCTGAGCATATTAAATCATCAGTGATGTAATGTTTCACTGCTGCTACTATGTGCCAGCATGGCATGTTTTTCCACTTAAGCAATCCACGACTTGTCTTTGTCGTAAACACAGGGCATCTGCTTGCTTCTTTTGACTCTGACATCAAAATGTGACTGAATCTCTTCAGAGAGAAGCTGCCTTTCTCATTTAGCAGCTTGCATAGGTATGATGAATGTTACTTATCACCTATTGACCCTGAAAGGTCAAGCTTTTGCCCCATCACCCAACCCCTTCCCACTGACTCTGTACCCTGTGGATAGCCTTTGCTCATGTTGGATCAGACTATAGTTTTTCTTCTTTTTCAGTCCAGCATTGCTTGACCACCAACAGAAACTGGGCAACAGAACTATGCTTATCTTTCCAGAAATGTCTATTTTTTGGCCTATGAAATACAATTTTGATTAGATGCAGTTAGTTCAACCTGATATCCTCTTCCTCCTGTATTCTAAGCTCATAGCATTAACACTTCTGGTATCACAGCCAAGTTTAGGTCAGGACCTCACAGAGGAGATAAGTAAGTAGAAGAGAGTGTGAGATTATCGTGGAAATAATCTTCTGGAAGAAGCAAAATTTGTTGAAATATTAAGGAGAAAGGGCTGATATGCACACATAGTGTGCTGTATGCGGTTTCAGCTAGTTTTGTCTTCTGCTGGCAGTGTAAGGAATTGAAGAGAAGCTTTTGTTCTTTTTAAAATCCACCTGATAATGTTGGTAGCTGGCTCCTTGCCTGAGCTGGCTAGATTTAACAAGTGAAAAATAAGAAGAAGAAGGAGGGGGGAGACTACTCCAGTCTCCAGTGCCCACCCTAGTGTTATACACTTCACACACCCAACACAGAAGCTCAGATTTTCTACAATCCCTCAGAGGAAGAGCTTTGTGTTTGGCGCCTTTAGAAGTGGATGGCTAATGTCATTTTCAAGGGGTAGCCCTTCTAAGTTGAAGAGTGCAGCTCAGGTAGCAACAATGGATGCAACATAATAATAGCACCAGCAGGATGCCAAGTTTTCTGGGTTCACAGATAGGCCCTTACTTCCCTCTTAAATGGTCCACATGAGACTGATTGAGCCATTTCATACTGCTAAGCTGCGTGAAGAGTGCTACTTTTATAATGAAAGAATACTGCTAAATCAGGGCTTGACAAATCTACTTTCTCCATGTCCCCACACTGAGGGTTGGAGGATTAGCCTCTAATTTTAGTGCCACTTATCTCTTCAGCTGCTTTTAAGAATTAGTTCCAAATAACAAAGAAAAAGTGTGAAAAATGTGAAAGGGTTTTGGGGAAGTTGGATGAGAGGGTGGCAAGAGTTTTCTATTGTCAGGGTAGCATGGCTGTGAAGAACAGATTGTTTGGTGGCAGGAGGGGGGGCTTTTGCATGAGAGTTCAAATTTGCATACAAATCTCCTGGAAAAAAGAAAAGAAAAAAAGTTGTGTCTTTGAGTAATTTTTCGGTCACCATCGCTCCCACTGCACAATGCCTAGAGATCACAGAGCCTGATTTAGTTTTAGAAAAGCCAAACCATGAAAAATTTAACTCAACTTCTTCCACCTCTTTCTCTCAGTAGTTTTTATTACACAAACTTAAATTCAGCTTTTCACTGAAGCTGATTGTGCTACTTTCTGCTGGTTTCACTGCAACTCCGCAGGAAGTTCAGCCAGCAAAACAAAAATCAAATTTTAGTCATCATGTCACAGAGACCCTGATCGTTTGGACCTTTCCATCTAATGCATATTTGCCTACTGTGACACGTCATCAATACCAAACAACTATCAATACTCTGCTTGAGGCAGGTGCATTTAAAACCATGGAGGACACAGAGTTGGTGTGCATTCAGCATTTTTGAATAGCCGTCAGCGTATTGATTCTTCCTCAAGGCCGGCATCAATTCCTCTCTGCCCACTCTTTTCTGTTTGTGACGGCGGAGGGCAAATGCATGTTAAAAAAAGACTTGCTGTTCAATTGAATTGGGGAGACCCATTTTAAAAAAGCCCACACTGGCAGCTTCCACTCAGATATGCATCTCTTGGAGAGGAGCTCTTGACGTTGAGGACGGTATTTGGGTGTGATTATGTAATTCATCAGGGTTTTGCCATAAGAGAGGGGTGGGGTGCGTCATGGGGTTTCAGGGTAATGGCAGTGCAACTGATGATCATCGTCTAGCAACTGCCCAAGGGCAGGAATGTTTTGTGCGTCGATGTGTCCGACAGGTGGCTAGGAGACGCTAATTGATTAATGATCAGAGTGATGTATGAGCCCCTCAGCCAACCTCAACATAAAGGCTAAGAGCACCGGTGTCGCTCTAAATCATTTCCTACCAGGCCAGTAAACCCAAAACAGTTCCCTCGTTAGCATATGAAAGGCCAATTGCGAGCAGGACTACGGCTTTCAAGCTCTTTGTAGGCCGTCTATTGTCAACATCCTGAGTCTGAATTAACAGGCTAGCATTTTATGTCACATGAATAATGACAACAAAGATGGTTTTATAATAAGGGTCACTCAGCACTAATGAATGATTTAAATCACACAATGTAAGCCTCTTATATTATTTGGATTATATATAGCCGTTCATGGCTTTGACAAGAAAAAGGCATAAAAAAACCTTTTTCCTGCAATCTGAATGATGTAATTTGCTGGTATTTTATCACGGAGCATGATGTATAAAGTCAATTGATGTACTTCAAGTAATTATACTGTTTCTTTACTTAGGGGGTGAAGTAATTTCACTTTTTTAATTAAATATACATACATGTGTTTTTCTCTTTTTACTTTTTGGAGCTGACATATTTTCCACTCAAGGAGTGTCAGATTCTCCCTGAATGATTGAACATTAGTGGAATTTACCTGTCCCCCGATGATCATATTTTGCACTTGGTGTTCCATATAATGCTGTCACAGCACATTAGTCTCTCCTGATCTTTCACCAACTTCCTGTCCTTTTTTTTTTTTTTTTCCATTTATGAATCTCCATCTCACTCTCTGGTTATTTACCATTCCACAGGGGGCCTCGCGTGACCCTTTTCATTGTTTTCTTTTGGATGACTTTGAAGGACAATAGCAGTCTGGAGCCTTGGCCGGCACTCGGCGTGTGTGAATCTACATCTTTCCACAGGGAGTTCTGTCCTCCAGTGTCAAGAGAGGTTATGTGATCTTTGTGTCACTGAAGGGGCTTTCCACCGCTGAGAGTCAGAGCCTTGAAAAGAGGGGTTTATCTTTTCTTAATGCGTGTGAGCGCGCATGCAGTTGATGGACTTTTATAGAACCAAGCGAGTTAAAACAGCACATTGTGTCTGTTTAAATGTGAGCTCATGACTCCCGCCGCAGGGAGTCCATTCCCAAGTAAACACAAACTTGCAGACTGCTAGTTACAACACAATTAGGTTTTTATGTATTTGCTCAGAGTCTGCAAAGAGATGACGGTGCCCTATTGATTAAGTTCATGTCCCATAGCTGATGACTGATTTGAGTTGAGCTGCACCATACCATTGTTTTCAGCTCTCAGATGACGAAACGTTGAGTTCCCGAGCAGTCGAGGCCTTCCTCTATGCATAAAGTGGACTTCAGTTGAAAATCCGACACACTTGTCTGGCAGGGCTCCAACAGTGAAGGCTCCATCTTCTTTTTTGTTTATGTATGTTGAAGGTGAGTGTCTGCAGTGAGTTGCTTTCTCCCATGAACAAAAATAAAGACATGATTACCTGAGGCCACTCCTGTCCGCCCTCATCAGTGTATCCTCCAGGCTTGGACACGCATGCAAACAAATGCATGTGTGGATGTTCAGACATAAATCTGTCCTCATTTAGTCTAGCTTCTTCATAGAATTGAAGCCACTCTTGGTTCAAATAGAAACACCATACAAGTACTATGCTGATTCAGAAACAGGAAGTGAGGGTGTGTAATAAAACAGGAAATGCCAACTCAAAGCCTCTGTTCAAACCGACTGCCGTATTGTCAGGCTGGAATAGATAACAGACAAATAAACACACATTGGAGTGTTTTCTGCAGGGTTAACATTTAATCACCAAGCTCATGCCAATTGTATATATTTACTTTTGGCTGTAGGAAAAGCAACAGGTGTTGTTTTAAATTCAGTATATAGCTTAATGCTGTCTTTTGTCGTTTACCCTTGATCATAAACAGAAATGACTAATAACCTCACAATTTAAGGTAATATTAGTTCCAGGGCTAATGTGGGGCATTAGTAGAACAAGCGTTAATATGTGTCTACGCTGTCTGGTTGTATCAGTAACCACTGTATGTAAGGGGTCGGATTTGCACAGGAATTGTTGCTGCGATGCCGACTTTGCCTCTTGGTTGTCTTTTTCTTTTTTTCCTTTTTATTTTTCGTTGATGTAATGTACTGAGATGACTTGTCTTGTGCTTAATAATATTTGAATTTACTTTTCTAGCTTCATCATCTTTGTCCACCGGCTAAAAAAGCACATGCACCGGGAGGGTGTGCTCATAACCGCTGCATGTGAACTATATTTTCGATCACGCTATGATAAGCTTGTTTCATATCTTTGGCAAGCATTTTATATACATTTCTAAAAATAATCTTTCTCAATAACATTGATTCATGGTATCTTGAGCAGCTAGCTGGGATTGTGTGGTGTGTAAATAAAACCGTTCGTAGTACAAATAAATACACTATTTATGATAAAATACCATCTTTATGCCGGTACAGTTTCATTGTCCTCAGGAACTTGTGATAACAAATTAGTGTGAAATTCATTTGCTGCTTGTAAAATGGCACTGAGGCCACTTATGGCTTGAGGGAGGGTATTTTTTTCTAGTAGTGTCTTCTTCCGCCTTGACTTTTGCCTTTGCAACCATCAATGCAGCCATTAGGAAACACTGCTCGGCCTCAACCTGCTCTTTTCTTTTTTGACTGAGTCAAAGAAACTTGGTTTCTCATTGTGACAATAAAATAAACCTTGACAGACCACAGTAATGAATGTCATTAGTCTTTCTTGAACATGGTTTTGGAAAACCCTGTCCTGGTCCACACTTCTTCATTTTATTGGAGTTGGAGGAATCCCTTCCTCAGGATATGCTAAAAAAAGAGATGGTCTCTGTTTCCTCCTCAAAGAAAAAGACAGGATAGCTCGCTGGTTTTGAGTGCTTTTGACTCAAACCAATTTTCTATTCAAATATGACTGGCCATGATTATGCAGTGGCTTTTAACATGTGCAAACCACTATAATGTAATTTTCATCCAGTTGTTTTTGGTTAAAAGCATTTGCAAAATATTTTCCAAACTTTCTACAGCACAAAGTGTCCATTTAATCAGAAGTGCCATGTGGCTCTTTTAAGCTAGATCTGCAACTAGACCTGTTGGTAAACAATTCTTATAACGTAGCAACGTGCACCAACAAAATGGCATTATTCACAGGCTTGCTGCAAGCAAGTGTTGGATCCTTTTCCGTTGGCAGCTACTCATCTGTACAGCATCGGCCTAGCTCTGCTACTATGAAGAGATGACACGCCACTTAAGATTTTTCTCTGTCTTCCCAATGAAGGCGCCTCTGTGTCCCTATTTGCGCATCAGGCTGAGGGGATTTCTAGGCCGCCACCTGATTCACATTGCTGTAATTGAGTTGTGGCCATAAGCACTACTGTGCCTGTCTAGGCCCTAGGTAATTCACACACCACAAAAGCACTGTTTCACTCCACTTTTCACATGATGTCTGAGGCACAAATGCAGCAAGTGAGAAAGTCCAATCTATCGGAACAGGGTGGGGAGATTACAGAAAGTAGGAGAGGGAAAAAGAGTGTAAGAGTTTTCATGTAGGGAGGCAGGTCTGTGCCAGAGAGGCTTGGGAGTCACTGAGTCTGCAGCACGTGGATAAGGACCACAAAGCTCTTGGTTTCAAATATCTTTCTCTCTGTTTCTGTTTCTGTTTTTTTTTTTTTCCTTCTCAGAGCTTAGGAGCTGCAATCGATTCAGAGGGAGATTTCCTTGGCAAAGGACAGGGAGATTGACGTTTTTGGGGTAAGCCTGAATTTGTCGTTGCTTTTTTGCCCTGGGTAATTGGACTTTCAACACTTGTGTCTATCGGCATTGTTCCTTTTCATGTCACATGCCACATTTGCACCATAGTCACAAGGCTAACTGTGTAGCTCATGATTGAATCTGTTGTCATTGTTTTCCCATGTCATGTCTTCTGCTTTTCACTTGGCTTTATGAAGGTCAGTGCCTGTCAGACCTGTGGCATCACTTTAACACTCTCATACAGGGATGCATGTTTTTTTTGTCCTGCCCTGAGATGAAGCTGGCAACAAGGGAGATTTGGTCTGTTATGTTAAAATGACTGACCAAGCACAAACTGCTGTTCCTCATTAGGAGCTGGTTTGACGACTATGGACTGTTGTTCAGTGAAAACTGACTTCTTCTTCTGTTTCTACCCTTTTATTTCAGTTCATGCTATTTTACTAGAAAGTTGCTACAATGATGACTGTTAGAAAAGGGTTGGAGAATTCCTCTCAGCCAATCAAATCACAAAGCTTGTCCTGTCCTGCTCTAATTTGTCCTCATGACTTGTCTTATCCCATTCTTGTCTTGTTTTTAATGCCACTTCCTGGTACAGTGGAAAGGTGATCTCTTCTGTCAGAAGAACATCTACTCCCATACAAGACTCTTTAATATGAACAAATACGTTGGTATGTGTATCTACATGTATATGCCAGCTTTTACCCATAAGAATGCGGGCTCCCACCATAAATCACCCACTTCATTGGATGCCCACATCAAACCCACAGAAGATGTTCATGTGTCGTAAGTGGGGATGTCAAGTGGTTTGGCAAACATTCCCTTGTTGGCAACCATATTGGCGATGGGCGAGCTGAAAGCCTCTTTTGTGTTTTCTCATGCTTTAACAAGTATTTTTGAAAGTTCTACCCCTGCGTTGTCTCAGCTTCTGCAAACCTAGAAGCTAAGAGAGGAAGATGTGGAAACGGGCAAGAATCTGACGTGGTCAGTTTTCAGTTCAGTTTGGTTTTCCATTTAGTTGTCGATTCTCCTCATTACTCACTTCATCTGTTCACAATGAAACGTCACACTTTTTGGAAATTGTAATTATTCCATTAGCTGCTCCATTTACTCATTCCAGCTTTGTTTTGTGAACTGGCACAGAACTCTCCTCCTCTTTCCCTTTCTCTCTTTGAGTGAGCAGGTTTGGGGTTTTCGTCTCCATGTAAAATGGTATTTAACCCCCCCCCCCTCCCATCATAATTTAGATCCAGTCTCATAAGTGGGTTGGGAAGCAGCCCCAGCAGTTGATGTGGAACACATGCACTTAATGATTCACACTCTGTGCGGTAGGTCGCTGATGACTGCTGAGCCTGCTGCCTCTTGCTCTGTCTAGAATGAGACTCCTGTGTTGTTTTCCAGTGTATTTTTTTCTAACTCCCCTCCACACATGGAAACTTGGTGGAAGCTGAAATGTGTCATTTATGCTCAGTTGTTCCCAAGTAATTGTGCTTATCCTCAGTTAAAGCTGGAAGGAATTGAAATTTTTGATTTCCATATGTTTGAGTATAATTGCCTACTTTTTTTTTTTTTTTTTGGATGTGCCAATTTTCAGCTGTGGCATTTCAAACAATCGCAGCACACACTGAGTGTCTTCAATGTTTATCTGCTAGATTTACACAAACCCCCCAAATTTAAGGAGTCATGCTTGAGTAAACGACTTCTAACTCAGTTGAAATTTTGCGCTGCTGAGCTCATTTATTGTAAGGAATTTGAATAGCGAGATGCTGTGTGGCATCTTGCTTCCTCATTATTTGCACAACAGCAGAAGTTTGCTGCAAGTGCCGATTCTCAGTTGGTTTGAGTTTTCAGTCGTGAGCATGCACGACACGTTACTAAAGTATTTTAAACAAATGCAGCCAGCACTTTTACGTTGTATATTTATCCACTTAGATTTAACTCTATCACTGGACAGCAATCCGACATAAACTGCTTCCTCTTTTTGGTTGTGTCCAGCCCTCCTCATCCCAGCCTGCATCATTTCATACATGGTTTCATCATTTGTTCTTCCTCTTTTTTTCCCTCTTCCTTTGTCTCAACATCCATGGTCCCACGTCCCCTTATGTGGCCTCATCTGACATCCTTCCTCTAGTTACACACACCTCTCTCCATCGCCTACCACACACCGATGAGATATCACACACGCATGATATGAAGACAAATGTACTGGACATAATAGAATTAAAAAAAGGATGCAGTGAATGACATTTTATTAATATGCAATAGAAAAAGAATGTAGTAAGCGATTCTCTGGCAGCAATGCTAAAGATTTTTGTTATGATTTAGGGAACTGTGTGTGTGAGTGTTATTGGAAGTCAGAATGCTTTGCTCTTTAATTTAGATTTAGCTCTTTTACCACAAGTGCTTGAATTAATGCCCAGTCCTGTTTACTGTGTTTTTAATGTGGTGGCGCTAAGTTTTTACAATGCCCATAATCCACTGCATAACAAAGTGCCACTCGTAAAAGTGTTGCTTTATTGAAACACTGCCTTCGTGCTGTTTTGTGTTGTGTGTTTTGAGAAAATTGGTGTTAATCTGTCAAGGGTCATAAATTAGGACGTGTGTTAGAACTTGGTTTATGAAATTTGTTGCCCTTAAAATCTGGCTTTTGAACAACAGAGTTTGATGTGTTTGAAGTCTGGAGTGTATGAGACCTGAAATTGACGAGGAGACCTCCTTGGATTCAAGTGCTACAAAGCACCACCCGATGCTATATGCAGAAAACCCCAGTCATACTAAGCAAGAGGGCGTAGCTCGCAGTACCGAGTAGTCTGCAGTTCCTCTTTGGGGCGCCTTCTGACAGGAACTTGGCAGCAAGGAAACATAAACAAATTCCCTGTGGTGGGCTGGCAGGCTGAGCGGCGCGGTTCCCCCCTGTTACCATACATGCACAGTGAAGCGCAGCCCCGCTTGGGCTACCCTGCTCAGCTCAGAACCCACAGGCGGTGAGAAAAAGATCTTAAAGGGACAGGTGCTGCTGTCTCTCTTTAAAGGGGCCCAGGCCCCTCTGCAGCCTGTTTTCCTTGTCATCACACATGGAGAAGCCAGCACGTTTTCTTTTCATTGTTATTGTTTTCGACTGACAGGGTTTTCTGTGTCTGACCTTCCATCAGTGCAACAACACCATGCCTGGGGAGGGAAACCAATGTCAAGGGTCCCAAAATGGTCGGTTTTGCTGAGGTAGCAAAAAGCTGCTGCAAAAATGATGTAATGATGAATTTTGGAAAAATGGGAAAGAGTTGAGTTGTTGCTGAGGAGAGCGAAGGAAAAGATGGGCACGGTGGGCCCAGCAGTCATAATACACGTTCACGCTCACACACGTGCAACAGTTGCACAACTAAAACATACGTCCTTGCACTCGTCTTATTTATATTATAGGATTGTGTGCAAATAAAGGCTCTCATGCCTGCAGTTTTCTTCTTCATTTTCTCCCTCCATCTCCAAACACAGTGGTGTATTGTGCAGCCTGACCTGGTCCCTGTCCAAAGGCAAAGAGAACCCAGATTGCTGAAACAGAGGGCCCGCAACTAATAGGCTGACCAGGCTACAGTTGTTAAAGCCTGCTGTGGCCGTCCAAACCAACGGGGACTGCTAGCTGAGCCCAGAAAAGTATGTCTTTATGTATGTATGTGTGAGTCCGTGCACATTCTTTTGATCAGTCACAGGAGGGGTTTTTGGACAGCACTTGCAGGAGCCGACATGGCACCTTAGTGCAATTTCATGAGCGCTGGTAAAGGCATTTGACTGACTTTTAATAGTCCTCATTCTCCATAACATCATCCAAATGAATTTTTTTCAACGTTGCTTGTGGAGGTGGTTCGCAGAGAGGATCCTTCTCCTCCTTCAATTCTCACTAGGAGGATTAAATGCCTGAGTGGTTTAAGTCCCTTGCTTCACTGGCTCATCTGTGTGTAGTTTCATATGATTAGCACCTGTATTAGTGTAGTGTAATTACAAAGTACAGTTTTATGTCTATGTAATGATAACATTATTTTTTCTTTCTTATAATAACTTTTTTCCCTACGCCATAGCTACAAGGATTTGGGGAATATGCAGGATTTTAAAATGTTTCCTTCTCAAACTTAACTTTTATGACTCAGATATTGTAAATACAGGGCATTAAGCTGTTTTCATTTCCTTGAATTTCACCACACTTACACTCATGTGTACCCAAACCTTTGATTAGTACCATCCTTCAGCTAAATGCCTCCCTATAAATCATTTCAGCTCCACCAGAGCTTGAGCAAACATTTATGTAAAATCATTTCAGATGCTTCAATGACGTGTAAAACGGGAAGTGTTGAGGAGGTTATGTCACCGCCAGAGCTTTTGCAGAAGTAACAATGGTGTTGCTTTCACAACTGTGTGTGTGTGTGTGTGTGTGTGTGTGTGTGTGTGTGTGTGTGTGTGTGTGTGTGTGTGTGTGTGTGTGTGT
>JAOXYM010000023.1:15320762-15335859 GCA_028567055.1 Leptatherina wallacei
TTTAAGAGACCTAGTCTCCAGGTGTTTACCGATGCTGACCCTCTTCTCTTTGTTACCAAACAGAATAATCTCAGTTTGTAGAAACTTCTCTCTCATCCGGATGTTTATTTGCTCCAGACACTGACACAGTAAGTGTATCGGGCTGCAGTCGTCATGGTGATAAGGACATAAAGTTGTGTATCGTCTGCGTAACTGTGATAATTAATATTAACGTTCTGTAATATTTGACCTAGAGAGAGCAAAGGACTAAACTCAAATGAATAAGACAGGAAACAAGACATAACAGCCCCCCCCCCGCCCCCGCCCACACACACACACACACACACACAGCAGAAACCTGGAACCATGACAGTGGAAGTGGCTCGCTATGATTTGGTTGTGAACAGGTTCTTCATAGATAAATCTGAACTGAGCTGTTGACTTTCTTCTGGATTAAATGACCTCCCTCTGGTGGAACTTGGAGACATTTATCAGCATCCTGCCACAGCAACACATGCCTCTGTCTCGCCATTAAAACAGATTTTCCACAAATGAAGGCTTTCCTCGACCAGGAGAAGACATTTCTAATCCGGCGTCTGAGGCTGCAGCTGGTTCCTTACACTGACCACAAGGTGGCAGCAGAGGTCTGTGGACGGCAGGCAGCCTGGTGAATAATCAAGAGGAGTCAAAGATCCCGGAGGAAGGAAGGAAGGAAGGAAATGAGGGAATCAGACTGCTTTTATATATGATTCACTATCATTTTACTCTAGAAATGTCACCTCAGTCCACCTGTAGTTCTGCTACACTGAACAAAGCCTGAAGATGGACGTGTTCCTTCCACGATACGTTTTTCTTTTCAACTACCAGACAGCTCAGATAATAATAATGATACCTGATCCTGGAGTGAAGATGCAGCTGCATCTCCACTGATCTTTGAACAACTCATTTTTAAACGATTGCAATTTCCCTAATTACTTTGTAATGGCCTGACTATCAATCTACCAATCCAGACATGCGGTTCCACACAGAGATTTGTCATAATAAAGCTGTTCCTGTGCACACTTCATCTGTTAGAAGTCAAGGTCCTGGTGAGCTGGCTTCCCTCACAGTTCCCTCTAGATTCTCTTTGTATTCCCTCATTCTCATTTCTTGCTTTAATTAATTTTCCTTATTACGTTCCTCGGTGGGGTGTCATTTTAAAGCTCTGCTTAAAGTAGTTTTAATATCTATATCTTTGTGTGTGGCTAAATACTGTGGAACAGCAGGTGCTGAGCACATTCAGCCGCATGTTTTCAGCTGCAGGGAAAGTAGAACTTATGAGGATCTGAGGGTCTCGTTTAGGTGAATGCATGCAGGTACAACCGGATACACAAAGGAGGGGGAGACAGGAAAAAACGTTATGTCCAGTCAGTATCTATGGACCTACTACTAGATTTTATTTGTACCAGCACTTGTTGTTACACTTACATACGTAGAGAATAAGTCACACAGCACACGTCCCTGTTTCTAGCGCCGTAAATAAGTTCAGGATAATCATCCAAAGATTCCTCTGTCCACATCAGGAATGTGCAGGAGGGCTGGGAACGATCCTGAACCCGGGATGGAGACAATGACTGATGATGGAAAAGAGAATTTGAGCTTCTTCTTTTTTTTCCTACCTGGTTACAAACATAAATGTAGCTTCAGATGATAAACACTGACATCCTTTAAAGGAGGAGAGGGCGTGTGTGTGTGTGTGTGTGTGTGTGTGTGTGTGTGTGTGTGTGTGCGCGCGCACACACATTGAACCTTGTATTGTGAGTGTTAGAAAGACAAAATGCAGTTTGATGCTGTGTATGTGAAGAGCAGAGTGATGGTGGGAGAAGATGAGGAGAGGGTGACAGGAAGTCTTTGGATCAAGCTTGTCCACTGAGGCAGCACGGCGCAGGATGCTGTGGTGACACTGCAATTTATGTACAGGAACTGCTGGCACCAAAAGTATCTGCTCTATGGGAGGGAAAGATGAGGATACAGATAAAAATGAGCACTATTTATATGATTTTTCAGAGGTATTGTTAGCTTAGGTGTGTGTGTGCGCGATTGTGAGTGTAAGTACAGTAAGCAGTGCAGTCCTGTTCAAAAGGCTCCTAATGCATGTTCTTGTCCACCTTTATGCTTTAAGCATGTGTGTTCCAGTACTCATGTTGAGTAAAACCTCCCACCAATGAAGTAAAGAAGACCACATTAAGGGGCCCAGATGTATCTTTACCCCCACCTCCTCTCTCATGTCCCAGTAGCCGCATCTCTGTAATGGCTCCATATCGATCTTGAGGCCTCCTTGTCCACACTCAATGCCCATCGATCGGCACCTCGCAAAGAGTCTCAGAAGGCTGCTACACATCCTGTCACCGTGGTGCGCTGTGGGGAGTGTGTGTGCATGTGTGTAAAGCAGCGCTTGTTTATTTAATCTTTTTTTAGAGAGAGGAAGGCTGTGTCTGCATGCCAGCGCCTTCATACATCTCTGTGTGTAGAAATGTATGCATCCATGCCTTTTTCTTTTTTTCTTTGGTCATCCTTTCTGAGCTTCATTTAGTGTAGCTGGAGACCTGCACCACGACGCGAAGGCCTTAGTCTCATTAAACCATCAACAATTCAGGCCTCCTTGTCTTAAACCTTGCAGCATAAGGACATAAACACCCAACATAAAAAGACTTGCACAGCAACCGCTGTGTCAAGAGAAAAGACAGAAAAAGACAACTGTCCGTATTTTATAAAAAGAAGAAAAAAGAAAAAGAAAAAAAGGGCAACTGATTAATCAGTTAAACCACATGAAAAGTTTGCTTGTTATTGTTGCTGTTTGATTTATTGAAAGCCTGGATTTGGGTCAAGCTCCCCCTTCTCTCTCTCCTTTCTTTTTTAACCTCTCTGCCTTTTTTCCCCTCTTCCTAAATAAGAGCCAACCCCCCACGTCTCTTCCCTTTGTCTCTCATCTGGTTTTCTGTTTTTGTTAAAGGACAGTTGATTAATGGTGCCACAGACAAAGCCCACAGTTTTCTCAGCACGGGCTCAGATAGAACTCCACTCTAGGTAAACCAAAACATGTGTGCTCAGGACAGTCTGGAAACTCCTGAGAAAGAGAGAAGACAGAAGTAGTTGATGACAGTAGTCACAGATTTAATATATGCAGCAGTTTAGGTCCCTCCTTTACCTGAAATTATGCAGCGAATAGAAAAAGAGCATGGAAGTGTGGCATGTTCAGAGTGTCACGTTCCTCACAGTTAGTGAGCAGCTAAGATTAAGTTGCACCACACTAACCTCTGTGTTTTAATTAAGTATAAAGTGTTCCTTATGCTCAGGCTCACTTCCATCTCTCACCGTGCGGAATTGCACATTTTTTTACTAAATTTTATGCAGTGACAAAGCATTCTGTTGCTTGATTATTGTTGCTCGCCTGCAGGCTCCTCGGGATTGAGCACTGTGCCTCCGACAGCCTTATTGAAGAGAACTGCCCTATTGAATGATAATCGAACATATTATTCCTGTGACTGCATTGTTAGTTGTCTTCATAATGGCAGGGCTTGACACTCACGACCTACTTTATTGCTACACACTTCTATGTTTCTGCAGCATTGACATGGTCTAACTGGGTGCGCTTGCTGCCTAAGGTAAACATATCCTCTCTGAAATTATTACCCAGAAGGTATATTGGCTAATAACAGTTATGTGTTTGGTTATAGTATATGGCAGTAACTCACTGAAGCATTCTACCTCCTTTTAATTTAGACCTTTGTATACAGTTCACAGTAAGCTAATACAGACACAGTATGGTCCTGAATGTATTGTAGGAGGAGAGATATACAATGATGAACTGTCATTAGTGCCTCTTTGCTTCTGGTTTATTTCAACCTGACATATTTCCCATTAATGTGCTATCATAGTCATGCTCCATTGGTCCTGTTAACTCCACACTCATCCTCCATTGTAGAGGTTCAGAGAAACAAGAAGTCACATTGTGCTACCATCTTACATCAAGCCCAGCTCCCTGCTGCTTATTAACAGACATATTTGCAGGAGTCTTTTTTTATGTTTTAATATTATTTATTTAGGATGCATTCACACTGGCACTGTTTGGTCAGCTTTAAACGAACCCAGCTTTAAATGTCTGCTACCATAGATAGTCCAGTCCGTTTGGAGCAGTGTGAACATTCAGACTCCGGTGCGGTACAAAGAAGCAAACTCTTGTCTATTTGAAAACCAGGGGTTTCGGTCCACTTGCAAGTGAACCATGGTCAGAATGGTTGACAGTGTGAAAGTAATTGGACCATCCAGTGGACCAAAGATAGGAAATGATGTACCACAACATGTCGGACAGCAGAAACCCCTAGACTGCATTAACTTATTGCACCATTGTTTTCTCCTGGTAAACAAACCGTATTTGGTCCTGGCCAATCAATGAGCCCCATTTTCTTCTTTTTTCTTGGTCACTGATCATATCATGTAATATCACCCCCTAGCAAGCAGCGAGAGTAAACCAAACCAAACAAAGTTTTGAAATTCCCCACCCAATCAAACCAAGTCTTCCGGGCTTTTCTGGTGTGAATACACCAACATGAACAAGAAACAGTAGAGCCAGAAACGAGAAACAAAAGTTAAACAGGGAGAGACATTTTCTTACAACTGAGTGGGAATTGTTCATGTCTTTGCATAATACCCATTTCTTTCAGCTCTTTTAACTATCTATTTTGTAAAGGCATTGTCAGTTTATCTTGGTCTGAACAGACATGTTTGTGAGGGGCCACAGCAGGAGCGTGCTGTCCCCTTTCAATTTATAGGTCTCAACTTTGTCTGGGGCCAGCTTATTTTGTTGGCTTAGCCAAACTCTGCCCTAGCCTTGATCATACTCCTGTGCAGACTCTTTTGTAGAATGTTAAGCATCACTAAACTGCAGTATATGTGGAAAATGAAAAGTTAGAAGACAGTGGGTCAAAGAGAGCCAGAGGGAGTCTAGCTGGTCAGCAAAGTCACTGACGAACGGCAAATCCACCAGCTCTTTCTGAAATGATGCACCCAGAGGAAGGATGGAGCTCTCTTGACAAGTCTGTTGCAGTCCTCCACTGCTTTTCACCCAGTGACAAAAAGTGCCTGCCAGCTACCTGGTTTTTCCAGCTCACACAGAAAGACGGCGAAGCTGTCCTCTGGGTCTCTGAGGGATTGGCAGTGGCATGTGGACTGCTGGAAGTGGTGACAGTCGGATCAAATAAAATTGTTCTATAGAAACCCAATTAGGCTTCTTGGGGTTTTATAGACTGTCAGAGTGCAGGATGTTGATGAAGGCATTTTGAATATCTGAGCAGCGTGCAAGTTGAAACAATATTATACTGTCAGTGGGATGTACTAGTACACTTGTGGGAATGATTAAACAATTAATAAATAAACTGGCTTAGTTACAGACGGCTGATGAGAAAATGCACTGGAGACAAACTGAGTGTAGACTTCATCGGAGGTAGCCTTGTTCTTTTTTTTACCAGGGGAAAGACAAACGTGTGAGATTCCAGGTCCTTCTACATCTAAGCAAATAAATGTGCTTAAAAAAAGAAGTCGATGTGGCTCATTCTATGGTTGGAAATTAACTGAAGCACTTTGAATATTTCCAAAGTGTGCTGTGAGTCTAAAAGCCAACATACAGAGCTGTGCTCATGGTGGAAGTGGAGGTGACACCTCTAGAAAAAGTCACCTGCTGTGGGGGCCAGAAGAGCACTGTAGGCCAGTTGTCTGCTGTGATGAGTGTGGAGCCAAGTGGCTCATTTTCACTTTATCAGACTGAGCACTTGTTAATAATTCATACCCCACTTTCTCTGGAAGCACAACCAAAGGCTCAGCTGTGCCTGTCTGTCCTTATTTCTTGTCACTGGACATTCAAACTATTTCCCATTTTGGACTGCAAGTTATTTACTCGATTACACCTCAACCCCCCTCGCCATACATTGTGCACCTGCCTGGATGAGCAGATGATGCTATAGAGCTAGAGGTAGATTAGCTTTTTTTTTAAATCATAATCTGTAGTGTCACTGCTCTAAGACAATGTGTACCCAGTATTCTTTCTCTTTCCTACCATCCCCTGCAGTGCCTTTTGTTTTGTCTTTTTTTTTCTTCTTCTATTCCCCTTCCTGCTCATCATCTCTGCTGCTCTCTGGTGTCAGATTTGGTTGTGTATGCACATCATGCCTTTGATCCCCCCCCCCACCACCACCACCACTGTGTTGTGTACATTGCATAACCACCCGCTGCTAACCCTAGGTGGTGTACCTCAACCACCTATCTCTCCATCTCTTTTTCCTCACCCTCCCACTCATCCTCATCTTGCTTTTCTTTTTTGGCAGCAATCCAGGTCACAACATCTTTTCCCCCTCTCGTACTGTCATTCCCAAACCTCGAAAGTGTGAGCAGTCTGTCCTTTTCTCACTGTCTATTTGTCTTTTTCCATTCTCCCCTCTTGTTGTTGTTCCATTTCGTGCTCCTTCCTTTAGTTCCCATCCTTTCTCTCCTCTCTTCCTCTCCCTGCCTCCTGCTCTCCCAGTGGTCTCATTAGGTGAGAAGGAGGCTGCCTAGTGTGTATGTGTGTTTTCTTAGCCAAAGTCACACTTGACTGAGCATGCCATTTGCACTAGCAAGGGCCTGAGCTCCATTATTACCACAAAGCTGTCACAAATAGTACATAAAGTACCCTCCTGTTGGCAAGTAAAGGGTGAGCATAGAAACCACTCTCTTAACATCAGCAGCAACCACTGCTTGTCTTCACTAGTAGTACAGAGAAACAGTTGCCAGTATGGTTGGAGTAGCCGATGTACAGCTATGCAGATATAGAGAGCAGAAATGATAGACAATAATAAATGCACACAAAACTCTTCTTCTGTAATTTTGCCAGCAAATGCTTCTCCTGACACTTAAAAGCACATACCAAACACATCTGTCTCTTCTCTATAATGACACCCCACCTATGTGGTCCTGCCTCTGGGATGTCCTCCTATCTACTGAGTGAATGAGTGATTATATGTGTATGCTTGTGTGTGTGTCCACAACTGTTTTGCTAGTGTCTTGTTACGAGGATGGGCCCCTGTGCAGGAATCTCTGCAGCCTTGCTGGCAGGTCTGACCTCAGCAGGTCATCGTCCATTACCACACGAAACCTAAATGTCAAGCACAGCCCCCTGCTACAGCCATTTGTCTTTTTCTGTGGATCAGTCAGCCTAGATGCACATATGCATGTAGACGCACTCACCTGCTAATACTCTGCCAGCATGATGTGCAAAGGAATCCTCTTTTTATATAATTCCCTGTACCGAGTTTGAAGCCTTGCCGTCTGAGCGATTAGATTCTGTGAGAAAATCTTGGTGTTTTTAATTTGCCACAGGGTTGGTGAGCAGGGACAGAAAACATAATCTGTTGCTTTTCTCTTTGGAAACCGTTGGTTACTTATTTTGTTTGCTTGTGATGATAAGATTAGTCAAAAATATGCAAAAACTGGAGAAAGCAGGTACAGAACTGAGGAGAAAAGCTGATTTGCTGAAACCTCCACTACAGTGTTGCATTATGAGAATAATTCATTCACTGATTGAATGTCTCTGGGTGGTAATTATGTACGGAAAACATATTTGTTTCTGCTTAACTGAAGCAAGTTTTCTAACCACCAGTCAATGTGAAAAGAGGATTTTTCCTCCTGCATGAGGTGATGAGCCCTAACAGCCATTATCAGAAAACACTCGAGCCCACTCCATCTCTTGTTACCCACATTATGAAGAAGCGGCAATCCATTTTGATAAAGCACAGAGAAAGACACTGCACTTGGGAGTGTGAGATTTAAAAGCTACAACATGCACATATATAAATATACAACTTGTTTACAGGAAGCTGGCAGCCAAGTGTCATTATGATAAATAAACGGTGAAGTATCTCCTTTTTAATGACGCCATATACAGGCCTACACACCGAATATTGAAGGAAAGATTGAAAACGCTCTCAAGGGCCTTTCTAACTTGATATATGGCTCTCAGTCTGTATTTTTTCCCCACTGTCCTTCATTTTTAGCCTCCACCCCCTCCCTTTCCCTCCCAGCTCTCCTTTTATTTGTGTTACAGTGGATTGTAGTCTTAACCCATTAAAAATGGATACAACAGTGCATGTGTCTGCGGCATTTTTAAGGCAAACGAACGATGATAAATTATTCTTTACGTTTATTTCTGAAATAAAAGGTCAGAGTAATTCAGAGATACAACGCAGAGTGGAAATGGAGAACAAGTTGTGTGAGTGTCCACAGCCTGTTTCCAGTGGTCTATCAGCACAGTGCAACAGCAAAGCCACCTGCATTAACAGTCAGCCTGTGGCATACAGAAGATGTTGTACTCCTTCAATTGATAAATGTTTTATTGTTTATGTTGTCTCTGTCTCAGTTTCTCCCACCTCACACTGTTGAGTGTTCTCAGACACCGGCGAGCCTTTTGCCAAATGTTGTTTTGGGTCTTAGTCAAACGTTTGATGTCGGTCTCAGTTATTGTTCATCTGCTTCCCTGGGTCCAAAATTTTAAGGCAGCATTTGTTAATCTGCAGCTTCCAGCAGGTCCTCTGCATGTCTTTCTTTCCTCTATTCTTTCTTTTTTTTCTTTTAAATGGATTCTACTTAAAAACTACATTTTTTTTTCTTTACTATTAGCGATTGGCCTACTTTATGAATCTAAACTTAGCTACACTCAGCCCAATGAAAGGGACTGAGTTAGTGGTTTTACATGTTGTGGGGGTTCAGAATATTACCTGTGCATTACCAAGACTGCAGCTACTGAAGTCACAGTGCTTTTTCTTTTCCTTCTCTGTGCTCTTAAAGTTGCTGTTTAACCCCATTATGTGATTAGATGTACAGTATGTGTGGCAGGTGGGGGAGTATTTCTGCATAGCCTTTACATTTGTGTGCAAGTCCCAGTTGCCTCACAAAGATGAAGAGCTCCCTCTTTACCTGAGGGGGATGGGGTTTGACAGTACTGTAGCATGACCCCCCTCCAAAGCGCACACCATCCCCCCCACTGCTGATAAATGTGTTTTTCTTAAGGGAAGGAGGTGGTTGGTTTAGAGGAGTCTTTTTTTAATGTAGCTTTTTTTTTTCAGTATGTGTGTGTGTGTGTGTGGCTTGCTAATGCAGTGCAGGGCCGTGCAGCAGGGCTGGGCAGACTCAGAGGCAGGCCCGCAACCTCGACCTCAGCATCATTTGTTTGGACGAGGGCCGTCAGCGGCTGTCACGGGGCCCATGATGAAGTGTCAGTCGGTAATTGTCCCCGCGAAGCATCCACATCTCAGGGGGTGATGGTGGGGGGGAGGAAGGATGGGGGAGGCAGAGAGCTGACAGAGAGAGAAATGACACCCTGGGCTCCTCCTATTCTCTCTCTTCCCTTTCCACTCCCCCTTTTTTTTTTTTTGTTTTTCTCCCCTTTCTACCTACAGCTGCACCTTAGACGAAGGTCTGCTGTGTGCTTGGCATCTATGGAGCTTCATCTGGACCCCGGTGTCTTTCTTGTAAATCTTTGTGGGTATAAAGTGAAGGCACAAAGAGCAGGCTTGTATGCAATTACCTTTGTGTATGTACCTTATCTAGATAATGATTTCTAAACCTCTCATCAAGCACTCCACCTCAGCCCTGCATTTTTTCTGTCTCCAGGCTCTCTACCTCTCTGTTTGTGCATGTTCCTTGGACTTAAAATGGGCTATTTATTTTGGTAAGGGCCCTCTTGAAACCTCTTTGGACCAAACTGCAGCTGTTGTACTTCCTCAATCATCTTAAAAAAATATATATATACATATTTTCTGGCATGGTCATTTTGGTAATTAGATTTGGCAGGATCTTGTATTGATCGAGCAATGTCTCTATGTAATGAAAAGCTTTTACAGGACGCACAGCAGCTATTTATAAAGCAATCCATATTGTCTTGCCATACATTGCCGGGGCCCCTAATGCACATTGGCCAAGCTCCTGTCCATAAATTGCCAGCAGAGATTTGAGGCCGAAGCCCGATAACAGTGCTCCATGACAGACAAGCTGTGTATCAAATAATCAGATAAGAAAGAAGAAAAATAAAATAGATGGAGATGTTAAATAGCAGACTAAGGACCAGGTGAAAGAGAGTAAAGGGGGTTTATAAAAGCCCGGAACAGGATCCAACCATGAGCAGGAAATGGAAATGAAGGAAAACATCTTGAGACACGAGGGCCGTATTTCAACTTCCCTCAGCTTATCATAAGACTTCACCTCCATCTTTGCCACCTTTGCTACATAAAGGGAAAATTATAATGAATGGTAGATAAGTGATTATGTTCCTAATCCAGGAATGAGGCAAGGTGAGGAAGAATTAGTTTAAAAAAAAAGAAAAACCTTCAAAATATGTCCAAAGATGAGGCAATGACAGAAATGAAAGATGAATCAAGTCAGGAGGGAAGCAGCAGAAGAAGAGTGTCCACTTTTGGCATGTGGCCACCTTATGATACCCCAAAGACAGCGGGTGAATTGGAGGGCAGATGGGATGCATCCTGGTCGTCGTCTCTGTCTGCAGGCTGCAGGTGGAACACCGCCTGCCACTCCTGCTGTCTAAATGAGGACCCCCTCTCCCTCTT
Source organism: Leptatherina wallacei (assembly GCA_028567055.1). Lineage (NCBI taxonomy): Eukaryota > Metazoa > Chordata > Actinopteri > Atheriniformes > Atherinidae > Leptatherina > Leptatherina wallacei. The sequence goes on from JAOXYM010000023.1 coordinate 15,331,370, forward strand.
CTCACACACATTTACTGTTCCTCTCTTTTTTACCCTTTAATGGGGCGCTGTACCAGCACACATCCACTGATCACACATTACACTCCTGGATGCCCTTGCACATGGCATGATGGTGCACACACAAAGTCGGAGAAGCAGTGGAAAACCGCAGCCCCCTAAATTATGCTCTAGTCTGTGAGATGATTAATCTGGTTGGTGATTAGGCAGTTGAGGGTGGAGGCACACTACTTAGGCCCTATTAATGGGCCATCATTCGAAAGATAACTCTATTGTCCTATCCCTCTTGACATTTGAATCCAATCAAACTGGCTGGCACTGTGGTCCAAGGGAGTCGGGGAGGGGGGGAAGGAAGCAAGCAAGCAGAGGGGGACCGGTCCAAATTTGAGCATCTATCCCTTTAGACTGAGGCTACCCTAATAGATATTCAAACTTCGGCATATTCGTTATCTAATCCGTTCCATTTTTATCTAGTTTTTTAAGGAATAGTTTGTTCCAGTAAAACATAGCCCAGATGCATATGAAGTGATGTTTCCTCCCATACGTGTAGACAAGCATCATAACAGATCAACTCCAAGGCCTCTTTTCTGCTTCCTATTAACACAGATGAAGTGTTCGGTTTGATTAACACTTCTCTTTCATCCTCTTCATTAGGAGAGGAAAGCCACAGCAGCAGCCACAGCTCCTGAAAAGGACGCATGAATTAAAATCCACTTATTCCGTAGACTGCCGTTAATTCTACACAATGGTGGTCAATGGTGGGAAGTAATGGGAAAAGTGTGTTTCTAATTGTTTCTTTGGATGATGCAGCATGTGCTGCAGCAGCTGTTTCCTCACAGCAAACCAGGTCGCTGGAACGGCCTGAACAAAGGCCGGCGGCGGCAGCACTGGAGGGCCTGCGCAACTATTCGGTTCCACATGAGCAATAAACTCAGGTAGATGAGTCAATTTCCTCTGGCGAAGCGTCCTGTCGAGTGGAGGAGCCGGCTCTCAGCTGATGAAAACCACCTGGTGCTGAGGGAAGTGCTTAGGGTTGGCACCACTGTAAGCAACAAGCTGTTTTGTTAAGGAGGGTTGAGATACGAGAGAGGAGGGGAGCTCACCCGGGTTGCGTTTGCTGGAGAAATATTGACGTTGTGTTGTTGTCGGAGAAAGATCTGAGACGCGCTGTTGTTTTTGTTGATGTTCAATTAGGGGGAATTATTTTAGTTACAGCATGTGTTTTACATTTTGACGCTGGTGCTGATTGTAGAGTTGGTTGGAGCGTGGGACATGCCACAACAGTAGGGTTGTGGGTTCTGCTCCCACATGGACTACACACACACCAGCTTTGAAGTCAGAATAGTAAAGACAGTGGCTAACCATGGAGAACATGAACATTTTGTCTGCACTGATGGGAATTTTATTGCAACCTCGAAAATCCGTCTGGATATATACAGAGAATGGTGATGATATCTGAGTGGTAGGAGGTTACGTTGCAAATGGCCATGACTGCTTGGATAAAAGTCCATCAAGTGGGATTCACTGTGCTTTCTTGCAGCATTTCATGGTGACATTGAATAGAAACGGCTATCTCAACACCATCTGGAATATATTAGTCTACATAAGCTCGCATTGGTTAGATGATCCCAAGCTTTCTTTTTTACATCAAGACCTCAACAGCCATTTGTATATATTTACTGTTAGAGAACTTGTCCTCATCTGTAGTAATGGCAAGCAACAATGATGAAACTACAGACCCAAATTGAAATAAACTGGGATTATCTTTTCAATGTAAAAAAAAAGAACATAGACAATGGTAGTGCTCCTCATTTTCTTAGAGACAACCCTCTAGCCTGTGAGCTGCTGCACAATTCATCTTATCTCATTCACTTTGATGCTTATTTAATCCATTTGACCTTTTAATTTAATGTCAGATTCTTCTCGGGATTCAATGTTAATCTGTAGAGAAGTTTGTGTGTGCGTGTGTGTGTGTGTGTGTGTGTGTGGGGGCGTGCATGCCTTCTCCTGAGGGTTTCTGCCGCCGAGTGAATGCTGGCTTGCGGATAGTAACTCTGATCCCATTTGATGATGGAAATACAGTACATACCACTGAGGATTATGTGTGTTTTTGTGTATGTGTGTAAATGTGTAAACCAAGGCGAAGTAACAGCACTCGCATCATTGATGTGATGATAGTTATACTCGTGCTTATGTTTTTCTTCTTTTTTTCTGCTCTTATTACCACTGCAAGTACAGCCCCCCCCCCCCCATTTTTCTTAGTTCACCTGTTCCTTCTTGCCATTCAGAATTTCCTTTAAGAGATCTGCATATTGTTCATTTAACCCTGTTTCTTTTTTTTTATGGGCCGTTTTGCTCTCCTACCTGCTGCTGCCCAGTCCCCTCATTCATCTTTTAATCTCTCTTCATCTCTTCATCTCTCCCCAGTCTGGATCTTGGCATTTAAGCCTCTAATTGAGCTGGCGTCACTTGAATACTTCACGAAGCAGTAACAACAGAGAATCCCGTCATTGTTTTCTGTGCCCTGTGCTCAGAGGGAATAGCCAAGTTTGCTCTGTGTGTGAGATGGAGAGTTTTGGAAAGGAGAAATGGAGACTGTTGATTTACTTTTCTTTTAAAAAACAAAAAAAAAGAATTGCACTTTTATTTACTTTTTGTGGATACATTTTTCTATTTTCAAGTCCTTTATTGCAATTTTAGGAGATTAATGCATGATTACAGTACATATTTCTTTTAAAACATGCCCTTTATAGTGACACTTCTAGGTACACATTAAAAATTTAAAAAAGACTTACAGACGTATCACGACGCGCTAGTCCGTCAATGCAGATTTCATTTGAACAATTAAAGATTGAAGAATTAAAGATAAACACTACAATTTAATAAATAGAGGAATATTAGAAATGGAAAGAAATACATTTTTTTAAATTGGAGACCCATTTAATTTCCCAGCGACCTACTGAAATCGCCACCTGTGGGTCCTGGGTACTCACTACATTGAAAACCTATCAACTTCACTACTTTTAGAAATATTAGAAATGCTATATTTAATAGTTTTTAAGTCAGACAAAAAGATATTTAATAGGTAACATCACTATTTTTTAATTTTTCAGACATGGATGATAAGTCTGTTTGTAAGAAAAGCATTTTTAATTGCAGTTGTGTGTGTCCAAATCGCTTTTTACTCCTTTAAAAACATTTTTTTTATCAACTTAAACACTATTTTAGTGGAAACAATAGAAGTCATGTGTTAAACATTTTAATCTGCAGAAATGTTTTTTTTTCTTCCTAATTTACAAAAGAAGCACTGGATCCGAAACATAGAAAGTAGAAGCCACACTGATTTAACAGACACAGAAAAAATCCAAAAGTCCCCAGAAAAGAGAAATGATTATTTGATTATCATCCATGCAGTTCCTGAAATTGAATTATTACTCAGACTGATTATGGGTTTTTGTTTTAGATAATGGAGCGTGCTTTAACAGACTCCCTGCTTCTGGCTTTATTTATGTTTGCATAACATTTAACACTGAATGTACTGCGCCTTCACTACAGAGTGATGACTTGAAGTGTCATGTGGTTCATTACTCAGCCATCTGAGGAAAAAAATACTTGCTGCGTGATTGAATGAACCATTTGTTTGTTACCAACTACCACGGGCTAACTTCAACAAATCAGATCAGCAAAGTGGAGCCAGTTGATAAAATGATGCTATAAGCATCTACACTTACCTCTTAAGAAAATGCAGTTGCCACCAGTAGCTGCCAGGATCTGTGTCCATACCCAAAGAGCTTGAAGCCATGCAAGATTGATGCTAACATGATTACGATTTCACAAATCTTGCAAGAAACTGTGAGAGTTTATTCATGGTTATAAAATAGAACCCGGCAACCCTCAATTCCTCTTTTTCCAGAGGAGCTATCCTCCCCTGATCTCATTCTTCTCTCTGCTAAACAACCCCATTCCCAAAAAGTTAAATGAAGCAGAGACCTTATCTTTTTCCACAATGTGTTTGACAGCTCTCCACTAACAAATCCCAGCACAGGCTTGCACACAAAGCACACATATCTTGGAACAAATTCCTGGCTAGCTACAGTGTGCTGCAGAGGTACTGATCAATCAGGATGTGAATGTGTGGTCTCTCTTTTTTTAATTTTTTTTATTCCTCCCCCTTTCCTGATTCAGTTGAAATCTTTTGCTCTCTGTCTGCTATCCTTTACAGTAGTGTGTGCGCATATGTGTTTGTGTGTGCTCTACTCGGAGTTCATTATCTTTCCCCGAATTTACTTTGTCAGGTGAGAGGTAGAGGAGGAAGGAAAGTGTGAGGAAAAAAATGGCGAGAAAGAAATATTCGAAGTTCTCGAGTTTCAGACTGAAAGAGGACCCACTGCAGGATGCCCTACAGGCAACTAACATAGCTAACACACACACACACACACACACACACACACACACACACACACACACACACACACACACACACACACACACAC
>JAOXYM010000023.1:15364041-15405882 GCA_028567055.1 Leptatherina wallacei
GTGTGTGTGTGTGTGTGTGTGTGTGTGTGTGTGTGTGTGTGTGTGTGTGTGTGTGTGTGTGTGTGTGTGTGTTCTGATTTACCTGTGTGACTGTGACACCCAGTTTCCTTTCCCACAGCTTTCCCACTATTATGTATGTGTACATACGTTTATGCCTGCGAGTCTTCTGGTAAAGGAACTCTTACATCTCATCGTGTTTAGATCATTCCTGTTTGAAAGATGTGTGTGTCGGTAAACACAGACAGGCAGCCACACACACACACACACACACACACACAAAACCTCACAACCACATCGCCTGCAGCACTGTCCTTAATTCACAAATACACACACAAACACACAGAAACCTGAGAGATCTGAAGGAAATGAGGCAGGACAGTCTGAAAAACTCCTTGTTTATTTGGGAAAACACACATTTTTTAAAGTGTTCCTAAAATAAATCTTACAAATAACTTTTTAGTGTAACCAAAAGTAATGCAACAACTCTTTTTATACAGTCTGAAAAGCTTCACGACTTTGAAAACAACATTTGATGTGTATTGTATTCACACACACAAAAAATGGAACTGGTAACAGTAGTTAAAAAGGTTTTCAGACAGTTTACAGCTAAAAGTAACAGTTTTAATGAGTATTGAAGATGTTTTCCTAAACAAGCAAACTAGGCTGCTTTCATAATTAAATATCGCTGATTAAATCATGTATAAACATTATTTTATGATAGGATTGTAACTTCTTTATATGCTGTGGTTTAGTAATGTCACATTTCCAAAGTGCAGAGATTTTGGCATGACTGATTAAATGAGGGGGGGGTAGATGGAGGTGCAGACACACAGTTAGTGTGTGTGTATTAGCTTGTACAAGCCATCCAGACCTCAGCTTCGCTCTCACAGGTTCAGAGCGGGTCACCGTATTGACTTTCTATCTGCTGGAGTGTGCACTGGCAGTCAGCATAGAGGGAAGTGAGGAACAGTTAGTGCCCAACCCAGTCACTCCCACTTCCTCAATACCAAATACCCCTCCTCACTCACAAAGGCTGGAACTATTTCCCTGTCTATTTTTTTGTCTACACTGTTGCAAGCCTCTGTGTGTGTTTTCTCTATCTATATGTGTGTCCGTGTGTGTATCCACCAGTGTTTGCCATGTGGGGCGGCAAGATTTCTTCCCTTTTGCCTGGACAAACATTTCCTGTCTGTAAACACTGGAGAGCCAGGGACACCACAGTTTCCTGACATGCACGAGCGCACTCTCACACTTGCGCACACGCACAACACAAAAACAATCTTTGCCCTTCATGCCAGCTCACTTTCTCTCACTCCCGCTCCACCTCGCATGGAGATAACCGCAGGCACAATTCACACATGCTGTCACACACACACAGGCAATAGGAGCACAAGCTCATTCCTCCTTGTTTCCTTCTACGCTTTAACAAACCCCCTCACCCTTTCCTTCTTTCCTTTCTTGCTTCCCTTTTCCCCTTTCTCGGACAATTTCTCTCTCTACACACACGCACAAACTCATCAGCTAAGCCTCCATTCAGAGAGGAAAGTGGGAGTGCTGAAGGACTTATAGAGTTTGTTTGGAGCTTGAATTGGGAGGGATTTAAAAAATGTCAAATGGATTGTTCTTGATGGATTTCAAACATGACAGAGCCTCTAGTGTAGGATTTATAACACATGATGGTATGCCTGCATGGACATAAATATCCACAGTGAATGATGTTGCTTTTTCCCACATTGTTGTGTTTTGTAACTCCAGTTACAAAATAAAAGAAAAACACTGTTGTGTTCAAATGTTCCGACAAATTCATTTATACATTTAAAAAGATTCATTTTAAGTAGGAAATCTCATTTTTGGCTTCTTTTCCCCTTAATACACAAATAGGTGAACAAACAAGTTCTTTCTAGAACCATCTGTCCAGGCCATTTTCTGTCATGTTGGATTGATGAAAATCTGGGAACTGCAATAAAGGAAAAGAAAAAATAGGAAGTCTGTACATTTGATCCTTTTGGAGCAGCTGTTTTTAAGAATTTACATTTTTTTTTTTTTTATTTTTAAAGTGAGTTTAGATATATTTTTGAGTGCCAAACTGACCAGAGTTTTGTACATAAAGTGCATGTGTCCTTATTAGGAAATTGTAGGCATGTAACTCTGTTCATGATCCATTTTTAAGTACCAAACTTGCAATTAGACTAAATCGACACAAATAGACACAACTTCTGTAAAGGTGGCTGTAACTTGATTAGTCCCTTCATGGCTCAAATATTTGGGATATTCCCATCATATAGATGAACCTCCCACCAGAAAAGAAATATTCTCTTAAAGACATACGTAAGGGAAGTCTTAAAATAATTGATAATGCTGAATAAACAATGAAGCTTAGCCTTGCCATTATTTCATTTCAAATCGGAACTTATTTATGATTTTCTATCGACCTTCCTCTTTGTCTGTCCTGTCCTGGCTCTCCTCCTCCACTCCTCTGTTCGAGCTGTCCAGCTCCTCAGCCTCCTTTAGCGAACCACAATAGACTAATTATGTGGACCAAGCAGAGCAGAAGGGTTAATCTAAGCCTACAATGATCTCTGTATTCAACTGCAGCCTCCTGGCTTATGTCTTCACATCACATTATTTGAAAATCATCATGTTAGGGTACTCACTGGAGCAGATCAGTTGCAGATATTGATATAATATTCATTGCCAGCAGCTTTATTAGTTAACTGAATATTATCACTATGGATTGACCACATTTGCAAGCAGGCATAGCTGCTGCACCAACTATAGCCAAGTATCCACAAGGGCTTATTACATGCACACTAAAACATAAACAGACTCTACTTTTGTTAGCGTTTTTCTTAATTCCATCACATCACGACAACATGGGACTGTCTGGCAATAACCAAATTATAGATTTATTTTTCTCATCATAAAGCCTTCTGCTGTCTGTCACCAGGTCTAACACTTTGCTTATATATAATCACATTGTTATGAGGTATCATAACGAATGGGGCCAGCTCGCTACCTGCTGCCACCACGGACTAATTGGCTTTACCCCACAGAGAACTCCTGTTTCTGTAGCCACAGTAATTGCTCACTACAAGAGCGTTTCCTAAGGCAGATACTACACGAGCACCATCTCTTTTGACTTATTAAGGGGTAAAATGGCATTTATGAATGTACTTTTGGGCCAGGAAGAGAAATATGGCTTTTTCAGACCTCAAGGAAGGTTGTGTTTTGCGTGTATGTGTAATCCGTCCCATTAAGCATCCTGTGGTGAAATTTACTGACCATGAGTAAATATGGATATGGTAATGTTGGGCAGAGTGTTTGTGTGTGAGGGTGGGTGTTTGTGTGCTGGTTTCTGGACAGACAGGTGGTTCATCTCTGCCTTGGTGGTCTGCAGCGTTCAAGCGGGCATGTCAGAACACTCCATGGGTGGCAAAAACACACACTTTCTCTTTCATAAGGCATGTGTGGTAAGGATAAGCATAATGACAGTGAGGAGCACTTGTGCTGTGCTACCGTTTGGCAGCAATCCCACGTGTGTGTGGGCACAGTGACTGAAGCACCTTTGCTATCTGGTTACCAGGTGCCAGCCATTGAGCTACTTCAGACATATCTACACACACGGAAGCAGCTCCTCTGGGGAGCTCATTGTCATTAATGGAAAGTCATTTGAGGTGTGCCGATACTCGGCAAGGACGCAGCCTTATTAAACACGGTGTGTAAAACACATCTAGCATGGCAGCGTAGCACTCGTTCACCACCATCTTAATGACCTTATTAATTAGCGACGTAGCACTTGGAGGCTGAAAAATGAGCTCAAGGACTTTCCTATTCTTAAATTTTCAAGAGAAGCAGTTGTCTCTGATGCTATTCTGAGATCCTTGACACATTACAGGTTGCTAGATTTTACATTGGTATTAAAGTTGAGGGATAAAGACTATACTGTTCATTTACATCTCTTGAGCATTGGAATTAGTCTCATTTTAAATGATGCCATACAGATGGTGCGTTTATGGCTGTGCTGGAAGAGGCCTCAGCAATCGACTGTTGGTTGGCGGTCAAACTTTGTTATAGTAATATCCACACAAATGAAAAGGCGTTTCAAATTGTGGCTGATAGGCATGCTGTACGTTGCCTGTGTGCATGCGCGTCTTTGCTTGTGAACTTGTGTTTGGTAATATACTGAATGTGACTGGCCTTCAGTCATTTCTATAAAGTATCAAAGTCCTGTTTGGCTGTTGCTCATTAGGATCGCAGGCGAAAACAAAGACGGTGGTAATGAAAGGTGTTGATATCTGTGTTACCTGAGGAGGAATTTTGTGGACGTGTAATGAAAACAGGCTTTGTGAAAAGCTGGCTGAAAAGGCGGATCAATATGAGAAGCACGGAGTGATAGACAGTGCTGCAAGCAGTCTGTGCAGATGTGACAGAAGTGGAAGCGCGCACACACAGACATACAGACACGAGCTTTGGCAGCACCCATCTGCACTCATCAGGTGCCAAAACACCAGCAAGCTTTAGTAACAGGGGCTCCAACAAGAAAACCCATCACCTTCTCCATTTGCCCTATGGCCTTCTTTTATATCCGCCTTTCCTTTCCTCTCCATTTGTCTTCCCCGTCTCCATCACACCGTTCTACAATCATCTTTCTTTCGTCATACCTGCTAACCCCCGGTCTCTTCATTCCTCACATCTCAGTCTCTCACTCCCTCTTATCCCTTTTCTTCTCCATCGTGGGACTTCACAGAGCTATCATTACCATGCCACCAATTTATTTGCAGCCTATTATTTTCCATTTACTTTGAGGAGACCCTGGGCCAAATCCCTGCCCACAATATTCTATCCTAGCCACAGGATTTATCCCTGAGTGGCTTGGCAAGAGTGGTCCACTCCTCCAGCACCCCCTCTTCTCTTTCGTCCCCCCCTCTCTCTCTCCTCCTTCCTCCTGCCTTTCTTTCTGCAGGTTTTTTTCCCTTCCGTGGCCGCTTATGCAAATACAGGCCCTCCTTTTCAAAGAGCTGTCTACCCATAATCCGATGGATGGCTCCATTTTCGAGGAGCTGCACACAAACACACACTCACGCACACACTTGTACATAGAGAAAGCATCACACACTCTATCAGGAAATACAAGGACACACACTATCTCTCATAGACACTCACACCAGTTGGCGCGTATACGTACGCGTGCATGCAGATACACACTCGTAGGCTGACACACAAACCGGGAGAATGCCTTTCTCTGCAGCCATGGTGTTATATTTTGAGCAGCCAGCGCTTTAAGCGTTAGTTTGGCCATAACGACTTCAAAACCAGCAGGCTGTCGCCAGCAGCCACGGCAGCCCTCAGTTGGGTAAACACTGGCATAATCTAAATCTCTCTCTGATGTGCCAGCACAAGTTGCTTTATTCCTGTGCTCTTCAAAAGCCCCTCAAGGAAGTCAAGACAAGGGTAAAGCGATAATAATTCCTGTTTTTTTTCTTTCTTCTTTTCTTTCCTTTAAAGTACTCTTGCACTGACCCCCTTCGCTTTCCTCCCCTTGCTGCATACACATGCACACACGAACACGCATACAATGCATCTCTATCTTCTTATGCCCTTTTTGCAGTATCCATTCCATAAAGCCATAATTCACACTGCGGCATACATTCAAATGTCAGTGGCTCTCTCACAGGCATCATTCCTCTATTGTCCTTTGATAAGCGGCAGGAATGACGGCATCTGTAAAATATAGGACAGTTACCTAATGGAGGAGACAAGAGCGAGGGGAAAAGGAGAGTGCTGAGGAAGTGTTGTGAGAGCTTGTGCAGTTCTGCTCTGCACAGTTCGGAGAGAGATTGAATTATCAAGCAGAGCTTTACTTGTTGTCCAAGGGGGTTTCATAGGGAAAGCCCTTTTCTCTGCAGCTAATGCGCTTTTTCAGCCTTGCACAATGGATAGCTGTGTTGCGCAGAGGAGCTAAGAGAGCTCTGTTGGGCCAGAGCTTATGGGGCCACCAGGTCTCTCTTGGCACCTCTCTAAGGGGCCTGTGGCCATACTTAACCTCAGGCCTGTCTACTAGCATTAGCACATAACCTCTTCAGAGTAGAAAGATAATACCGTTGTGACAACATTAGCACATTATATAGCTGGAAGTACCATAGACTCGCTAATGTGAAATGAATTGTGTTGTGTTAAATTAATCATTAGCATTCCAGAGGTATGTAGACAGCCATGCTTAATACTGTCGTGACCCCTCTGTGTTCCTTATTGTTGTGTCTTTTACATTACCTAATGGTCTTGATCATTTTTTTAAACAAAAGCTGAACATTTGAACCCTGTTAATGTTCTGCAGCATTTTTTTTGCAGTATATGAGGATATTGGGATACAAAAGACCCCCTTTGTAGTATGTAAAGGTCTTGATCAGAAATTGTGGACATGTTAAGTTTTTGGAGCCTTTAAAAAAATGAAGTGATTTTAGAGTAATTTCACAATTTATTATTCGTTTTTTTTAGTTCTTCTTTTTAGCACGTGTCACACTTTAAAATGTATGTAAATTGAAGGCATGTTATGATTTTTGTATGATTTACATTGTGGACAAAGGTAGCTACTACGGTTTTAGGGTGTAATAGCTGTTCAGGTCAATGAACAGTCCCAACGCAACACAATATTGACCAGAACACAACCTTGTAGCAAAATACAGCGTTGCTAGGATTTATGTTAAACTCCACATAGATAGAATAGAATAGATAGAAAAAAAATGAAAGCCAGAAAAATGAAAAATATGTTTAGATTGGTTATATTACATCTTGGAAGCACTGCGACAGCCAGCATAGCTGGTTAATTTGACTTCTTTTTTTTCTGACTACATAAAGGCTAAACTTACTGTATACTCTGTTTCTATTTTTTGTCTTACAAGTGAAGGGACTTGTAAGACCTACAAGTTAGTGTCAGCAGGTGTTATAGTCTTGCCATTTAGTGGGATTTTATATGAACAATGCACAATTACTTTAAGATTGCTCAAATGATCTGTTCCACAATAAAATGACCGCCTTGGAGCTATAGCAGAAAATAATGGGAGCATCTGTTTTGACATGGGTTGTCCGGGACCTGTGTGTTCTGGCCTTCAGGCTTAACCAGGTAAAGGGCACACAGTGTTTTGGTCTTATAACACTTTTATAATCATCACACCTTCTTGCTGCAGTTAACTGATGCAGCTACATCACTTGGCCAAAGCCTGAGTCCAGTAAATTCTGGAACACAGCAAAATAGTGAGGGAGAAAATGAAATATAAAATCAGGGCAATGTACCACCATACATTTTCCTGGGTCACACGTGATGATTTAGAGGAATTGATTTATACTTAATCTACCCTTAATCTATATCTACCAATATCCAAGCAAAAAATAAGGGGAAAAATGTTGAAAAGTTTAAACTTTTATTCTGCATATTGTATCAAATCACAGCACCATGTGTCCATTTAGGCCCTAGAGTTGGATCTGTAGCAGGTATTTGGGACTGTGATTATTGCTGGTGCATAGGGAAAAGAAACACAAACATGTGTGGCCCAGACGGGATTAAAAATCACTGAGCAGTACATGCAATATTAAAACCAACAAGCCTCCTTTTATGTAAATAAATTCCATCTGCATAATGTGTCCTGTGTACTTGTTCTCCATGAAACACAGATGTAGGGGACTTCATATGAGTCTGAACTTATGAGGTCCACAGGTAGCCACCAGAATAATGCAATGTTTTGTTGAAACATGATAAAGAGCAAAGCTTTCTTTTGTTTGTGTACCATTCTTGAATTAAGGTGTGTGTATTGCCTTTTGTTCATAAGTGGGCGTGTGGTTCGTTATTGAAAAATGTTTGCTAATGTTTCAGAGAGGGAGCAATGCTTCTGCTTCTGTTTCTTTTTGTATTTTAAAAGCGTAAGGAATAGAATTAAATGGATATTAAATGGATTAAATGGATTTATTCATTCAGTGAATGAATAAATAATTTCAGAGCTTTGTAATGACTTATTGTAAAATTGTGTTATACAAATAAAAACAGAACTGACTTGAATTGCTGTATTTCTCTTGATTTTCTTGCTTTTTGGTGATTATGAGTCAAACTTGCAGCTTTTTTGTTTATTAAACCATTTTTCCTCTATTTGCTGTCCTCGCAGTTTGTGAGCGATTTCATAAGTGAGAGTTTATATTTCATTTAGACTGACAAACCTGTATGGCAAGGCAAAGCAGGTTTATTTGTATAGCATATCTCATTGCAGGACGACTCAAAATGCTTTACATAAGACTTTAATAGCATTGCAGCAACTGTATGTGGCATTGTGTGTACATTGTGTACATCGTGTGTACAACTTGCAGCTAATATTCTCTACCTTCTGGCTAAGGTGACGTCCTGGTTGGACCCTGCTTCTGTACCCTTGCGTTGCTGTTTAAAATGTAAATAAATTCAGTGACACAGATGTTCACATTTTCATTTAACATCTGGGGAGGAGAGAAAAAAGGGAAAAATATGCTTAAAAGTAAATTTAATCTGGGTTATTCATTGTAAATCAGTTTGATTGTCGTGCTTATCGGAGACTGGAGAGTGAAATAGTGCCAGCTGTTTCATGAATGTGTCATAGGCAGGTCTGCCATGGTTTAAAAGTGCTTTGGCTCCATTTCCATACTGATTCTCTTTTACTTTTGACTATTTTGCATTCATTTTCTGCCCCTTCACCTCTCTTATCTGCTTTTCCCTCTATAGCCTCTCTCCTTTCATCAGGAAAAGAACAGCTGGTCAGCTGTTAGCCTGTTATTAGTGTTGAGAGGCACCTGAAACTTGCACTCTTTTAATCACACACTCGCTCATGAGGTCCTTTTATTATTGTGCAACTGTTCTCTCTTTTCTACAGAGAACGTTTTGTAAGTATGCTCTGGCTGAGCGGACAAAGAGGATGGGATTAGTGACACAGATTTTGCCCACCTTACACAGTGACCTTCCTATACGACTGGTGTCTATTATGCTTTGATTAGTACCCGTAATTTTGTTCAATGCAACAAAAAGATGTAGTCTCACAGTCATACCAAAACACAAAAGGTATCCCAGGAATGCGTCCGTAGCAGCAGCCATGTTTGCACTTGTTTTTTTTTTTTTGTTTTTTTTTGTTTTGTTTTTTGTTTTTAATCTGACTGTTATAGCCGTAATTTCACCAGTCTGAGCTCTTTAAAAAGAACTAAGGTGGCAGTGATGTAACGTAGCACAGGGTCACTGGTTAACCTGAGTTGCCAGCCATTGGCTTCCCCAACCAGGAGGTTTTTTTTTTTTTTTTTTTTTTTTTTGTACTTTATATCCAGGATATTCACACCGAAGCTGCTCTTGATTGTGCAAGTAGCTCAGTTAGCTGGAGTTACAAAGAAATTCCCCAGCTCTGACATTGACTGATTAGCTCTGGCCAAGATAAAACCTCAAGTTCTAGATTCTATTTGCTTAAACTGTAGCAGAACAATTTCTTTGTCTTCTAACTCTGACAGTTTTGTGGTAAAACATTCAGTGAGGTTTACCAAGTTGCAGTTGTTGCAGATGGCAACCAACAGCAAGTGGTTTTTACAGATTTTGGGCCTTTTTTTCCACGTCGTAGCTAACACAATAAACATTTTGACAAAGCACCAGAGCAGCAAAAATTACACATCAGTCCAATCCTTTGATCCACCGCTTGTTTGGTGTACACTGCTGAAGACGAGCTCGTCCCACATCTTGGCAATCGGGGAAGATTTACGGTTTATCATCTGGATCATTGCACCGCTGTTGTTTCGTTTAAAAAGATATTTGATCTGATCAGGTTTTATACACATCAATGATCAAAAAGAGAGCAGACAAACCAAGAGCTCTATTGTGCATCCTCATGATGAGGAGTTATTCTTTTACTTTTCGTGTTACACTCAGAGCCACACATGCCGCTCAGGACATCTCAGAGGTTGGAGGCATCAGAGATAAAGAAGCTGAGCGACACAACATACCTGAGGTCAAACCCGTGACCTCCTTCTGATCCCTCTAATCGCTCATTCTTTGAAAGCAGGACACAGAGATGAAGAGCAGGTTAGGCTCTGAGAAAGAGCAACATAGGGAGAAAGTGAATGAGGGAGGTGAAGGGCCCCTGCAGGCATCTTAAATCACAGCAGGTCCAGACATACCCCACAACAGGGCTCAAATAAGAATTAGCAACAGATTTGCACTTTCCACAAGTGACCACTGAGTCTCTAAAATACCCCACAGCAAGATGCATTTAACCATCTGTTTTTGTTTCTCTGATGCCTTTTTTTTTTGTTTTTTGTTTTTTTTTGTTTTGATAATTGTGTAGACGCAGTTCCAGTTTTGTCAGGTACTCATAAATTGTGTTTGATGGGCCAGAACGTGGGTAAAATGTTTGTTAAAATGTGTATTTACTGTACACAAAGTGAAAGGCCAAATGATGCCAGAGATGGGTTTTTGCTGATTCAATATTTACTCATAAAACACAGCTATTTCCTGTAAGCACTTGGCCAAACTCTCTAGATTTCCCTCACGCCACCTTTCTGGTTGCTTCATGTCATTTTGTAAATGGTCAGGATTGCTGTCATTCCCTCAGTCTCTCCAAAATCTTCTTTCCCATGAACCAAAGTCCTCCTCTCCTTTTTCTCTGACCACTGCAAACTCCTTACAGTGACTGTGTGACTTTGAAACGGGGTTGTTAATCAGTCTGTGTACACAGTGTGAGTGAGCTGTTTGACCTGGAAAGTTGTGCTGCTTTGAATATTGAAGTAACTGAGATTCTCATGGGTGTGTTCAAGTGTGTTTTAGTTTTTGATTAAATCCAGGAAATGTCCACACCTCTTTTAAAGGATCTGTGTGTGAGTTTGTCTTTCTTTGTCCCCATGGGGTTTGGCAGTGCAAACACCTCATGAACAGCAAGAAAACACCGAGTAGATTAAGCATTTGCTCAGACAGATGGGATGTCTGTCAGCCTTTTAAAAGATGGCGTTCACGACCAAACCAGATTGTTTGGACTGAAGGTGCACGTGGAAAGTGGTGGTGGAGGAGCTCCAGGACGAAGCGTTCAGACAAGAATATTTTCAGTCTTCATTACGAAGTCAGTCGTCTGTCTGTCGACACGTTTGGTGTGGCTGCATGCGCCGTAATGCCCAGGAGCTGACGTAGCATGCATTTTCATCTTTTCCTTTCTAACTGTGTGTGTAGATTCAATACTGACCCGCTCAAAGTTAGCTCATGTGGGGGCCAGGAACATACATTTCATTCATTGTTTAAATAACAAGTTGGCTGATGTGCCGTCAGGTGGCTCATGTTACATTATGGACATATGTATCTGGTACGTGAAGAATCACTGACTGGTTGTGAGATGTTACATCTTCATGTTACAGATTTCCATCTCCCCTCAGGTGCCTCAGATCCCAATTGTAAAAAGACTAAAACCACTTGAAGCAAATTTCTAGAATGTTTTTATGAAGCCGAGAATCTTTTTAAGCTGTTTTTAGCTGTTTCCTTCCCATTCTTATTAGACTAGACCTGATTCCACCATTAGTTTTGATGTACTTTATGAGTCAAAATGTGTCACATCTACATTAGCTAATAGATAGCTAATAGTTAGTTGTGTTATTCCAAAGCAGTCAAACAAAGCCTTTAATCATTATTGGGAATTGAGACTGTGCTTTTTTCCCCTTCTTCTTCTTTAGGGAAGTTATGCATAAAAGCCGCTTACAAGAGTCTCAAACCTTAACACTGCTCAGAAAAACCCACTTAACTCCTACTAACAATTTGTTTTGAGTGCAGTGTGAAAGTACTTAATCTGTATTTGGTCCAAAGTCAAATTAGTCCGCAATAGTTGTGGGTTTTGTATTGGTGGCAGCAAAATAAGTCTGCATAGATGAGAACACAGCACCTGGCTGCAGACACTAACTTTCAATGGGAGAGTTTTTCATGGGGCAACAAAATTGGTCACAGCTCACATTCCCTCTCTACAGAAACTCATGTGTGTAGACATGGAGTGTGTGATGTTCACAGCTGGCATCCAAAGAGATAAGAGGAATCGAGTTTTACCCGTCTCGGGACAACTGGCAGCTCACCCTCGGTTAATTCAAGCTAATTGTTTTGGAGAGGAGTTAACAGACTAGAATATACAGCAAGGTTGTCTAAATCCAGTCCTCGAGGGCCACTGCACAGCAGTTTTTAGATGTTTCTCTGCTAACACTCACCTGACTCAGATTGTTGGGTCACTAACAGGATTGTAGAGAACTTGAGGAAAAATGCAATTAATTTGAATCAGGTATGTAAGAGTAGGAAAACATCTCAAATCTGCTGGGTATAGAGTATTCTAATCTTTTCGTGTTGTCATTATAGGTTTTCCTCCGGGGAGGTACTGGTCTATTGGACTGGTGTGTTGTAGTCTACACAGTACAGAGGATAAGCACACTACGACCGGCAATGTGAAAGCGTTTAATAGTCTTGTTTTAGTGCGTGTATCTGCATTTGAATAACCCAAACTCATCCTCTGTGAATGTGAAGTCAAATTTTTTTACGTTCCACAAAAAAGCTCGTTTTTGTGGGAATTAGATTGTATCTCCAGCATTTTGCTTCCTTGGCGGCTTTTTTTGTTGTTGTTGTTGTTGTTGTCAGGACTACCTCAGGTGTTGTGTGTCAGGACTCTGAAAAGGCTATGAAATGAACACTCACAGTCTCTTTCTCATTCACACACACACACACACACACTCACACATACACACTGAGGGAAATTTGCTCCTCCTCTCACAGACTTCAAAGCCAGCTGTGCCTTGGGGAACTTCAAACGCCAGGGAGGCCATTAAAAGACAAAAATTATTTTCTGTAAAGTCATGATTTATTTGATTGAAAAATGAAACCACTAACCCAACAGACATTATTTTTCCTTTCGAGGGCCTGCTTTACCAGGCACAACTTAAATTGCTACCAGGTGGGAATCCTCTCAAGAGCAGAAGGGCCTCTGCCCGAGTAGAAGAAACTTTCTTGCTTTCTCTTGTCTTCCATATCTCAATCTATTTCTGCCTCTGTCCTTGTTCTACTTCATTTCTTTTCCTTGCGGATGTCATTTCTTTATAAGCCACTAAAAAAAACACACACACACACACAAACTTGTCGTCTTTAATGCTGTTTGTGTTTAGACTTGGCCTGCAGTGCTAGAAAAAAGCCCATCATCCAACAGTTAATCCAGAAAAGATAAAAGAGGTGGAGATGGAGGGTGCAGGGTGTGTTTGAGGGGAAATGGGGCAGCAGTGAAATTCAAGCGTGTGAGAGAGTGATGGACTTAAAGATCTGAGAGTTTAGAGATGGGTCCAGGTGAGAAGCTCGATGGACTGAATAAGAACTGAAGCCGGGGGTTTGTGAGGGGAAAACGAAGAAGAAGAAGAATTTGAATAAGATGCAAATAAAGAAGAATGATTTGGTGGTTGCCGTGTTAAATGGAATGTGTTCCATTTATATCAAGCATCAATTAGCTGTTCAAAGAAGCCAAGAGTATGCTACTTTATATTTATGGAAAAAACTGAGAAAATCCTGAGAAAATGATCTTGCAAGGGATGAAAATTGTTTTTCCCAAATTCCTTCAGTCTTAATGGAACAAGCTGCAGTTAAATCCATGTACACGCTGAACTTCCAGCTGACTGGAATTAATTGGTTAGGCAAAAGGAATTTGGGAAACTAAACCAATGCTCACAAGGTCCCTGGAGGGATCATATCTCAAGGTGAAAACATTTGCTGAGATCAACCAAATATCACAAAACCTGAATCTTATCAGTATTGAAATGTTGTGTTCGTATTCTGTATCATATTTTGTGCATTTTCAGCTTCAAGTATGAGCAGAATTAGACCTGCTCTGCAGTCATTGCAAGGCCCAAATTATTCTGCAGCTTGGCTGCAGTTAGCTTGCGGCTCATTATCTTACGCATACTCGTTTGACTGTTATTTTCCTCCACTCTTCTTTTTTCAGTTATCACTACATATTAATTACATGATTTATAACACTCTGTGGGCTGGCTGCGTTCTTTGTGCTTTGCTGAGTGAATACCGCACCTGTACACGATCACGATGGCTGTTTGGATGACGTTAAAGCAACAAGGCCTTGCTGTGTATTCGGTCCGTTTATTCCATAAGAACAACAGGCTGACCTTTTAGGTCCTCGGAAAGCATTTGATGGGATATTTCCTTTGACAGTTAATGAAAACAACCTATTACACATCAAGTCATTCTCTTGTGTAACCGCTGATGTACAAAACATGCAATACCATCAGAGGATTTAATGAGAAGCAAACAGTATGTTTTTACTTAGCGTGTATGTCCTGCGGTTTCGTGGCAGCAACATAACTGCTGGCAGGATGACTAGATGGGCTTAGGACAGTTTAAAGATGCCTGGCGAAGTTATGCATCCCCTGAAATTTAACCGCAACAGAAAGAAGTATTCTTCTTTTTTCTTTTTTTTTCATTAGTAGAACAATTAAACATGTTGTGTTTGAGTGAACAATAGAAGAAAGGGGGGAAAAAAGTGTTTTTCACAGCTTACTGGCCGGCGTTTTTACCAGCCATCTTGTGGTTTGAGCAGGTTGGCCGCTGAGCTCATGAATCACTCATTTCAAATATGTCTGTGTGTGTTGCTGAGTGTATTTCGTCTTCCATGTGGATATTCCCGCTGTTTGTTTATGAGTGCATCTGTGCATTGCTGTGTTTGTGTGCCCCCCCCCACAACCAGCTCCTCCTCCTTCTCCTCCTCCTAATGTTATCTCACTTCCTCTAGGGCCCTGACAAACCCACCAAACAGGGAGAAAATAGAGCACTTTATTGGGACGCCTGTCTGGACTCCCTCTGGATTTATGGCCAACAGACAGCGTTTATCACTCAGCCGAGAGAGGCAGAGGAAAAAGGACCGAGGGGGTGGGAAGCGAAAGGAAAAACAGGGTGAAGGAAGAGAGGGAACTTGTCCTCCATTTGCTTTCAAAACCGCTGAATATGAAGGGAACCATTTCTGGAAAGAGACCATTAATTTATTATAGTGTTAACATCTAGAACAGTTACTCACACACGCTTGGACACGAACTGGAATGTGATAGCTCCTTTCTGGCTGTTTGCAAAAAGACGAAGCCAGTGGGAAACGAAAACATCAATTGATGATTCCCGTTGCCTTGATTTACAGCCGATGGTTACAACTTGCTAATAGGCAGTGGATTCATGAGCGTTTTTGTTTGTAATTAGTATCTTCGGTCTTACGTTGCATCTAAAATCCCAGAGAGACCTTTTTTCTTTTTTTGAACTGCAGTACATTTTCATTCCACTCTGGATCTTCATTATTTTGCACATGGAAGTCAAAGCAAAAAAAAACCTGGCTACTTGTATCTGCCCCGTGGCCCACCACGGTCTGGATAAAAACTGCACAGTCACAGCTGGCCTTTCACAAGCATCCTGCCTGTTTTTCTATATTTGATGTCCCAGCTCATGAAGCTTTAAGTCCAGCATGTGGAACTACTGGTGATGCTTTTCATGTACCAGAGTATTACAAGTATACAGCAGACCAAGTAGTTGCAAAATGAATGAATTTTTTTTTTTAGGTCTACAACAGTGCACAAGACAGCAAAGATCACAAATAGTCAGTTAGCTCTGTTAGTGAGTTGAAATAAGCAATTAGACCTCTATTACCAGCAACATGCTGGATTTTTATTTGTTATGATTTAACGAAGATTTGGCTGTTGACATACAAAGAATAAGAAAGATGATTGCATTTAGCCTGACATCTCGTTGGTTTGTGGGCTGCATTTTTTAAGACTTTTTTTTTTATTTATTTTTTTTAGCTTTTTAAAACATTTTTATCTGAATGAGAACTACAGAAACCACTCACGTCTACGGTGTGCAAACTTGTCAATCATAATTGAGTGCCACCCCAAAGCATACCCTGGTTTATTATCGGTTTTACTCTAAATGGCACCATAATTTACAAACTAAACATGCAGTATTAAATTACACTCATGATTCCTAATTGAGACCAGAAACTCAGCAGGAAAATGTTGGCTGAGGTATTAAATGAAGTTAGAAGTCATTTACTCATAGGGTACGGTCAAATAAGTAAGAAAAATGACATTTAAAAGCCCTCCAATCATTTGTCCCTAAGAAGTTTACCTTGAACTCATTGGAAAGGCGGTAGGAGAAATTCAGAGACTGCAGCTGCACTCCAACTAGCTGTTTCTACTACCCACATTTAATGGGCTTTCTTCCAGAGAGCAGCCCTGACCACAAACACTGATTGCTACTACTTTAGCAAGCACATATTCAAACTATCCAAATGTAATACTTTGCTGCCATTCTGGTCATTCTCTGCTACAGACTAGCTAGCACATCACTGCCATGACCATCATGATACCAAGATCAGTGATAATGCAGACAAACCAAGATTTTATTGACGGAATGTGTTTATGAAAGAGTCTCACGAGAGAATTCATCGCCTTTTATAACCTGCCTCTCTCTACCCTCTCTCTACCGTCATCTTCTGCCTCTGAGAGGATGAATTAGGGATGACAGAGCCTCTGTACAGGCTTTTAGTGAAGGGGAAAAGAAGAGGGAGGGAGGAGGAGAAGCGGGTTAAAGGAGTCATTAACACATGATGATTTAACTGCTATGATTAAGTGCCGTGCAATGTTTTTCTGGCATCTTAGGCTATTCTCCTGTGGATCGGAGGGGGAAAGACTTTGCCTTTCTCTTGCAATATCCTTCCTTCCGGCCCCTGAGGGGTTTCCCCCTCTTGCGTTGCTCCGTTGCGGCTCCTGCTTGCACACCTTCCTTTTTTTCTTTCCTCCTCCTCCTCCTCTCTACTCCATATTCTCCTGAAGCAACCCCTCCTTTTTTAGCATGTTCCCGTCACCCTCTTTTCAGGCTCTCACTTTCTTCCTCTCATTTTCTCCATCTCCTCCCCCGGTGTTCATGTGTTTTAAGATTTAATGCCCCCAAACAAGCTTTCAGTGTCAGCCCACTGAGATTGTCAGCAGGGGCGCTCTGTTCCCCCTTCTGTCGCTGCTGTGAGAATCGCTCTCAGAACGACTTAGGCACAGGCAGTCACTCATGGGCTGCATGTGTTGTGAGGCAAAAAATAAAAAAAATACAAATATGCAGTCTCACTTACTTTCGACTTTCTTCCACATGCTGCACCTGAAGATGGTGTTCCGCCTGGTGGTCCAATCAGGTCCGCATCTCATCGTAGCCTAGAAGGTCACCCCATGTGCTGCAGGAGTGTCGGCATACGTGTGTGTGTGTCAGGCCACATACTCACCAATCACGTTTCACCTACTCCATGGTTTCCATCTCTGCGGGAAGCAGGACTCCCTGCCTGACCATCAGGAACTGGATCATGCAGCATCAAGACTGGGTCTGGCCTTTGACTCCTGCACTGCAAGCGCACACATTTACACTCAGTCAGCACCCTGAGGCCTCACACTGGGTGTGCGTGTGCATACACACACTGGTTTTACCGATGATTTCTCAACCACTTTGCATCCACACATACACAGAGACTAACAAGAAGTAGGGCAGGGGGTAATCTCTCTCTTCATCTCCTCCTTCTTTCTTTTCTCATGTTCTTCCTTTTTCTCTTTTCTTTTTGCCTTTTTTTCTTCTTCTTTAAAGCCCTTAACCAGAGGGACTCCCCTCCTCCTCCTCCTCCTCCTCCTCCTCCTTCTCCATCTACCCACAGGCCATCCCATTTCACCAACGGGGTGAATAATTAATGCCGGCAGGGCAAGTTGATTAAAATAACACGTCAGGTCTTCTTCAGTGAGCAAAGGCCCTGCTCCGCTGCGATGTCGCTGGTGGTGTAGCTAAAGCCACGGCAGAGGGCAGACTTAGTCTTCATATTAACCTTGATTAAGATTTCATGGTTGTAAGACCATTTATGACACCATGAGATCGCCCCCCCCCCCCCCCCCCCCCCCCCCCCCCCCCCCCCCCCCCCCCCTCTCTTGCTGCCACAGGTTTTAGATTAAAAAGTGAGATCAACTCATAACTGGATTTATTTTGAGGCAGTATTTGAAGTATTTAATAAGTATTTAAGTTGACTTTTTTGTTTGTGCAAAACACAAAAGGAAAAGAACCTTTTATATCATTTCAGAAATGTTTTATTCCTTTTAGACAAAGATGTGTTTGAATTTTGAATCAGATGTTAATGATTTTGGTTGAAGGAAATATATATATATTTTTTTAAACTAATTCAAACTCAAGGACTTGGTGCTTATTATTGATGTTTCACATTATTGTGAAATTGAATTAACCAAAAACTAAATTTCTTACTAATTTCCCTTTTTAAATCAAAGAATTATGACCTGAGTTAAGCATGTTAAAAACATATCTCCAGGATTAATGAAGTGATTTGATCCTGCTGAAAAGAGTTTCCCACAGAAGCTTATATTAGAAGCTAAGCATGCCCCTTCCACCTCTCTTTCTCCCTCCGTGCTTCACCACTATGCTCCTCCAATCTTAAAGGGAAGCAGGGAACACTCATCAGTGACACATGATGTGAGTTCATGTTGGCTAATTATCTCTTTGCTGTGCCGTCAGACTTTCTTCTCTGATGCTCGTGCAACTGTACAGCTGCTACTGTCACCCACTCCTCTCCACCCCTCTTTTCTGTATCACTCATCTTTTTTGGGGCGACTCCAATCATTTAAAGGGGACGCTAACAAACGATGTACAATCAAGGTGGCAGAAAAAAAGAGAAAAAAGCATCACAAACGTGTGTGTCTTTGTGTGTGTTTGGGTAGTCTGTTGTGGTGAATGTGTGTGATATTGTTAAATGGATGCTCAAGTGGGCTTGTTTACCACTCTGCTGCTGTGAACTGTAAGAGACTGATCGGCCAAACACTCCTAATGAGTTTCTCCTCAATTCTCCTCTACACACACACACACACACACACACACACACAGACTCGCGCCTCTCCTCCAGTCTGCTGTGAAAGCAGCACTGCAGCCACTGGAGGTCATCCTTCCATGTGTTTCCATCCTCAACACAGTTATTTTCTCTATTCCTAAAGTTTTGCCCTGATACTGAAGCGAGTGTTAGTGTAACCACGTGCGATTCTCCGCGATTCCCCGCTTCCCAAACCCAAACAGATGAGCATTTCACTTGTTAATACAAGAGAAGAATCCAGGCTTAGAAATGCCTGAATAAAAGAAAGAGATTGGGTCGCTGCTCTGTCTGAATGATTAATTCATTTGCGACCTTGTTTTCCATGGAGCACGTTTTTGATTCTTGCAAGCAAGCATCTTTCCTGTTTTATTCACAGCAGCGTCTCGTCTCGCCTTTTTTCTGGGCCCCTTTGCGCCGGGTTGCCATCCTTGATCTGTGTGTTTTCTCTCATTGAGATGCAGCGTCTCACTGATCTCCTCCACTCACTACTGATTTGTCTCAGTGTTTCCATGTTTCCATGCATTGGTGTTGACTCAGGTTGATGTGTTTGCTCTGTAGAGGAATTATCAATATCTACGTCAAGTTTTGAGTTTGGCCAAAAAGACTGTTGTGTTAATTCTTGGTATCACTGCTCCTTGGTTGTTGCTGCATGTTAAGAACCCAAAGAGATTAGCACGTCTACAGGTGAGTTAGAAATCCATGCTGGTTATTAATGGAATTATTATTTGACCCTTGACCTCCAGGCCAAAGTTGCTAAGTACACAGGAAGCACATGACTGTAAGTGGATTAACGCCTGATTCCTGGAAGCACTGAAGCTTGTTGGGGCAGGAAAGCAACCCTGCTACTGTCCTGGATCTGGAGTGCTCAGAAAGACATGGAGAAGCTCTTGACACACAAACACACATACATCCACGCTCACACAGAGCAGCACACAGCCAGCCAGGAAGCTAAAATGACACCAAGTGACCACGTGTTGTTTTTTTACAATCAGCTTTCTCTGGATTGTTGCTCAGCCAGTCGCACTCCCCTTCGTTCCCTTTCTCATCTCAAAGAGCGGCTGTTTTACGAGGTCTGCCAGCAGTAAAAGCCAAGGGTTGTGGGGATGGGGGGCACAGAAGGCTGTCAGAGAGGATGTAAATTACGCAAATAAAACTCCAGACTGGCACTGAGCTTCCCCCATGAGAGAAACAGAGACAGGAGGGGGTGGGTGGGAGGAGAGTTATTTACTATAACTTCAGAGAGGAGCAAAGTGGGATGAACAGAAGGATGAGATGGGGGGGGGGGGGGGGGGCAAAGGTCAGAATATAGAACCTTAACAGAGAAGAAGTGATGGAAGTAAATAGAGGGCAGCAAAAATATGTAGTTTGTGTGAAGACAGTTTTTGTAGATAACTCTGATTAAACATTCTTCTTCCATCCACAAGCCTTGTTGACACCTTCTTCATTCTGAAGCTTTGTTGCAGCGAAGAAATGTGTAGCAGGGTATTTTCCTTTGAGATGAAACCTATGTTTAAAGAGAAGATTGCAATGAGTTCAGTACAATTTCCTTGCATAGTGACCACCACCGCATGCATAACCACTTCATGGGGTTTGTCCGATCTGACTGTAGACTCCTCAGAGGATTGGATTAAAGTTGATTTGCACTGACAGTAATATGGTGACACACTGTGCCACATTTTTACCAACATGGAACCAATTTAGTCCTCTCGAGGGCAGCTGGGGCTGTGACTGGCAGTGTTCGATCGGAAACTGGATGTGTTTGACAGTGGGATGTCTCCCAAATTGGAGAGCAGAGATCAAGTGTTGCATTTATACGACAGATCCAAGGACTCATACGCACAGATGTCTGTTAGAAGTGAACACATGCAAGTTTTGCCAAAACATGGTCTATACTTAAAACTGTGTCTGCTAATATGAGTAATTGTATATGTCTTGATACTTATAATACTGGAATTGAACATATTGTAGACTTCAATTACATTTTTGTGTTTAGATTTTTTCTTAATGATTTAGTCTGTTAAACATCAGAAAAAGATGACAATTCCCATCAGGACCCAAGAAAACATCTTCAGATTTCTTTTCATTCAAAAGTGTTAAACCTAAATATATTAAAATCCAATGTATTCTTAATAATTGACCTAAAAGACAGTTAGAATAAACGCAGACTGATTTTCTTTGGAGAGAGAAAATGACCATTTCAACTGTGGCTAATGAAATATCAAATATTGCCGTTAGAAAAATTGCATCAATATAATGATCTCTCTCCAAAGGCCAAATATGTCTCATAAATCCAATTAACAAGGAGATCCAATAAAATATACCACATATATACACTGAAAGATGCTGACATACTGAGAATTAGTTAGCGTAAAACATAAATGGCAGCTGGCTCCTCTGTCAGTTCCTGGGCATCTGACAACTTCACGATAAGCTGAGGAAGTACAGTCATGACCGCTCACCCTCATGGCTGCTCAGGATACCAGCAGACGGCAAATTCCGGCAGTTAAGTTGATTATATACAGTTGTACATTTCCACTGGCAGCTAAGGAGATGCTGGGGGGTAGTTGCATGAAGGAGGATCAGGACAATTGTTGGGGAAAATAAGAATTTCTGTCACCAATTGGGACAGACAAAAGTTCTATCTATCTATCTATCTATAGAAGAAAATGTTGTTTAGTATCAGATGTACACAGAGGGGGTGATAAGGAGCAGAAAAAGTCAGGAGGAGGAAATTATGTGTTGAGATGATCAGAATCATCTCACAGACTGATATGCAGAGGTGGGGGTAAGATCTTTTACACAGTACCAAAAGATAAATCTGATATATAAGAATGTTCTGATACCATTTTTTCTATCCGATACCAATTCCGATACATGGGGGTTAGGTATCTGCTGATACCAAGTACTGATGCCATACCCATGTAAATTTTTTTTAGAAGTTAATTCAATTTATTATTTAATTAAATTATATTTATTATAGACTTTTGATGTATGTTTGATGCCCTACCATAGCTTAAACTATGAAAGATGAAACCAATGATTGCCACTGAACTTTTTAAATTGAGTAGACAAACTCAAATCAAAGAATTTTTATAAAAAAACAACTTGGAATTGGACTTACGGTGAACATTTTTCACGACGGCCAGGAGCTGGTCATCCAGGACGATAAATTCTAAAACTGTTTCTGTTATTGTGGTGGCTTTCTGGCTTTCTTTTGGGAATTTCTCACGTTTTTTTAAAAGTGTTTGCCAGTGTTTGTTGATCCGGCTGTTCGTTGCGCTTTTCAATTAACGCTTCTAAACCAGATGCTGTCAGAAAACGACTAACCTTCTTTGAAATACCGTAACTCTTTAACCGTTTACGCTATTGACGTAATTCCAATGGATTCTGAAAGCTGAAAAGTGCAGCTTGGCGTTGATGCTGCTAACACTAATGCTAAAATGTAAGCACAAGAATTGTATATTATGCAAACCAATGCAAATGGGCTAGGACACACGCACCACCTGGATGCAAAGGACTTCATTTTCTGTGTGCTATTATGCTGTCCAGTCTGTTGCAGCTCTTTGTTTAATAACTGGAAAATGTTGAAAAGCAAAGATTATAATGAAAAAAGGAGATGTATTTATATTTTGACAGACTCTGTCTGTTATTATGACCCATTAGGTTTGAGAGCTCTGCTTTGTCCCTTTCTTGGAAGTAAGTGCTTACCTCCTTGAAATGGTTGTTGTTTGTTAATATTCAAGCAATTTAGTCATTTGTGCCCATGCCAACTGTCTTTTATTAAGTCTTCGATTAAGTGTTTTTTCCTATTTCAAAATAAGGAGAAAATTGGTCCAGTCTAAATGTGAAGTATCTTGGTGTTATATTTGACGAAAATTTAAACTTTGAAAACCAGATTCCTCACAAGAACGGCTTTTATCATCTTAAAAACGTGGCCAAAGTATGCTTGTTTCTTTACAAAAATAAACAGAAATTTGAATTCATGCTTTTATTACCCGTAGAATAAACTATTGTAACTCTCTTACAGTAGTCTATTGCACCCTTGCAGCTGCTGCTGAATTCAGTCGAACGTCTGCTCAGGAAAACCAGAAAGAGAGCTCACATTACACCTATTTTAAAGTCTCTGCACTGGTTACCTGTGTGCTTAAGATCCTTTTACTGGTTTTTAGGCTCTTAATGGTCTTAGTTCAACTTATTTATGTATTGCTTTTAACTTATAAGCATTCCAGAATGCTCAGATCTTCCGATAGAGGCCTTTTATCAATCCCTAAAACCAGAACCAAAACACATGGTGAGGCAACTTTTTATTATTCTCCTCTTCACCTGGGGAACAGCCTACCTGAAGACCTGAGAGCAGCAGAGAGTTTGGACATTTTTAAACGAAAATTTAAAACATGTCTTTTTAGTCTTTAGGCTTTTAACTAAACTTTATCAGTAGGTTTTACTAAATTTGATATTTTTATATATCTCATTATGTATTTTACTGTCCTATTTTATTTATCATAGTAATGGATATGTTCTTAACCTGATATTCATTTTTAAATTCTTGATATTCTTATCTCTTCTTATTAATGTTATTTGTGTTCCTTTTATTTTTTATTCACTACAAAGTGTTGAGTGAGAAAGTGCTTCCCCACTACCATAATCCTTTTGCTCTTGAGTGTGTGTGCGTCTGTGTGTGTACACAATCTTCTTCCCCCCCCCCCCATTTTTAAATTTTGCAAAGTACTGTGCTGCATTTATTTGTATGAAATGTGCTCTATAAATGAAGCTTTGATTGGTTGTTATACAGAACCAGTCAAACGTTTGTGCAGATGTGTTACATCTCCATTAGTTTAAAGCAAATGTGCAGCAAGCAAACATGCGTATTGTTCTCGTAATTGTTTTGTTTATCTTCATTCACTTTACCTTTAACCTGATTGTTGATGAAAGATCAGGTGGAAGAACACACAAAACCTGTGTTTTGCTTCCTGTTGATGTTAGAAAATGTGAACAAAGTTCAGAGTAGAATTGTTAAGGGGATTTTATATGTCACTTAGCTCTAATGCCTCACAGGATCTAAATTCCTGTACATTTTCTCATACATGGAGAATGTACTTATAGGTTGCGCCCCTTGCACTGTTAAAAAAAAGTAAAAAAACAGAAAAAAAGAAGAAGAAAACCTATACTAAAAGAACTGGCAAAAAATATTTTATAAATAAATAAAACTGAAGTTTTCAAACTAAATACCAAACCCAACATTTTTCATTTCCTTCAGCCTCAGTTCCTTTGCTTTCGCCTGGGGGTCACCCGTACTGTGTGGTTTCACTTTGGGACAACAAATATACCCTTGATGATGTGTCCCACTCAGCTCTTTTGCCAGATGACTGGCTCTTTGGCACACAGAGGGACAGAGAGATACAGAGGGGATGGGGTCCATTGTTGTCTCTTTGCTGGAATGATCGTGCACCTGCATGTTGCTGATGGTGGGATTTGCTGCACGTACACTGGTAGTGTATGTGTGTGTGTATGTGTGTGCTAGTGGTTGATTGTAACCACTGTAATTTGGAAGGAAATAATTGTAGGTATTCTTTGACTTTCACTGATTGTTTGCCCACATCTGTTGAAGCAGACTGTTCGGTTAGCTTTAAATAACCAGTGTCTTCTTTCAACTATTATTACTCAACATCATGTAGAGTCTGAATTGTAGCTGTGATGTGCAGCTGAGCAATGTTGGCGTCATTGGCAATCATGGCCAACATTGCTCAGCGGAAGCCTTTCTGACACAATCTACGATTATCCCTCCAAAATGATCCTGGCTATTTGCGTGCAGTTTACTGATACGTTTAAATCTCAGTTCCATACCTGCGGGCGGTTCTGTGAGTGTGAAGGTGTGTAAGTATCAGCATTTGCATCGGAGAAGCTGAAAGGTAAACGGGAAAGGAGTGTGTACAGGTTTATTGGCCGACCTGATTGATCAACGGTTCATGAGCAATATCCTGTAAAGAGTTTCATGATAAATTGCTAGTAAAACAGGAAGAGGCATATTTTGACACAATGGTGCTGTAATTTTGCAGTATGTTATTGCTTAGGACAATAAACTGTTTCTGAAATTAGTTAAGCATTTGATTTATTTGGAATACCACAAAAATCCCAAAATACTTTGAAAAATTTCAGAGCAACATATAGAACAGAATACAGCACTGCAATGCCACTGCCAGTACGTTGCGTGGTAACAAGAAATCTAATTTGCCAAATTAATGCATTTTATGTAAAGACATTACTTGTCATGTGTTGCGTCACATGAAACCAATGTAGGGAATTCAGGTCACTTTTTGCCTTTCAAACAGGTGATTCTTTGAAAGCAGCACATTGAGCATGCATCACATTTTGTTCCCAGAAAGCTGAAACTTTCTGGAAACATACAACTCCAGACTACAGCAGAGAATCGGGTGTTCGTTAGGGGAGGTTTGCTCACCTTTTTCTTAAGATGAGCGTGTGCTTTGGGATGGAAGGGGGGCTGTTGAACAGAAAATACTGTTATATGGAAATGAAATACAGTTGTCTAGTGTGTGGTGGTTTAAACGGCTGTTTCAACTGTTATTTTACATGCAAGGGATGAATATTTAACTGTAATTTACTGTTATACTGAATTACAGTGAGATCATTTGGTGAATCCACAAAGAAGAAGAAAATCAAAAGCACTTAAATCAAGTGTAGATAAAGAACTTATTTTCTTTGTTAATTTACTGTGGTTGGCATAGTTACAGAATACATATTAGATACATGCCATGCTTACTTATACTTGAAAGAGCACGTGCCCTCATTTTGCTGCTGGCCATGTATTTGCATCCTCCTTAATACTAAGAGGGTTATTTTATGTGAATTTTTATTTGGGACAGATGAATGTCAACAGATCCATTATCCTTTATCTGAACTCCTCAGAGCGGAGCAAGAGGGAGAGGGAAACGGAGTGAATGGTTCAGTGGATGGATGGATGGATGATAGAACATTAGTGTCCTATGACACAATCCCGTTAACTGTCACTTTCTGTCCTTTATGAATTATTCACACAGTTTCTGCACTTGATAGTTGCCATCTCCTGCACTGGAAAAGCTGAAACACTTCGATATAGCACACAAGTATATGTGAAGTCTATACCTTTCACACACAGTAATACTATTTGACAATTTGTTTTTAGTTATATTTCTATGATGAAGTCGGAGAAATGTGTGAACAACAGTGCAATGAGAAGTGGGAACCTGGATTACACAGTGACGAAGTCGCTGACACAATCCTGTTGGTAGCTCTTGCCACACAAATGCGAAAAACACACAAAATTGCGTTCAGATATCAGACGCATTGATGTCACCCATTTTGCAACAGAGGGGAAGTTGCAGCAAATGACAGAAGTGTAGAAATGGTGTGGAGGAGGAGAAGGGGACATGAACCAGCACCTCCCATCACAGATGTTTGGTTGAATTGGATCCAGCATTCACACATTCAGAAGGCTTAGCAGTAGATTCTTGCATCTCAGAGCCATTAAACCCCTTCACCAGCAAACCAAAGTGCTTTTAATGGCTGTAATGCACGAACAGCAACCTTCTTGCATCACTTGCATATTACATATAGACAGTCAGACAGGCATACAGCTGTTGCTTCAGTACCTGGTCTTCTGACTGTACATTCATACATTTACATTTAGTTTTACGTAGACAAATGTATGCTAATGTTTGTTAGAAACGACAGATTTACAGATTTTTTGTTCTAGTTCTGGGTTTTATTTTTACTCTACATCATAAGAACAGTTTTGACCTAACCTTGTCATGACTGTGACCCTTATCTGTGGTAACAGCTGCATTGGTGGGGCTAACGTTCTGGACCGATGAGGGTGCTGTATGGAGAAAAGGAGGGAGGAAGAGGGTGATGGATGGGCTATCCATGGGGACAGGGAGATGGAAAGAGATGGGCTGTTTGCCAAGTAGGTTAAAAGTGTTACTGTTGAGGTCTGCTTGGTTGCATAGAAACTTCTCCAGTGTCCAAACATAGACCTGGAGCCATACACGCCTCTAACTAAAGAGTGTCTAGACACCTTGACACTTGGATAGGTTGCTAACTGAAATATGTATCCTTTGTTTATTCACTGCTAACACGAGAACGATCACATACCTAGACTCTTACCTCAGCACGAAAATCTGCCAAGTGATATTTTGGATTAATTTTTAAGGCTTTAATGCGGCGATCCGCATAGGGGCATCACAGCTACATCTGGCCAAATCGCAGTCTGCAAAGATTATTTGATACATCACAGCATAAGTGAGCTATATATAGGCTAAAATGAATTAAACTGACTAGCAGAGTCTAACTCAGAGGCAGCTACATATAAAAAGAAGAGGCATTGAGGGCAAACTTGTCTATTCTGGTTCATGGTTTTGTTAACAACTCCAAACATGAACAATCTCAGCTGTGAACTCCTCCTTGCACTTTATCACGCTTGTTTTGTGCCCCAATTAAAGATGCAAACACTGATAGAAGTGCACACAAGCAAGCTTTCTCATACACACACACACACACACACACACACACGAAAGCACATGTTCACACAGACTTTCGTACACCATCACTGAAGCTTAGCATTCACTTTTTTTGCAAGTGCTGTTGGCAGCTCAGATGGAAAGACAGGAGAAGCTCCAGAGACAGCAGGGAGAGGGGAAGAAAGGGAGGCAGAATGGGGCTCTCCATCATGCTGTCAGTAAGGTGACGCTTTAGCCTTAGCGCGGAATAAAGAGTGTTTTTAAAAGGTGCTGCGAGGTGCAGCAAAGATGAGTCGGATAAATGACTTCTCTTTTTCATTCAAAGAGCCCAGTAAAGCCCACAGGGTCACTGTGTGTGCATGTGTGTGCGCATGCATGTGTGTGTGTGCAGAGAGGCAGGAGGAGGAAAAAAGGAGTGTGTATGCAAGTATATGAGGAGACATTGAGACAACGTGCATGCTTTGCCGAGAGTTTGTGCTTAAGAATGCATACAAAACCCAGACTTTTGACATGGCCAGCTGATGGTTTTGTTACTCCTGACATTATAACGTATTATTTTTTTTCTGCCTGTTGCCCCTCTCCTTTCACCACTGACTGGGAAAAGTAATGTAGTTTAGAGGGGCCATGTAAGGTGGAACAATGGGTCGAAAATATTGAATAAGGGCTGAAAGGGAGCCACGGTCTGAATGACAATAGGCTAGAACTGGGGGTTAGGACTGATGATGTTGGGGGGGCAGACGCTCCAGATTGATGGTGGATCTCCACTGGTTAAATATTATCAGGTTTCCTTTTTTATGTATCAACCCCCCTCCTGCCCTGGTATCATGCAGAGAATGGCAAGATGTGGCCAGATAATGATCTGCTGCTCTTCTGTGGCTTTCTCTTTTTGTATCAGTCTAGTTACTTACTTTTGAGACACTCCCCTCCCTATGGGTGCACAACACAGATGGCTTGCGTAGCCATAGTGACTGCCAATGGATGCCATCAGTCCAAAGCTAAACCATACTTTTAAAAAAGTGGGGGGATTTCCACAGAGTGATTCTACAGTAAAAGAAAAGGGCTGATTTAGAGGGAACAAAATCCAGCATAGCTCCCTTTTGCATTCGGCAATACCTCCTCCATGTGTCGGTGCAGGTCTGTTTGTTGGAGAAGCTGCCGTCTGCGAGAGTCATGTCAACGAGATTGTAGTGATGTGTAACATTGTTAAGTAACAGCACAACAGCCTCTCTGTGCTGAGAGATACGGTGCATGCTTTTGACTTATGAAAAACCATGTGATGCTGGTCATGTTTTCAATACTTCCCTATTTTCCTCCAGAGTTTGTTTTTTCATTACCACCTACATTCAACCAACCAGGGCCTGGGAGCAGGAAGTTTGACATTCATGTCAGTTTCAACAGCAGGTCTTTGGGTTTTTGTTGTCATAGCCTGACAAGAGCGAGCTTGCTGCCTGTGGCTGAGCTGATTAAACCCATGGACTGCAGAAGCAACCACCACACAAAGAAAACATGCTCCAGTGGGACAGTATTGATTGTCAAGGTTGTCCCAAGCTCTAAGATTACCCATATGCACCTCTGGGACTTAAATTAGAGCTTCTATACACATATACAAACATTTAAAAAAAAAAAAAATCTAATGAAATTCTCTCGCTCGTCCTAATTTCTTTGCTCTCTTTAAATATTGCAGAGCCATCCAATACATTAACCCTCCTCCTGATACCCTCCCCAGGTTAAAATTAAGCAGACCCCCCACCCCCCTCTCTCAAAAAACCTTTCTGTTAAAAGCAGGGCAACAGGGGCCACAGTGGTGACTATGGCCGGGGCATTTGTCATACTCTGAGCTGCGGCAGTCTGTTCCTCTACCGAGGGCCTTTGTTGTCCCCAGTTCCCAACTTGCTGGCTAAGCAGGGGATTTCACATGTTTCATTAACATCTGAATCAGCTCGCCACTTTTCAACATTTCTCTTTACTTCGGGGATCGTGCACCTACACAAACGTCCATGTACTTAAAACATGAAAATCATTATGCAGCACGGAAAGTGCCCAGGGAGAGCGCAGTCAGTTTTGTGACAGAACAAGGCAGGATTAAAGCTGTATTAGAGATACCCCCGCCCCACTCCAACCCGCACACGTGCATGCACACCCACCACAGCACCAGTGAGTGTTGAGTACATATTGAGCCTGCGGTTATCCAGTGTGTATATGTGTGTGTGTGTGTGTGTGTTTGAGCAACAAGCACAACGATTGGTGTGCCCTGCCTGGTGCTGGTGTGCTGGTGTTAAGGGCACCGCTCAAGCGGAGGTCACTTGCAGAAGTGTTATAATGCTTTGGGTTGGGCACAACAAGACAGAGGGCAATCCACTTAAAGCGAGCCACCAACCTCCCCCCCAATCCACCCTCCTCCTCCACCTCCTCCAGCATCACACTTCTGCATGGAAAACGGCAAATTGGCCCTCAGTGGCACTTCAAATTCTAAAGAGAGTGAAAGTGGTGAGAGGGGCGGAGGGAAATACGTGGCTCTCTGACAGAAGGCGAAGCTGCCAAACAGGCAACGGAGGCTATATTAAGCATGAAAAACTGTTTTAGGTTAAGTCTTTTTTATTAGTTTTTTTTTTATTATTATTATTTTTCTGCATTCTTTTGTCCCTCTGCAGGGAGATCATCCTCAAATTACCGTCCTGAATGTTTCTTACTCTTTACCCAGTTAAGGAACAACTTAATGTCTTTTCCTTCAGTTGCATCCCCCTACTTGGCAACTGCTGCATGTCAGATATAGCAAGGTGTCGCAGAAATTGTTTAACAGAATGACACAGCACTTTGAACAAGAGCCTCTTTTATGTAACTTTCCTCTCGTCCTAGCTGGCTTCCTTAAATGTTTATGTATGTTTGACAATAATGTGCTCAATCTTTCCACATTCTAAAAGTCAGTTTCATTTTGTTTTTATTGAACAAAATTTTCTTTAGGTTTTCTGTTGAAAGGATACAGAAAATCAAATGGACTTCTTTATTACTGAAATTGTACAGACAGATCTCATCCAAGAATGCTGTTTAGTCCAATGAATTTGGATTGGGGTTTTTTGTGTATTTTTTTTAGATAAATTCAGTTAAAAAAAATCTCATCCCGACTGATATTTACGCTCAATAAACTCCAAAGAACCAATTTTCATCTTTTCCCTTTTGGACAATACCTTAAATAGCTGGTAGTCATCCTGTAGGAGTCACCAGAAGTGTTTGAGCCAATGTTGCCTTTGATTTCTCCTCATCATTGGAATTAGATCTGTGTCCAACTGTATGTAGTAAGGCCCTGTGTACATCACAATGTTGTATACATTTTTTTTTTCAAATATGCAGAGTGAAAAATATTTGCGTGCAAGGGAAAACCCAAATAGTACCAGAAATGATGTGGTGGGCATGCCAGGCCACTAGTGGGCAGTGAAACTATGCAACTACTATATGTTTCAACAGATCAAATAAATTTGAAAAATGCCGCAGCACAAACATGACACGGAGGTCCGCCATTGTTGTTGCGCTTTCTGCGGGTTAACCGGGGTCTGCATGCGTGAGTGCAAGGTGACGTGAAAGATGTCACCGTTGCCAAAAATTTCCAGTACCAGTTTACACAGACAAGCTTCGCCTTGCGTTGCAAGAAAATTTCACTCTGAAGGCCTTTGTCCAATCTTTGCGCTTTTATCCAGCCAAAACTCTGTTACTGTGTAAATGTGAGGCCGGAACGCAACCAAACTTTTGCATTTTACTGTTTCAGCGTTGTGGTGTAAACAGGGATTAAGTGTCTCCCTGTTTTTGACAGCTAATGGGGGCCATTCCAGGTCTGGGATGACTGATATTGAGAGATCCCTCCTCCAGGGTAACATCCATTGCAATTTTCTCTTGATTTGCTGAGTGATGGACTCTCTGCAAAGGAACATAAGCCTAATGATCGTTGAAGAGATGGGTTCTCTAACTTAAAGCTGTAGACTGTGGAAGATTACAAGCTATACGATAAGCTATGCCCCCCCCCCCACACACACACACACACACACAAACACACACACACACACACACACACACAAACACCCCTCCCATGTCTCCTTCTCTCCCTCTGCTGAGGTATTTCCAGAATGCCGCCGGCCACGATGGATTTATGAGTAGGCCATACTTTGGTAAACACCGATGGTGGGCAGCTTTGTCCTCCCCCCAGTGATATAGTGAAGGTCCCCATAAAAAATGGGAAAACCAGGTTAGGGCCACCATAGAGCTCAACTAAACAATAAAAGGCTTTATGGGCAGATATGGGCCAGTACCATAAATGCTGGAATCTGTTGTCGGAAGGACATTAAAGGGATAATGATTGGGGGTTGCTTTCACAAAGATCCATGCAGCCACTAAGAGGGTCTTTTTAAAGAACACACACACACACACGAAGGACCCAAAGCACCAATTTTGAGCTCTATAGAGCAGTTTAACTTTGGGTCAGGGTTTATAGTGTGTGTGTCTAGTAGACTGACTGAAAGGAGGAGGAAGTGATGCAGTGCTCATCGATAACTGGAACTTGTTCTCACATTGAAGGGGTCCGGCCCTCATTACAGATTGGACCGCTGTTGGGGGAAAACAGCTGTTTGGTTTGGCGCTTGCTGCCTGTACGGCTGCGCAGAACCAGCTGTGCAAACAGAGACACGCATAGAAGCTATGGGGCAGTAAGAGGAACAGATTGGTAACAAGGCGGGTTGTGGAGTTTCAGGTAGACTTGAAAGCAAACGTGCACTGAGGCAGTCACAGGCAAGCGCTCAGGGGAGACGTGATCCTGGCATGAGGAAGTTGGCTGCTAGGCCTGTGCAAGCGGTAAGAGTTGGGGTGGGGGGTGGGGGGGGGATTAAGGTACTGATCATCACAGTCGTAGGATAATGCCGCTGACATGCACGGAGCCACAGCTTGACAGAGTCCTGAACCGACACTATCTTTACCTTAGGATATCTGGCTGTCTCTGAGATCAGGACACATTTCAGCTCCTTACAGTCTTTCCTCTCTTCTGTCTCTCCCTGCTGTGCTTCTTTATTAGGTCACTAGGAAGATTTAAGAAAGATAGAAAGCTTTGCCGAGGCTTGTCCCAACTTCTTTTATCGTCTGGGCATTAGCCATCTGCTGGCACATGTGCAGGAGTGCTCGGGGGGAGGTGTAGCATTGAGAGCCTGTGTTTGTGTAGTAGCCACAAAAGCAGACAGGAACTCTAAAATTAGGCCCTGACCATTCTAACTTGAACATGTCTGGCCTTATCTTGTCAGGAGATGGCTTTTACCCGAGCCAAGTGTTGTCCTAGTGATACGGCAGGTCTGTCCTGCATTTTTCTTTCTTTCTTTATAAAGCTTGCTAAGTGTCTCCAGGCAGCCACAGCTCAGCAGATTTTTCCATGACTTTAAAACAATTTGATTGTGTTTTGATTTGAATGTCCACTCCAATAAAGGACACGCTATGCAGGAAGTGTTTGTAGCCTCAGAGAGAGGAGAGGGATCTCCAGAGTGCAGGAACACAAGGGTCAAGGGGACAGCTGATTGCAGATGTTGATGGATTATCTCCAGAATCTGCAGAAAACTCTACACAAATTCTTACTGATTAGCTCAACCAAGGTCTGCTCTGAAACCGTTTACTCCACTTTGTATGTTTGCAGAGAAGGTCTCCTTCCCCCATTTATCATGCACAATAATCCAAATGACAAAACGACCTATTGTTTGTTCTAACCTGTCGGCTCATCTCCTTGGGGAAGGAATGGCAAGAGAAGCAGTTTTTACTGCTTTCTAACACCCCTGATTGGATTGAGAGAGGAGAGTGGGGGCTGTAAAAATAGTTTGACACCCTCAAGGTCCAACCAGCAATCTCCTCTCCACCCTTGCCCATAAAACTCTTTGAATTCCCTCCTAAAATCCCTCCCTGCCCCTCTTCCTCCCCATCTCCTCGCTGTACTCTTGTTTACAGCTTTGCAACAAATCAAGGACACTATGATTACCATTCGTGATGTTCCTAAAATTATTTGTAGCTACGTAACCATCGATTTCTGCAAGCGCTCCTCATCTGAATGCTGATACGATGGGTCCTCGCCATCAGTTTGCCGGGTTTATATACAGCCACCGTTAGAGGCCCAGGCCCCACATCAGAGGCTTGGCTCTCAGCGACAACTTAAGAAATAGAGACACAGTCTTGTTCTCCCTAGCTTTGCTGCTCTAAAGTACTTTTTCATGTTCTCAGAAGTGTGGTACTTGTTAATGCTGGAACAAGTACAACCACCTGGACTGGTGTGTTAATGTGGTCTGAACCTCTTGTGGCTCCCACGCTCTCTTTCTCTCTCTCTCTCTCTCACTTGTTTTTTTATAACATAGTCTTTACATAGTCATGAAGATGCAGTACGGGCGGCACCTTTTCCTTTCCTTGTGTTTGTGGCATTAGTTGCCGGTTGTAATACACTGCAGGGTAAATGTGTTCTCCCAGTGACTGAGTTTGTACTTTAGCTTCATCCCACAGTTCACAGACATGCATTTTAGCGTCATTTGTGATTCTAAATCAGCATTCTGCACGAGTATGAAACTGATTCCTCACAATTTGTCCAAGGCAGGGTTGTTGCACCTCTGTTTGTAAAGCAGAGAGACAAAAGCTGTTGCGCTTCTGAGCTGGCAGCGAAAGCATTCACAGACTAAAGTGAAACCCCTTTCACACATGCACGGCTTTCCCTCATGCATTTTTTCATAGTAGTTTGAGATGGAAATCTTATTAGGTTGGAGGAAGTAACCTATCTGTATCACTTTCAACATGGCACAAGTGCAAACTGCTGCATGGAAGCACAGGCATGGCGCAGCATTGGGAAAACTTTAATCCTTCATGGTTTATCTACAATATATAGCTGCGGTTTTCTGTTTTAGTCAGAACCTGAGCCAGATGAAGGAAAACACACAACCACCAAATATTTGTTATGCCAATATGACAAAGAGTAAACTGTGATTCTATAAGGACGATAACATGCTCCAACTTGCACGCTGTCCAATCATGCAAATATTACCATCTTTTCACCATGTTTTACTGACAGGTTTGAATAAAGCATGTTGGGCATCAACAGAAAAGAGACAAATGTGTGAATGACTGAAAGCCATCATGTTATCAGACTCATTCAGTCTGATTCTGCAGTATCCACGGCACTACATGGTATCCTCTCGCTTAATATGAATCTATAAAGGTGAAGAATCACAGCATAACATCTTTTTAGTAGCATTTTACTGCAGCTTCTGTGACTGCATCTCATGAGTGACCTTCCGACACATTATAAAGCAAGTTCATAATATAAATGCATGTGTAAGTGTGTGATGATTTCATTTATCCTTAACCTCTCAAATGTATTCAGTTCTTTTTTTATTGCATAACAGTCACTTCCTTGAGTAAAAAAAAAAACGTTGTGGGAAAAGATCCTCTTCGTCTTCGTCTTATCTTTTACTCCTCCCTCCCCTATTAAATAATGATCAACACTGTTATGCTTGTCGTATGCAATCACAGGGTATCACCCGAGAATGAATACACTCCCCCTTGGAGAAGAAAACAGTCTGGAAAATTAGCATTTTCTGACAGCCATTACTCATAGGACTAATCCTGTCAAGGAATGTGTGGCTATCAATGAAAGCAAAGGGTCACCATGGCCTAGGCCTGCACATTGGCTCTTATCAGACAGGGTAAACACACTGGGGTCTGCATTAAATAAGTGTCACAGTCAGCGTGGGCGGAGCAGGCAAAGGCCCCCACCCGGCCAGTCTCCACGCTGATAATCCTTTACAAAAACTGTGCCGGTCAGACCCAGCTGTGGCCTGTGGCTCAGGTGTAGGGACAGCGGGGGAGGTGGGGGATTGTTCTGTCAGTTTACCAGACCAGTTAGTCAGGTTTTTGGCCATGTCCACACTAACACAGAAATGTTTGAAAATGTGACCTTGTTTAAAAACTTTTCTGTCCACTCAGATGCTAAAATATTGTCTGTCAGCAGATGTGACTCATTTCAGTGGTATTTTTAGAATGTTTAAAATAATTTCATATTTATAAATATATTGCCATATTTAAAAAAAGAGAAGTCACAGAATAGTTACTTGACTTGCATTAAATAGTTGGACGAAAGAATTATTCTAATATATCTAGTTGGGGAAAAGGGGAAAAAAACCTTGAATACATCTATTTTTCTTTGTTATATGACCTATTGACCTGCCTTTGTTGAAGTCTTCTTCCTTGTTTTCTGTAAAGTTTTGTTATTACAGTGATGCACGATTTAGTCTCTACCACATCCTTCGAATTTAAATGCAAAGCCTAGTTTATTTGCTCCACGCCTGGTTATGGAAACATGCCTAATAATAATAATAACCTTTTCTTTTTGGTGACATTTTGAAACGTAACCTCAGACTCTTGGAAGTTAAACACGCAGCTGAGAAGCTGCAAGAATCTGCGTTGGACACTGCCCTTGCCATGTTTTTGAATAACAGTGATGAGGCTTGTTTTAGTATTGATTTTTTTTAAATCTGTCTTCCAGATCACATAACTGTGATAAAACTTGTAACAAGTTTGGATTTGCCCCAGTGATATTTGAGTCATCTGACTTTGAAATGGTCAGCATCAAGCTTTTGAAGCTCTGCTATTGTGTTTCTATTTTTGTTGTTGTGTTTTTTTGGCATGGACTCGAACCTTGTGCATGACACATCTACATGTTTCCATAAAGACCTGCGATAATGTGCGGAATATTGCAGAATTAAAGGCAGAGTAACATTTTATGTTGCGACCTGATGCGTCTCAGAGGCAAAACAACTTCCTGGCTGTAAGTAAACCGAGAAAACAGTGTGTTTCTATGACTGGGTGACTTTGCCACTTTTGTTTCTTAATGTGTGCTGTGTGAACCGAGGCGCCTCTGTGGGCAGCACTTGAGGAAAAGTGTAATAGTGTTACTCCGAGTGTACAAGGTGGGAAACCTTGAATAATGTGGGATGAGAACAAGCCATAGAAGCGAATCCGAGTCAACCAGTGGGTCACCAGGAGGTGAGGCTGCCTTCTTCCCTGAGTTCAAGAAAAGTTCAGCAGCATAACATTAGGCAAATTAGGGAGACCGCGGCTGGGGGAGAAAAAAAAATCGGAGGGTAGAGACTGATGAGCGCATGGGGGTTCAAATTAGTTGGAAGGAGGAGCCCAAAGAAAGAGTGAGAACTGAGGAAAAACTTCCAGGAAAAAGAGTGAGAGATGCATTCTGTGGCAGCTCTCATTATGTCCGCGAAGTCCCGTAAAGATATGAAAGACTAATTACTGAGCTTATATAACTTAATCATGTCCTCAAATACATTCCTATTTAAAGCCCCTGCTGCTTAGTTTGAGTGAGGGCGGCGGGCTCCCCCCTCATTGCCTCATGAAGGGGCCTGTGTACAGAGAGGGAGATCCATGATGACGTCCCTGAAGGGGTTAAACGTAGGAGGAGCAACGCATGAAAGGCACTGAGGGGAGGCAGAGAAAGGGGGGCAGAGAGAAAGAACCCAGTGGAGGTGGAGCCAAAGCCCTCAGCTGCTGCGTCTTGTCACATTTCTGCAGGATATGATAGTCGCTCGGTTCGCTGTGGGAATGATTCAGGTTTCTCGCTTCAAATACTAACAAGGCGGTGCTGCATGTTTCTCCCGGACCTGGATGTCGGAGCGCTGGGTCTGATTGAGGGAAGCGGCTTGTCGGGATACCGGTTTATCCGCGGAGCTGTCAGGAGTCCATCCACGGTGGGCGCTAACGGGACAACCGACCGTAACCCAAAGGACGAACTAGGCTACAACTCCGCGGAATTTCCTCTGTGATATTTGCGCCTGCATCCCATCTAGAAATTCCGCGTGTTACCGCCATGGACTAAGGAAATTTCTATTCTTTTTTTTTTCCCACCTGGAATTTAATTCGTCTCTCCCCCTCTCTTTGTCGTCTGGATAGAGCATCATATGTTGCTCCGTGTTTGAGCGAGGCCGACAGGACCGATATATTCTGCTGAAGTTGGTCGGTGCGTTTTATATATTGTGTTTTCTGCGCTTGGACACGATGCTGCCTGTTCTTTTAAATCACGTTTCCCAACTGAGCGAAGCCGATTAGGCTGTTCCACACACTCCTGTTTGATTTGCGAACAGTAAAGAAGATGCCAAATGCTCAGATGTCACCGCCGTGTTTGGATTTATCACTTTTGCCTCGATTTTGATGCCGTTTGACCCCCCGTCAGATTCTACCTCCGCTGGTGGCGAGCTGAAAACCCACAAGGCTCTGCTGTTCCTGTGCGCGACTACACTTGGTTTTCTCCTAATATTTCCCTGCCGTCTCCCCTGCTGCGTATGATGTACGAGAGTGTGGACGTTGTGGGACTGAATCCCAGCCCGAACCCATTTTTAATGATGGATTACTACAACCAGAGCAGAGGATGCTTGATCCCAGAAAAAGGTCTGGTGCCCGGAGCGCCCCATCCATACAGCACGTCCATCAGAAACCAGCACTGGAACGGCTCCAATCACTGTAGGTGTCTCCCCAACTTTATTCCACTAATTGGGGGGAAGTTGAAGTCTGTGTTTAGATCTGTAAGCGCGTTTTCTGTTGGACTTTATTTCCATCAGTTCACAGTTGCGGTTAAAATAGTCCCTGTTCTCCCTTTCCTCCTCAACAATGTGAACAGCAGAATATGTGCCGAACGCTGCTGCTTGTCATCAGTATCAGCGAGTCTTCTCACTGCAAAATATAGACTTGACCCACTTTCGCGTTTCTTCTTTTTCATATCTCAGAATGCGCCTGAGTTGTGTGTGCGTGTGTATGTGTGTGTGTGTTTCTTTCTTTCTTCCTGAGAAACATCTGCCATACTGCTGCGCTCTGATTCTAGCCACTTTATCTGAAGCTTTTGCATTCCTGAAATATGCACTTATAGTATAAACAATGTTTTGCAAGCCATACCAGCCTTAATCAGCTCAAACTTTCCTGCCAGCCTTATCCCCGGTTCCTTTTGGTAATGTGGATAGCTGGATCCCTAGGCCACAGTTCATGAGAAGCAGGAAAAGCAGGAAATCAATTAAAACTCAGTGTGCTCCCATAAATGATTTTAGAGGTTAATATTAAATGTGCATATTCAACTAAAGGTCTTGCATAAGACTAGAAGTAATAATAAGATGAGTGTAGGTCAGATCATGTCCCCAGGAGGCGAGGATGACAGACTTTCTTAAATGTCTATAAATAGCATCTCAATTTTTAAAGGTGCTTTTATATCAGGGAGACAGTTCAGATCAGTGATTTTTTTTTTTTTTTTTTTTTTTTGTGCATGTGGGTTGGGCAACCACCAGCAACCATGGGGATTTCTTTTTACTGATGCATCTGCTGCAACAAGAGAGTTTTATTGCAACAACAGAGCATCACACAGGCCCGTCCCATTCTTCGCCTCAAAGGAGCTGCGCTGCATGATGCTTAAACAGGCCTTTATTAAAGAGATACTCCTGTTGTCTTTCACTGCTGTAGGAGCGTAAAAAAGGCAGGAATCTCCACAGGCTCTTAAGGGCCAATTTCCTCCTCGTCTCAAGACTATAGAAACATGCGACAAAAGGAAATTTAGACAGGAATTTCTGATGTTTTGCAGCAATAACAAAAGCACCCAAAACAGTTTTTTGTTTGTATTGTAGTCTGTCTCCATCCCTCTCTGCCACTGCTTGTTTTTCTAAGTCAGATGAGATTAGAATTTCCCCCTGACTAAAGAGACAAATCATTTTCAAAGCAGATATCCAGCAAGCTTGAGAGTATTTATTGAACTGGTGCACTAAACGGCTCTAGTGGCAGCATTGATTCAAACCATGTGAGCTCGTCTGAGGGAGACTGTGGGGGTTTGGCCCAGGAAAAGACCTCTGATCCCTCAACTCCACATTGTTTTGCTCAAAGGAGGAATTGCAGGGGAGTGTGTGGATGTGTGGGTGTAGGTGGGGGTAGCATAGTTGCTCTCTGCCTTCCTGCTTGAATGTAATAAAAAATTGAATGCACATCCATGCGATGTTGGTGGAGGAATATAGAGAGGAACATCCATCGGTTAGTGTCTTCACGTGGTTCCCAGGCTTATTGGATCATAGGGCGAGAAAACGAATAGACAAGAGAGCAAGATTTCTTATTCACCTCCAAACTAGTTTGGTTAAAAATGCATCAGATGATCCCTGACACATCTGGCTTTATTGGTTCCTCTGCTTTATTTTAAATGAAAGATATTCAAAGATCACAAAAATACATTTGCTGGTAGACTTTTTTTTCTTTCTAACCCCCTCTGTCCTTTTTCTTTTTCTGGTCCTCTGTTTTTTCAGCCTCTCCACATTGGATCTAACTATTCATTATAGGCTTTACGGAGGAGCTCTCCGGCTCTAAAAGTGCACCCTATGACATCTTCGCTGAAGTGAATCTGGCCTAAAATGGCCTTGTGGACCCATTAAGAAGCTGGGCACAAATCCAGATCCAATGGATGCTTCATCCCTGATGTTATTAGTTCTTTTAAAGAATGTTCTTCAGCTGTTTGACTGTTTTCTGTCAGCACAAGGTTTGCAGTCGCAGGCAGCAGCGCGAGTGAGCTGCTTGTAATTTGGTTATATTCAG
Organism: Leptatherina wallacei; assembly: GCA_028567055.1. NCBI lineage: Eukaryota > Metazoa > Chordata > Actinopteri > Atheriniformes > Atherinidae > Leptatherina > Leptatherina wallacei. The sequence continues at coordinate 15,404,105 of JAOXYM010000023.1, forward strand.
AGCGCTAGTTATGAATGTCTGTGGTGAAAAGTACCAAGCCTTGCAGATTAAATGTACTTGATTTTTCACAGAGTCCCTGTCAGAATCCTTCCAGCAGTTAGGGGCTCATGCATGAAAGAATGTGCATGACCTTGTTCACATGACTGTCTCACACAAAAAAAAAGAAAAGGGGAAGAAAAGGGGGATATGGCAAAGAGGGATTGCATCAGGGGCTCAAATGCTCAGCAGCCCATGGGCTTTATTCTTTTTTCCTTTTCTTTTTCTTCTTCTCAGTCTGTCCATAGTATAAAGGAAAGTGATCACAAGGGATTTCCATAGTAAAGATGAGTCGGAGAGCGAGATGAGCTTTAGATTTTAGATTGTCTTTTAGATTTAGAAGAAAACGGATGCAAAAATTGGCCTACATCAGTGATGTGTATGTGTGTGTATGTGTGTGTGTGTCTGAGAAGCAAGTGACTGGCAGCTTAATCTGATTCATGTGGTATTTAAGCGCGGAAGTTCTTTTGCCTAGCAGGAGATGCGGCCCATGTAAAAAACAGATGGTATTTTATTGTTTCTTGGTGCTATGGTTCATAAGAGCAGGTTGCATTTTCAGTTTGGTTGATGGAGAGAAAAGTTGGTTGGAATGAAGTGGGGATTTTTTTTGGTTTGTTCGTTGCTAAAGCGGCCCCTAATAGTTTGTTCATGAAAAAAAAAATGTAATCGCTTATTTTTCTTGCTTTTCTATCAGTATTCCAATTTAATTTGGCAAGCGTGCTGAGAACTGAGAAAACACAAACAACATAGTATAAACAGAGTCCTGTCCCCTGACAGAGGTGGCTAGGGTACTGTCAGCTTGTGACATTAAAAGGGTTTGGCTGTTGGAAACAGCTGGATGAGAGTCTGCTGTGGCTGTACATGTGGTACTAGATTTATTTTCTTCAAACAATTCACTTGGGATTTCTCTGCTAATCTTCTTACAATTTTAATAAAGAATACAGCTTGTGACTTTGACATGATCCAGTATTACAAATCCCAAGCCTTAAAATTCCCAAACTCCACTTTACATTTATGTATGTTCGTAATATTTCCTGCATGCTCTTTTATACACATGCACCTTGATGCGGTTGTTTGAGCTTTTTTACTGGGGCTTTGTTGATGCCGGCTTCATGGGGATTGGCAGTATAGATGGACAACACTGTGGCAAGGTCCTATGCGCTCTCAGGGGAGGGACGCATCAGGGCAGCCTACTTATTTTGCCACGTCTGCCTAAACCCTTTCAACCAACAGCGACAGTGATTTAGTGGCCTGAAAGCCTGGAACACCAGTGTGTGTGTGTGTGTGTGTGTGTGTGTGTGTGTGTGAGAGAGAGAGAGAGAGAAAGAGAGAGATCAGTTTGTCCAAAGGATCACGCCTGCTTTCACCTTCAGGTGAACATCAATAACACATTTTGTCATCAAGGTATGTTTGCAATGGCAAAGAGGTGAAGAGAGTTCAACACCGCTGCTGCCACTCTCCTGGGAAAGGCCGCAGGGCAGCATTTCACAACCTGCCATCACTCGCTTCCAAAACAGCACCTTACCACCAGCCTGCAAAGCTATCACTGCCCCGTTTTTAATGCAATTCACCGTTTGCTAAATTGAGATGCCCCCAGAGCGGGATGTTCAGCCAGCTCTAAGGTTAATAAGCACAACAAAGATGCATGTTTTGTGTCAGGGCCTGTTGTTCAAGTCACTTTTTAACGTGTAATGAATGGGTGTGCCCGCCCCCCCCCCCCCCCCCCCCCCCCCCCCCCCCCC
>JAOXYM010000023.1:15418092-15440062 GCA_028567055.1 Leptatherina wallacei
TGTGTGTGTGTGTGTGTGTGTGTGTGTGTGTGTGTGTGTGTGTGTGTGTGTGTGTGTGTGTGTGTGTGTGTGGTCCTGCATGGAAATAAATTGGACATTTAGCTTCATTGTAGTTCTGCTCACTTGTTGGTCTTCTTCATCTCACATAAAAAAAACTGAAGCTGCTGCAGGTTCTTTTATGTGGACATTCATGACTTTTGTGAAGGGTTCTCTATCCTTGGGGCCCCCTCATTAGACATCTCACTTCATTATTTTAAGCAGACTTCAAAGCCAGCCTTAATGCAGCAGCCTGTGGCATGGTGGTCTCCTCTGTCTGATGTCTTCTCTGCTGCATTAAAAGACAAATGGATCACTGTATGTTCATCCATGTACTTAACACATGGTGGCCATGTGTGTGTGTCCAGTCAACCTAATGGAACCCAGAGAACACAATAGTCCATGGCTGAGTAGGATTCAACAAAGTGGAAGACCCCCCCCTCCCTCCATCCCTTCGGCCTTCATTTTCTCCATTTCTTTTTACCACAGTCCAGCCTGCCAGCCTGCTAATGTAGTTAGCTTCCCTCTAATGATGGTGAAATCTCATTAATATGCTTCACAGCCGGGCCCAGTAACCAGTGGGGATGAAGGTAATCAAATCTCAGAGGAATAGCCTAAGGCTGAACCTCAAGAACTGCTCAGTTGCACTGGGCCAAGACTGCCCAGTGTCTGGAGGCTTGATAATAACCAGTGGGCTTGTGTGTGAATGTGTGTGTGTGTTTGTTGGTCTGGTTGCCTTTGAAGCGCTGATGTTAGCCAGGCTATCTTATGTCAGTATTACAGCAGAGGGTAGTTCATCATCAGAATAGATTTCATTTCAGTCTTGTGCATATTTGTTCATTTAAGTCTAGTCCTGCGGTAATTGCTTATGGAGGATGTGGCTGTGTTGGCTCGGTTTCACTCTAAGTGCACTTGCAGCTCAAGATGTATGCAAAGTGAATTTGAAGAGCAGCATTACAGACCACTCACACTCGAAATTAATTAAATCATCAATGCTTCTGCACTGTTTGAGAACACTTCACTGCATTAAGCTATTAAGACGCATCAGCGCAGCTTGTGTTATAATTATTCTCTGTGAATCAAAGGAAACTATCTAGATAAATTGTATCTCAGAGAAGGACAAACGGGTCATTCAGAATTGCTTTTTGAGATAAGAATATTTTTAAACTACAGAGAAAAGGTGTGTAAACAGTGTTAAATCTTAATTGATAGCAATTGAAAAAAGATAAATGTAGCATTTTTAGAAGTGTTTGCTAATAATCTGGTTTTCATACTTTGCAGATGTAATCAGAGTTCAGGCAAAGCTTCATTTTAGTTGGTTGACCTTTGCTGTTTAAACGCAGTGCCGTGTCAGGTTTGTTTTTGCTGGTTTGTACTATTTACTCCCACTGCTGGGACTGGTCTGACAACATGCCAGGCTACACACTTTAATTCAGCCTTGTTTCTGATTAAAGCTTTCTGTTTCACATTCCCACCTAACTATGCAAAAATAAATACAACAGATGTCGTATCAGTAACTCTTTTCTTTCTTTCTTATTTTCTTTCTTTCTTATTTTCAATGAATATTTGCAATGTTGCTGGATAATAGGGCTGCATCCCTAAGCGATATTCTCCATTTATTGTGGCTCGGTCTTGGATAAAGGAGAGATATTCTAACTGTACTTGAAGTATTGGTTACCACGGTGACTTTGCCAGCTCTGGAGGGGCTCTGGCCTGGAAACCATGCCAGTGCTGAAATGTTGCAAGGATATCAAGGGAAGTTCTCCAGGCTAGAGTGAGTCAGTTCTTCCAGTGTTTAAGCATATGATTATTTTTTTTTTTATTTGTGAATCACACAATAGGCAGGCTTGTGTGATAGTTGTTGTTGATCAGAGCTTGGACGCAGGCTAGTGTTGAATAATGCCGGGATGAGGGCTGCTGAAGGGCTAAGTAGCTCTGTCCTCTCTGCTGAGCCTCTCTGCGTCTGTCTTTCCGTCCACAGGCCTGCCATTGTTTTACTCCATGCCTCAGCTTGACAAGGCTCCAGAAGCCAGCCATTGTATTTAATTACAGGTCGCCAGCCCCCTCACAGACTCTTGTCCTTGTGTCCTAGATTTCTATGGGCTCTCTCATTAAGAGCGTACATTCTGTGTGTGTGTTCATCTGTGTTTGTGTTCAACTAATGAAGCTTTTTTTAATGGTCTTGTGAAAGCCTATAGCCCATAAATATTTTGACATAAATGTAGTTTTTCCATATGTGGATGTAAAACATCTGTTTGTTTTCTTTTTCTTTTTCTTGTTTTTTTTTTGTTTTTTGTTTTTTTGATGAATGTATCTGCAACATTGATGAAAAGCTCTAATAATGCAGTTCTGTAATCAGTCCACATTAAGAGAGACGGACGAGTGTACTGAATGTTTTGGGGTTTTTTATTTTGCTAATGAGAAAGTATGCTATGTTATGTAAGGGCGCGCTGTTTAAGCCTAATTTGCTTGACATGAGAGTAGTGACTGCATCTCGCCCAGTGGCATGGGCAACAATGGCTCATCGTGACATCAGTATAATAGTAATAAGCAGCAAAGCTTCTCTCCCCAGTCTGCCCTTTTTCTCTCGTCTCCTGTGAATGAATCCTTACCTCTGTACAAAAACCACCTCCCATTTCCCCACCAAGAAAAAAAAAAGGTGAATCTTAAATATGACCATATGTCTACTCTACACACATTTTCCTCTTTAATTAATAATTATCCATGTTATTGTTTCCAGGTTGAAGGGAAAATTCAAGCAGGTTTATGTGTGTCTTTGCCTTTTTGTTTAACCTTGCTCCACCCTCCATCTATTAAAAAAAAAAAAAAAAAGTATTTTTCTTTAAATTCCCTACTGCTCTCGGAGACATCTCCTCTTTCAAAAATATTGAAACCATTTCTGTGTCACCCCTGTAAAAACACCTTTTACCCATTAACTCATACTGACCCATTTACACTGAGAGCTCTCAAGTTTGTTGCTGGTGTGAAAGTGGCAGAAGACATCTGGGCCTCAGAAGTGACATGTCTTAATGCGCTCGGCCCGATTGGGTGTCACAGTTACATGTTGCTATGTGAGCTTTATTTGTGTAAAGCTTAACTGTCCTAGACACCTGAAGCCCACTTGGACATGATAAGCATCTGTGGAGAGGCTAGACTTTGCCATACAGTGATTGTTCTATTTTTTTTTTCCCCCATGAAAACTTCTGTTAACATGGTTATCGGGTTGGTTTAGTTTGGTCTCTCTGAATGTAATCTTCATCTGCACCATCTGCTGCATGTAAATGGAGACTTGCAAGCAGAGACTTGCACACTGACACTATAAAATGATATTCTAGTTCATGTATGTGGGTGGGTTATGGGAAAACACCTCATCCTTTTTTTATCTTTGCTTGGTGTGACATGCAGTTTCAGGTATGGAAACTGTGATTGGTTCGTTTGACTTACTGTCATATGAGCTGTATTCCTCCTGTCCAGTTTTTTCCAGCCCACTGTGATAAACAAATTGAGCTTATTTTGCACATAAGTGCGTAGGTGCAGGTACGTCTTTTGCCGCTTGCCAATAGTCTTCTTCCTTCCTTTTTTTGTGCTGATCATGCAGGTCAGAGCAGAATTTAACTTTTTGAGTGCTGCAAGCTAAAATCCTTGATTCAGTTTTCATTTTCTGCTATAAGTAGTCAGATGTTGTTTTTTTTTAAATAGCTGTTTTGTTAGGACCACCAACGCTACTAGATTTTAGTTAAATAGCATTCTTTAAAAAAATTGTCGTTGCTGCTCATATAAGCATTAATAGTCTGTCTGGTAGCTGTTCTTAACAGCTAACGTCCAGTCGTAAACAATGACTTTTTATGGTGAATACACGTTTATCTAACCATAAACTAACCTGCTACGGCAGAAATAAACATTTATATACAGAAAATTGCACAGATTACCCACAGGTAGCGCTTTAATGAATATTGCATGAACCTTTTTGGTATGATCTCGCACAAGTCGCATCACTGCTGATTTGAGAAGTTATTCACAGGAGAGGTATGATAGACTGGTGCCCGCTAAGTTTTTAAAAGCAATAACTCCAACTCCCAAAAAGGTAGGGCCAGGTTAATCTCCTTGGCAGGTTGTCCTGTTTCTGGCCTTACATGGGATGTTTCTTCAACTTTCCCATCAGCAAAACATGATTTGTACCAGTATATTTTTTTTTAAAACCCCTTTTGATGTGACGTACAAACATCTCCATTTACCTATCCTCTGCCAAACATACCAATGATTTTTCCACTCAGAAACAACAACAAAAAAAACTTTCATTGTCCCAGCTTTGCTTCTTTGACTTCAACCCAGTAACTCCTCAACTTTCATCTTGTTTGTGTTTAAGTCCAACTCTCAGCCATGGTGTTCCTCAGACAGCTGCATATTCATGTGTCTTCAATAGCTGCTCGCATTCATCCTTTCATTAGAATATATTTCTATTGAATCACTTTTTTTAATGCTAAACTTAAAAAGCTTTATGAAATCAACTTTATACAGCAGGAGAGTGAATGTTATCTTTTAAACAACTCTTAAAATTTGTGAGACATCCTGCTTTGTTATTTAGGAAGTCCAAGACTCCCTTCATTTTGCAGACTGCTGCTAGCTCATCTTCAACATTCTCCTGCAGAGATTATGGACTTATCTGGTCAAGGGGGTGAAGGTCTGTGCTGCGAATGTGTGTTTATCATTGATTTAAGAGCTACTAGAGAAGATACTGAGGTCAAAGTCCGAAACAAATTACATGTAGGCAGTATGCGTCCTCATAATCCGTGCCCATATGTTGTTTGCTTGGTTACTGTAACCTTTACTAGAAAAAGACATTGTGTATTTAACCTTTTGTTTAGTGGTGTCATGTTGAATAAGTAAGAGAGATTAATAAGGCTTAGTGTGAATGTCATGTGAGAACTAGTCTTGCTCGGTCTGAAGGATTTTGGTGCAGAAAGCTGTTGATTCTGCAGTATTTGGAAGTACTTAAGAAAACGATGTAGTTTTTAAAACTAAGTCGGAGCTCCAGGACTTAGCTCATGGGAGAAAACCTGCCTTTGAACTGTGTGCCTCTTGCCAATGCAGCCTCTTACTGTACTCATACTCAGAGACACATCATTTCAGCTCCATATAGAAATGCTGCAGTGGCTCGATTCATTGGTGCTTTACTAAACTGAAAACGTGTGTATGAGTTGTCTGAGGACATGTTAAGGAGATTTTCCTGTGGCTCATCTGAACACACCTGATCAGGAAGCTGTCCTTGCATTTTTTTCAGCTGTTTTTATTTTCCTACACATAACCACAAGTCCCCTTTCCTGGTGATTTGTGTTGGATGTATTTAGCAGTGTATCCGTGTGCTCCCGGGATCTTCAGATCTAAGCGCACGTGTGCATTCGTGAGATTGTGTGTTTATCCCACCGGTATCGATTAATGCTGAATGTCTGTCAGTGCTGCATCCGATAGTGTTCACTAACCCAGCTCTTGTTGCTCTTTCCTCTCTGCAGCAATAGAGACCCAGAGTACCAGTTCAGAGGAGATAGTGCCAAGCCCTCCCTCACCTCCCCCGCCACCCCGCGTCTACAAACCCTGCTTTGTATGCCAGGACAAGTCCTCAGGGTACCACTATGGTGTCAGCGCCTGTGAAGGCTGCAAGGTGAGACTCCCGGCCTTCCTCTGAATCTGCCAAGCAAGCAAGATTTTCATCAATCTTATAACCTTCATGTGATTTACACTAAAGGAGGGAGGGGAAGGGGGGGGACGGGGACGGGACAAAAAAAACATCTTTACAGCCTGAACTCAGATGATGGAAATGTCAGCTAGGTCATTTTGGGTGTTTCACATCCTTGTGAGTTTTATCTGTGTTTAATGTTGGAATCTGATTTAGCATGACTAGCATTATCACATGTTTTGTTGTGTAAGCATCCGTAAGGACTTGGACAGCTAGCATCGGCCTCTTTTAACAGTCAGACATCATAAAACGGGATCTCTCATATGATGAACGGGCCTCTTATCATGCACAGTATGTGAAACTTTACCATTTGTACACGTTTTTTCAGATTTCTTTTTTTTGTTAATGTTGTTGCTCCTTGTATCAGCTTTGCTGACGTGTCACCTTATCGGTTGTCTGTCAATACAGCCTTGCTGCACAGGTGCTGAAGAGGCCTCCTAACCCCCACCTGCTTTGTTATCAGTTGATTGTTGCTGTGTATGTGTGTGTGTGTGTGTGCATACATGTTCTCCTGCTAGTGTGAACACAGACCTCTTTATCTCACTGCTTCCAAGATGAGGAATTGCGTAAGCTCAGAGAGATGAGGAGGAAGGATCCGTCAAATCTAATGAAATGTTACCACAAGATGCTCTGCTCATATCTTCACAATGTCGATATTTCAAAACCCATTCGGTTCTTCATTATTTTTATGTTGTTGGTTGTTTTTTTTTTTTTGCGATCATGCCTTAATAAAGTTAGCAGGGAGATAAAGTCGTTGAGAAGTAGGCAAGAGGCACATGCAGCCAAAAATAAGAAGCAGAGGGAGGGTAGAAATGCAGACAAGAACATTTTTAAAAAATGCAAAAGACTGCAAGGAGTGAATTGGTGTGAGTCGGTGAGCAGAGTGGGAGAGAAGTACGGATTGTCGGAGGGGCAGCAGATTAGGTGGACGGGGTACGGGGGCCGCAGCTGAACTCATTGACACCAAAAAGAAAGACGGTCAGCGCTTCAGAGCATGGGGGTGGGGAAGGGAAAAAGTTAGGAAAGAATGCTTAGTGAGGAGAGCAAAGGGAAACCATGGAGTTTGGCACGCACCTACATACACACATGTAACCCTTTAACAAGAACCCTCTGAGGGATCCATGAAACTTAACCTACTTCCCAAATGGAACATATAAAACAGTAACATAGTAAATAAAAGCTGACCCCTGTGCTGCTTTATACAGGCATCCAAACTGCTGCCCGCCCTCCTGTTCCACCCAGCTAAACAACTGTTAATACACTTCATTTACAGTGAAAATAACGAATACAGGCAGAGAAAAAGCAAACTTGTGTATACTTCATATGTTTATGACAAAAAAAAAAACTTAGGGTGAATATGTGAGGTAGATTGTGTTTACTGGCCTTGTAATTATTTAATTGTACCAAAGCTGTAATGGATAAAAAAATCAAATTTCCGAACTGGTAAGGTTTTCGATATTGGTTTAATGTTTCAAAAATATGAAGCGAATTGGGATTTTAATGTGGTTATGTGCTGTAATTTTAGCTTAAAGTCAGTGGATTGTACAGCTAGCAACTGCCAAGCTAGCCACAATCTGTTTGTATCATGATTATAATCCTGTTTGGGTCATGCATAACCATTTTTCCTGAGTTGTTAACATTTATTAAGCACTTACTTTGATCTTAAAAAGTTACCTACTCCAGTGCATAATCTGTTTTCACTATAGTGGTTCCTGGTAGTCTTATAAACACTGACTGAATAGACACTAACAGCAGTACACTTGCTACGGGTAAGATTAAAACTCCAAGAGTTTGATCAACAAAAAGAGGGCAAACAAAGTACAAGCTTTAAACTTACAGTACAGAAATGATTTCAGAACTCGTGCTTCAGTCAGCTTTTTGCATACGCTGGGGATACTGCTGGTATTTTAATTCCTCAACTACAAGAAAACTTCTGGGTTCAACAGCTGTCCCCCACCCATGAGCCAGCTGCCTGCCCCACTCAATATCTGCAGTGCTAATTTGAAAAATTCAGGGGGCCTTCACTGTATCTCTTGACTTCAGAGGAGATGACTTGGCATAGCATGCTCAATAATTCAGGACTACAGGCATGTGAATGTATATGGTGTCTCATCTGAGACTGGGGTAAGTCGAGGGTTAGCGGCGTCGGCTTTGCTGCAGCATGCCAAACTACAAAGGCATTTCCTGGGGGCTGCAGCGAACTGAGGAAACAGGGGGCTCATGTTGAGCTCTGCTACTTGGAGACAGCTCATTCGTTTGTTGTTAAAGTTCTATCGCCCGCACATACTTAACAGGAACGCACTTCTTTTTAGCCTGCAGATATTAACACTTGAGCATTAAAAATGCATGCCCACCCCCTCATGTTTTTGTTTTTGTCTTGGAGGCATGGCAGTGCGGAGAAGGCGATATGTCTTTCTGATATCCCCTGCAATGCTAGAAATGTGACCATATTTCCCCCCCAAAAAAAATCCCCCAGCTGCCACTTCATGCATCCATGACCCCTGTTTGCTGTTATGTTTTTGTTTTGTTCTGTTTCAGATGGCTCTCGTATCAAACATTTCTTTCCTAAGGTGTAATTTGTAGCGTTAGCTGCTTCGTAATAAAACGCTGTTAAATAGTGACAAATGCATCATCGCAGCAGGAGGCTGGGAATGTACTCTTAATCGGTGAACAGTGTGAAAGTCGTGTAAGATGGGATTCTTGCACCTCCATGTGAACCCAGCAACCCAACCCTCCCCGCCTTCCCTCTTAATGCATTTCCTCACACACGTGCAAAGTAGAGTGCTCTTATAAACACTTGAGGCCCACAACACACAGGTAGATGAGGAGCACATGACACAGTAATCGCAACTGTGTCGCTACTGTCCAAGCCTCTGGCCCCTCCACTCTCTTCGTGTGGCTCTCATCTCCTCTGAACACTGCAGGGTGGCTGACAAGCTCGCTGAGGGCTCTTGTCGCCGGTTGGATTAAGCACTGATACAAAAAGAGGCTTAAGGGTTGCAGGAAGCAATGACTCCAAAAAAAAGAAGGGGGGGGGGGGGCTGTGTGGAGTGGCCCACGAGCCAGCAGCAACACTCAATCAGAAGATGCTTGCGAGGGGCCACCTGCTCCTCATGGTGTCAGGAGGGAGTGCGTGAATCCCCTTGTGACATTCAGGTCAGGGTCAGGACACTGTCGGATCAAAGAGGAGATGATACGGGCATACACACAGACCACAGACTAATCCCTCTGCATCAACAGCCAGAAATAACATTAAAACTGTAAGCCTTGTTGTCTTCACTTTGTTGTGAGCTGAAGCTTGTCCATAGTTCCTCTGAGAAGTCTTTCTGTGTATATGCCAGAGGTAGGAAACTATTTGTTTCTGTGCTTAAACTGATTAGAGGGGTGGGGTTCCGCCCTTTTTCCCCTTTGTGAATACAAATTTGGGGACTGATTGAAACACAGATGTGACACATGTTCAGAATCAGTGTCAGATGAGGCGAACTGAGAGTCCAATCACTTCCTCTTAAATATACACTGCAAAAAATAAGCTATCTTAAAGAGACACTACTCAATTTATGCCATTTTCTCAGTGACACGCCCCCTTTTTGACAGCTAATTCGGCATCTGTCAACATCCTGCCTGTATTGTGTGCTCTCTCCAGACAGTGAAAAACAATCTCATCTTGACCCTTGTCTTATCTCTTGCTCCGTCTCTGGCTCTCTTTTGCTTCATCCCTTCCTCCGATAATGTCTTCTAACCTTTTTTTTCTGAATCCGCCACGGTGCACGTTCCAAACAGCTGCTTTGTTTACATCCGCTTGATAGCATGTAACACACGCGCAAAAAGCGAAACTCAGCAAGCATGCGTGCGGATGAAAAAGTCGTATAATGCGGTTTCCCAGCCGCAGGCCACAATGGCTCCACAAATGCACACATGTCACTGTGCCATCAAATGAGTCCGGAAAGCAGAGTTTAAAGGTTGAAAAGTGAATTAATGGGCCTTTGATATGATTAAAAGAAACACTTAAAGGCTGGGTAGGAGGTGTTTTCCCGGAGCTTTTTTTTTCTATATTGCTTAAAATCTCCTTCACACCACAATTGCAGCAATTTAATCAAATGCTCCAACACAAAAATAAAATGGTATAGTCACCTGTGGAATGGACAGGACTGAAAAAAACACCATCCAATCATTTTAACCGGCCCATTTTAAAACACTGGACGGCTATATGTTTATCAAACTAAACTGCCATTTGTCCCTCCATCCTCTGCGTGTTCCTGTGCTCTGGAGGCGTGGCTTCTGGGGGAAGTCTGAAGAAAGGGGTTTGAAATTTTATTAATTGTGCATTTTCAAAATGTAGCTTGCTCAAATCTTTTTTCCAGGATGTCCTACTGTCCCTTTTTAAACTGAGAAAATTCAGTCTATAATCAAGTGAAATGATTTGTGCATGCAGTATAAGATTTACTGAAATAAATAAAAAAATCTAGACTTTACACTGGTGAGAAATGTCTTTAAAACAAGTTGTGAAACACTCATTTCAAGTCCCTCATTAAGTGGAGAACCCTCAAAACTAGCCTTTTCAGAGAAACAACACTGAAACGAAGCATTAACGGGCTAGTTTTGAGGGTTTTTTAGACGGGCAGAAAGGCACTCTTATTGATCCCAAAGCTGGGAAATTAGGGGTTGCAACAGCACGTATTGGCTCAAACAATGACTCAAATTAACAAACAAAATAAAGCAGCAAACAAACATACAAATTTATATACTAGGTAGTAGACAAAATATACAAATCTATGTACAAATATACTAATCAAGAGAGCAAGAGAAAATAAGTATGAAGAAAATGATATAAAGGATGTGCAAAAACAAATAAATGTAAGAAAAAAACATGTGCAAAGGGACTTGAAATTTGTGTTTTACAACTTGTTTTAAGATATTTTTCACTTCTCTAAAGTCTAAATATTGTTTATTTCAGAAAATGTGTGTGAGAGTTGGTGCTGGGAGGTCTTTAAACAAGTTTTTACAGCTAAAATGAGGTGTGATAGATACAATGCGATCTTACACAGTGTCTAAGTGAGATAATTTAACTTTATGCATGTAAAATAACCAATTTTAAGATTCAGTAACTAAGTAAGAAATAAAAGACCCAAACTGTCAAAACAAGATTAATAATTTCGCACATTCTGCCCTTGCCAAATATATTGCTCTCAAAACGAGATAATAAAGACTTCTTGGCTGAATATAAGATTTTAAGACTTGGTTATATAGACAGTCTTTGCAGTGTAGCAACACAAACCATCAAGTGCAATCGACAAAATAATCCCCAATGGTTGTGTCTGGCTCCAACAGAAGAAAAACGTGATCGACTGTGCACACTTCCTCTTTATAGTTCGTCAGAAGCCGGACTCACTTCCGCTCTGTGGTAGCAGACAAGAGATGTGAGAAGAGGCTGGTGATCTGGGAAGGACAAATTGTGGGCTTATGTTCACCAGCCATCTGTCGGCTAGCAAAGCTAATCCCTCTGCATTGGATGGGGCTTCCTGGCAGCTCTCTCCCTAACTGGTCCCACCCACGCTCCTGCCCACCAAAACATGACCCAGTGCGTTATATCATTCCTGACACTGACCTGTATTACATTTGTCCACATCCCTGTTTGGCAAATACTTGCAATTGTGCTTGATTTGAATTAACCTCTTTTTCTTTTTTTTCCCTTTTTTTTTGGCATGTGAAAGCAACAAGGCCACAGAGATTAACACTAATTTTTATTAGCTGCACATGATTATTAGTTTTAGTGCAAGAATCCAACTTAAAATTGTTGGCTCAGGCTATCACCTGGTCAGCGTTTTAAAAGGTTTCAACAAACTGTTACTACCATTATACATCCCCCCCCCCCCCCCCCCCCCCCATCTTCTTTACCTGTTTGGGTGTCTCTTGAGGATTTTAAGGAAAAAGTATAAATAAGCAGTTGGTGCATGGTTTATTTGTTATATATCTTTGATCTTTTTTTGTGTGCAATTTATTAGTTCATGAATTGTAGTGCAACGAGTACTACCAATGATGAGCCAGTTGCACTTTGTTCTCACTGGAGTCATACTGGATTGATGTTGGAAAAAGGCATTTCTTTATTGTCCTTATGCAACATTATCTCCCTCCGTCTGTCTCTGATAATATGCAGTTGGCCTGGATCTACAATTACTTATTTGAGACTGTCTTAACTGGGTCAGTTATGTGACACCCAGTAGCCCTGTGCCTTTTGCCCCAAAAGCTTTTGGATGTGTGTCTAAAATGGACATCGCCAAGCAGCTGGGCAACCGCATGAGATTGCCGTCAACCCACCCAAAAACAAACAAACAAAAAATCCAAAGTATTGTGTAATGTGATGTTACAATACAGTAGCTGTCCTGGCCAATCGGCACTGGTTTTTTCGACTTATTGGAACATGGTCAGCTCTGGTAAGAGGCCGTTCCCTGCTCTGGCTTCCGAGTTAAATGGAATGCCGCCATATGTCACAGATTAAGCCCTTTACTGACTTAAGTGCTTGATGGTTCAATGCCTTTTAACTGCAGCTGAGTGGTATATGACCATTCTGCATGGCCTCCTTTTTTTATGTCACAAGTTTGCAAGTTGGTCTAGTTTTTTTTGTAATGGATAAAAAGCATCACAAAGTTGTATCACTGGCAGAAATAGAGCCAGATTTTATACGAGAAACAGCCCGACTGCATAATGCTCAGTAATTTCACCACTTCCTTTACACTTAGGTTTGCTAAGACTGTACCATTGCTGCCCATCTTTCCCCAAGCTCTCTTTTCATCGCCTCTGTGTCTTTCTGTCGCTCAGGGCTTCTTTCGGAGAAGCATCCAGAAAAACATGGTGTACACTTGTCACCGGGAGAAGAACTGCATCATCAACAAAGTCACCCGCAATCGTTGCCAGTACTGTCGGTTACAGAAGTGCCTGGAAGTCGGGATGTCTAAAGAGTGTAAGTAAAACATTTCTGTTACCCAGAAAACCTTGCCAGCACTGTGATTGGTGAGGGGGTTAGCTATTTAACACCCCAGGAGGCTTTAAGTTGCAGCATTTCTTGAACATTTGTTCCACTGTGAGCATTTAAAAGGTTGCAGTATTGGTGCTCACACATATCAGCTTTGGCTGTGATTCGGATGCAAGTATTCATGCTTAATTAATGATTAATTCATCGCTGCGCTTGGAATCTTCCAGCCCAATCCGATAACCTGACGTATGCCATGATGCTCTTTTCTGTGTTGGGATATTGTTGACATTTGTTAACCGGTCACCTTTTTAATGATATTTAATTTAGTTTTGAAATGAAATGAGAAAGGGCAGACTGCGAGGAACAGTCAGGTTGTCGCCAGGCTTGGCAGGTCTCTGTGATGAATATGTTCTCACCTGCCGAGAGTGAAAGAGCAGGCGTCTGCTCCCATCATTGCACCCCGGGGGCTGTGTGAACATAAGCACACACACACATACACGGGCAGTCAGACTTGATAAAGTAATTGGTAGAAGTGTGACCACGGAGAGGTAAAAGGCCAGCAGGGGTTTTACCTCGGCTTCATCACATGACACTGTTACTCACACAGCCACATGCAGCACCGTTTTACACATTATCAGTACAAATATAAAGGGGCATGTTTATTCTAATCCTTGCTGATAATGTTATGTAATTCAACATTTCAAGCCCAAACAGAGTGTGACCCTTCTGTTCCCATCACAGTCACACACCTGTTTAAACACACATGCATACATCCTTTATTGCTCCATCTCTCTGTGCTTCCTGTCTTCCCAGTGCTATTTACCTCATCTTTCTGCTACAGCGAGTGCAGGGGGGCGCTCCCCATGCCACAGCACTGTGGCTTACAGTAAAAGAAGTTATCCTCTGAGCTCCTTACCTTTTGAATGGGGCCATTAATCATGTTTAGAAAGATCACAGCAGCCAGCTCTTTTACACACAGTTACACACTGAGGCACAGTGAGATTTAGTGGAATTGGAGAGCCATCTAGTGGTTGATAAGTAGTACTGCATATAAAGAGGTTTTCTGAATTGAATTCTGCCTTTGAATTTTATTATAAATCTATAGATTTCCACCAATGACTTTATGTTGATTTCCACTTACTTTTGCTGGGCTGCTTACCATGTAGCAGCAGTGTTCTTTTTCAGGCCATGATTGCTTTGTGCAGATTGTTCATCTTGTGGTGACAACAGTGACTTTGGCCAGTGATACTGGTCTGAGCTGGTGGTGAGGGAGCGGCAAGCCATCTGGGGCCAGCAGGGACACACTCTGTGCCTCTGACACTGACGCGAGATGCTCATCAGAAAGCCCGCTTGCGCATAATAACTCACTGACTTCCAAATTATGCATGTACAAGGTGACAACACGGAGCAGAATGAATAAAAATGCATTAACAGGAATGCGCTCAGACAGCTCCGCTCAGAACACCATACACTCTCTGTCATGCACACACGCTTACAGAAGGTGGACCCCCTGCTTGCACCAGAGGACGTCTGGGTGACCTTGTGTCTGCTGGCAGACAGCTCCAGACGACGGTGCCAGGCCTGCTGCCAGGTGGCAATGCCAAGCAAGACGGCATCAGAGGGAGGGGAGAGGGGTGTTGGGAGCAAAGAGAGGGTTACAAAGGAAACGCCTCTAACCCTGTTTTACCTGGTGCTGTAAGCCAAAATTAAGCTTGGCATATGATGAAACTTTAGAAGTTAACTCATATTTAGAGGGCTGAAGGACATAGTGGCTCATTTATGCACATTCTTGCACTCAGCCAAGCACCGTGACTCCCACCTGGGGGGCTGCTATGTCTTGAAGGGGTTACTAAGTGGAAAACAATTTTTTTGTTTTACCTCAGCTTTTTACCTTTTAAGGATGGGGCCATGTTGAGACGTCTAAGAATTCAAATAAATCCGTTTCTGACAAGATTTATGCCGATTTAGACTGGAAATACTAACCACTAACTGTAAAATTCATTCATTCGTTCATTGTTTATTCCCGCTACTGAATCCATTTCAAGTCATGTTTTCTGTGTTATGCATGATTGTATATATTCAAACCCCACCCACCCGACTATATCTGTTTGACTCCAGAGCATTCTCCATCTCTCGGTACCCCCCCCCCTGCTTTTAAAGTTAAGCTCACAGAATTATTGTTCATATTTTCCTTGAGGGAGGTGTTATTTTCAGTGATAGAAAAAGTAATAAAAGTAAAATAAGATGAGGCAAAGAATGACAGAGAATAACGCAAAGTAAGGATAACATCAGCCGAGGAGGCGGGGTGCAGCGGAAGATGAAGGCTGCGAGAGGGAGAAATATTGAACCCGGTGCGAGTGAGACTGATAATCTGGGGGTGTGAGATTGGGGGGAGGTGTGAGGGCTGTGGGAGAAATGAGAAAGGCTGGGGTGGAAGGGGTTCATCACTGTCGACAGTGGCTCTGCGCTGCAAGCAGCAGGGGCAAGGGGTGGGGGGGGGGGACATTGACATTTTTATCTTTCCATTGAATTTAATCTGTGTGATGGACGAGCTGCCAGGGCTTTAATTTTCCTCACACGAATTATCCCTGCCTGCCCACCTCTCTCTGTCTTCCGCGCAGTCACAAACGCACACTCGAGCAGATGCATACACACCGCCGCGCTCAGATTGCGTGTGAGAAACGAATGATGGAGCGATACGAGTGTTTTCTATCACAGGATTGTGTGTATATTACACACTGGTTCTTGTAAATCATTTTTATGCATTGAGCGTGCAACTACAAACAATCCAGGATGCAAGTTCCCCCCCATTAGCGTTCATATTCTTATAATGCATTATGAATGTTGCATTTATTGAAGCGGACATACATGCAAAACAACAAAAAAACTAACAAAAAAAAAAAAAAAAAAGCACATCAAATTCACATTTACATCCACACACAATGAAAAATCAAGGCAGTATTTCTTTCATTTTGCGCCCCCCTCCCCCCGCCAAGTTATTGCATGTGGCAATTCGCCATGACAGATCGCCAGTCATGCCTAATAGTTCTTTAATGACTTCATTAAATTGTGTTGTGCGGCTTATGATTATGTTGCCAATTTGTCAGTACGGGTAATGTCTGGGCACAAGGGATGCCCCACTTTTATTTGTGAATTAATTGGACATGGACTGTGTTGCAGCCCTCTGCCCCTCCCCACATGGCAAAAGAGAACACAGATTCCCAATCAGTCCCACAAGCAGGGCTGGCCCAGATATGCTTGGCAGCTTACTACAGTTTTACGTAACCGGCCTCCGAAGCAGAGCGCCGATAAACAGGGTGTTCGTTCGCTAAGTTAGTGATCATTACATCATTCACCGAAATGGGAGTGAAAAGTATTTTGATGCTTAATGTCACGTCTGTCCATTAAAACCAGTTTTGACAGAAACGGTAGCCAGCCTCAGGAGTGTCAATAAGCATCGGCAAGTAATGCATTACCATGATCACAGCAGGAGTGTCTCCATTTCTTGTTATGGCGAGCAGTGCTTCGCAGTAACATAATGCAGGATCAGACTTCCAGCCCCCGCCTTCCTCTTTCCCTTAATGTTCTCCCAGTCAGGGAGGCCTGTCTGTGGGCTGATGAATGAGCAGCAGCACAGAGTAGTGCTTTTCCCTCCTTGGCCCCAGTCCAGGCCTCTCTGTCAAAGACACTGATCTCCCATCAGCCCGAGCGCTCTAGCCCTCAGTGGTCAAGGTTAGGATTAAGACAAGAAAACTCTGATCTCGGGTCAGCTGTGAAGGGAAATGCTGGTTCTCTCAAGGGAAGGTAAAGATAGGAGAACCAGTTGGGTTTTTATTTGAGGAGAAATGTGCAGTTTGAAAAGGAGAGTGTGCATCGGAGGAGAATGCAACAAACTGAGGTGACGACAAGGAAGGTGTGAACATTGTTGTGTAACCGAAAGGAGGAGGGATGCGAGCTTGAAAAAGAGGAAGCTGGAGGTTTTTTTTCTTCTGTTATGGGCTCCAACAGCCGAGCCCTTTTAAAACCATTAAAGGCAGGATATTTGTCATATTATGTTATTAGATTAGCTGGGAACCCTAATGAAAGTTGTGGCAATTTGTCAGCCTTATGGATAGCTCCATCCCCCGCCACTATTTATCAAGTAGCACCCCATCTCACGCAATCCACCCCCAGCCTCAACATGCACATACACAGCCTTGTCACAGCCAGCGTGGTTGGGCTGGGAGAAATGGATCGAGCTTGTAATGGGATTCCAATGCTAAACACCCCGCCTAGTGTTTTTTGTCATTTGGGGTGAGCACACTACTCTGAGCCAGATCGCCCAGAGGGAAACAGTGGGTTATGTCAAGCTTTTTTTTTTTCTCCCTTGCGCTCTCTATTACCATAGCCCTTCCTGGATAGAGCTGTCTCACAACATTTATCTTTTAGTGTCTGATAAAAAAAAAGATGGGGTTGCTGCTGCTGCTGCTCGCTGCACACGGAGCATCCTGTCCTCAAGATGACTTTGCCTTAGATCTTGTTCTCTATTTTCTTGAGGTAGTGTCAGAAGATGATAACATACAGGCATGCCGTCTGGACACATTTAAAGGGGCTGCATAATCTCTACAATTAAGAGTTTATCAAAGATTTCCTTCTTGTCCTTCTCTGTAGCGGTGAGGAACGACCGGAACAAGAAGAAAAAGGATGAGAAGAAACAGGAGTGCACAGAAAGCTACGTGCTGAGTCCTGACACGGAGCAGATGATCGACAGGGTTCGCAAAGCCCACCAGGATACTTTCCCCTCTCTCTGCCAGCTGGGCAAATACACTACGGTCAGTGGCATGAAGTCGGCCATCTGTGTGTCCCCGTGTTCATTCACCTTTCTAAGCTGGTATTGTCACCTGCGTCTACGATGGAATTAATTCATTAAATGTTTATTTTTACAGTCTAACAGCTCAGAACGACGTGTTTCCTTGGACATAGACCTGTGGGACAAGTTCAGCGAGCTCTCCACCAAGTGCATCATCAAGACGGTGGAGTTTGCAAAGCAGCTGCCCGGCTTCACAACGCTTACCATCGCCGACCAGATCACTCTGCTAAAAGCCGCCTGTCTGGACATTCTGGTGCATACAACGGCTCAGCTTTACTTCATGAAGTAGAGAAGTTTTTAACGAATATAACACAAAGTGTTAAACACATCCCCTCTGCCGTCCACAGATACTGCGGATCTGCACACGTTACACACCAGAGCAGGACACCATGACGTTCTCAGATGGACTCACGCTAAACCGAACCCAGATGCACAACGCCGGATTCGGTCCCCTCACCGACCTGGTCTTCGCCTTCGCCAACCAGCTCCTTCCCCTAGAGATGGATGATGCAGAGACGGGGCTGCTAAGCGCCATTTGTTTGCTATGTGGAGGTAAGAAAGCAAACTTTATATTCTCAGAAAGTTGGGAAGAGCCTTGAAAGCATTTGAAAAATGTAAAGTTTTACCTTAAAATAAAGAAACATAACAATCGAAGACTATTGACATATTTTTCTGTCCTTTTTTTTCGCAGATCGACAGGATTTAGAAGAGGCAGACAAGGTGGACATCCTGCAGGAGCCTCTTCTGGAGGCACTGAAGATTTATGTAAGAAAGAGGCGGCCCCACAAGCCGCATATGTTCCCCAAGATGCTGATGAAGATAACCGACCTGAGAAGCATCAGTGCTAAAGGTGTGTTGTCCGACAATCAGTTTCCCACCTTTTTTTTAAATTTTTCTGTTCCAAACTTTATCGGAATATATGAGAGTGAATTCATACATGACAAGTGTTCTGAATTGTCTACCCCACCCTCTGCAGGAGCTGAGCGTGTCATCACGCTGAAGATGGAGATTCCCGGCTCCATGCCACCTCTCATCCAGGAGATGCTAGAGAACTCGGAGGGCCTGGAAAGCGGGGCCGCAGGCGGCCGGCCCAGTGGTGCCCCCCCAGGCAGCTGCAGTCCCAGTCTGTCCCCCAGCTCTGCCCAAAGCAGCCCAGCCACACAATCGCCGTAGTAACGGCCCACTTTTTTTATTTTTCATCCTCTTAGTGTTGGTCTCTGTCTCCTCCTCCAATGTTCTGAAGGAGGGGAGGGGGGGAGAGGCAATGGAGGTGGGCCTCAACCCTAACTGCTGAACACGGGAGACTGGGAGAGCCAACCTCCTCCTCTCCTACAACACAAGTCCCCACCTCCTGACCTGCTAGCCCTCACAGCAGAACACTGGCCAGACATCAGGGGAGGTGAGGCCGGAGCAGGCCGGGGGAAACGGGATGCCTCCGAGACACCACACCGTAAACACTGCTGATGACTTCTCCTCCACCTCCCTTCACTCTCCTCTCCACTGCTGCTCCTCCCCTCTCCACTTCTTTCAAAATGACGGATGGAAAAGGATCTGGATGTAGCAAAGACCGGTTTTTGAATGGGAAACGAGAGCGAGGGCGGCACGATGGGACAAATAAACGGACGAGGACGATGAATACAGACTGACTTGACACCTGACACTTTTTTTTGTTGTTGTTTTTGTTGTATTCTGAGGCAGACTGCAACTTATGGGACTTGTTGAAAGACCCACCACTCCTTAAAGACTTTGGGTCTTTTCTCTTTTTCCAATTTCAAACAGACAGATTTCGTACAAAAGATATATAAATATATATAGAAAAATTAAGGAACTATTGTGATGGGCATGTCCAGAACAGAATAGCAGGTTGAAAACGAGGACATGTTTACTGAGCTGAGATTAGAGATTGTTGTACTCTTTCACCGTTTGAATCTTTTCATACCTATCAAGAGTAAGAGAGACATTTCAGTTTCACGTTTGTATATTATTCTAATTAACAAAAAGCAAAAGATGTTGAAATTTCAAAGTCTACACATGCAAACACAGATGTGCACAGAAAACGATGAATATCACCTACTATTCCAGGTTGGATTTGTTTGCTTTTTTACTTTCTTTCTTTTTTTTTTCCAACAGAATGAAAAATTGATTGTATGAACTTTGTATGATATGGTCACCGGTCCTTTCAAGAAATCAAATTAATGAAGATTCATTATTAAGGTGTATTTTAAGTAGCCTTTGAATTGGTGTATATAAGCTGTATTCATTTCTTTAAAACTATGAAGAGTTTTAGGCTTCACCTGATTTTTTTTTTTTTTTTTTTTTAAATACCTTTTATGTGTTCTGTTTATAGGTTTGTGAATCAAGAAAATACATTTTGAGCACATTTTACTGAAGGAAGTTCTTTCATGTTTTGTGTCCCACTAAGATAGTGGACAAACCCTTCATCAATCACTGGCTGTTCAGAATGTGGCTTTCACAAACAATTCAAACCTCTGCCC
The DNA here is from genome assembly GCA_028567055.1 of Leptatherina wallacei. Lineage (NCBI taxonomy): Eukaryota > Metazoa > Chordata > Actinopteri > Atheriniformes > Atherinidae > Leptatherina > Leptatherina wallacei. The sequence continues at coordinate 15,438,177 of JAOXYM010000023.1, forward strand.
CTTCCATTAAAAAAAGATATGTTTAATGTGCAGTAGATGATACAGTAGCACTCCTGTCGGGGCATAGCTTTTCTTTTGGCCATGTAGCAGAAAAAATGAAAATGGTGAGTTAGATGCTATCTGTAGCCTGCCAGGCTTGGCTCAGCTCCTGCAGCTCAGCGTCACAGAGAGTTATAATGTGAGGAAAGGTGTATATACTCTGTATCAAACACGTGTCATTCTTGGTACTCTCTGAATGGATCAATCTATAGAGGACGGGAGACGACTAGATTGTAGCGGCCCCTCCGCTCTGTCGGTGTTCAGGCAAGTAAGTGAGGGTTCCAAATACGATGCAAGTCCTCACAAGTCTCCCCTTGGCAACCTGTGGTAGGAACAAATAAGACTTTTTGCCGGATCCAGAGAAACCCTGCACCCTGTGACTCACTTTACACCAAAACGCCTTCACCGTTAACACACGTCATCTGGACCACCATTACTGTAAAACGCACCAATGTCTCAGGAAGGAATCATTTTTGTGTGCTTGGCCTGTTATTTGTATGTGTTCTGTGATGCAACCCCTAAGCCTCCAATCACAAATGCACGTGTTCACACTTCTGCTACTGAGCCCCTGAATTTTTCTCCAGTCACCCATTTTTGTTCGGCCTGGCAGACCAGGACTCCTGCAGAGAGACTCGGACCCTCAGCTTTGCAACATAGTATGCCAGTGTGGAGTCTCTCTGATCCATGTGTACTTTTTTATTTGTACGGTTAAAAGCTGCTTTCATCCTTTAGGATTTAACCTGTCCAGAACAGCGCACAACTTTTCCCTCCACAGTTAATCTGGAATAGCAAGAGACACACCATCAGTATGAGAAGTATGGAATATGTTGCAATTTTGTCAAGATTATCAAGGAATTTTGAGAAAAAAAACAAACGAAACAAATAAAAAAGATGGAAAAAATAAAACCAACATTTAATAATTATGTGTGTGTGATGTTTTTTGTGTTGCTTTTTTCTTCGATGCTCTTTTGCAATTCCAAGGCAGGTTACTTAACACTTTCTGGAAAAGTGAAAACGCTGATATATCACTAGTGATACCTCATGTCATGCACTTACATTCTAAAAAAACAGATTACACTTATAAAAGTGTGCATTACGGCTTGATTAGGATTACATCACAACTAAAAAACGGAATATTCATCTTTTAAACTATTCATAGGGGTGAGATCACTTTTGCTCAAACATTCTACCTTAACTAATGTGTTTTGACCAGCGGTTTGGCAACTACCACGAAGTGTGAGAGTGCTAAGTTTAATGCTTTGCATGACTGCTTCAGGAAATGCCACTAAAAGTAATTTTTCCTGTGGCTACAGTGGTTTCTGTTAAGGGGTGAATAACAGATGTACTTTTAAAAACCAAAAGAAAAAAGTATCAAATCAAATGACATCAACAGTCAACTCTGACCCAAGCTCACAAGCTTGATTTATCGGTTCTGAACTCATATGGACAGTTTGTGTTTTAATGTACATAAGCAGGATACAGCCTTTTCAAAGGCATTTGTTTGTATTGTTTCTATGTGTTTTTTGCATTTGTACTTTGGGCAAGTTTTTTATGGAAAGTGTTGCACAAGAAAATCCATCTATATATCCTCACTCTATGGGAGAATTTAGAGTGACCAATTAACCTAGCATGCATGTCTTAAGACTGTGGGAAGAAGTCAGAGTACCCAGAGAGAACATGCATATATATATATATATATATATATATATATATATATATATATTCTAAATAATTCTAAATTATATATATGAATGAAATGAAATGAAATGAAAATGAAATGAAATGAAATGAAATGAAATGAAATGAAATGAAAAATACTTTATTTATCCCTTTTGAGGGAAATTATT
>JAOXYM010000023.1:15440293-15455627 GCA_028567055.1 Leptatherina wallacei
TTGTTTTGTTTGTATTCAAGATGAGGTGATTGTTACTGCACCATCTCACAAACTGGCAGACCAGTTCTCTGTACTCATCTTCTTGTCCATCACTGATATATATATATATATATATATACAAAAAGATGTTCTATTCTGCAAAGAAGGATTGAAACATGGGATGAAATCTAGAAAATTTCTGGTTATGAATTTAAGATTTGCATACAAAACAGTACAGTTAAATACCAAATGAAAATTATCTCTCTTTTTTCCCTCTTCTGTTTTATTTGATTTATATCAAAAGTTTGTTTTTAATACTTCTTAATGCTTCTTATGCACCCCACTGTAATGTTTCTGTTTTATGTAAAGCACCTTGAATTGTTTTTTACATGAAATGTGCTTTACAAATAAACTTGCCTTGCCTTCAATGCTTGCCTATCCTTCAAAATGGCGTGAAAAGGTGCAAAGACAGCATAGATCAATTGTTCTTTTAATTTAAAGAGACCCCACATTCAAAGAAAAGACAAGAGATTGTCTCAAGATGCCATTTATGAAATGACATACCAATTTCAGTAAATGTAGCTATACAAGTCTTGACTCAGTATATTCTGTGGAGAATTTTAAAACGTGCCTCTGTTGTTCAACGCTTTGGCCAACAGCAGTTGTTTTTAAATGTGCTCTATAAATAAAGTTGCGCTTCTTTAGTCTTATTGAAAAGTATTTGGGTCAGAGAGTCAAGTCTTTCTCCAGTTAATATTTTCACTATATACAGAAAAAATTGTCTTTTGGTATAATATTTGGACTTTCCGAATGGGGTCAGTTATATTGATTCCCTCTGTCAAGGAGGATTATGTTTGTGGCATAGCTTCGATATTTTTTCAGAAAACTGAGATCATTCTTTAGGGATTGCATGGATTACACGCATAGACTGTATATTAAAAGATTACAAGGTTAAATTATTTGAAAGGGATCGAAAAATTGTATTCTGACGGAAGTCTACATTGAAACACTTGTATCACTATACTCCGCCTCTCTTGCGTAATTGTGACGTTTAACCAATCATGACCCTTCGCGCGGAATTTCAAATATTTTCAAATTACTATTTCTTTACTTGAGTGAGATTGCTCCGCCAAATTTGTAAACAAAATAGATCCTTTCACGTGAATGCAACTGAATTTAGATTCACACGGTCAAACAGAATAGTAAAACTTAGTAATAAAAATAACTGCATAAATCATAAACTGAAACGTAAGTTAACCCTTTTATTTTTAAGTATTATTATGGAGTTTCTGTGCGCGTAGTTCGGCGGAGTAATACACTGCAGCACCTCGCTACCAAGAGACGTCGGGCAACAAGGAACCGCTGTTCACGATATTTTACGTTAGTTACTCGTCGGTAGTTTAGGCAGTTGTTCCTACCTTTAGTTTGAAATGAAATTATAATAAAATTTTTTCTTTGTCACATCCCGGTTGATGTTTATGGATTACCAGACGTTGAAGCATCTTTAAACGGACTTCCAGGTAAAGCTTCGCCAATGTTTCCAGCTTGACGTTAAGTTAAACCAAACACCATAGACACGGTGTCAATATTTTACTTTAACGTTATAATTATGTAACTAAATTTAGTTATAGAGCTGCACGAGTTGTCGGAAAGATAGTATCTTGATTTGTCTGTCGCCAGTTACTGATGAAACTTAGATTTCTAAGGCTTGGTATACCAGAGACTACATTGCACGTGGGAACTCACAAAATTGGAAAAACTGCTGATGAACAAGTCAACCTTGTTTAAGTTGATTTTTTAAAGCCCTTATTATCATTATAATGTAATTATTTGTAGAGAATTTTGGTCCCATTTCACATTTTGCCATCATCTTTGAATTTCACATTTTTAAATGCTGGGCCCCAGGAAATCTAACTTGCTGACGTTAACCTGACGGCCCCCTCGCTGTTCTGTGGAGCTTTACACTTGTACGTTTTGATATTTTCAGGTAACTTTGGAAAAATGCCATTGCATGGGAAAGTAGTCGTGATTAAGAGGAGTGGAGGAGATGGGACTGAATTTCCTCTTACTGCAACTTGTTTATTTGGAAGGTAAGATCAGTTAAACGCTTTTGATGGAAATTTATGTTTTCTATTTAGAAATCAAGCTTAAAAAGACAGTTTGTCTAGTTTCTTCTCAAATATTGTATATTTAAGACATTTGTATATTAGACTGCATATGTCTGTTGTAATCCCTTATTATGTTGGTCTTGAGATATTCTGGTGCTGAGTTGCTCCTGTTTAGACATAAAGACCTTTAAAGTAAACATAGTGATATTTTCTTTTTTATATGTTCCCAAATGTCCTGTATTTTGACTGCGTTTATCTTTGATCTTACAGGAAGCCAGATTGCGATATCCGTATTCAGCTTCCTCATGTCTCCAAGGAACATTGCAGAATTGATCTAAATGAAAATAAAGAGGTAACAAAACATGAGCTTAATTAATTTAGATTTATGCATGACTGGTATATTCATACTGTTATCACATTAATTACTTTTATATTTTTTTAGCTGACTGCTGGAAGTCTTCTACAGTGAAATAAATATTACTGACTATGATATTTTGCCCGAGCTACTCAAACACTGTGGTCATGTTTGTTTCTCTTCTAGGTCATTTTGACCAATCTGAGCTCATCTAATCCAACACGTGTCAATGGAAAGGCTCTGCAGCAGTCTGAGCGCTTGAAACACGGAGATGTGATAACTATTATTGATCGTTCTTTCAGGTGAGGATGAAAAGAAACATCTTAACATCTTATGTTAGCCTTAATGTCAAAATGACTCTGCATCAACAGATGTCATACAATGTTGAATGTTTTCCTTTTACCAGACCTCACCAAACTCCCAAATCTGTATACTCTTTAAGGGGGGAAAAAAAATTATTCTGCCAACCTTAGTAATTTTTGGTCTTTTGTTTTTGAGTGTCAGTTATTGCTGGGCACATTCCTTGCAATCTGACCCATATTGAGCAAGAAGCTGTGAGCATTAAAAAGCTGCCATTTAATAACATGAAACATGTGTCAACAGCACAGTAGAAGTGATTGTATTTACATCTGACAGGCTCATTATTATTTTCATTTCTCGCACAGAAACAAAAAATTATACTTGTTTGTTTCAAATCACTGTGACTGACCAAAATTACTGTGAACACGGTAAAGACTAAATATATAAATCTAACCTCTGCAGTCGAAATGTGAAGAATTGGAGTCTTAATGGGGCTTTATGTTCTGTCATAACTTCTCAGGTTTGAGTACCCACCAGCACCTACACCAAAGAAGAGATCTTCCATTGGAGGCAAAACTGAAAGCCTCAAAGTAATTTCATTGATAATATTTTATCTCTTAATTTCCTTAATTCTTTTATTTAGTTTGTACTTGAATGAATTGGGCTATTTTACATGTAATGTCTAGGTTCGTCAAGATCAGCAAGCTGTTGACACCGTCACTGCTGAGAGGGGAGAAAAGAGGACATCTGATGTTTCCACAGGTGAGACTGGATGGACTTGGTTATGATGTAAAAATCTATCTGCTGCAAACAACTATTGAAATGTCTTTGTGGGATAAATAAAGTAAATTTCATTTCAATAAAACTCTGACATAATCCAGTTTCATCAGTCCTGAAGGTAGGGTTGCACAATCGAGGAATTGCATTATATTATAGATATGTCAGTCTTTCAAGTCTACCACTGGGTGGGGAGGGAAAGTAATCAAAAAAATAATTGATATTTCTAACTGTTTTTGTTTTTAGACCCTCATCTCAAAGATGGAGCTAACCATGACAACATCCAGCGTTCCCTGGAAGAGACTTTGGAGTTGGAGTCTACAGAAGATAGCAGCCAGCTGCAAAGCAAGACCAACTCTCCCTTCAGTGACCTGTATCAAATGATCAAACAATCCCTGGATGTCAAGACCCCTCGCAAATCTTCTGTCAGTCAAGTTCAGACACCTTCTTCAAGGTTTTGCACTCCAAAACCTGGTTCAGTCAGGAAGAATAGTGAAAAACCTGCTTTCACTCCTAAGAAAGATGAAGATAAAGCTGTTGCTGGTCCTGGAGGTAAAGTCAGTGAAACCCCACAGTCTGTTAAGACGCAGGGGAAGCCTATCCAGGTTCTTCCCTCTGCTGGCCTAGACGGACCCAGAGAGGGTGAAGCTGAAAGCATCAAGAAGCTCGAAGAAACTTCACCGCAGAGGAGAAACAGCACTGCTTCCCAGAAGTTTAGTGTTGCTGAGGTTATTGAGCTAATCTCCTCTCAGTCCCCCAAATCACCTATGAGAAGGAGGAGTAAGGATGCCACATCAGCCAAAACTTCGGCGACTAACGAACAAGTGGAAACCGCGATGTCTCCCAAAACGGAGCAGGCTCAAAGACGATCACCAAGAAACTCTGGGAATGCTGAAAAAGGTTTTTACTGAACACTATCCCTATTTAATTCTTCTTGTTTGATGTTTAATTAAAATAGTCATTACTTAATTAAGATATTTGCATGGATATTAAAGTTCACGTTTATTTTTCCTCCTTAGGGAAAAAACGCAAGAGTGGAGAGAATGGGAAAGATTTGCCAACACGACCTCTAAAAAAGAAGCGTGTTTCATTCGGAAGTCATCTCAGCCCAGAGTTATTTGACAAGCGGCTTCCTCCTGACTCACCTCTACGCAAGGGAGCCGCTCCCAGGAGAAGTTTCTGTGCCTTTAAATCCAAACAGTCCCTGCTTAGACGAGCCTCTGTCATTGGCTTGCTGAAAGTAAGACTTGCTAATCAGACTTTATAATATAGCTGCTACACACCATGAGCCCTGATTTAAAAGTATATCTTGTTTCTTATAGGAGCGAAGTCCTGCAAAAACAAAAACCCCTTCACCTAAGAAGTCTGGGAAAAATTCGCCAAAATCTAGATCTCCTTCTCCCAAGCCCGTCTCACCTGGAAAGAAAGCTTCTTCTAAAGATGCATCTCCAAGGAAAAAGTCTCCCAAGGCAGCATCTCCTGCTAAGTCTCCCAAATCCAGGTCCTCTTCTCCCAAAGCCGCATCCCCTGGGAAGAAATCTCCCAAGGCAGCAACTCCTGCAAAGAATTCATCAAAATCCAAGAGTCCGTCTCCCGCAAGGGGAAGATCTCCTACAAACAAAGTGGGGACTCCCAAGGGGAAGAGTACAACCCCAGGTCAGGAAGCTTGCAGGGTAACCCCCATAAACAAAAGAAGGTCTTCTCCGGGATCATCAAGTCCTGCCTCTGTGAAAAAGGCTTCATCGGTTGGTGAGACACCAGCTAAAACTCCCTTAAACTCAGGAGTCCAGACCCCAACTGTCCAAGGGCGCTTTTCTGTGTCTCGCATCAGCACCCCCTCTCCTACAGCTCCTACAGTCGATGCTGTCGCTGAGCAGGAGCCTTCAGTCGCTGTTACCCCGAAGATCCATCTGAAGAGGAAGAGCATGAAGAGTGCATCTCGGAAGACACCAAGTGTTTCCAAGAGTGCAGTAAAAATACTCCAGAGAAAAAGTGGTGTTTCACGGGCATCCATGAAACGTATGTTAAATGCTCAAAGTTTTTCTGTTTCATAACTAGTCTTTGTTGGTAAATAGAAAAATGTAGAGTGAGGTATAAAGTGCACAGCTGAAAACTGATCTGCTGTTAGGTTCAATGTTTAGTTGTTATTATACTCTGGTTGAACTTTTTTTAATGTATCAAAATCATGCATTTATTGTTGCTTTTCTGATATGCTTGTTTTTAGACATGTATGTTTGCACGTGTGTTCATGTTTATCACTCTTCTCCTTTCAGTCGTGGTTCCCTGGTCAGACATTGTTAAATTTGGAAAAACTCAGCCTCAAGTTGTTGCGCCAGCAAAGAAAAAGGTCGCCCAGAAGACGATTAAGAAGGCGGTGCTGAAACCACAGGTTAGTTGGGCTTGGGCTGGAACAAGTTTGCTTGTTTGATCCTTTTATAAACAGTTTTTTTCCCCCTTACTGTCTTTTCATGGCAACAAAATTTTTGGGAATCAATAATTCTGACTTGTTGCATTTACAGCACCTCGAGTAGTTTCGATGTTGGTAATGACTGTGTATCATTGTCAATGTGTCAGACTCCTGCCAGGAAACCTTTGGGCCATGTGAGCACTGGACATGCAGACTCACCTGCTACTATTGTTGTGGGCAGAGCTCACAAAAAAACTGTGATACATCCAACTGGAGCCGCACCAAGAGTTGTCACCAATATTGCGCTCTGCAAAAAGAACATGAAAATGGATGAAGACTTAACTGGTAACTGCCCCTCTTATAATCACAATAATTGGGAGCAGATCAGTTGGTTGCAGCTTATTTGATTTTTTTTTTTCTTCTTATGCATTGTGTTATTAGGCCTTTCTGAAATGTTTAAAACCCCTATGCATGAGAGGAAAAGGAAGTCTTTCATCTCTGAGAGCAGTGTCACAAGGACTCCAGCAGGCAACCTGGGCACATCGATGGTGGAACCATCAGTGCTACACACACCAGAGGAGCCAGGTAATTTGTGTTCTTGGGGTGGTTTTATTCTAAATGGTGGTCTTAATTTTAAAAATGTATACCATCTAATCAGAATTAATTTGTTGGAATATTGAATTATAATGAGCTAAAATGAAAAACATATCACTTGCCTTGCAGACGAGATGATGGTGTCTCCACTGAGTGTTGCATCTACAGTAAAGAGTCAAAGATACAACAGTGAGGCAGTCCAACGCCTCCTTGATGGGGATGAAGAAGCTAGCTTTGTTTGTGACACTCCTGCCTTGGAAATTCAGTCCGAGTCCAGTGAAGAGCAGCGCTCAGATTTGAAGACAAACTCCGTAACAACTCCCAAACAGAAGCCAGAATTACCAGAGTGTCTCACTGGAGTGAAGAGGATGATGAAGACACCAAGACAAAAGGTGGAACCTGTTGAGGATTTGAGAGGAAAACTCATGAAAACACCAAAACAGAAGCCTGAGCAACAGGAGTGTCTCACTGGAGTCAAGAGGATCATGAAGACCCCCAGACAGAGAGCCGAGCCTGTAGAGGACATCAGAGGAAAACTTCTTGTAACCCCAAAACAGAAGCTCGAACAACACGAGTGTTTAACTGGAGTCAAAAGAATTTTTAAGACTCCAAAACAGAAGGCTGAACCCCTTGAAGACCTTCAAGGAAAACTCTTGAAGACCCCAAAACCAAAAGAGGTTGGCGATTTGAGTTTGGATGGTGTTAAAGAACTTCTTGAGACACCAACACGTGAGCAAAAACCTGACAACCAATCTGAAAAGACAGATGTGGAAACTCCACTCCCGGTCGGCTCCCCCATGCTGTGCCCCACTGGTATTGAGAGAACGGTGGAAGCAACCAATGAGAAGAGTTCTCCCGTTGAAGATACGGTTGGTGTGAAGAAGCTCGTGAAAACTCGCAAACAGAAAGGGGAACCGGTCGAGGACAATTTCGGGATCAAGAGACTGATGAAGTCACCCAGGCTGAGGAGTGTTGCTCCGGTGGAAGACTTTGAGGGACTTAAAGAGCTGATGGAGGAGCCAGAGACCCACCCATCAGAACAGCTGGAGCCCAACCAGGTAACCATGGAAGCATCTACAGTATGTTCAAATACTGCAGTTGGGTGGGGTATATGAAGGGGTGTATTCCAAACTTAAATTACAGGGAATAATCTGCTTGCACATGGAAAATGTTAAACCAAAGGTATACTTCATTAAATTGAATGTTATGGCATTTTAAGCTGATGTTATTTGTTTGTAGAGTTAAAGATATGTTGTCTGTAACTCAGTATATCCCTTTGTGGTGATTTGTGTAGTTTATACAGTTTACTGGCTTTATTTCCACAAGTGTTCATTTATTTTTATTTTTTCATTCTTTTATAACAGGATGAAAATCAGATGTCAACGGATTGCGGCATCCAGGAAGCAAAAGGTTACTTTTATTAGAAATAAGTCAATTAAGTGATTTGGAATTAATGAGATAATTACATTTTTCTGTTGCTACTCTGTGGGTCTATTATACATATTCTGGGTAATAACTTGTTTTCTTTTTTCCCTTTTTATTTCAGAACCAAATGCCAATGAAACTGTTCATGATGACAACAACATGGAAATTCAAGGTGGGCACAATAATGATGAGCCAGCAGATATTATGGAGCCCTTCTCCTCTGTGCCAGAACAGCAGCATGAAGTGGAAACAGTAGATGAGATTTCTCCTGAGGTGGAGGCACCCGCTGGCGAAGTCACAGAAACGGATACGACTGCTTTGGCTCTCGGCCGTGAGAAGAAATCTGCTCGAGGAAGAAAGGCAAAAACAGCAGAAGCTAAAGAAGCTGCGGCACCTGAACCTTCTGAATATCCTGTTGCTATCGCTCCAGTCAGGGGGAGAAGGCAGAAGAAAATTGAAGCCGCAGCTCCCCCTGCAGTCAGACATGGGACAAGAGGCAGAAATGCAGAAAATACTGAGAACGGTGATGTTGAGCCCGCAGTGAAAGAAGTCGCCCCTCAGCTCTCTAAGGTTGCTCTTAAACCAAAAAGAGGAAGAAATGCCAAAAAAGTCCCAGATCAAGCTGAAACTGTCCACGAGGTCCTCACTGAAATGGAAACTGCTCCAGAACCTGAGAGTGAATCAAGAACCCCAGCAGATGTTGAGGACAAAGCAGATGAGTGTGCAGAACCCCCAGAGAAGGCCGTGGTGAAACCCAGGCGAGGAAGAAAACTTAAACAACCCGAACAGTCGGCTCCACGGCGACAAGATGTGATTGAGGATGCTCCACAGGCTGACACAGCAAAAGGTGGGTCATCTTCCTTCATGTTGTGGTTCGGTTGGTTATTTTGACCCATCCAACAGGCAGAAGTCGAAATGTTCCACTAATCAGAGCAAGATAAAAACACTTTAGCTGGTTTCACCTATTGTGTTTATTTATTTACTTATTTTCCTCTTTACTGTTTTTTTAGAAGCAGATGCAGGTGAAACCAGCAGTGATCAGCCAGAAGTATCGCCCAGCAACACAGATGAAGATAAAGCAGAAGCTGTGAAAACTGTCCAGGCACCTGATGTGGAGAAAGAGGCCTGCAAAGTCACAGAAATGAACACGGCTGTAGTTCAGAAGAAACCTGTACGAGGCAGGAGAGCAAAACTGGTGGAATCTAAAGAAATGGGGGATAAACAGGAGGCTGAGGAGTATTCAGATAAGCCTGCGGTTCCTGCCCCAGTCAGAGGGAGAAGAGGGAAGAAAATGGAAGCTGCAGCACCTCCTGCTGTTAAACAGACGACAAGAAGCAGACGTGCAAAGTCTCCAGATAGCGCATCTCATCAGCCAGCTGCAGAAACAGAGGTTACAATGGAGATTGCCTCGGCCCCTCTGATAGATACCTGTCAAGAGAATAATGATTCTGCACCCCCGGCAGACAAAGTCGTCTCAAAGCCGCTCAGAGGGAGAAAAACTAAACCGACACCTGTGGAGCCAGCTCAGCCGGAACCAGAGAAAACTGAAGAAGATCCTCCCACTGCTGGAAAACCCAAGAGAGGCAGAAAAACCAAACTTGATGCTGCTGAACACAATGAGGTGGTAGAAGACACCGTTTCCACCGTGGAGACCAAACAGGAGTCTCGGCCACCAGTCAGGGCTAAAAGGGGGAGAAATGCCAAACAGGAAGTGGAAGAAAAGAAAACTTTGATAGAAGCTACTGAGTCCCTGGAGCCTGTTAAGAAACTAAAAAGAACAAGAAAACCTGAGCAAGATCAAGTAGAAACAAGAGAAGACGTCCAAACTGTGGAAATGGTTGCTCCGGAGAAGGCAGAAACTCCAGCCGCTGAGCCAGAAGCAGTGAGTGAACAAGCTTGTGTGACCGCCAAACCCAGGAGAGGAGGGCGAAAAGCTAAATCTGACACGGAGAATGTGAGACCTGTGGAGTCCACCGAGCTCATTTCCTCTACAGACAAACCTAAACGGGGTAAGCGGGGGAAACAAGTTACAGAAGAAGTTGCCAGTGGTGAAAATCCTGAACACCAGCACGAGCTGAAAGAGGAGAAAAAAGATGAGCAATGTGTCCAAGTTCCAAAACCCACCAGGGCAAAGGAAGGGAAAATGTCTCAAGTCCTTCCAGCAAAGAGAGCACGCCGCGGGGCAGCACCGCCTCCCGAGGAGAGCGTCGAAGAATCCACCGTGTTGCAGTCAGAGTCTGCTCCAGCACCAGTCGGACCATCAAAGAGGGGGAGACGAGCTGCAGTGAAGCCTACAGCTGATGAGGTCCTGGCCACCAGTGAGCCGGCAAATTTTTCTGAAGATTTAAACAAAGATGAAGACGTGAAGAAGTCCAACAAATCTGTCAAGTGGAAATCAGACCTGGAAATCTTTGACATTCCTAAATCAACACCAGTTAAGGCTGTTAGAGGCAGGAAGTCAAAAATGACAACCCAGGTTGACGCTGAAAGCAAAACCGCTTCAAAGGATGCCAACAAAACTGAAGAGGAGGATCTCTCAGTTCTCCAAGCACAGCCGGCCAAGAAAGGCAGACGTGGAGCGAAGGTTGCTGATGTGACCGCAGAGTCCGCGAGTAAAGATGCTGAAGCTGAACCGCAGCCTAAAACTCGGCGAGGAAGATCAGCTAAAAAATAGGTGCATTTGTATATATTCATCCTAATAACTGTTTTGACTCTTTTTGTATGTTTTTATTTCTTATTAGAGTATAAGGTTTTATACTAAGTAGTCTTATTGACTGAAAATGAAGCACTGTTTTTGCTCCAGTACAGCAGGGATAATTGTTTTAAGTCTTTTGTGAGAAGTTGTATGTTATTCTTGACTGGGTTTTCAAATATTTTACTGCAGGAAGAAAAAAGTAATTAAATTTTTTTTATTACAATGAAAAGCTGGTGTGATTATTTTTGCTTTATTTTTTTACTAAATATATTCTGTCTTTCTGCACCATCAACCGAAGTTGGGTTTATGATTGATTAAACAGACACATACATGCTTTATCCATGTTTTTCTTCATTAAGTAAAGCAAAGCTTTCTACATATTGTGTTTTTATATGTAAGGATGAAGTGTGCCTATCAAATCAACAATATTTGTATGATTCTGTTATCTTCAGGGTTTTTTTCATGGATAAGAACTTGATTATTCTGGATATCTGTATGACAAGGTGTTTTTACTATGGACATTATAACTTGGTGGATAAAAATCAATGAAAACATGCGCATTATTTGGACTGTGCAACTCTTTATTTTACCTGAAAACCTTGAGATATCCAATATCTTTTATGGGCATACGGTAACTATTCACTATTAATTTCATCCAATATTTGTCACCTCACTGATGGCATCTAAACCTATAAATGAAATGCTCATTCCCGTCTCTTCAGTGGGCATCCAAATCAGTTTCTGAACAATCGACAGCAGTAAAAGGTTGAATTTTAAATAAGACGTTCCAAGCAATCAAATTAAGTTTTATACTTCATCATGAGTATATAACCGTTTATAAGGTCTTTCATAATATAATTGAAGTCCACTTCGACCTTATTCGTGTACCAGGAACGTCATTAGAAAAACGAGAACAACCCGGAAGGATTTTCGGGGCGGACCGGACTGAAACGCAGACCCAACGCTGGAGGGAGATTTGAGAGGCGCATGGAGGACGTCAGCCCCTGAGCTTTGTTTACGACTTGGGGAACTTTGATTTATTTCTTTTGATATCAATTTATTTGCCATTTTATCCACCATGTCGTCAGACAGAGATATAAAAACAACGCCGAGAGGCTTTCACTGCATTCTGTGCAAAGTCAACTTACCCAACGGTAAGTAAGGGAAGCTAACTTAGCCATGCACGAGTCTGAAGTTCCACTAGATGTAATTAACTTATTCTTGCCATGTTTATTAATAAAGCTATAGTCAAAGCTTCCTGTTGACACACACACCTACAAGTCAGTGCTACGTTATATTTAATTGTTACTGTGGTTCGTTCACGGTAGAAAAAAAATGTGATACATTTAAGCTGGGTCTTTTTCATTATTACTATTTAAAAAAAACTTTAAATTATATATACTATTGTGCTAAGTCCATTCCTTTTGAGACTGATCTGGCCTCATATTTCATTTCTTTATAATTTGCTTCCCAGAGTCCAGAAAGATATTCAAGCATACAAAAAAGTCACCTAACTCAAAGGATGAACCAGATAGACTACAGATAGACTGTATATCAAATCGAGTGTATATATATATATATATATATATGAATGAAACAAGACCCGACTAAGAGCCAGAAGCAGCCCTTCAACTGATCCATCTGTCTGTCAAAAAGCCATTCTAAAGGAATGGGGGGGAAAAGGCTGAGATCTGCCAGATGACACAAGAAATGGACTGAAAATCAGTCTAATTCCCCAGAGCAAGGACTTCAACATTATTAAAGCAGTGTATCCATAGAGAACAGAGCAAAAAAAGCGGGCAACATCCAAAGAAAAGGTCCTTCAAGAAGCCTGGAGAATTATTCCTGAAGATCGCTTAAATAAATGACCAGAATGCTTGTCTAAGAGGGTTCAGACTATGTTAAAGAATTATACAGTGTGTAATCATAACAAATATTGGGAATCTTCAAATATGCCTTTTCACTCCAGGAATGATGTGCCTTCAAAGTGCATTGTATGATATAAATTGCTGCACCTAATTCTTGTGTTCTTGGCAGAACATAAAGACATGAAGGCTGGCTAAGGACTATGCCCCAACACTCTGTGTATAAACTACTCAGCTGAAATTGGATTTATAAGTGTCTTATTCATTCTTTACTTAAGATCTGTCCCTTCAGATTTGTGAAAAATAAAACCGTTCCTTTTGCCTGTCTGTGTTTCTGATTTTGATCTGCAGTGCCAAGCTTGGATCAGCATCTGAAGGGGCGAAAGCATCAGACACTGAGCACTGTGCGGGCCACCAGGAAGACCCAGGAGGAGCACAGTGTGTTCGTCAGCGGCATCAGGCCGGAAATCTCTCAGACTGACTTAGCTGAGTACTTCCAGAAGTTTGGGTCTATCTCAGATGTCATCATGGATAAAGACAAGGTTGGACAGCAGCACACAATGAGATGCATCTTAATATTTAATGATATGGCCACCATTACCACGTTATTCCCTCTAAAGTTGCATATACTCTGTTAAAGGACGGGAAAGTAACCAATGTTTCTGTACTCGCAGGGTGTGTATGCCATTGTGCAGTTCAGTGAGACTGAAAGCATAGAGGCAGTTTTGTCCTGTGTGGAGCATCAGATGAAAGGCCTGAAGCTGCGTGTGAAACCTCGTGAAAAGAAGGAGTTTAAGTTAATTCCCAAGAAGAACGACCCCCAGAACCTCCAACAAGTTCTTGATCGTCTTAAACCTGAGTTGTGCCAGTTGGCATCTGTAAGCATCTATTATACAGTTTATTTTATACTGAACTTGTAGTTTACCATGTGCATACTAATATAGTACTAATACACATATTTTGGAAGAAATAGAAAAGCAAAAATTTGTATTTGTAACTGTCAGAAAACTGCACCACAGTTGAAGTCTAATTTTGACTCAGTTTCATTGTTTACTCAGTGACACTATATAAGCTTACATGTTTGTTATGTAAGGATTTAGTTACATGGGGACGGTGGTTTTGTTCTCTGTTCTTCAGGTGGATGCACAGATACAGTACATAGTTGAGCGATTTCAGCTGGGAGAAAATGAAAAGAAGGCTCGAAGCTTATTTATTCAGCTCCTTCAAGAGGTTTTTGTCGAATTTTTTCCAGGTGACCCCTTTGTACACAAACAGACGAACTATACGTTTTGCTTCATGATAATAAATAATGCAAAAAAAAGAATTCTCCCTCTTTTGACACGGTTCATTTTCTCCGGGTTGCAGACAGTCAGATTCTGCCATTTGGTTCGTCTGTCAATACTTTTGGCATCCACTCCTGTGACTTAGACCTGTTCCTGGACCTTGAAAACACCAAGGTGTTCCAAGCCCGTGCCAAGACCACCACAGACCAGGTCTGACAGTTTTAAGAAAATAACTGATTTGGTTTCCGTTTTAGTTTTTGCCTCTGTGTTAACCTGTAGTTAAGCTTGTGAATTCACACATTTGAAGCTGAGATATAACACGAGGTGACCTCAGCAGGAGTCCCCTGGGTATTCAAACAGTTCCCTTTACTTTTTCTCCAGGCAGGTGAAGGAATGTCGGATGACGGCTGCTCTGAGGACTCTATTCTGTCTGATATCGACCTATCAACAGCCTCTCCGACTGAGGTTCTAGACCTTGTGGCAACCATCCTGAAACGCTGTGTCCCCAGTGTGCACAAAGTCCACGTGGTCGGCACAGCTCGCCTCCCTGTTGTCAAGTTCCATCACAAAGAGCTCAACCTGCACGGGGACATCACCATCAACAACAGGTCAGTACTTTTTCTTATTTCTATAATATTGTGAATGATTTTGCACAAATGTCTGTATCCTTCACTAGACTGGGAGTAAGGAACACCCGCTTCCTCCAGCTGTGTTCAGGGATGGAAGACAGGTTGAGACCTCTGGTGTACACCATCCGCTACTGGGCAAAGCAGAAGCAGCTTGCTGGTAAGATGCAGTCATTACAAATGATTTGGTGACATATTTAAACATGTAATTAGAGTGCTTAGCTTATCTGTGCATATAGGTTGTTATTTCCGCCTTTGGTCAGCAGATGTCAGTGGAGCTACACTCTCCTCTGATCAAACTGTCATGGCACACTGGTCTGCACATCTTTTTTTTTCCATTTTTGGTACCATGGTATCAAAGCTTCAGTCGAAATAAAGACGTTACGATTACAGCTCTTTGTGCATACAGACTGGGATTCCTGATATTGAATGAAATCATAATAAAAGCACTCCTCAGGAAAGACTCCCAGGCTTTATCTCGCCTTTTTCCTTTGAACTATATCTTTAATGCTACCAATTCACCTTTCATCAGAATTTGGAGAGCATGATGGAATTAATGACATATAAAGGTGCCGTTTTAATTCAGAGCTGGATCTTACAGCACTTCCTTTGATCAGGGATGCCAATAATAAAAGAAAATTGTGTGTCAGAAATAATCTTTCTGACTTTAAAGAAAGAAAGAAAAAACCCAACATGCAACAATATCATTGCTAGATTAGTCGGCTCTGGTTTACACTCTGTGGATTTATTACTATGACTAGCAACACCCGGACCACAGGAATCACCATCCATCCTGTGATTTGTTAAGACAGAAGTGCCAAGAAATGAAATGAAATGAAAATGAATGAAATGAAAAATACTTTTTTTATCCCTTTTGAGGGAAATTATTGTTGTAGCAGAGGTTTTTTTTTTTTTTTTTT